>OW240920.1:141477726-141534645 GCA_933207985.1 Pelobates cultripes | reverse complement strand
GAGAAAGAGAAATTGGGAGGAGGAGAAGGAAATTGGAGCGTGAGGAGAGATTGACATTCATCACATACACACAATGCACCCCTTGCACACAGAAAAACACACAATGCATTACACACACACACACACACACACACACACACACAAGCAATGCAACCGTTACACACAATGCATCCCTTACACACACAGAAACACTCAATGCACCCCTTACACATATTCAATGCATCCCATACATACACAGAAACACACCTTGCAGCCCTTACACATACAAACACAATTTCACACAATGCATTCCTTACACACGTATCAGGACATCCCCTACACACTCCACAACCCTGTGAACAAACTCATTGGTGGAACATGAAGGTGGACCCTGGGACCCAGACCTTGAGCTGTGTAAAGGACCCCCAAAAAATGGAGCTGCTTCCCGTTCTCCGAGAACATTGATTTTTGTGACCACAGTTACAAACCGCCTCCAGAGAGCCTGTTCTGCACCAGACCAGTGGAGCCAGACTGCAGCTAGAGCCCATCATCATGCTCATCTGGTTGTAAGTAGGCAATCTAGTATATTATTCGTGGCACTAAGCTCTAATTTACCTCACATTAAAGAAACACTATAGTCCCCAGAACCACTTCAGCTTAATGTAGTGGTTCTGGTGTCTATAGCCTGTCCCTGCAGGCCCTTTAATGTAAACACGGCGGCACTGCAGCACTGGCGTTAGTTAACATGGCAAATCATATGGGTGGGGCATTGTGATGTCACCAGGGGGGTGGGGGCGGCAAACTTTACTTTTGCCTAGGGCGGCAAAAATCCTTGCACCGGCCCTAGCTGGAGGGGGCTGTGTGAGCTGTGGCCGCACAGTGTCCCATGGTAGTTAGGGTGCCATACAGCTCACACAAGCAAACAGCTGATAAACTGGCCGCACAGAGGAAATGTGTATGTGTGACTGTCTGCCTGTGACTGTGTGTGACTGTCTGCCTGTAACTGAGTGTGTGACTGTCTGTCTGCAACTGAGTGTGTGACTGTCTGTCTGTAACTGAGTGTGTGACTGTCTGCCTGTAAATGTGTGTGTGGGGCTGCAGGGATTTTGTAGAAGGGGGTGGGGGTTTTGTATTGGGACAGGAGTCTTTATAAGGGGGGATAAGCAGGGGATTTGTGGAAGGGGGTTGCGGGGGTTTTGTAGACTGGGCAGTACAGGATTTGTAGAAGGGGTAGGACAGAGGTTTTGTAGGAGGGGCGGGCAGGACAAGGGTTTTGTAGGAGGGGCTGACAGCGGTTTTGCAAAGTTTACAAATTGTAAAAAAAAAAGAAAGAAAACCTTTAACATTTTTTACAGGTTTTTTTTTTTGGGGGGGGGTGCCAAGCACAGGATTCGCCCCGGGTGCCAAATGCTCTAGGTACGCCCCTGGTCCCAGGGTCCACCTTCATGTTCCACCAATGAGTTTGTTCACAGGGGGTGGAGTGTGTAGGGGATGTCCTGATATGTGTGTAAGGAATGCATTGTGTGAATCTGTGTTTGTATGTGTAAGGGCTGCAAGGTGTGTTTCTGTGTATGTACGAGATGCATTGAGTGTGTGTAAGGGGTGCATTGAGTGTGTGTAATGAATGCATTGTGTGTTTCTGTGTGTGTAAGGGATACATTATGTGTAAGGGTTGCATTGCTTGTGTATGTGTTTCTGTGTGTGTTATTCATTGTGTGTTTTTCTGTGTGCAAGGGTTGCATTGTGTGTGATTATGTGTGTGTGATGGATGTCAATCTCTCTCCCCCCTCCTTGTCACACTCTCTTTCTCCCCCTCCTTGTCTCTCTCTTTCTCCCCCCCACCTTGTCTCTCTTTTTCTCCCCCTCCTTGTCTCTCTCTTTCTCCCCCCTCCTTGTCTCTCTTTCTCCCCCCCTCCTTATCTCTCTCTTTCTCCCCCCTCCTTGTCTCTCTCTTTCTCCCCCCTCCTTGTCTCTCTTTCTCCCCCCCTCCTTATCTCTCTCTTTCTCCCCCCTCCTTGTCTCTCTCTTTCTCCCCCCTTGTCACACTTCTCCCCCTCCTTGTCTTTCCTCTTTCTCCCCTCCTTGTCCTCTCTTTCTCCCCCACTTGTCCTCTCTTTCTCCCCCACTTGTCACTCTTTCTCCCCCCACTTGTCACTCTCTTTCTTCCCCCCCACTTGTCACTCTCTTTCTTCACCCCCCCTTCCCAATTTCATGATCCCCTCCCCCCCACCTCAGTTGGAAGTGAACACTCAGTGTGTACTTCCTGTTAGTCCGGCCGGGTACAGGAAACAGATGCTCCCTGTACCCGCGGACCATGATACAGGGCTCGGCCACGCTACAGAGAGGGAGTGACAGGAGGGAGCGCTGAGCGCTTCCCTCCTTTCAGCCCCTTTCCTCAGTTTGCGCCCGGGCAGTGCGGTCCGCCCTCATGGACGCACCGCTCGGGCAAAGCTGCAGCCGCCTGAGGCTCTATACAGAGCGCTCGGGCGGCTGCAGCATGAGGGGGGCCGGCGCTCCTGGCGGCGCCCCTTCCCAAGGGGCGCCCTAGGCGGCTGCCTAGTCCGCCTAACAGGTAGCGCCGGCCCTGCCTCCACACTCTTCTAATTGAGTGACTGTGTGTTGGGAATATTACTAGCAGTGCAGCTCCCAGTATTCTCAGCTTCCCGGCACACCTAGGCAATCCTATGAGTTGTAGTCAGTCAGGAATAAGCAGGTGGTTGATAAGGAAATTGCACATTTTAGGTCAAAAGCATTCGAACTGGAGAACTAGCCAAATTGGCAAAGTTTTGAATTTCACTAATTTGACGAAGAATTTGCAATTCGCTTTGGATAGAGTCTCCTGATAATCGTGGAGACACTGGCAAAGCGGGGTTTTGTTTGTTTATGCTAGTTTCCTTAAATATCCCATGCTTGTGGCTTGCCACGTGTTTAGCACCTTCCGTGGCTGGAATTGTGGATCACCGTCAACGTTAATGGTTGTATCAGGGATCTAGGGACACGTTGAGCCTGAACGCAGCCAGTAAAGTTTCCCCGTCCTCTGTTTCAGGGGGGATTCAGCATCACGGATGAGATGTGCGTGAATTACATCCATTATTACCCACGGACAGAGCTGGAGGTCTGCAAGAGCCACGTAGATCCCGGATTCCTCAGCAAGTATTTCCACCTGATCAACAGGTAAGTACGTTGGGCAAGAGACGGGGTTCAGGATCCCCAGCTGTGCACAGGATTATACCCGCTTTCCTCAGAGTTAAAAAATTAAGTTGAATGGGGTTTAAGGTTTGGAGAATAAGGAATAGTGATTTGGGGGTTAGGAGAATTAGGGGATAGTAGGATTAAGGTTTGGAAAATATAAACTAGAGGTTAGGATTACGAAAGCCAGGGTTTGGGGAATTAGGATTAGAGTGGGGGATTAGGGAAATTAAGGATTTGGGCATAGGCAGTTTTGGAGCATTAGTGTTAAGGGTAGGGTGTTTAGAGTTTAGGGGGTTTAGAGTTTGGAGAATTAGGGTTAAGGACATAGGGTTTGGAGCATTATGACTGTGGGGATGAAGGGAGGTTAGTGATAGACATTGGGTTGGGTTTAGGGGGGGAATGGGATTTGCCTGAACTCCTTTTCCCCCTTCATATCTTGACTGTGGAGTGGTTGCAGAGCATTATAATGTGCACGTGGCGGGCATTGATCCCCACTGCCTGTTGTCTCTCTTTACCCGGTCCGTACACATGGGTTATGTGTAAAGTCAGTATAGGATGGAAGATATCCCACCGTTTGCACACAAACCATAAACAGGGCATAAAGACACGGCTACATACACAACAGTCTCTAATTCCGGTCATCATTCTCCACAAATACATGGAAATTATAATCATTCGACATCCCCAGTCGACCATCAGTCACCAGCTATCCGCCATCTTATCTACTAAATACATATCACTTCGTCTTGCTGATGGGAACAAATGATTTGCGTCGTATGTAGCATTAATCTGCTGCAGGATTCTTCTGTTATTAATTAACCGATATTTTTCTTGCAGTATCTGAATTTTCTGTAATGCAGGGCAGCTAATCACATTCTGTCTTGTAAACAATGATTTTATTCCACCTTAGCTGTGACTGATATATGGTATCTCTGTTATAATGAACACCTTATCTCCTTGCAGGTTTAACAGTGATGATGTGTGTACCTGCCCCCAGGTATCTGTGACAGAGCAGTACAGAGAGGTCCCGTGGAACCCGTTCAGTGTCGATGTCCTGAATTCTCTGTATGGCTTCGCTCCTATTTCTGAGCATTGCAACAAATCATCAGCCATGCGTTTCCCGGTGAGAATCACAAGGAAAACAGACAGACAGATTGTTTAAACTCCCGGGGTGCTCTCCTCCATGCAGTAAATTGATTAAAGTATGGGCAGGAGTTATACAAAGGAGGGCATATAGCGCTAACAGGTGTACTCAGCACTTTACATTTAACATTACAATAGAGGGAGGTACAGTAAGTACAGTAGGTATACAATGTATGTATATTTTATATAGAGCTAACAGGTGTACTCAGCACTTTGCAGATTATATTACAGTAGAGGGAGGTACAGTAAGTGCAGTAGGTATACAGTGTATGTATATATTATTTATATAGCGCTAACAGGTGTACTCAGCACTTTACAGGTTACATTACAGTAGAGGGAGGTGCAGTAAGTGTAGTAGGCATAGGCGTGCGCACGGGGTGTGCCGGGTGTGCCTGGGCACACCCTAATCCCCGCGGCCCGCCTATGCATATTGAGACCGGCAGGGGAGATCTCAGGATCCCCCCTGTCGGCTCATGCAGAGCCGGCGCTATCCGAGCGCCGGCTCTGCTCTCAGCCTCCCTCCCCACTGACCCACATGCAGGGAGGGAGGCAGGAGAGGACCCGGCGGAGCTATTGCCGGCAGCTCCGCCGGGTTCCTCTCACGAGATATGAGCGTTGCCATGGCAATGCTCAAATCTCGCGAGAGTGAACTCTAGCCCCATAGGGGGCTAGAGTTCACTCTCCACTGGACCACCAGGGATGGAATCAGCAGCACGATCCCCCCTCCCTACAAAAGGTAAGAAGGGAGGGGGGATAGCAAATAATGTACCCCCACCCCCACAATCACCCACCCACATACAGCACACACAGACATACACATCACCCACAGACATACACAGCACCCACACACATACAGCACCCACAGACATACACAGCACCCACACACATTCAGCACCCACACACATACAGCACCCACAGACATACACAGCACCCACACACATTCAGCACCCACAGACATTCAGCACCCACATACATTCAGCACCCACATACATTCAGCACCCACAGACATACAGCACCCACAAACATACACAGCATGCACCCATACACAGCACCCACACACATACAGCACCCACAGCACTCACAGACATACACAGAACCAACAGACATCCAGCACCCACAGACATCCAGCACCCACAGACATACACAGCACCCACAGACATACAGCACCCACAGACATACACAGCACCCACAGACATTCAGCACCCACAGACATACAGCACCCACTGACATACAGCACCCACAGACATACAGCACCCACATACATACACAGCACCCACAGACATACACAGCACCCACACACACATACAGCACCCTCACAAACACACACAGCACCCTCACACACACACAGCACACTAACAGTACCCTCACAAACAGGACCCTAACAAACACACACACAGCACACTACCAGTACCTTCACACACAAACAGCACCCTCACAAGCACACACACACACAAACAGCACCCTCACACACAGTACATTAACAGCATCCTCACAAGCATGCACACACAAACACCCTCACCCACATAGCACACTACCAGCATCGTCACACACACATCACACTAACAGCACCCTCACACAGCACACACACACACACAGCAGTGTGTGTATATATATGTGTGTATATATATACACACATACATATATATATGCGGCGTGTGCTTGTGCTTTAGGGTGCACACCCTAATGCAATAGGCTGCGCACGCCTATGGTAGTAGGTATACAGTGTATGTATATTTTATTTATATAGAGCTAACAGGTGTACTCAGCACTTTGCAGATTATATTACAGTAGAGGGAGGTACAGTAAATGCAGTAGGTATACAGTGTATGTATATATTATTTATATAGAGCTAACAGGTGTACTCAGCACTTTACAGGTTACATTACAGTAGAGGGAGGTACAGTAAGTGCAGTAGGTATACAGTGTATGTATATTTTATTTATATAGAGCTAACAGGTGTACTCAGCAGTTTACAGGTTACATTACAGTAGAGGGAGGTACAGTAAGTGCAGTAGGTATACAGTGTATGTATATTTTATTTATATAGAGCTAACAGGTGTACTCAGCACTTTACAGGTTACATTACAGTAGAGGGAGGTACAGTAAGGGCAGTAGGTATATAGTGTATGTATATTTTCTTTATATAGCGCTAACAGGTGTACTCAGCACTTTGCAGGTTACATTTCAGTAGAGAGTGGTACAGTGAGTGCAGTAGGTATACAGTGAATGTATATTTTATTTATATAGAGCTAACAGGTGTACTCAGCACTTTACAGGTTACATTACAGTAGAGGGAGGTACAGTAAGTGCAGTAGGTATACAGTGAATGTATATTTTATTTATATAGAGCTAACAGGTGTACTCAGCACTTTACAGGTTACATTATAGTAGAGGGAGGTACAGTAAGTGCAGTAGGTATACAGTGTATGTATATTTTATTTATATAGAGCTAACCGGTGTACTCAGCACTTTACAGGTTACATTACAGTAGAGGGAGGTACAGTAAGTGCAGTAGGTATACAGTGTATGTATATTTTATTTATATAGAGCTAACAGGTGTACTCAGCACTTTACAGGTTACATTATAGTAGAGGCAATAAGTGCAGTAGGTATACAGTGTATGTATATTTTATTTATATAGCGCTAACAGGTGTACTCAGCACTTTACAGGTTACATTACAGTAGAGGGAGGTACAGTAAGTGCAGTAGGTATACAATGTATGTATATTTTATTTATACAGCGATAACAGGTGTACTCAGCACTTTACAGGTTACATTACAGTAGAGGCAATAAGTGCAGTAGGTATACAGTGCATGTATATGTAATGCAGGTAGTGCACAGCTGTGCACAGTATTAGAGATAACATAGGAATACCCGTTATACCGAAGCCGATTTGACTCCCTTTTGATTTAATACTAAAAGAGTATATTGTGCCCATAATCAATAGAATATAAACCCATTATTTTCTGTGCTATGAAATGCTAGAGCATATTCTGCTTCCATTTTCTTTGTATCTATTTTTGTTTTCACTCTGTCGGTTGCAATGTTTTCCAGTCAGGAAAGGAACAAGCGATCTTTTTGGGATAAACACTATTAATGCGCACTCTACCCACGCCGTAAGAGAATATAAACACAGGATCCCACTCTTGTTAGAGAGGGGGCGGAATTTTAAGATTTCAGGTTTTTTGTGAGTTTTTTTTTTTTTTAAATCAGAATTAAAAAAGGTGTTTTCTATCCCTTTCTCTCGGGTCTCTGTAGGAAGATGTTTGATGGAAATGTAACTGCACTTTAAATTTTATGTTGAGTAAAATGAAAGATGGACTTTTTGCAGTCATTGGATGACTGGACAAGGATTTCGGTGAGCATGCGCCAGATTGTCAGATTGGCCTTGCCATCTGTTTATTAACAAAGAGACCTTTAACCCCTAGGATCAATTAAGTTAGATTTCTTATTCTATAATGGGATATTTAACCCTTTTACTTTCAATAACGTGTAAACACGAGTGGCAGAGAAATATGTTCATAACCCATGTCCCTTTTTAACCATTTTAATAATTTGAAAAATTGTGTCCTTTCTATAAAATGCCGTATTATGGTATTAAAGGGACACTCCAGGCACCCAGACCACTTCTGCCTATTGGAGTGGTCTGGGTGCCATCTCCCACTACTCTTAACCCTGCAAGTGTAATTATTGCAGTTTTTTATAAACTGCAATAATTACCTTGCAGGGTTAACTCCACCTCTAGTGGCTGTCTATTCGACAGCCACTAGAGGGCACTTCCTGCATCATAGCACAGAAAACCTGTGCTAGAGCATTGCTGGACGTCCTCACGCTGTGTGAGGACCTCCAGCGTCGCTCATTTCCCCATAGGAAAGCATTGAAAAGCATTTTCAATGCCTTCCTATGGGGAGCTCTAATGCGCATGCGTGGCACTGCGCATTTTGTCTCCCCGGCTGGTGGGCGGGATCAGTCTCACCCACCGGCCAACGTAATCACTGGGAGGAGCGGCGGCGGAGGAAGAAGTAGCGACGTGGGACATGTCGCTGCCTCTGGTAAGTCACTGAAGGGGTTTTCACCTCTTCAGCAACTGGAGATTGGGGGTTGGGAGGGAGAGGGGATCTGCAGTGCCAGGAAAACTGATTTTTTTTCCTGGCACTGGAGTTTCCCTTTAAACTTCGTCATTCCAGCTTTTTGCAATTGTATGTTAAACAAAGATTAAAGGGAAACTCCACCCCCCAGTTCCCGGTTGCTGAAGGGGTGAAAACCCCTTCAGTGAGTTACCAGAGGCAGCAACATGTCCCACGTCACTGCTTCTTCCTCCGCCACAGCTCCTCCCAGTGATTACGTCGGCCGGTGGGCGAGACTGATCCCGCCCACTGGCCAGGGTGACCTAATGCGCAGGCGCGGCAGTGTCGCACATGCGCATTAGAGCTCCCCATAGGAAAACATTGAAGATGTTTTTCAATGCTTTCCTATGGGGAAATGAGCGAGGCTGGCGGTCCTCACACAGCGTGAGGACGTCCAGCGACGCTCTAGCACAGGTTTTTCTGTGCTATGATGCAGAAAGTGTCCTCTAGTGGTTGCCTAGTAGACAGCCACTAGAGGTGGAGTTAACCCTGCAAGGTAATTATTGCAGTTTATAAAAAACTGCAATAATTACACTTGCAGGGTTAAGAGTAGTGGGAGATGGCACCCAGACCTCTCCAATGGGCAGAAGTGGTCTGTGTGCCTGGAGTTTCCCTTCAAGAAAAATATTGTAGTATTATGATTGAATTATGTTTTTGTATATACTGATGTAAAGAACAAATGTATACATACCGGTTGGTAGGTTTTCTCAAATATATCGGCAGTGAAGGGGTTAATGAAAATGTTGTGATGATGAAATTATTTTTCCCAGTGATCTAACATAGAATATAGGCAAATGGTTATTTCAAAATTGCGGAATTCAGACCAGAATAGGCAAGTTGCCAGTTTGTCACATGTTGCTTGAAACATTTATTTTATATTTTCCGTTGACCGTAGGAGTGCGCTTTACGGCACAAGGCCGCATCAGAGCTTCTATTAGAAGCATTTTAATATATATTTATTTTTTTACCAACTCTACCTAAAGGGCCACGCAATAAATTTCCCACAATTCCTCTTAGAATCCCTCGCTGTTTATTCACTAAACTCCAAACTGTAGCAAGTTGAAATCTAAAAATCAAGGTCATTTAGAGAAACTCTGACACTATATTCACACCTAGCTTAGCTTTGTTTTGCCATTAAGATTTTAAATCACTATTAATGGAGTAAAGGGAATAACCCTGATAGCAGTGAATGTTGGGAGGAGGATAGAGCCAAATCCGCCATGTTGTCCTCCGCACATCCTCTTCTTGATGGGAAGGACGTGAAAGACTCTGCCCTGAAGTATGCAGAATTCAGATGCTGCAGTAGTGAAATCTGTTAATTAATCTATCAGAAAAGTTTATATCTCCAACGAGCTGATTTAATGACATGTACACTTGCTTTTATTTGTTTTCTTAGGGAGAATGGGAGATGCAACCTGTGCCTCAGGTCACGAAAAAGTTGCGTTCAGTGACGCCCAGCTGCGAATCCCAGAAACACTCCGGGTCCACAGGACCAGAGCTGGTTAACATCAAGAACCAGGACCAATCATAAGAGCTCCCCTCACCCCCCACATTGGGGGATTTCTAAAATTTACACATTTCGGCTATTTTACCTTAAAATGAACACTCCAAGCATGCTGTAGTGGTTATGGTGCCAGCATCAGTTCCCTTGCGGAACCACTCTAAGTAGTCAAACCTAACCCAAAGTCCGCTGCTCCCCCTCCAATTCACACAGAGAGCCAGAGGCTCCAAGTTAGCTAATCTTCCCGATCAGCTTTAAATTTGAAACTCACTTTGGATTCACTCTTAGTGAATAGCTCTGAAAATGTTTACTTAATGTTTATTAGTTCTTTAATGTTTAGCAGTTCTTACCTCCTGCTCTGTTAATTGAACTTTACTCACACACGAGGCTGCAGCATTCTCTAATAGGCAATTAACAGAGCAGGAGGTGAGACATTCTAAATTATACACATTGTGGAGTAAGGGAAGCTAAGAAAAATTAGAATCTTTTTTAGGAAGCGTTTAGGAAAGCTGTGTACGTCCCAGCCAGGGGAGGTGTGACTAGGGCTGTATAATCATAGTTTTAACTCCTAATTGAGCAGTGAGACTGAAGGGATGTGATTTATACACCATAACAGCTTAATTAAGCTGAAGTTGATTTGGTGACTATAGTGTCCCTTTAATGTGAGAGTGTCTGTAGTTGTTCCTTCACATGCAGTGATCAGTAAGCACCAAGTAATTGGGGGAAAAAATTAGCAATCTATTCCCCTTCTTACCCTTCAAACACATGAAGGATTAAATATACCCTCCTGTATGTATATATGGATCTACAAAGCGGCAACCACTAATAATCTGATTTTCTGCATCGCTGAATCTCTACCAATAAATAAAATATTACGTGTTTTCTTTTTTTTTTTAATCCCTGCTTCCTACACTGTGCACACCGAGCTGCTGTTACCTGTGGGAATATGGGACGGATACATAGACCACCTTGTCAAATCTTTAAAATTCTGAGATAAATTTATAGTCCTGGTTATAAACTGCTAATTCCTCTGCTTCTGCAGACTATTATTGCTGAGCATGCGGCAAGTATCGGCTTTGATCTTTACAAGACACTAACGCAGGGGTAAGCAACTTTCGGCACTCCTGTTATTGTGAACTACATATCCCCTGATGCTTTGCCAGAATTATCACTCTGAGAGCATTATCCGATATGTTTTTCACAATATCTGACGAAGGTTGCCTTGCCTTCCCCTGCACGGATCATTTCCAAACTGGAGTCTGACATTGGGTACTAAGTGTAACAAAATGTCCGGTCTAATGAGTAGCGCTAACATGTCTTCTTCTGGTTTGAAAATATAAAAAGTATTTATCTGCAGTTTACCATTTGCCAGAATAGGATGGCTAACAAACCTCAGTTCGTGACATATATTGCATTCTCTGTGCATTCTTCTGCAGACTAGAAAAAATATATTAAATATAGTGTTAATCAATTAGAATAAAAATTTATGTTTTTAAATATAAATCGATTTAGCAAAAGTATGAGATTAGCAGATAATTCCTTGAAATAGAAAAGGTATGGAGAGAATTTAAATGTAATAGTTGATTTTTACAGGTAGCGTTTGTTGGTGCATGGAATGGCTTCCCAGCAGCTGCAGTAGCGTTTATATTTTTAAAAAGGGTTTAATAATGGCCTGGATGGATGGCCAGAATGAGCAGTGAATGAAATATAGAATATGGCTCTTTTTAGATTTGGGAGCAGAAGGTAATAAAGACCAACATTACATTCGGGAGCCGTCAAGGAAAATCTAGAATTAAAGGGAGAATAGTTACCACCGAGTCCATGTGTGTGAACCCAGTGATATTCACAAAGGTATAGGCACATCATACGTGACTGATTAGTTTATTAAACACTGAATTTGACATATTAATGCCGATGATGCTGACGTATAATCAAATCGTGGGATTCATTATGACAAAACGTTTATCACTATCCGATCGGAGAAAAGGGCCCTGAAGAAGGTTTATGGACACTTTAACGCAGGCTTCCCCAACTCCGGCCCTCCAGATGTTGCTGAACTACAATTCCCATGATTCTCAGCCTATTTCATTCATAGAATCATGGGAGTTGTCGTTCAGCAACATCTGGAGGGCCGGAGTTTTGGGAAGCCTGCTTTAACAGAACCATTGAAAATGTAGCAAATTCAACACCTTGAAAAGGACTTAGCACTTTTTCTAACGGTAACCAGTAATCCGTAATGTCTGTGCATGCGCAGAATGAACACTGCAAACACTTCTCCTGACAGTGTAATATCCACATACAGCCTTAACTTAATGATACCTTGTTAATCAATTACACCACACACCGAACATATTGGGTTAATGACACATCTCTTCAACTGAAATCATCAATACACAGGCTTTCTGTGACCTTCAACCTGTCTTTAACTGAGAAACCTCTTGAGAAGCGAAAATTTTTGATTTTAACCTCGTGATTTCAGCCTAACGGGCACAACATTGAAAACTTAGTTACATGTTAACGTTTTCTGTCTTTGGCGCCTTTACTATCAGAAAAATGATATTAAGATCTGGATTGCGATCACTTTTATACTCGTTGCATGTTACAGGCTGAAATTCAGAAAAGATTATGATCCGTAAATAATGTCAGATTGTAATGACGATCTATGTTTGGCTACATCGTGGATAAGCAAATCTACTCGAGGCGGTAGGTTCCCGCCTGGTAAAGCAGTGCTCCTCAATCCTCTCCTCAAGGCACACCTAACAGTCCAGGATTTAGGGATTACCCGGGTGTGTCTAATGTGTTTAGCAAACTGCAAAGAAACACCTGAAGTCTGTGTTTCTATTTTTTTTTTTTTTTTTTAAACACACCCAGTAAT
Source organism: Pelobates cultripes (assembly GCA_933207985.1). Classification (NCBI taxonomy): domain Eukaryota; kingdom Metazoa; phylum Chordata; class Amphibia; order Anura; family Pelobatidae; genus Pelobates; species Pelobates cultripes. Next base: position 141,521,827 of record OW240920.1, on the reverse strand, counting down.
CTCTAAATCGTGGACTTTTCGGTGGGCCTTGCGGGGAGAGTTGAGGAGCACTGTGGTCAAGTGTCTGTGTTTCATTCCTCTCATTGCTAAACCGTACATTTTATTCAAAGGCTTGCACGGGGCTTTCCATGAATCATGGTAAATAACAGATACAGCCGTAAGGAATTCATGATCAATTGTTCTAGAAGAAGCGTCTACGAAACACTTACCATTTTGTAGACCTGAGGCGACCAATATTTTTTCATATTTGTGTCTGTGTTTGCTGATAATATATGGAAATAAATACTCAGACAGCTGGTAAGAGATGCACAGCGATTGCGTCCTGGGATTTGGTTCAAGGCAAAGGAATCTTTGAAAGGTTAAACTGCTCAATTTGGATATTTAGGCGTTGCAGATTATATTGGTATTTTGGTTTTCATGCAGTCATCTGAAAAAGTTTACATTTATTATATTATTTTTTTCCCGCTGTGGGCTCACATGTTGTGAAAGAAGCATCGTCTTGCATTTTAAAGATTGTTAATGGAGAATAAAAATGTTGGTCCTTTTTTGTCTGGTTGTAATGTAATGACAGGACTGTTAACCCCTTAAGGACACAACTTCTGGAATAAAAGGGAATCATGATGGAATAGTTCCGCCATGTGTCTTTAAGGGGTTAAACAATGATTGCAACCAGTAGTCCGTTATCTCTCAGTGCAATGATTGTTCATGACTTCACTAGACTTGCGCAATTTGTTTCATTCCGAATCGGATTCATAACTAATTGAAGCAAAGCATTTCAGATCCATTCAAGGATAGCAAATTGGGGAGTTATCTACTGAACAACTGCAAAAGAAAAAGGGCTTTTCTTAATTTTGATCTTTCAGCTTTTTGGTGAGTAGGTCCATCACTTGGTATCCTTAAATATAGTATTCCCACGTAAGGACAGCAAATCAGGGAGTTATCTACTAAACAGTTGAAAGATCAAAACTAAGAGGCTGTTTTTAATTTATTTAATGTTTGTATTAATGATAAAAATCCCCCCCCCCCACCTTCCATGGGGGTTTGTGGTTCACATATAAAATAGGCAATGTGCAATAGCCGTATTAATAAAATATATTTACCATCTATTAGCAATAAAATAATCCTGCCAGGGATAATAAATATGGATTCTTCTGTATTGAATGTTAGAGTGCAAGCTCTTTAAAACAGGCATTTTCTGCATGTTTCTATGGATACAAGGAGGATTAATGACTGTCATTAAACACAAGTATTTATTTTGTTTTATATCAACACTAAACGATAGCAAAACATATTTTCTATTTATTAAAGATAAATGCTGCATAATAAACAATAAGAATCCTTGCTGGGATTCGCCTTTTTTTCCGAATGCAGAGTGTGTTGGGGGGGGTTAGGACCCCGGGGTGACTTTTAGCATATTGTTGGGAATGCTGTACCTACGGGACCCCCTCCCTCAGAACGTACAATGAGGCAGCTTGAAGAGATCAGCCAAACGTAACACCTGCTCAATACGATAATCACATAGCAGTCACGTTCCTGCAACTTGCTGCAGCCCCCGCAGTGTCGGAACAATACGGAAAACCTGCACATTGTGTTTGTTTAGAAGGCTTGGGGGGGGGCGGCTGTGGGTTACTCTCCCACCTCCCCCCATTCCCCCCAGTACAATGTGTATTTCCATATAATTATACTAAACGAGTTGTTCAATAAACACCACATCTTTCTGAGTTATGTAATGAAAATATTCAGGTCAAAATAGCCAAACGATATATATATAGTCAAGCAGGAGAATGTTTCCAAATCCGCTATTGCAATCTCTGTTTTCCAATCGCAATTTTAAATTTGCTAAAATTCAGCGTTTAGAGAATAATCCTTGTTTTGTTTTAGTTAAAGTTCTGTTAGTGGATGTAAAGTGATATTTTTCATTCTCTGGGTAACTTTCCACGTTGTCTCCTCAGTTAAAGCAGACGTGGCATGTACACAAGGACTACAGCACAAGAAACTATGTTTTATTTTCATGACAAATTGCTACATATATTAAACGTTCTCATCTTCCTTTTTGACTGGCCATTTCGATTACTTATTTGTTTTACAACCGTTACAGGGACGTGGAAATACATAGCAATAAAATATGTACCACTAGGGAAGAATTTGGGACACTGATGGTCAGTTGGAAAAATAACATATCCCCCCCCCCAAAAAAAATAAAAACAAAACATTTGCCTGAAACAGTGATGGGCAGCCTTGGCACCCCACTTACCTACATTTACTGTAATATTCAGCTACCCGTTGGTCACAGGCATAGAGGAACAAACTAGAGCGCAATAAATATTGACACTTTTCCAGGGATCGACCAGTCCGGTCTCTTGCGTCTTGCATTTTGGGAAATGAACCTAGAAATGTATCATTTTTATTTCAGACCATATAAAACCGGTTTAGTGTCACTAGGCTTTGATTTATTTATCATAGAAGGAGTGATTCAGCCCTTCTTTTAATTTTCCTATTTAAATATTTTGATCAACTCCCATCAGCAATTTCTAGATTTTAGGGAGGTATAGCACATGCTTTGTATTGTTTGACAAAAAAATGCAGATATTTTGGGAAGTTCTGTAAAAAGCAGTCCTTGTAAGAAAATACAATATGACAAACATTTATCTCTCAATTTGTTGCTGATAAAAAGGGGTTTTCTACATGTCTAAAAGCAGTCATTAGTATATAAATCAATAACCTCCAGGAACGAAGAGGTTTAAGTATTGGATTCTAGTTTTACTGTCAGGGATATCGCCAGTTAGACCATCAGAGATCTGACCGAGAAGCGTCCTGCGGCAATAAGTCATTATCTGCGCCGTTCAATAAAGTCCTTTTACTCTCGTATTGTTTGGGTCAAAAGGTGACTTTAAGTGGGCTTCAGCGGGATATGTGACCCCCATTCTCTCCAATTTGTATTCTCCAGTTCGGACAAAATCCGTAGTGACCTGTGAAAGGAAGAAAAAATAAATATTAACACTGAAGGGCATGTAGTGGTTAATGGACTGCAAATCTCAAACTCCAGGCAGAAAAAGCATGGAAAGCAGCAGATAGAGGATTATGGGATATTTACATATTTTAGCAATCCAGCTATACCGTTAAGTTATGGTTATGGTCACTATATTCTATACAGTGGCTGGAGGCACCTAGAAACTTCAACATTCTTTTAGAATTTGCTTAGGACTAGGTACGCCATACAGCGTGTCGATTAAAGCTTTGCTTCATTTGTATTTAAAAAAAAAAAAAAAAAATGTTCTATTGATGAAACATTGATTCTGCCTGAAAATAAAAACTATGCAACAAATGTAAAAAGTAAAAATATATATTTATATAAAAGCAAACTGTAGCCAATAGAAATCTGCATAACAAAATGTAGGTAAAAATAGTTGCTTTAGTAAAATGCAGCTCTAGAAACAGGTTGATGGGAGCAGCTTAATCCTTGGCATTTGGATTTAAATTCACAGAAACTTTGAATTTCGTATTCCTGGAAGCAGGAAGTCCAACTGGATCAATGAGCAATGTGCTCTGCACGTTTCTGGTGGTGAAGACACAGGTTCTATGACATTCCAGGTAGATGGATCTCTCTGCAATTTACCTGGGCGGTCAGCCAATCACTAGAAGCAGAATGGCGACCATCACGTCAGCTTCCGCAGCAGCTGGTGTTTTTAATGGCCAGAAATTGAGCCATTTTCTAACCCATCCCTTTGTATCTAGAGAATTTAACCCACAACTCTGTAACTATTGCTGAACTCCTAGTATTCCCAGCTATCAAAAGTTGCGGAACTGCTACAGCCAGCAAACACAGGGTGACTGTTGGGTATGTCATAAGCCATGATTTTATCGCTTAGACAAACGTATCCTATATTCCAGCTCAGACGCTTTAAATGTATTACTTCACAGACACACATTAAGGTTACCGCGAACATTTAAAGGTGATAATGAGCCTCATTTATGAAACGTATACAGTAAACAGCAGAAAGGCGTTAAGGAAGGAAAATCGGAGTATTTTAATTAAGCATTGTAAGTGACACCGCATAAAGGAGCTCTGACAATTTCACTGCGATTCTGACAGTTTTCACTGAATCCTCTTACTCTGCATGAGCCTACAGGATCCAAAGGAAAATCACACTGAGCCCCCCTGCCTCCTCCTCTGTACCTATCACTGCTGAAGCTTTAGCTAGTTCTTGAGATGGGCCAAAAATAGAGAATACAGAGTGTGTTTCGGAGCCCGGTACATGGTGTTGTACCCTCTTTAAAATAGAATGCTACTCACGTCATTTGCCTTCAAGTTTGGGGGGGGAGGGAGGCATAGGGAGTACATTATTTACAGGCATTTTACACAAATTCACGTCAATTTGCAAGATTGTTCTAAATCAGTTTTATTCCATGTCTTTTCTTTTCTTAGGTTCAGCTTTAACCCCTCGGGTACTGTTGCAGTCCTGAAAATGCAATCTTTACACAAAGGTTAAAATGGTTCTAGGTGTGATGATGGGTTCTGAATGACTGTAAAGCCTTGTGCTCATTCAATGTTGCCATTTTAAATAATTTGCGGTTTCAGTATTAGCCAGACCCTGAATTGCCATCGGGTAACCCAGGTCAAAGGTGGGCCGCCGTTCACACGTTTATTATAGTACAATGGTTGCATCCCGTCATGTGTACAATCATTCAAACGCTATGTGGCACGGGCTGCTAATAAAGGTGGCCAGGTCTTCATTAACATTAACTAACCTCACATTGTCCAGGATATTAATGTCAGATGACACAGACAGACCCCAGGGACCCACCAGAGTTATTGACCTCCAGAACGCGCTTCCGTGCCCAAGGGACTTTCATACACCCAGTGTTACTTACCAAAACATAGTAAGGAGCTCCTGATGTCAGATGCCATCTTAGCTAGCCCACGATACATCCGACGTAAGTTACATTTTATGGTTATTGTGAAGGCTGGTGTTAGCAGAATTAATTTTTTTGGCTATGGCAGCTCAATGTCCATTTTTTTATTTGTGACTATTGCAAGGGACACTATATCATTTATTATAATGTGTGTATTGGTGTCTGTTTTGTAACCTAAGGGCTGATGAGCTTGCAGACATGACCACTTATGCTTAAGGACCTTTGATGTAATAAAATTGATACACCACAATAACCATGCTGGCACCGATAATATATACACTAAAAAGGAAAGCCATAAAATGGTAAGAAGGAGCGGGGGGGGGGAGGGGAATAAAAAGCTGTGGATATTTTGCGGAATATTGATGTACTACCATTAGATGTGATGTTACCTTGGTCAATAGATATATGGTACCAGGAGATAAGGATTATTCGTAAGTCAGTACTCACCGCTCCCCCTTCAGGGTTTCGGATATACCCATATGCTATAGTTTTGTTTATTGCAAATCCAAAGTCTGCCCTCCGTATGTGTCCGACAGCAACCCCATTCCGCCATATTGCCTCCAAGCCAAATAGCGGCACTCTCCTGCAGAAGAACACGAGACGGTGATAAATAAAGCCATTTGGAATTTAAAAGGACTGAAAAGAAAATCATTTTGCTTATTGCAAAGTATTAAATTATTATACGGAGACTTTGGGTGTTAAACTTATTTTCTGGGTCAACACTGCACGCCAAAGTACAGTGATTACATAGAACTCGGATTATAGAGATCCATGTTAAATTCTACTCACTCATTGATTGTGAATCCAACAAGTCGTTTCCGAATACCCTCAGCCTTCTGCTTCTCCAAGGCTTCCCTTCCCAAAAATGGGATGTTTGACTTCAGTTTGCAGGTAAAGGCTAGACCGGCCTCTAGTGGAGTGTCATCAGGTCGGAGGTCTGCGTGCCAATGCCGGTAGCCTAGGAAAGAAATCAAGGGTTAAATGTGTGCCAACCAATCGTATTAATGGACACGCAACCACACTTTCATGCACGTTAGAGGGTAGAGAGCTGGGGACCATGTGGGATTGTTTTTATTTTACCCAACATCATTGGAGCAATCATGTGAAACAATCTTTAAAAAAGTTTCCTACTCTGCCCACCTCCACCAGACGTGTCCTTCTACAATTATCTATGTCCAATAGACAGTTTACTCTGAGGTGGAGCCTTATTTATCTTTGAATCATTTTTTGTAATTTTAGCGATTATTATTTTGCTTCTTACTCGATTCCATGCCACGACTTTTATTACTCCTCAGCCAACTGTCCTCCAACCTGGAGAATTTCTGATTTTGGTACAAACTGAGATCTGGAGAGATAGTCCCAGAGTTACACCATATTTTTGGGTATTACTGCCCATGGGAGAATGCAACCCTTCCTAAGCTCATATCGTTCAGTGTTGGGAGGTTCTCATTAATAATAAAATACAAATTCATACTATATTAACAGAAGAGTATTTATATGATATAACAGCTTCCATAACCCATTTTAAACAGAACCAGGGAATGGGTTTCTAAACAGAACTTAGGCGAGGAATCCTAAACAAAACCAGGGAGTGAAATCCTAAATACAACCGGGGCGTGGAATCCTAAACAGAACCAGGGTGTGGAATTCGAACTGAATTAGGTAGTAGAATGCTAAACAGAACCAGGGTGTGGCATCCTAAACAGAACCAGGATATGGGATTCTAAATAGAACCATGGTGTGGAATTCCAAACAGAACCTGGGCGTAATATTTTAAACAGAACCAGGGTGTGGAATTCTAAACAGAACCAGTTCATGGAATCCTAAACAGAACTGGGGAGTGGTATCATAAACAGAACCATGGAGTGAAATCATAAACAGAACCATGGAGTGAAATCATAAACAGAACCAGTGCATGGAATCATAAACAGAACCAGTGCATGGAATCATAAACAGAACCAGTGCATGGAATCATAAACAGAACCAGGGAGTGGAATTTTAAACAGAACCAGTTCATGGAATCGTAAACAGAACTGGGGAGTGGTATCATAAACAGAACCATGGAGTGAAATCATAAACAGAACCAGTGCATGGAATCATAAACAGAACCAGGGAGTGGAATCCTAAACCTAACCAGTGCATGGAATCACACAGAACCAGGTCATGGATTCCTAACAGAACCAGGGTGTGGAATCCTAAACAGAACCAGGGAGTGGAATCCTAAACCTTACCAGGGCATGGAATCACACAGTACCAGGTAATGGATTCCTAACAGAACCAGGGCATGGAAGGCTGGACAGAAAAGGCGTCTGTCTACAGAAGGTGTTTAAACGTTAGCAAGTGAAGGAGGGTACAAAGTACCAATTCTCATTAATTTTCTTTGTGGATTTTCCTTCCAACCATGGAGTGAGCCGCTGATTAAACAGTGACTCATCCTAGTAGCCAACACAGTTTTCAGAAGACGCTGCCCTGGGGAATCTCATTAAATCTACACATCTGTTAAATGACAGCGAATTTCTCTCTGGTGATCAGACATTAAAGTGCGGAAGATTCATTGGTGGCTTGTGGATCGTTTTATCTTGGCAAACAGGGTGTCGTGTAAAGATCTCACAAGTTGACATGTCAAAAGAATACACAATCAGAGACAATTGCTTTGAGATGCAGCAGTTTATCTCAATTTGTAACTGTCAATATCTTTTCATTTCTAATAAGCCATCAAGAGTCACTACACTCAGAGCTCCCTCCTCCCCACCCAACACCATCATCTTAATTCTCTCCAAAAACAAATACAACGTTAATTAATTGTGTGCGTTCGAATTTAATTCCGGATAATTGAGAGGTTTTGAAATATCATGAAAGGTGATGTATTTAGATCAAACGACGTACAACAACAACAACACAATCACGCATTATATAGCGGATCCTGAGCAGTCAACACCTTTAAATGGATCACATGCCCCTGCTTTCCGGCTGACCTTTGACCTCCGTTGACAGATTTCATTATAGGAAGGTTATAGAACATTCGGGGATTAAAATCAGTTTTGTATTGTATGTTATGTGCATTTTTGTTTGTTTGTTTTTTCAAATTTACTAAAAAGCTTCAGCCCTTAGTAATTGTACAGTTTAGTTGACAAATGTATCAATGCAAGAAATGCAAGAAACCAAAGGAAAATTATCCCGCATGCAATTCCCTCCATCACGGGATACCCCGTCACCTAAATAAAAGCTAGTGTGGCACTTCAAGAGTTAAAGCAGGTTATGCATCTGCTGGGGGTTAAGTGAGCTTGTTACAGTGACCTAGTTTAAAGGAACACTACAAACCCTTAAAGCACTTAACTTGATGAGTGTCCTATTTTTTTTATTTAACAAAAAGTGCAGATTTCAATAGAAATTGGTACATCTACTCAATGAAGCTCAACTCAAGAGGCAGCAATTGCTCAGAGCGCCTGCCTTCTCATTGAGCTGCATTGGGAAGTCTGTGATTGGACAGCCACAGAAAGTCTGGGCGGGGTTAGAATGGGAGGGCTTGCAAAGGCTGCAGACATTTGCAAGTGGTTTATAGATGTTCTCCCAATTGAAAAAATGCAGAATTAAATGCATACATGTTTTGGCTTCGGGTATTTACTAAATAGTGATTTTTTTTAAATAAAATTGTATTTGGACAGTGGAGGGTTCCTTTAAAAGATTTTTGATTTGATTCTGATAAAGGCGACTATATTAACACTGTTAATGATCAGATACTGTACCTTTCTCAATGCTGAGGGAATCAATCGCTCTATATCCAGCATTGCCGATGGACATCTTGGATCCAGCTTTCATGACTGCCCTGTAGACAGGAATACAGGCATCTCTGGGCATGTGCAACTCCCAACCCATCTCTCCGACGAATGACAAACGAATGGCACGAACCTAGACAGAGGAACAACACAAAGAATCAACAGAGGCCTCTCCATGCTGAATGAATAGGGTTCCAAACGTGAAATTCTGGAATCAAGTTAAATATTTATTAACCAAGGTTACATAACTACATCCATAGTTTCCTGGGTACATCACTTGTTATCTTACATCCAATCTCTCTCGGCCAGGAATAGGCAACCTTCGGCACCCCAAATGTTACGGACTACATCTCTCCTGATGCTTTATCAGCATTATGGCTGTAAGAGGATTATGGGAGACGTAGTCCACAATACAGTCAGGCATATTGTGCCCCACAATTATCCCTACTATACCTGGAGTGGCAAAAGTTGCCTTCCCCCGCTCTAGACCCTAAAATTCTTGAGCAGAGCCCGAACGCCTCCTTACTGCAAAACCTTAACTTGTTTGTTGTTTTAGATCCCCATTGTACAGTCCTATGACATATGTCAGCGCTATATGAATAATAACACAGATATAGCCCAATGATGACGACAAACCGAGGATATTATTAAACTGCGGTTTTATCAGCCGTGAAAAGATAATTTTTCAGAATGTTGCAGAAGACAAATTGAACGCGATATACGGTACATCTTGTTTCATACACAGAAAATTAAATCTGTCAGAAAGCGGCATAAAATATCATCGGGGTTAAACGCTGTGATAGATGGACCACAAGGCCTCTATCTATCCGTGTAGATTAAACATCCAGCGCGTTCGCACACCGTCATACAGCTGGAAAATTGTGCTGGCAGACATCATGAGACAGTCCGCAGTGTGAACACCTGAAGGGTTTATTCACTCAACAGTTAATTAACCACTAACTTGGAAATTGAGTCTATATATTCTAAATAGGGAAAAAAGATTTGAAAATGTTCTTTTCTCTTTCCTAGGTTGGCTATATTGTTTTTGTTTTTTTCCATTGCCAAAATGACACCCCGCTTCAACCTCTTTCGTGACTGCTCAGTAGCAAATAGTATTTTTTTAATTTTTTTATTTCTATCTAATGTCTATCGTTTTGGAATCATTCAACCCCTTCATGACGTGCCTGGACGAATATCCAAGAGATTTGATTCACTGCTGGTGCTGAAGGGGTTAACAGGAAGCCAGAGAGGCAAGGGTTAATGTAAAATACCGAATGTATCCAAGAGGTTCAGAAACGCATTGCCAGCACCTCTGTCTTATTCTATCAGTGCTGGGTTTACTTCCACTGCAGACCTCTTTCGATTGAGTTTGGCTAAAGGGGCAGCCCGCAGCTAAATAGATTTCACCCGGCTTTAATGGCAGAATAGGGTTTTACATTTAAAAAGTTCCTAGTCATGTCGTACAGAAGGCAGGTTGAGAGAATATACTGGCCCTGCTTTGCATACAAAAATGGATGGGAAACTGGGGATATCAAGTTATCTTTCATCATTGGAAACTATTCATTAAAATCCCAAAATGATATATGTTAATAGAGAGCCGCAGGGTCCAATGATGGGGGTGGAGACTTAGTATTAAGTTGATGGGAATCTGAAAGTTTAGATACTGTATCTTTAGAGAGCTGTGGGGCTCAGTGTTAGGTCTACGTAGAGTTGCAGTGTTCAGCCTACAAAGAGCTGCAGGGTTTCATTTTTTACTTTTAAAGAGGTGGAGATTCCAGTGCTCGGCCTAGAAAGAGTTGCAGGGTTCTCTATTCAGTCTATGAAGAGCTGCAGAGTTGCATTGTTCAGCATATGAAAAGCTGCAAACTTCAGCATTCAGTCTATGAAGAGCTGCAGGGTTCATCATTAAGTCTATAAAGAGCTGCATGATTCAGAAGAGCTGGAGGGTTCAGAAGTCTACGACAAGCTGCAGGGTTCAGCTTTCAATCTATGAAGAGCTGTGGATTCAGAAGTCTATGAAGAGCCGCAGGGTTCAGAAGTCTATGAACAGCTACAGGGTTCAGCATTCAATCTATGAAGAGCTACAGGATTTAGAAGTCTATGAAGAGCTGCAGGGTTCACTGTTCAGCTGAAGGGGTGCTGAAGGGGTGCAGCATTAAGACTGCACAGTAAGGAAATTGGTTCAAATACATTCCCCCATTTTACCAACGACTTGTTCTGAACAGGTATAATCATCACTTATTACTAGTTTTTCTTTTATAAAGCACCAATATATGATAAGCACAGCATGCAGAACAAGTTTAGACACACTAGAAGAAATAGGCGTTTGCCACAAGAGCTTACACTCTAAAGGAAGGAAGCGCATAATAAAACTGTATATGCAAAAGTGATTTAAACAAGCTACACCTGTCTATTTAGCAGGAAGGCTCTCTGTATTACCTCTATAAACCAGGACAGGGAAGGGTTATGGCACTAGGGACTCACTTCCATCACCGTTTCTCTGACTTTTAATTGCATCGATCCTGAGGCTGAGTCAGTACCCACCATGTGGTGATGATGGACTATAGTTAAATCAATTGAGCTTGTTACAGGCAGCTCTTCCCATCAGAAAGACAGGAACAGAATGGAAATGTGACATCTCAGAGGGAGCTCTGTCTCCGGGGAGTAATGACTGAGCCATCATACCTGTAACAAATGGCAGCACAACCATCCAACGCCTACGCTATTTGCCAAACCGTGGATGAAATGACTCCCGGCTGCATCTGTCTATTTGTACTCTCTCTCGAACTGAACACGAGGCTTCAAAGTCTGTCAGCAGACACTAAAATACACACTTCTACTTGGTGACATTTTTTTTTTTTTTTCATTATAAATTTTTTTATTTATTTTTTCTAAAAAAGGTTTCATCAGGATGACTGTTTCTTGACCTTTTAGTGTAGGATCTCATTACTGGAGCTTGTATAATGGGCACTGACAGCCTGGGAAGCACACGGAGGGTATTTTGGAGCAGAGGGCTTTAAATCTTCAAGTGAGCAGTGCGGGTAAACCTGACACCAGAGCATTCTGGAAGATGGTAATTGTGATAGATTGCCGCATGAAATGACATGATCCCTAACTCGTAAAGTCTAACTTAATAAAACAATAATCTTTTGAGTCCAAACCCCAACCCCTAATACCGAATTTTAACCTGCTAACAATAAATCCACATCCTTAAAGAACATTCTAAGTACAAAACAGCTTTAGCTTAATGAAGTAGTTTTGGTGTATAGATCATGCCACTCAGGGCCGGTGCAAGGATTTTTGCCGCCCTAGGCAAACAAAGACTTGCCACTCCCCATATGCTCTGCCCACCCTGTGACATCACAATACCCCACCCATATGATCTGCCACATGAGCCAACGCCAGTGCTGCACACGGTGTCTTTTCTCTGAAAAGGCAGTATTTACATTAAAAGGCCTGCAGGGACAGGCTATAGACACCAGAACCACTACATTAAGCTTCAGTGGTTCTGGGGACTGTAGTGTCCCTTTAATGTGAGGTAAATTAGAGATTCGTGCCACTAATAATATACTGGATAGCTTACTTACCACCAGATGAGGACAAGAGGAAGATGATGGGCTCAGGCTGCAGTTTGGCTCCACAGGTCTGGTGTTAAAACAGGTTCTCTGGCGGCACAAAAATCAACGAACAGGAAGCAGCTCCATTTTTTGGAGCACCTTACACAGTTCAAGGTCTGGGCCCCCAGGGCCTGACACTGAGTATGCCTAAATCCACCTACTTGGCCCACCCCCAAGTTTGCTCACGGGGAGTGAAGTGTATGTGTGTAGGGGATGTGTTATGTATTTTTGTAGAGGATGCAATGTGTGTGTTATGTAATGTATAGTGATACCAGTTTATGTAAGGGATGTAGTGTATGTGTGTGTATAGGGGATGCAGTGTGTGTTTGAGTGTAAGGAATGCAGTGGTTGTGTGTGTGTGTGTGTGTGTAAGGGATGCATTGTGTGAATCTGTGTTTGTATGTGTAAGGTGTGTTTCTGTGTATGCAATGTAATGCATAGTGTGTGTCTGTAAGGGGTGCATTGGGTGTGTGTAAGAGATCCATTAAGAAAAGCAGTGTGTGTGTGGGTGTGTGTGTGTGTGTGTGTGTAAGGGATGCATCGTGTGCTTCTGTGTATGTGTGCAAGGGCTTCATTGTGTGTGTGTTTGTAAGTTATGCATTGTGTGTGTGTGTTTGTGTGTGTGTGTGTGTAATGAATGCATTGTGTGTTTCTGTGTGTGTGTAGGGATGCATGGTGTGTTTCTGTGTGTGTGTGTGTGTGTGTGTAGGGATGCATGGTGTGTTTCTGTGTATGTGTGTGTGTGTAGGGATGCATGGTCTGTTTCTGTGTATGTGTAAGGATGCATGGTGTATGTGTGTAGTGTGAAAGAAAGGGTTTGTGGGGTAGGACAGGATCTGAGAGGGGAGCAGCTCTTTATTTTTATTATTATATTTATTTTGTTAATATACTTTTTTATTTGTTTATTGTTTTCTTTACGTTTTGTGTCTTACACCCAGTTAGTGTATCTATTGCAAGCCCCTTGTGTGTCTCTTATCCCTCCTTCCTCTTTGTATGTCTCCTACATCCTTCCAACCACTTTGCGTGTCTTACTCCCCCAAGCCTCTTCCCAGCTCCTTGGTGTGTCTCTTTTCCCCCAGGCCCTTCTGTGTGTCGCTCTCCTGTGCCCCTCTGTGTATCTCTGTCTCCCCTACCAGCCCTTCTGTCTTCTTCTCTCCTTCTCTTTCACCCCTTCCTCAGCATCTCTGTGTGTTTTACACTCCCTCTGTCCCTTAATGATCTCTTTCACTTCTCCCCCTGTCCCTTAGAGCTCTCCCATCCTGTCCCTTAGTGCTCTCCCATCCTGTCCCTTAGTGATCTCCCCTCCCCACCTGTCCATTAGTGATTTTTACTTAATTATGCAAAAAGATTACATAAATATGCACGTAGAATTGAAATATACATACACATATTTATATATTTGAAGTCTATGTGTATATTGAAATTATTTATATAATTATGTGTATGGACATATATATATTTCATATTATATTTATTTATTTTTATATACATATATATCTAATTTAATTCTAAGTGTATTTTACAGTTACAGTTTACAGTTAGAATAAAATTACATATACACATTGTATATGTGTCAGACAGTTCCCCCAGTGAAAAAGAAGACTGATCGCCAGCAGGGGAACGGCGGCGATCAGGTATATACATATGGAGGGAGAGGGAGGGAGGGGTTAATTAAAAAAAAATCATTTATTTTTAAATGTATTTTATTTTACCGAGTGCCTCGACCCCTGCCTGATGGCTTCCGATGCTCTGCCTCACTGCCGGGCGCCATGTGGAGCACCCTAGAAGTAATCGCTCAACCCGGCGGCAAGGGGGGGGTATTGCAGGATGCCTCGAGGCATCGCTGCAATACCGTTAGAGCGGCTGGAAGTGATCATGATCGTTTCCAGCGCTCTAATTAGCCACGGACTTATCAGGTACGTCCGCTGTCCTTAAGGACCGTATTTTGTCAGACGTACCTGATACGTCCGAGGTCGGGAAGGGGTTGAAGTTCAATTAACAGAACAGAAGATAAGAACTTCTAAAGTAAACAAGCAGTGCTGTAAAATCTGGATGAAAACAAAATAGACATTTCATGCAGGCTGTGACAGTCACAGCCAGGGGAGGTGTGGCTAGGGCTGCATAAACAGAACAAGTGTGATTTGACTCCTAAATGGCAGAGAACTGAGCAGTGAGACTGCACGGACATGATCTATACACCAAAACCACTTCATTCAGATAATGTTGTCTTGGTGCTTAGAGTGTCCCTTTAATGGAAAAACCAGAAACCTTAAAAATGTCCAACGCTTAACACCGCCCTCTAACTTTTTAACCCTGACGCCTAACTCTAACCACTAAGTCCCAAAGCCAATAAAGTTATACCTGACATTATAACCATATACCATTATAACATTCTCAAATTTGTATCCATAACGTCTTGATTTTATCATTTGATGATCTGTGATATTGCTTCAGCTCAGGTGAACCAATTATTGGTGTCACCTTTATTAGCTTTGACACACATGTACCAATACAAGAGTCACTCGCAAACCCAGTATATGATTATGACGTAGTGGCTCAGAGCGAACCTATATAAATGTACAGAACAATTACAGAATATCAGATAATTTTGCCCTGTGAAACGCACATTCAAGGATTTTAGTTTTTCATTTGTGAAATCTCAAGATCCAGTATACCCAAAACTCACCCAATATGAGGACAATGCTAACTCTTTTAGGAACATTTAAGGGGATTGGTAAGTAGAAGAGTGATAAACTCAAAAATTTGTTACCAGTGAGAACGATAACTTAACCAGGGTCTGAGCCAAAGACGGTTTTTGATTCTCTGGTTTCAAGATGTCTACGTTGAAAGGACTTCTCATACCTTGACATATAGCAGATGTCTGTTATAGATGGGAAACTATTCACGTGCATTAAATTGGTGGTTTTTGATATGTCGTTTATCAAAATAGAATCCACCATTAGGACTCCTTTGGGCTTTGGCAGCCGAGTCTTTCCGTCAGTCGGTCATTAATACTCTTAGTGCAGTCTCATTAGTTCTGTCACTGATCTCGTTGAGATTTTTGATGAATGTTTTTAATGAATCAAACAAGTTTAATCACATATTGTTTAGAAGGTATAAGAGTAAGCCTTATTAATAAGTATTTGTTTAGCAATAGAGTCATTAGTTTATTATTCTCAAAGGATGTTGGATAAACCTACGCTCATTACCATGTATCATATGTAGATATTCTTTTGTCTTTGTCTTTTAATTACCTTACCTTAAGAAATAAGTCTTGGAAGATTAGGTTTTTAATGTAGTTATTTTAATTAGAAGAACCAATTAAAAGTTCAGTTTTAAAATAGCTCATTTTCTTTCTTTCGTTCTCTCGTTCAATGACCTCGTTCGTTAAATCTGCCATTTGTTTATTTTTCTGGGAGTTTGCGATTCGCACAGCAAAGCGCATGTGTTTTTCGGTCTCCTCAAAAGAGTAACTCATTCAGAAAGGATGGCACGGTCTCAACTAAGAAGCTCTACGTTAATAGTTTCAAAACCAAATCTCTTCCAGAATTTTTTTTTAAATGCTTCAATCCACAAGAATGAAGGAAAAAGTGCCTTTACTCAAAGTATACATCATGGCTGGTAAACATGCTTGATAAAGGCTCTATTGTTGAATTTATTTGTCATGATTTTTACCTGGGATTTGCCTGCCTCACCTGGCCACAGCTGAATGCTCTTTAGTCACGTGTGAGCTCTCCGCTGGATTGACATCATGACTGGTAGCGGCAGGGCAGACAAGTGGATAATGTCATGAAAGGTAGGACTGAATCGATAGCAAGATAAGGTCAGGGAAGGAAGGATTGAATCAATGGCAAGATAAGGTCAGAGAAGGAAGCACATAATAAACAGAAAGACCACCACATGGTCAGGAAAGGCACAGAATCAATAGAACAGTCTACACTAGTTATGATCAAGGGAGAGGGAACAAAATCAATAGTGAGGATGTCAACTGAAGTCATGGACAATAGCACAGAATTGATATCAAAATCACTAGCAAAGGTCAGGGGAAATTAGGCAAAATCACTAAATAGGTCACCACCAGCTTGGTTTAATATGCAAGGGACATAAAATGTATCAATAGTGGGGGTGGGGGGGAGCAGCCAAGATGGGATTCCATCTAACTACTCTAGAGGACTGCATGGTTGCTCCAAGATGGCTGCCATACTACAGCTTCCACACAGTCAAACGACACAGACATGTAAGGCCGTCTTCGAAGCTAAATTTGACAGGCTTTGCCAGGCATTTTGGCACCAAATCGCTAACAAGCCTTTACTTTCCAGCGCCATCGCTGACCCGCTCCAGCACACAGTTCTTCCTCTGGGCTGGGAGCCCACTCAGAGCTACGCCCGATTCCATGTCCACTTACCCGGAGGGATCATCGTGATCCGGAGTCTCTGAGGGCCTACAATCCTGCTGCCCAGCTCAAAAGAGTCCTTAGACAGAGGGGAACGGCTCCCACTAAGGCCCAGGCTTGGGGTGCTGTGGGGCTGCAATGCTGTGGACTAGGTCTTACCTGTCGGCACCCAAGTCAGATGCCTCTCAAGAGGCCCAACAGGGATGGAGGTGATAATGCGCCTGGCAGGGAGATGACCTTTTTACTGTAGCCGGACTGCGGTGTGGGGTGACTCATTGTTGATATTATTATGCTCATTCCAGAGGCCATTTGTATAGTCCCTGTTTTGGTGTCAGTGCTGCACTTCTTTATAGTACTTACTACCCAGTGAAATGTTATATCTGATAGTCAGCCTATATTTTAATCTACTCCCAGACACGCTTAGCTAACCTATACTTATAATGAAAAATGTGCAGTTGTAGGACATGCCATGTTATTGTTTATTCTGGAAATCCTGACTTTGCTATTGTGGCATTGTAAGCCGGTCTGTATAACTCATGCACAAAAATAAATAAATAAATGTATCAATAGTAAAGTCACCAGGTGACCTTCACTGCAAGGTCAAAGCTCAAATGTAAATTTAAAGGGACACTATAGGCACCCAGACCACTTCATCTCACTGCATTGGACTGGGTGTGGTGTACCTGTCCCCAGTTTTAGAGAAATTGCAATGTTTATATTATAGCGCTAAGATTGGCTCTAGAATCTACCAGACAGCCACTAGAGGCGCTTCCTGGAGTTTCACGGAGTTTGAGTGGGTGAAACGACGCTGGATGTCGCACATGTTGCGTGAGGGCATTCAGAATCATGCATAACCCCATAGGAAAGCATTGATGCAATGCTACAGGGAAGGCCTAATGAGCATTAAGTCTCCCCATCGGCTGACGTCGGCGTAATCAGGTAAGTGAATGAACGTTTTTTTTGTTTTTGTTTTTTTTAACACTTTTGTAGAAGGAGGGGAGCCACAGGGTCATAGGGACACATTGTTGTATTCCTAACACTAAGGTGTTCCTTTAAAGTCAAACACAGAGGATCCAAACTAATTCACAGCAAGAAGTTCTAACAAAACTTTGTCACTCAAGTCTGAAAACTCACTCCTGCCCTGAAGGACACAAATCAGGTAGCTTTCTGTAATGACAGATTTGCCGTGTTAAAACAGCATCTAATTTATTTTAGAATCTGGTATCGGGCAAAACAGTACTAGGACTCAACTCATTTGAAGAGCATTAAGAAAAGTGAGAGAGAAGGCGTGATTATTAAGTATCTGCCCTGAGAAAGATCGAGGACAATGTTGGAAATTGTTTTAGTATTGATTTTTTTGTGGCGTTTGCCGTTATGCTGATAAATTAAAATTACAGCCTTTCCTGAGGGTCAGGCAAGAGGCAAGTACATGAAAAGATTTAATCAGAGAAATTGAACAGATAACTAAAGAAAGTCTGGAGATTTTTCGGTGACTACAGCGGGATTTTCTTGTTTTTGTGTAAACTTGATCGTTTTCAAGTTTTTGCATAATTATTCCTAAAAGCCCCCCAAAACACACACACAAAAAAAGTTAAAATAATAATTGTAGATTTAATTAGAAAACATGCAACGATCTCTGCCGTACCGTAGTGCAGACTATGTCCCTCTTCTCTACAGATCATTATATTTAGGGAATTTTATGACAATACATACCCTTCAAGTCCCATGATGCTTCCCAGAATGCACCTGGCCTTCTCCTTGTTACTCATTTGATTTATTTTTAACCCCTTAAAGACACACCTTCTGGAATAAAAGGGAATCTTGGCGGAATATTTCCGTTGTGTCCTTAAGTGGTTAAATAGTCAGAGAGGGACGCTTGAAAGCTATGTTATAACGGATGCAGACCTCCGGGGAGATAATTGGATAATTAGATGTGTGAGACAGAGGTAGGAAGAACAAGGCTAGAAGACAGAGAGAATGAATGGTTTATCAAACATGTCTTAAAGGCTGACCTCCTCTTGAAACGTAGCAGCATACAATGAGAGTTTAAAGCACTACTCTTTAATGTATAAAAGTTCGGAAGCTGATAAGCTCTCTGTAATAATAATAATAATTTAAAAAAAAAGTTAAAATCCAGGACTGCCTGTGATGCACGCATAGCAGATAAGTATTAAAGTATTAATGAGAAGGTCACCCCTTGTTCTGGGTACTGGCAGAGAACTTAGTTCTCTGTACCGACAGAGTAAAGACCGACTAAACAATACAACGCACTAAAACAAAACAATATGTGCGGTTTTAAAGTCTAATGATTAGTATGTATTTTTTTTAGTTAATGCCTCTTCTAAAATGATAAAAAATATATAACTTCATCCCTTCCAGAGGGATTGTAATTTGTAGGAGCATTCATAGTGTGCAAGGCTAGGGTGGGAAACGTCTTAGTAGGATAGTTATTCCTTGCACCAACTACCAGCGGTGTTCGTAAATGGAGTACAAATTGTGCAGCACTTTCCTGATGGAAGGTACAAAGTGCGGAGACGTTCTACATTCTGGATGAATTTCTCATAACCCTGAACTTGTCTTTCAGTCCTTTTGGATTATGTCAGAGTTACTTTATCTGCTGTTATCTCGGAAACGCTATGGAGCACAGGCGTCTCCGCTGAAGAGGCCAGAAGCTCTTTTCTCCATTATGCCATTAGATCAGTCAGGCAAGGAGATGGATAGAAGGATATAGCTTGGGAGGATCAGAGAACCTATTTGGGTTACAAAAAGGAAAGGCTTTTAAGAAAACACAGTTGCCAGGGGGCCCGGGGTCAGCAAGCAATTACAGGCACCTGCAGACTTAGAACAGGGAGGCAGCTGAATGCCAAATGGGTGCTAGGCCAGCAAAACCAACAGCCCATTAACCTATCACAAGCCAAAGTATAGCAACACAGGATGAAGAGGTTGGATGACTTGTAAATTTGTAAATTTAATACCTGTAAATTTACTTAGAGGCTTTGCTGCAGCCTTACCTGTGTCTGCAGTGGATACTTGTATCTTACAGTATAAAATCTGCCTTATTCATTGAATGTCTGGTCCAGTAATCACCCTGCAAGACTGCAGTCTCACACAATGAGCAGATACCGGTTGCTTACCTTGTGCCCAGCAGCTGTCACAATCTTGTGTGTCGAGAATGGAAAGGCGTCGTTGCCGAGATCTTCATCCAGGACCTTCTCCAGGACACTGCGACTGGGGACAAGCACAAAGAATTAAGATTATGGGAGAGAAAATAAGGGACAGAGATACAGAGACAGGATGAGCATAGAAAGGAGAGAGATGTCTAGTTGTAACAGAGATGTCTTTGAGATGCCATGGACCCATGCAGTGGTTATGATAGAGGATACACAATTAAGGCTCATTTTATGTTGAAATCCTACGACTTCAGGCTAAACAGCTGTCCCTTTGGTTAGTCTTCATTCACATCTCAAATATGATTTTGGTCACATGTGACATTACAGAGAGAACCTCGGCCATGATGTGCCCTATCAGACTGATTACATCCACAGGAGCTGTCCAGATAAAAAATGCTGACTTGCTTTCTCTGCACAAGATTCCTCAGACCACGTTAGTGAGGTGTATCTGATATTCCCCCAGGCACAGTGAGCACGGGCATGGGCGTCCGCAGGAATTTTTCCATGGGGGGCCTAATTGTAATGACACCCATGCTTGGTCCCTTTTTGACAGTGTCATGAAAGGGAAGGAGCATAGTCATTATCACATAAAGCCAGGGTGAATAGCGTTTTCACAACTATCGTGTCAGGAATACATGTTTGTATTCCTGACACTATAGTGTTCCTTTAAGCAAATGAAAGGAACATTCTGGCCACCATAACAACTTCATCTACATGAAAATGCTATGATGCCAGGAAGCCCCTGGGTGCTCTCTTTCCTTTAAGGGGTTAAACCGCTCTCAAATGGTTTAACCCCAAAGGCGTCCTCCAGCTCCAGGTCGCTCAGTGGTATTTGGCTTCTGAAACAGAGTGTCAGGAAGTGCAGATTGAAGTCAGGCATGGGTGCCGCTGATTGGCTAGAGTTGACAGTTGACGCTCTAAGCCAATCGCTAGTTCCCGGTTCATAAAATATTTTTACTTTTTTATGAATGGGGAGCTACTGATTGGCTTAGAGTGCCAGCTGACCGCTCTAGCCAATCAGCAACACCCCTACCCAACGGCACTCTGTGCTTCCTGACACTCAGTAAATAAAAGTGAACACATTAATACTGATATTTTTTTACCTTTGGAGATGAGAAGGTCCAGAGTTTCCCTGCCAGGCCCAGGTACCAAAGCCTTATGATGTGGTGTCCAGAATAAAGTGGAGGGTTCACTTCATTTGTCCTTCCTGCTCCAATCTCCTTTTCTTCTCCTTCACTTGACAGTCTTCTTTTTCTTCTGACAATGTCTTCTATATTTGGCTACTTCTGCTCCTTTACCTTTCTGCTCCTTTCTGCTTATTTTGCGCCCTTCTGCTCCTTTCTCATTCTGATTGTGCCCCCCTTTTTCCCCCCCCCCGCGGACGCCCATGAGCACAGGGTTCATTACGGCAGTCCAGATCTTAAATACTGGCAAGCTTTCTCTACACAAGAGCTTTCATATAATCACAAGTCACCCCAAAACCTGTGTATTTAGCAACCACGTCAACTTCAAATGTAAAGAATCCGTGCTCTGACAGAAAACATAAAAAGAGCTTAATACTCTCCCTACCAGTAGTATAAAAAGAGCTGTTACTCTCCCTACCAGTAGTATAAAAAGGACCCGGTACTCTCTCTACCGGTAGTATAACAAGGACCTGGTACTCTCTCTACCAGTAGTATAAAATGGACCTGGTACTCTCCCTACCAGTAGTATAAAAAAGGATCCAGTACTCTCTCTACCAGTAGTATAAAAAGGATCCGGTACTCTCACTACCAGTAGTATAAAAAGAACCTGGTAATCTCCCTACCAGTAGTATAAAAAGGACCCGGTACTCTCTCTATCGGTAGTATAACAAGGACCTGGTACTCTCTCTACCAGTAGTATAAAAAGGACCCGGTACTCTTCCTACCAGTAGTATAAAATGGGCCTGGTACTCTCCCTACCAGTAGTATAAAAAAGGATCCGGTACTCTCTCTACCAGTAGTATAAAAAGGATCTGGTACTCTACCAGTAGTATAAAAAGGACCTGGTAATCTCCCTACCAGTAGTATAAAAAGGACCCGGTACTCTCTCTATCGGTAGTATAACAAGGACCTGGTACTCTCTCTACCAGTAGTATAAAAAGGACCCGGTACTCTTCCTACCAGTAGTATAAAATGGGCCTGGTACTCTCCCTACCAGTAGTATAAAAAAGGATCCGGTACTCTCTCTACCAGTAGTATAAAAAGGATCTGGTACTCTACCAGTAGTATAAAAAGGACCTGGTATTCTCCCTACCAGTAGTATAAAAAAGGATCCGGTACTCTCTCTACCAGTAGTATAAAAAGGACCTGGTACTCTCCCTACCAGTAGTATAAAAAGGATCCGGTACTCTCTCTACCAGTAGTATAAAAAGGACCCGGTACTCTCACTACCAGTAGTATAAAAAGGACCTGGTACTCTCCCTACCAGTAGTATAAAAAAGGATCCGGTACTCTCTCTACCAGTAGTATAAAAAGGATCCGGTACTCTCTCTACCAGTAGTATAAAAAGGACCCGGTACTCTCCCTACCAGTAGTATAAAAAGGATCCGGTACTCTCACTACCAGTAGTATAAAAAGGACCTGGTACTCTCCCTACCAGTAGTATAAAAAGGACCCGGTACTCTCTCTACCAGTAGTATAAAAAGGACCCGGTACTCTCCCTACCAGTAGTATAAAAAGGGACCTGGTACTCTCCCTACCAGTAGTATAAAAAGGGACCTGGTACTCTCCCTACCAGTAGTATAAAAAGGACCCGGTACTCTCTCTACCAGTAGTATAAAAAGGACCCGGTACTCTCTCTACCAGTAGTATAAAAAGGACCCGGTACTCTCTCTACCAGTAGTATAAAAAGGACCCGGTACTCTCTCTACCAGTAGTATAAAAAGGACCCGGTACTCTCTCTACGAGTAGTATTAAAAGGACCCGGTACTCTCTCTACCAGTAGTATAAAAAGGATCCGGTACTCTCTCTACCAGTAGTATAATAAGAGCTGGTACTCTTCTCCACTATTAGTAAAAATGGAGATTGATCAAAGTATAGCCGACATATTTAATTCTATGTTTTAAATGCATTTATTTTTTACATTTTGTCTCAGTTTATTAAATTTACTGGAATTTTGTCATGTGTTGCTTTTTCTGTTCCCTACATGCAGCGTTTAAATATGCCATGTTTTCTTTGACACCACGGATTTACGAACTTTTCCACCTTTTTTCCCCAACACAAAAGTGCTCCGTTTGGCTTTTATTCACCATGAAAATCTCTATGTTGATAAATCTCACCCTATTGTCTCAAATGTGAATGGGCCAAGTACTCACAAATCACACTCTCTTTACACCTGCTGTGTGATTCTCAACAAATACAAACTGAGGTCAGAAATAAAAGGAACAGATATAATTAGTTAGCAAGCTCCGGGCACAGAGGACATAACCGCAAACAGAGCGTTGTGTTCTGAAAGCGGGGCAGATGTGCTCAGATACCTGCTGTAGGATTGGCTACAAAATGTCTAGTGCACATCAGAAGCAGACCACAATCTGTGTTATTAAGATCTGATCTGACAGTCTTGGGGTCACAGGTCCCTGCACACTGGCTGTCACACACACATCTGCCCCCAGTATGCAAGCCGCGCACATTATAGATTGATACACGTTGAAACAGATTCTGACTGTGAGGCTTTAACCGCTCCTCCAGGAATGAAGAAGTCTCGCTGATTTTAAACCAACATGGCACTTTATAGGGAAAGACCTTAAGGGTCCGAGACAACGCGTCCTGATAATTCGCATTGGAAAGTCTTCTATCCCATCATTGTCTTCCTCATTCTCCAGCAGTCCTGGCGGACAGGACAGAGGCTCAGAAACTGACAATACCACGTTACTCATGTTTAAGTGTCAGAGCTGGAGTGAACGCAGGCGGGAGGCACTATACCACGCGCTGATTGGATGTCAAGGATTTAACCCATGAAGTTCTGCATGGCAAGCCAGTAATGTCGGTCTGTAGCCTAACAGCTGGTCCAGCAAGGTTTATTTATAGCGTTCCCTTGAGAAAATAAACGTTTACAAAAATGCATTTTCCAAGATCATTAGCAAAATCTTACTGGGTTATCCGCTATCTGGGAATTCCAGAGAATTGACAAAGATCGTTACCTGATTTTGGGTTGCATTATTTCACTTGGAACTAATTATCTAGATCAGCTATTCTCGCAGCTCAGCAAATATGACCAAAAATTTGTAATTCCTTAGTCAGTTCCCTGAAACTTTTTGGTTACAGAGAGAAAGTCAGTGTTTTGAAAAATAACCTTCAACCTCCTGTGAAATACTAAATATTCCTGCTCGGGGCATTAAAAGATGCAGTGACGGGTCCAAGGGAAGAACTAGGTGGTGCAGGGTCTCAATAGGACATCCATCACTAACACCTGCTTGACCTCTGTATAAACTGTGGATTCAGGGAAAACTCCATACGTGGCTGGGCAGTCTATTCAGGGAAAGCTCCGTACCAGACTGGGCAGTGTATTCAGTGAGAGATCCATACCTGGCTGGGCTGTGGATTCAGGGAGAGCTCCGTACCTGGCTTGTCAGTAGATTCAGTGAGAGCTCCGTACCTGGCTAGGCAGTGTATTCAGTGAGAGCTCTGTACCTGGCTGGGGAGTGGATTCAGGGAGAGCTTCGTACCTGGCTGGGCAGTGGATTCAGGGAGAGGTCCGTACCTGGCTGGGCAGTGGATTCAGGGAGAGCTCCATACCTGGCTGGGCAGTGGATTCAGGGAGAGCTCCGTACCTGGCTGGGGAGTGGATTCAGGGAGAGCTCCGTAGCTGGCTGGCAGTAGATTCAGGGAGAGCTCCGTACCTGGCTGGCAGTAGATTCAGGGAGAGCTTCGTACCTGGCTGGGCAGTGAATTCAGGGAGAGGTCCGTACCTGGCTGGGCAGTGAATTCAGGGAGAGGTCCGTACCTAGCTGGTCAGTGGATTCAGGGAAAGCTCCGTACCTGGCTGGGGAGTGGATTCAGGGAAAGCTCCGTACCTGGCTGGGGAGTGGATTCAGGGAGAGCTCCGTACCTGGCTAGGCAGCTGATTCAGTGAGAGCTCTGTACCTGGCTGGGCAGTGGATTCAGGGAGAGCTCCATACCTGGCTAGGCAGTTGATTCAGTGAGAGCTCTGTACCTAGCTAGGCAGTGGATTCAGGGACAGCGCTGTACCTGGCTGGGCAGTCTATTCAGAGCTCCGTACCGGACTGGGCAGTGTATTCAGAGCTCCGTACCGGACTGGGCAGTGGATTCAGGGAGAGTTCCGTACCTGGCTGGGCAGTGGATTCAGGGAGAGCTCCGTACCTGTCTGGGGAGTGGATTCAGGGAGAGCTCTGTACCTGTCTGGGGAGTGGATTCAGGGAGAGCTCCGTACCTGTCTGGGGAGTGGATTCAGGGAGAGCTCCGTACCTGGCTGGGCAGTTGATTCATGGAGAGCTCCGTACCTGGCGGGGCTGTGGATTCAGGGAAAGCTCCGTACCTGGCTGGGCTGTGGATTCAGGGAGAGCGCTGTACCTGGCTGGGCTATAGATTCAGGTAGAGCGCCGTACCTGGCTAGGCTATAGATTCAGGTAGAGCGCCGTACCTGGCTGGGCTGTGGATTCAGGGAGAGCTCCGTACCTGGCAGTGGATTCATTCAGGGAGAACTCCGTACCTGGCTGGGCAGTGGATTCATTCAGGGAGAGCTCCATACCTGGCTGGGCCCTGGATGCTGATCATGCCGAGGTCCTCCGAGCAATCTATGAGTTTGCACTTGAAGTTTTTGTCTTGTAGGACAGTTGAGATGTGACCCCAGTTGTGCTCTGCAACAGCCCCTCCAATAGCAAGGTAATATCCGTCTCCTGGAAAGAGAGATACTATTATCAGTATGACAGTAACTACTACTTCACCTGTTATCACAGTCAGGATGATTAAAATATTCCATAAAATGTTCCAGAATACATAAGAACCAAAATAAATAATGTACGCATTTTAACTCTTTAAGTAAAGTGATAAAACAATGTCAGGATATTCTTAAAACTGAAATTAGAACATCCGTTTATATCTTGTTGACCAATTAAGACCAGACTGAGGTCACCCATGTGTTTCAACAGACCAGGTCAACCCACGATTTCTGGACACCGCATCCCTTCTAGCTGCAGAGCTCGACGGTGAGAGGGAAGGTCCAGCATTGCAATGCAGATATCTCTTCCCGCGTACTTACATGGAGCCACTCTGACGACTGCGGTGGAAGGAGGTCCACACTAGGGCCCATCGCATACAGTAAGCAAGTACAGTACAGGAGATCTGCGAAACTAGAGACATAAATCTTCTCCTTCAGCAACACCACCAGAAAAATATGGAGTTCTATATGATAGTAAATTGTATGGCCTAGGGCTACAGCTACAACTACACCACAATAACAGACAGATTATTATCAACAAACACAGGTATAACTCAACCTGAACGATGACCCTGTGGCAAATAACTTCGTAAAACACTGAATGTTGTCTATACAGGAGGATTCTGCAAACAGTTGAAGTAGTCTGGGTGCAGTGTCACTGTCCTTTAAACCCAGTAATGTAAAACACTGCAGATTTCTTAGAAACTGTCATGTTTAATTTGCAGGATTAAGCCAAACTCTAGCGTTTGTCTTCCTGACTGCCACTAGAGGCGCTTTCTCTGCACTGACCGAGTAAAACTCTGTAACGTAAATAAGAATACAATGCTTTGATATGGGGTGCATTGGACGTGCACAGAGCACTCGCTGTGCATGCGCAATAGGTCCCCAATTCTCCTCTACTAACATACTGGTTTGAGGAAGCCATGCATCTCGGCGGGAGGCGGAGAGGTGAGGGAGCTTCGGTGCCGGAAAAATATAAGTAAAAAATATTGCAAGCTGGGGTCCCTATATTTAAATAGGGACAGGGGCACCATAGAGTAAGGAATACAGGTTTGCTTACCTAACACTATATTGTTCCTTTAAATATGACTAGCTCCGGTCATACCGTGACTCGAGCTTCGTGGAGAACAATATCTACGCACTTTCTCTACCTTTTTATATATCTTTCACCATCTCCTACTTTCCCACTTTGTGTCATATCTTCTCCTACAAGCCTTTTCCTCGATGTGATGCCCTCTTTGAAGGAAAGCCCTGGCCAAGCATCCTAGAGTACCTACCTACAGTATTTACGTTACTCTGAGTCACAGAATGATACTCCTATAAAGAAAAACATGACTAGAAAAGATGTTACCATAGGACGGGGAGATGCAAGAGCTGAAAATTCCACCATGCTAGACTTTTTACTCGAAGATTAAAAGATACAGACAAACATTTTTTATTTTTTTTGCAGAGGCAACATAAAAACTAAATATCACACAACCAGATCGAATGAAAAATGTATCAAAATTGTCTGGACTAGAAGAAGTATTATCAAGGGTCGATTATTAAAAAAACACTTGATTGCACATCTTATTTCTGGAGTTTTAAGTGCTGTTGAACGTTTACTAACGGGGTCCTTTTACTTGGGATTTTATGACAGCCCCTGTGAGCTTCCAAAAAAGAACATAAAAGCATTGTGTAGGGCATAGATCAGTGTCAGAGGTCGCTGTGACAGAGATCACAGCAGACACAGCGCTAATGAGATAGGATTTGGCCCAGAATTTGAGCAACACAGAGCGAATATCTGAGAAATCACAAAATGATCACGGCCCAGAATGATCACAAGACGCTCTTGAATATCCACTTATTTCACATTGCTTCTACTTTGAGCTAATTGTCAGCAGAGAGATTTATTAAATGGATTCATCTTAAGATTCCGGTTATAGAATACACAATTCAGCCTATGGAGCTAAATTATTAAAGGGAACGTTCTTAAGGATTGGTTGGAAGGAGCTATAGTAATAAGGTAATGAGTTCCTCTTTAAGAAGATACAATGGTCACTTCTCTAACGTGAAAAACTGGCTAAATTGGCCAAGGCTCGGCTAAAGGCTGCCTGGGCATCGATGCAGTACAGTGATTTTTCAAAGGGAACTAAACTGGAACTAAATCAAAGAAATATAACAAAGCATTTCTGCCTTGTGCTTATTCCATATAAAATATTCTATATTATAGTGATTTCTTATAAGAATTAGCAGCTTCGTGCTTGTGTGTTTCACCGAAAACAGGAAAAACAACCCCCCGCGCCCCCCCCAAAAAACGGATGGTACACACACCTCAAACAAACTTACGAGCAATAAGTGGAGCTCTATTTGAGAAGAAACAATTAAAAATATATATATATTTATACCATCCACACTGGTGTATGTCTCTTTAAATAATCTCTTCAGATATACATATACCATAGGAACATAACACAAGGAAGCAAAATGAAGAATTTTGTTTAAAGGACCACTCTAGGCACCCAGACCACTTCAGCTTAATGAAGTGGTCTGGGTGCCAGGTCCTTCTAGGGTTAACCCATTTTTTTTTATAAACATAGCAGTTTCAGAGAAACTGCTATGTTTATCAATGGGTTAAGCCTTCCCCTATTTCCTCTAGTGGCTGTCTCATTGACAGCCACTAGGTATGCTACTCACTGTGATTTTCACGGTGAGAACGCGCTCAGCGTCCATAGGAAAGCATGAGAATGCTTTCCTATGTGACCGCTGAATGCGCAGCGCCGCTCTTGGCGTGCGCATTCAACGGCGGGCTAACGGAGGCGGAGAGGAGGAGAGCTCCCGCCCAGCGCTGGAAAAAGGTAAGTTTTTACCCCTTTCCCCTTTCCAGAGCCGGGCGGGAGGGGGACTCTGAGGGTGGGGGCACCCTCAGGGCACTATAGTGCCAGGAAAACGAGTATGTTTTCCTGGCACTATAGTGGTCCTTTAAATAACAGTTTAGTAGGAGATAACTTGCAGTAGATATTTTTTGCTATACATTCATATGGTCACCTGCAAGAAAATATAGAAGTGAAGTAAAAGGGAAAAAAGCCAATTACACAAAAAAAAAAAAAAAAAAACAGGTGACACCAGTCTATAGATGGTACAACGTTCTACCGTTTGGAAACGTTTTCTTTATAAGCTCCCATTTAGGTGAGTAGGATTACTGCACTTTCTGTCCAAACAGACATCTTTTATTTGCAATATTACACTACATATATGTTTTTCTCTTATTAAGTCCCTATGGTATATGTTGATCTAAAGAGAATATTTAAAGTGACAGACACATACCGATGGTATAAAAATATATATACATTTATTGTATCTTCTCACATAACTTGTTTTTTTTGCAATTAACAAAAGAATTCTGACACTGGGAAGCTGGAGCTCTGAATATCAGATTGTGGTTTATTGAACAGAAGAACATATAGACAGATAACGTAGACAAATAACCTAGAACAGGAATAAGATAGGAACAACGGCGAGGAGTGAGATCCTATTGTATACCGGAAGAATAGCTCCAAAATGGTCTTTTTCTAGTCTACGCTAACCTTTTCTCTTGCCTAGGAAGCCTGCGCAGTATCGGCAACGCTAAAATGGTTAACTCGGCGACGGCACATACTGCTTACACAGTCAAATAAATTTCATGGGCTGAGTTCTAATTGCAGGAAATCCTCCATTTTTTTTTAGTCTAACTGCTTGACACCGATGTGACTGCACCCAAAATCACTGCAAAAAAACTATAGTGGTTACAGTGCTTAGTGTCCCTTTAAGAAAACAATGTATGAATTAAATCAGAAATAATTTGCTCCATGGCAAATAAGTCACATAAGTAACCTACCATCTATTCTAAATAAGAGGGACCATTTCCATCTCTGAAATTAACATTTACGTATTTGGTTCAGTAGTTGGAGAAGGGTTAGGAGCTTCTACTTGGCTTATGTCAGCAGTCCACTTACTTTGCCCTTAAGGTTTTATTATAAACAGCCCTAAATATGTAAGTCTTAAGACAGGCAAAAGTTATCACATACAAAAACATTTCACAAGCAAGATAACTTTCATAACCACTCTTTTAGAAGTCCATTGCTCTGACACCAACATCTTGAAGCCAAGTACCCCCTGATCTCCCCTTACAATATCCCTGGTGTCTTGGATTGAAGTGGTACAGTGGTACCTCGGTTAACGAACGCCTCGGTAAACCAAAATTTCAGTTTCCGAATGAAAATCCATTGAAAAAAATGCCTTGGTTTATGATTTTTTTTCCGCAATACAAAGCAAGCTTCTCGGTTTATAGTGCCGTCCCCCTGCATACTGAAGTCTGGTTAGCTAGTGAGTGTGGAGGTGTTACAGAGGTTTTTGCAGCGAGTTTTGGAGCCTTTTGGAGCCATTTGCAGCGAAGTTTTGGGACTTTTTGGTGCATTTCTCAAGAGGTGGAAAGGTAGGGAGCTGAGCTTAGAGGTTTGCATGCCTTTTACTGTTTGTTCTGCATTGTAGGGTGATTTCCATGCCCGCTCCTGTGCTGTGCATGGCTTTTACTGTGGTTTCCATGCCAGCTCATGTGCTGTGCGTGCCTGTTACTGTGTTCTGCATTGTGGGGTGGTTTCCATGACAGCTCATGTGGGTGCAAAGCATTTTTTTAATTTTCCGCTCACTTAGTGACTGTGGTGTCATGGCACCCAAGAAAGCAGCGGAAGCTGGGAAGAGGAAGAAGGAGATGATTCTGCTCGAGGTCAACGAAGAAACCATCAGGAAGCATGAAGGAGGAATGCAATTGACTGACCTTGCCAAAGAGTATGGAAGGAGTGCATCCACAATCGCTACCATCCTAAAGATGAAAGAAAAGATAACTTGGAGAGATGCGACCAAGGGAGTCACCAGTGTCTCCAAGCAATGGCCACCTGTTCTGGAGGAGGTTGAAAAGTTGCTCCTGCTCTAGATTGAACAGAAGCAGAGGACACAGTGACTGAGGCGATAATCTGTGAAAAAAACCAAGGCCTTGCATGCTGACCTCCTCAACCAACAGCCAGGAATGCCAGCCGATGCAGAAGGCATCAAGGTTATCAGTGTCTGGTTCGAAAGGTTCAAGACCAGATCTGGCATCCACATCGTGGTCAGGCATAGAAAGGCCGCAAGTTCCGATGTTGCTGCAGCTGAGGAATTTGCTACTGAGTTCCTGGAGGTCATTGTTTCAGAGGGCTACCGTCCTCAGCAGGTCTTCAACTGCAACGAGACTGGGCTCTTCTGGAAGAGGATGCCAAAGCGTACCTTCATCACAGAAGAGGAGACCTCATAGGCTGGCCACAAGTCGATGAAGGACCGTCTCATCCTCCTGTTCTGCGCCAACGCCAGTGGGGACCTTAAGATCAAGCCCCTGCTCGTCTACCATTCAGAGAAGCCATGGGCCTTCAAGAAACACAAGGTGAACAAGGAGCAGTTGAGCGTTTTGTGGCAGTCCAATCCAAAGGCTTGGGTCACACGCCTCTTGTTTGTGCAGTGGGTCAATGTGGTTTTTGGTCATGCTGTCAAGCAATACCTTGTGGACAATAACCTGCCGCTCACAGCCATGCTTCTCACAGACTGTGCTCTTGCCCATCCTCCAGGCCTCGAGGAAGACTTGCTGGAGGACTTAAACTTCATCAAGGTCATGTTCCTTCCGCCTAACACCACCCCACTTCTCCAGCCCATGGACCAGCAGGTCATCCCCAATTTTAAAAAAAAACTCTACACAAGGGAGCTTTTCCGGCGATGGTTTGAGAGGACAGATCGATCAAGCCTCACCCTCCATGAATTTTGGAGAGAGCATTTTGACATTGTGAGCTGTCTGCAGATTATCACCATTGCCTGCGCCAGACTGTGTTGTGAAACCTGCCTCCGATGCTTCTGCACCTGCACCAGAGTCAACAGTGTTGGAGGAGATTGTTTCCTTGGGGAGGACCATGGACCTGGAGGTGACTGAGGAGGATGTCTGTGAGCTGGTGGAGGGACACGACCGTGAGCTAACCACCGATGACATTGTGGAATTGTAGAAGGAGGCGATGATGGAGCAGATCTCATTTGAGGAGGAGGAAACGAGTGAGGAACAGCTCTCTTCCAGGGAACTCAAGGAGGCATACCAAATGTGGGTAAACCCAAAGACTATTGTACAGCAGCACCACCCAGATAAGGGTCTAGCCCAGAGACTTGTGAACAGTTTTGACACCGACATCATGTCCCCTTTCCGAGGGATACTTCAAAGGTGCCAGAAGCAGCAGACAATCGAAAGGTTCCTACAAAAAACAGCCTAGACATTTTGAAGAACCTGCTTATGTTAGTGCTGCCCCGTTGCCCTCCTCCTCCTCTTCCAAAAAGTGTTGAAATTGTTTTGAAGTTTTCCATGTTCAAGAAGGAATTATTTTCCTAGCTTGTTGAAAAATTGTGCTTCAAACTGTTTTTTTTTTTGCCTTCTTTTGGATCAACAGCAAAAAACAAATGTGAGGAAGGCTGAACTTGATGGACGCAAGTCTAACTATGTAACTATGTTTTCCCAGTTGACGTCTGATTTATGTACAGTTGAAGTGTATTGTACCATGTTTGAAAAGTTGAAGTTGGATGTTTGAAATGTTATTGCTTGATTAATCATGTCCCTGTATAGTATTTATCCATTTAAAGTGCACTTTATAAAGAGTTTTGAACAGATAAAAGACTTTTTTTTTAAACTTTTTTTTCTGACCTCCGGAATGCATTGATTGGGATTTCAATGCATTCCTTTGGGAATCCGCGTTTCGGTTTACTAATTTTTTGCAATGCGAAACCTCCCGGAGAACGCATTCAATTCGTAAACCGAGGTACCACTGTATACGTTTATTAAAAATGCTTGGATGATGCTCTGCTCCTTCTAGTTCTGCATCATTTCAACAACGCTAAAACAAAAGACAGTTTTGATGGAAATCTCTTAAACACATACCCTGTTGTACACGGCTCTTAGTAAGATATATAAAAACAAAACAACTCAGCGATATAATAAACTGAATTAAAGAACACATTGTCTTTAATAGCCTACTGAAAATTTACATTTTTGAGAGGGGAGTAGGTTCTCACTTTTGATACAAATGAAACATCTGATTTTAGGAAAAGCTCACAGAGTTGCTGAGATTTAATGAATAAATTGCAGAATTTAGGTAAAAATAGCGAAATTGTGTAATATTCATAGCATTTCTACAAATCAGTCATTAAATGCCAACATTAGCAGCTGCAAAGTCTCAGCAATCCAACACAGACGCCGCTTCACACAGACCTGACCCATTAAAGTTTTAAGGGGCTGAACACAAAAAATCTAATGCCAAATCTATATATGTATTAAACCCTGTGAGAACATTTTCATTTATTCCACCTACAAACCCCAGACTCGCAGATGAAGAATACATTTCAGCAGCAAAAAAACGATATTATACTCACCCTTTATGGAAAAAAAGCATGCCTATTAAATCAGCCATTAATTCTAAAAGGAACATTGAACTCTCTTAACACGAGCGTCAATTTACAGCCAGAACAAACCTTCTACCATGTACGGCTTAACAAGAGCTTATACAGGTTTAATCCACTGCACGGTAAGGGGAAGAATTAAAGCTTTGTTTAATAATTTGGTTAAATAACTTAAAGCAGGTCCAGATTTCCATAAGCAGCGCCTACTTTGTATTATTTAGTAAAAAACACAATACCTCCCAAGTGTCCTCAATTAGGAGGGATAGTCCCTAATTTGGACTGAAATGCCTCTGTGTCTGTATTCTTTCCTAATGTTCCTTTTTGTTACGAGAACTGATTATCTTTTGGCGCATTGAGCTTTGGAAAAATAAAACTCACAGTGATTTGGTTTCATAGGTGAACAGTCATTTTGCATGAATGTAAAAAAAATAATTAATTATATCCTTATATCTTGCACTTAAACGTGTTTATGATGTCTGAAAAATGAATACTGCTAAATGTATCTCTGTTGTGGAATGGAGCTGTCTAAACCTTTAACTGATTGATTTTTATAAGCTCCGCCCTTTGCATCTGTCAATCAGCATAGAGAGAGCACAGAGAGGAGGAGAAATGTAATAATGTTTCTCTTTGCCCTCTTCCAATGCAGTGTGTGCCCTGACATGTTATATTTAATGGTGTGATTTCTAGAAATCGCTTTAAGAAAGACATAGAATCTCAGAGCCATGGCTTAAAAGCAATAAAATACGTTTCCAAAACAGAGATTTCCTTAGTAACAGTATTAAAGGTCACTGTAGCTTTAAATAAACCGGATATTCAGCAGTCTGGCATTGTATACCTACCATCAAAGGCTGGAGCTAGGGGAGACGATTGTGTTCCAGGAGAAATTCTGCTTACGGTGAGATCACTTTCCGTGCCGCCACGGTGGTTTAGCATGCAGGTATACACTGTGGATCCTGGAACACAGACAGGAGGTCACAAATCAAAAAAGATGTACTGAAAACGTACACTCATCCAGCATAAACCGAACCAGATAGCCCATCCTTACTGTGATTTAATTATAGGTAAATTTCTATTCGTATATTTTATATCAGTCATAGTGACCGCAGACTGTGATAGGACATTGCCAGGAGCCTGGAGAGTACTATGAATATCTAGCTGGTCTGTAACAGTCAGAATATGAAAAAATAACAGAGGTAGAGATTGTGATGGCGTATTAAAAATATTCACATTAAAATATGGTTTTATTTAGACTGGGAGATTTGTTCCAGTTCGAACTGCAGTGCATCAGAATTTGGGCCAATTAGGTAATTGGTCGGATTCCCAAATTTCGAGACAAGATGGACCTGGATCACAAACCAAACAAGCCGTTCAATGACCAAACGTTTTGATTTTTATTTGTATTAAATAAATATAGAATATACAGGTTTTTTTTTTCTTTGTTAGTTACTTTTTCCTCGTTTGATCTGTGAACCGTATGGCTGGAAAATGCTCTTATCAATGTTCTGCAAAACATACTATTCTGTATGTTGCTATACACTGATTGGCCCACTTTCGCACCATTTTGGTTCTTATGATTCATTTCAATAATCGGGTTTTTCGGTTCCAAAATTATGCGGAGCCGAATTGCCACATGACCGAAGTTCAGGTATCACAAGAATGTTTCTATTTTTGGGGAAAATTGTTCTCACCATACACAAGTCTAGTTTTGTTTTGTTTATTTGTTGCAATATTGGGGGCCCTAAAATTACATAGTCACATACTGTAGTTACATAGGCTGAAAAGAGACATGTGTCCATCAAGTTCAGCATTCCTCACATTAGATTTTTGCTGTTGATCCAAACAGAGCCCCCCCCCAAAAAAAACAGTCTGAACAATTTTGCAAAAAACTAAGGAAAAAAATCCCTCTTGACCCCAGAATGGCAGTCAGATTTATCCTTGGATCAAGAAGCTATTACCCTACATTGAAAAATTATATAATTGAATATTCTGTTTTTGCAAGTATGCATCTAGTAGCTGTTTGAACATCTGTATGGACTCTGATAAAGCCACTTCATCCCACAAAGTGAGAGTAAGTCTCTTGAATCTCTATTTTGTTTATTTTTTACAAACCTGCAGATCAGGTCTGAACAGAGTACTCAGAAACAAAAATATTGTTTGGGGCACGAAGAAGGGAGATGCTAATGGGTATGTGAACGTGAGATGGCAGCCGTCCCCTTGGTTAACCCCTGGGCGCTAGGTGGCTGCCTACGGTCACCTAATGATTAATCCTGTTCTGATTGGTTGTACCTAGCGGGAGTCATGTGGTCAAATAAACTGTGAGGGATGTACATAACCTCTTTGGGTGATTATAAAGCCAATAAAATAGTGCAGAGACTTTTAACGCAACAGACGGCAAAAGCAGCTGGCCATCTTTATGAAGAAAAAAAAAAGTGTATACTTTTGAACCTATAATTTCTTCTAGAATTACAGATCCCATTATTGCAGAAGAGAAACATCCCCTTGTTGTTCATAGCATTTACCTGGAGGCTTGTCGATATCAGCGGTGAATAGCCAATTAGCGGCTTTAGTGGCGTCCGGCCCGACCAGGTAAAACTTTCCAAAGTAGGACATGTTAAAAACAGCAACTCCATTCCGACACAGAAGGCATTCTCTCCTGATCTAAAAATTCCACACATCAAACACAACATAAGAATAGCAGGGAGCGAGGGAGATCAGTCAGAGCTTTCAATGGGAATAGGCACACGAACAAAAATGACTCATCTCAATCTTAAAAAGGCGAGAACACCGCAATGTTACGATGGACTAGTTATCCGCAGGAGAGAAAGGATTAGCTAACCTTTGTGAGACCAGCAGAACACTTACGAACAAAAGCAATTTGTTTGTCTGACTGGGTAAAAAAATTAATTGATTAAATTGTAAATCAAATACTCTGTTGATTTTTTTTTTTTTTTTTAAACATTCATTTTTTTTAAGTAAACTGGTTTGAAAGATAATTTCTTGCAACTCCACAACCCCCATATTTTGGTATTAGCATAATACATTTATTTATTTTAAATAATGTCTATTATAGGACAAAAAAAGTACAGGCAACAGGATATGTCAGTTCAGAAAGAAAAATAGGAATATTGATGCATATTTCATAAATAAGAGTATTATAGAACAGCAAAATAACACTTTCCAGGCAATAAGGAATAACAGGATTGAAGATGTAAAATTTAGATAACAACTAGACTAGGGGGGGCAGAGCCAGCTCTTGGCATGAACAGTCGCATACCTACTGCTCTCCGACGACCGCAGCCCAATAAGGCCCAAAATCAGCCTCAAGAAGCACCCTACCACACTGCAGACAGCCTGCTAACACCCCTCCAACAATGGGGAGAAAAAAAAAAAAAACGTGTCCGGATCGCCCACGGTTCACGGCCGATATAGGCGACCTGCTGAGGAGACTGCATGGCGCGACTGGACTCAACATGGCGGCTGACTTCGAGGATTACTCTGGGAGCTTGGATGGCACGTCCCTCCACTGCCCTGAGACATTGGGCTACAAGGGACCTTCCAAACCCACACAACTGACGGCGGGTCTCCCGGTTACCACGGAGATACTTACCTCTCTCCTGTCCAACCTAAGCCAGTCGCTCTCCACAGAGATCTCCCAGGTAAGGGAGTATGTTAAGGGGATCACTGATCGCCTCTCAGCTGTGGAGCAAACCACTCAGACACAGGCAGCACAAATGACAGAATCAGGTCAAAGACCTCTCCTCAGCTCACACTACACTAACCCACCAACTGCTATATGGAGACAAAAGGAGGTAGGGCTGCGCGAGATGCCTGGCACCCACGACTGGGTACCTCTCCGTTAAAGGATGCTCCCTAGTGCTTCCTGAGGACTCCAAGCACTGCAGCAGACACAAACCACCGAACCGGAGAAGCATATGAATCCTCTCAAGCATATGAATGCTGTAGACAGTTGAATAGGAACCATACGAATAGGTTTACTCTCCTAGCAGTCAAACTGGAACAGCATACAATAAATCCTTCCCCCAATAATGAGACAACACTTCACTTTGAGGGTTAAAACAGGAACTCTAGTGCTGGCACACCCAGCCTGGTTTTTATTACAATCCACAAAACATAGTACTGCCCACAGGGTTTTGCAGAACCACCAATAAACACATTACAACACATACAATGCAAGTACAGCAGCCAATCAGACACAATGGGACAATAGAAACACACCCAGCATATTCTTCCCTTCTGCTTAGGAGATAATTGAGTCAATTACTGTATCTACTCAATTATCTCCAAGCTGAAAAGTTACTTTTTGTACATTTTTATAACTTTGTGAGTTAACATCGTACATACATAAAACTTACATTTTCATAATCAATCCATTCAGGGGAACAACATATTAAAAAATGGCACGAATCAGACCAGGGGTTCAAAAGTTAAGGGAAAGTCCTTTGTGACTAAATGAAGCATGGCTTTCTGGCCCAAACCAGTTTCAGAGTCTTCTATCCTGGAGAGTAATTCAATTATCTCCCAGGACAGACACAAGACTCCATTAAGCACATGGTTGCAAAAAGACACAAAACACTTTAAAATACATAAAGTCACATTTACACATAACACACAGACATTTCACATATCCCCAGATAGCTGGGATCTGAGTGCACATTATTAGATGAATGGCACTCAGATCACACAAATAAGCCTTTCTGCAGGGGAAATAAACGGTTTAACCTGCAGGGCCATAGTCCAAAGGCAAGAGGCGGGCAAGCAGCCCCCTCCAAGGACACGTGGCGAGGCCGGTTTCGCCACAGAAGCATATCAAAATTAGAGGCCTCTCAGATGCTGTATCCCCAGCTGAGCTTCCCCATCTCCTAAGAAGGCTATTTGCGGCCCTCCTGTCCCCTAAACAAGCTAAAGGGATGCAGCTGGATGGCATGTTCCTCCTGCCCAAGCCAAGACAACTCGCAAGCTCTGCAACAGGTGACCTCCTGGTCAAATTTCAAAATGGGCAAGACAAGGCTGCTTTTATAGGCGCCATCAAAGGGAAGAATCCCTACCGCTTCGAAGACATGGACTTAACGTTCTACTCTGATCTCTCACGCACAACCCTGCAATGGCGAATGTCTCTCCGACCACTTACAGCGACATTAACAGCCTAGGGAGTGAAGTACCGTTGGGGACCATCACACGTACTCCTCATACAACACCAAGGCAAGGAATATAAAGCGACAGACATCGCAGAGATGGACCCTGTCCTGGCAGCTATGGGACTCCTAACCTCCTCGACCACTACTGCTTGGGATCCAACCAATATTGTCCCATTTGTTCCAGCATCCAGGGGCTCACCTGGGATGAAGACTACCTGAACCGGGACTGTTGTTTTTATTTTGCTTTAATTTTTTCATGTTCTCCTTTCTATCCATACTAATATAAGATGAATGTTGGTCAACAGGCATAGGCCTCTATGGATGTATAACCCAGGGCTTCCTGCACACGTAGCAGGATTGTTACACAGCGGCCACTTACCGCTGAACCGGGCATAACCTGAACACGCTGACTCCTTTCTCTACCTACTCCCCCCCAGCTCCACCCCAACTACCTCACAACGTGGTTACTAACAAGGAGCTGCTCAAATACCACACCAGGTTACACGTCGGTATCCCCCGTTAACTTTAATTACCTACGGCAGCCTAGGCTATGTACAGCCCCCTCCTTCCACATTGCCTTATAATCACCAACATGGCCTACAAATGGAGTTTCCATGTACCCCGCAACAAAGGCATATCGACCTACTCCCTTAGAGGGCACGGTCGCCACTAAACCTCGACATATGAGACATAAGCGCACACCATGCCTCCACTTACATGCTCACTCCAGATCATAAGCACGTATGCAAAAACTAACCCTACGACCAGAACTGAAACTACTCTTTTCACACATTGCCTTTAACTCTATGTTGTTAGACTCTGCGAATTATCTTTACCATTTTAAAAAATTGTGCCGTTACTCGAAATGCCATGCTATTGTTATACTTGATTGCTAATGAGCTTGCTATAGCTGTCGTGGCTATCCAAGCATGTTGTCCAAACAACAGTCTGGGTATACATTGTATCAAACACAATAAGCTTACATGTTCTATTAGACTACATAACCTTATGTCTTTGATTCGCATTTTCATAGACAGTCGGTTATACCCTAGTTAACGCCAAGTTGTCTTATTTCCAGTGACTGCTTTATGAGATGTCCCAATAAAATAAGAAATAACTGATTTTGGCTATGTAGCTACATAAAAATGTAGTACGATGAATCCTGTAAATTTGCTCTTGGTTGAGCCATTTACCAAAGTGACCACATACAGTACGCGGACATGTAACGCAGCTTAGTTCACATGGGTTGAAGCCCTTCATACCTACCTAAAAGGCTAGAGGTAGGTTCAGATTGGCTATTACACTTGGATTTCCATAAACAACAATAATGGTCTGTCCATTTTTCCATATTTTTTTTTATATATATATACATACGCTCTATAAAGCTTCGTAAGATAAAAAAAAAAAGAAAAAGTTTTGTGTTTTTTTTAAATTATTTTTATTTAAAAATCCTTTTTTGTTATTTCTGCTGCATAACAATGTGATCTCTGTATAGAATGATTTAGGCTCAAAGTTACTTCGTATTTGATATTCACTAATTTTCACTGGGATTCACCTGTGCGACAGAGTGTTTGTCACTTTGTCACACTATGTGCAGTCATTGTTCCCTGGTTATGTAGATTTTTTGTTGAATTACATGCACACTCACAAGCTTGTCAAACCCCTCGGAGGGAATAAAAAAGTAGTGTGCTTTTTTAAAAAACTTTTTTATTACTTTTTATATTGTTTTTATTATCATCATCAGTTGCTGGGGTGCTTAGAAATTTTAGGGTCAGAGAATTTGATTTTTAAAGTGACTTCGCAGTCACATTCTGCAGGATTCATTTTGTTACTAACATATTAACGTGACCTTTTTATGGATATATTTTTCCTGTGAATTTCAGCTGATTTCTTAAGCATAACATTCTCTTATATTGAATCGAGGGCAGACAGGGTGACTACACGTATGGTCTTAACTAGGAACTGGCAGCCAGCCTTTTACCAGATGAAGTCCACGAGTTGGCATTTTTGTTTCACAAGTTTCATTGATTTAACATCAGTGAGGTCAACCTAATTGTTTTAAACCACGCTCAGTCTGATTAGCGCAGTCAGGATTAATTTTAGATAATTCCTAAGAATACCCAAATTACTCAGAGTTACCTCTGCTGGTAGCAGGATTACTATAAAACCCTTGTTTCCCTAGAGATGTCTCACTTCTTCATGTTAATGGGAGGTGTGCTGTCCTATAGAATGCGGCATTCATATGCTACATGAATGAAATCAAACAGTCCCTCTAGATTCCACCTTCATTAAGGATTTAAAGTGGAACTGTAACTTCTCGGGTAACTACACCTTTGTATAAAACCTTACAATCCTATATAAAGTAGTGTGAAGCTTTCTTTTGTGTGAAGCACCATTTTCTTTTAGAATGCAGATAAAAGATTTAGCAACTGACATTACAAGCCAGTTCATTCCTGGCACAACGATGGCAAACATTGCATTGAAGGAGGAGAACATTGTTTTGGTGCCTTTCTCTGACTGACAGATGCAAAGAGCAGATCAGATCACAATGACTGGCAGCATAGAGGCACCAAAAGTATCCAAGGTTTTTGGAGGCACTCAGTCCCAGGACAGAGGTAAGTACGGGTGTGGATTTCTACATTTACATTTATTCATTTCCAAATTTGTATTTTTTCTAAATGTAAATCTTAATTTCTAAATGTATTTTTAGACAGTAAATGTAGCAAAATGGAAGAGACACATCTATTTCCAAATTGTGGTATCACAGCCAGAGCAGCCAACATCATTCCAACCTTAATCTGTGATGGAGATATCAAGCCCTATGCACCAAGGTTAAGGGAAATGTATCTTTGCATGAATTGCAGGTTGTCACCAAGACATAAATGTTATCAAAGATTCAGATGCAATTTCACTCTAATTTTCTTGTTCATAGAATTCTATTTCAATTCATGCTGAAGTCAAATTAAAACAACTAGCACTGCTCCCTGATTGCAGCAAGATTAATCTAAAAATAATTGGATCAGCAAACGTCAGCGATATGAAGAAACCGTTTAAAATGACGCTGCTGGTGGCTGCTGCAAACTGGTGTGAGCGCAGTGAAGGGTCACCATTTTATGGATGGCTAAGATTGATGGGAAATGCAGTCTGTGAGCAATCACTGCTTAAAAG
The DNA here is from genome assembly GCA_933207985.1 of Pelobates cultripes. Taxonomy (NCBI): domain Eukaryota; kingdom Metazoa; phylum Chordata; class Amphibia; order Anura; family Pelobatidae; genus Pelobates; species Pelobates cultripes. The sequence continues at coordinate 141,480,238 of OW240920.1, read as the reverse complement.
CGACAATTCTGGGTCCGGAATCATTTTTGATCTTGATACTGACATAGAGAACTGTATCACTGATGATCCCCTGCTGTTCTCTATTACTGATCTTTTCTAAGTGATACTTTGGTGGCCAGCAAAGCTGAATGCGGTTTAACATGGAGCACGCCTGCTATGCTGGGAAAAAATAACATAAAACCAACTGTTTTGCAATCTGTGTGCTGTAGAATGCATGCTGACAGCGAGAGAATCTGGGTGCTTCAAATGAACAACATGTAGAATAATTACAGAAAAAAGCTATTTATAACTGGAATATATACAGGATGAAAAAAAGAGACAGACATAGATGTTAAATACGCAGACTCCAGCTAAGTGGAGGGATGGCAAGATGAGGACAGGGGCGGGGGTCAAATGTCCCGGGTCATTGTCATACAGCCTTACGTCACTATAATTATGACGACAAAGAGCAATTAAAAGTGAGCTGTGTTGAGACAGTCGGCAGATTTTGTGCTGAGTGTTTGATAGCCCAGTGCAAGAAAGAGATATTCAATTGTACTTGCCCCCAGACCAAAAGTTGCCAGCAATCCCCTACTCTAGCTGGAGAGCAACATCAGGGTTAAAAATCACAGTTTAGCTCTGACATCCCACAAGGAGAAAGGAGCTTTAGTTCCTTATTATGTAGGTAGCGTAAATATTTAATTTGGGCTTAATTTTAATTTCTACAGCTGGGGTAAACCTCTCTGGTGTGGAAAAGAGGCAGATATTCAATAAATAAGGAAAGTAGAGATGGTTAGCTCGTCTTTCTTCATGACAAATTATTTCCATTTGCCCTATTCATTTCCGTTTTAAAGTGCAGTCACTGGATTCAGAAGATCATAATAGTAAGAACAGATTATTTAATATAAAAAATAATGGAGAAAGTGGGTGACCATGTCTTGTGCTATTATATATTGTAAGTTGTTGGGGTTTTTTTATAGTGGAAGGAAATGTTATTATTATAATATACCTATAAACCAAAACGTTTTGTAGTCAATGATACCACAAGTTAAGTATCCCAGTGCAGTGTAAATAGACCACAAAGGTCACCCAGACCACTTCCTCTCAATGGTCCAGTCATTTTAACCCTTCAAGTTAAAAATATTGCCATTTTGCAGGAAGGGCAATGTTTAAATTGAACGGTTAAACACACCTCTAGTGCTGTCATACAAAAATTGCTCACGTGACATTGCAGCTCATAGGAAAGCAATGGATGCATTGGATGCACATGTGACAGTCGCATATCAGTTGTGCATCAGATTGTACCATCGTTGGGGGAAGCCATGCCTCCACGATGACTTTGTGAGAGACAGAGAGGCCAGCAGTGCCGAAGGAGAGAAAAAAAGGTAAGCAAAAAGCCTTTTTTTAAAAAAGATATATTATTATGGCACATGGGAGGGGTGGTCCTGAATAGAACTAGGAACAACAGCCCTATAGCATTAGGAATGCAGGTTTGTCCTTTACGCAGATAATACACTTGTTAACAAGAACGGCACTCCAAGGAGTTTGTGCAGGAAATCATAAACTACTGAGTTTATTCAGTCAGCGATTCAGTTTAGAAATTAAAAGTCCTGAAGAAAGTTTAATTTGTAAGCTGAAACATTGATCTAAACAACAGAGTAGTACAGGTTTTTACCAACCTACATTTACCCCTCCTGTCCCCATGTACTACTAAAAAGTACTTAATGGGTGCCAGAGCTGATTTAACACATTAAATCCTGTCTAAGTTGTAAAACATGTGATGGAGACCCGACGGTTGAATACCATTGTACTTAAAGCCTCCCCAAATCATTGTGCTGCCAGTGCTCACTTACCACATCATGGTGGGGAGGGAAGCTAAAGGTATACTCATTCTCCAAGAGCTGGCTGTACCTGTAACCATTGTGTGGCTGTAGGTCGTAAGCTCCATAATAGTCATAGTCTAGAATCTGTAACAAATAAGAGAATAAAGAAAGATTATACAGACTGGATGGTCTGTCTGTGTAGTATGGGGTGTGCTGGCTATGCTCAATATAGACACACAACTCAATTTTAACATACAGTGGAATTTATTGTGGGAGGAGTGCAATCAAAGGGTGAGGTCAGTGCATGTTACACATTGTGGGTAAGTAGTAAGGAGTAAGGTAAGAGTGTATTATACTATATGGGTAAGTAGTAAGGTGTAAGGTAAGAGTGTATTATACTATGTGGGTAAGTAGTAAGGTGTAAGGTAAGAGTGTATTATACTATGTGGGTAAGTAGCAAGGTGTAAGGTAAGAGTGTATTATACTATGTGGGTAAGTAGCAAGGTGTAAGGTAAGAGTATTATACTATGTGGGTAAGTAGTAAGGTAAGAGTGTATTATACTATGTGGGTAAGTAGCAAGGTGTAAGGTAAGAGTGTATTATACTATGTGGGTAAGTAGTAAGGTGTAAGGTAAGAGTGTATTATACTATGTGGGTAAGTAGTAAGGTGTAAGGTAAGCGTGTATTATACTATGTGGGTAAGTAGTAAG
>OW240920.1:141396538-141477626 GCA_933207985.1 Pelobates cultripes | reverse complement strand
AAGGGCCAACAGAGGGCTCTGCAGACGGAGTGAGACAACGCAAGGCTCTGCAGACGGAGTGAGACAATGCAAGGCTCTGCAGACAGGGAAGAGACACAAGAAAGCTGTGGGCATGCAAAGTTAGCACTAGACTTTACAGGAGAAGCAACAGAATTCCCTGCAAGGGGGGCTCGGCTGGGTGGAAGGAGGATGCGCAGGGATCGGCTGGGTGGAAGGAGGATGCGCAGGGCTCGGCTGGGTGGAAGGAGGATGCGCAGGGCTCGGCTGGGTGGAAGGAGGATGCGCAGGGCTCGGCTGGGTGGAAGGAGGATGCGCAGGGCTCGGCTGGGTGGAAGGAGGATGCGAGGGCGCTGGAAGGAGGATGCTTGGGGGCTTCGGCTGGGGGAAGGAGGATAGGGCTCGGCTGGATAAGGAGGATGGGTTCGGGGAAATATGAGGCTCGGCTGGAGTTAGGATGATCGCAGGGCTCGGCTGGGTTACGGAGGATGCATGGAGGGCTAGGCTTGGGGAAGGAGGATGCGCAGGGCTCGGCTTGGGGAAGGGAGGATGCGGGGCTAGGCTGGGGAAGAAGGAGGATCGCATGGGGGCTGGCTGGGGGAAGGAGGGATGGGGCAGGATGCGCAGGGCTCGGCTTGGGGAAGGAGGATGCGCAGGGCTCGGCTGGGTGGAAGGAGGATGCGCAGGGCTCGGCGGGGGGAAGGAGGATGCGCAGGGCTCGGCTGGGGGTACAAGGCAGTGCAGGGCAAGGGATGCCGTGCAGGGCTCGGCTGGGGAAGGGATGCAGCGCAAGGCATGGAGGAGGAAGGGATGATGCGCAGGGCTCGGCTGGGGGAGGGAGGCTATGCAGAGCTCGGCGGGGGGGGCTGCGCAGGGTTTCGGCAGGTGAGGAAGGGAGGCTGTGCATGGCTGGGAAGAGAGGCAGTGCAGTGCTCAACAGGGGAGGAAAACAGTGCAGGGCTTGGCGGGGAGGGAGGCTGCGTGGCATAGGAGGGAGGCTGCATGGCATAGGAGGGCGGCTGCGTGGCAGAGGAGGGCACACAAAAAACAAAACAAAAAAACAAGCAGCATCAAACTGTGCAGGTGAAGAAAGCAGTTAAAGGTTCTGCAAAGAGAAGAGGCAGCGACAGCAGTATACAGTGTAGCAAACAGGTGGCCTATATCCATAAATAGGTACCATATAGACAAATGAGACAAACAAGTACTTTCTTGTTTATACCCTCTGCCAGTAACAGGGGGCGCACATGTCACAAACCTCATGGCATAAAATGGGTAACGTAACACTGAGCCTTTCAGGTCCTTACATCTAGAGGCGGCACACAGCATACTGGCATACCTTGCTGCCAGTCAAGAGTATTCTACAGCACTTAGCAACTATCCAAAAATACAAGCGTAACCGAGAGACAGCTAACGAAGGGTATTTTTATCTTCTCGTTACTTGCAGGTTATAGAGAATCCTATAAAAGAAGGCTTTTCATAGGATTCCAGATAGAAATGAGAACTTTGATTTCTCAGTTTAGAAATATCTAGAAGACCTGTTAACTTATTGGCTGAAGACCTTTCATCTAGACAAGACTGTGACCTATGACCCTCCTCAGTACCTCGTGAAGGGGGTCCTTCCTCATGTTTCTCCCAGCCAGGGGTTCATCGTAAGGGAAAACCACCGAATAGTTTTTGGCGTAGGACTCGTGACTCCGCTCACGGATCCAGCGATTGTGATTGGTCAACGAGTGATGGAATCTCCTGGATCGTAATAAAAATATAAAATGTCAGCCGTCATTCAGAGTGAATGCAACCATCACTACAACATACCTAGCAGCATTAACCTCCTGCCATGGCAGTCTCCATTTATAACAACTAGAAACCAAGAGTTAACCCTTATGATGCTGGCAAAACAGAGTTTGTGAAAAGAAATTAAGGTTCGTGCAGAGGTGGCCAAAAGGAAGATCGTAGCTGCTGTGAAACTAAATTTCAATTTGGGTAACGTGTTTTTGTTAGCACATTAAACACTGAGTTTTACAGTATATTACAAATCATAGAGTATCTCTTTAATGTAATTAAAAAAACTGAATGAAGCAGTTTTGGTGTATAGATCATGCGCCTGCAAACTCATAGCTCAATTTCCCTTAAATCTGTTCCTCCAGATCTCGCTATCGTTAATTATCTTACTATTCTACACAAACTGCCAAGAATCTTCTGTTGCACATTTTGTGTTCTTAACATTTATTGAACTTTTTTAACAAAAAAAATGTTAATTTCTAATGTCAAACGCTAATAATGTTAAATGTTTTTTTTACCACATACTAAATATCTACATTCATGAATCAATGTTTTCCAGGATTGCCCTAAATACGTACATTACAGTATAGCTGTAGCACAGTGGTAGGCAGATATGGGGGAGGGAGGCTACGCAGGGCTTGGCGGGGGAGACTGCGAAGGGCTCAGCGGGGGGAGGCTGCGCAGGGCTTGGTGGCAGAGGCTGCACAGGGCTCCGCGGGGAGGGGGCTGTGTAGGGTTTCGGCAGGTGAGGAAGGGAGGCTGTGCAGGGCTGGGAAGGCAGATATGAAATAATTGGCACGATGCGACATAATGCAATGAATTCGCACAGTGTAAACACGGAATTCATTCACTGTTGGTCTGACATTTTAAATGAACTTTGAATTCTCACGGTAGTAAATAACCCTGTAAGGTATACAGAAAAACAATATACTAAAAATAAATAAATAAAAACATTAGACATTCCTGCATTTGAAGCAGAATCCGCACGCTTTCATCAAACCAGGAAGTGGCGGAGGTTGCCTTAGATTTCTATAACACGGCTGACCTTATCTCATAAGCTTTATGGGTGATGCAATAGTTGCTCAATCCGACGGAAGTCGAGGCCTGTTGGGTGGGCCACAAAATCTAGTGAAGGCACTAACGAAGGCACGGAGGTTTTGGGCAACACTGAGCCAAATCTGCCAAATCCTTAACTACTGTACAGCACCTATTCCTGACGAGGAGCACCAGGTTGGAACATCTATATCACTATCTGTGTACCCTGATCAAATAATATTTTTTGGAGGGAACTAAAACAGAACATAGACACCAACAACATGCCCTCTCTACCTCTTTCATGTAATCACAAACCTCACAAACTATTTTTGATTATAATAGCGGCAGTGGGACGTAAAACTATACTCCAGGTCTATACTCAACTTTCTATTTAAAGTGGATTGGCTGAACACTGTACCCAATAACAAACCCCGGACAAAACAAAATCCTCAAGTCGTGGAAATCTTACATCAACACCTTTACAATTCCTTTCAGTCTAGGATTAGAGCAACACTGGAGTACACAACATGGTTCTCGGCAGAGGTAGTAGCAGGTCGTTACCCTTTACAAAATATATCTTAAGACATCAGTTATTTATACACACGCTACCTTTCCGGGCGTTGGGTGGGTGGGGGACATCCTGGGGTACTGGCAAACTGCTACAGTTTATATTTTATTTTGCTTCTAATCTTATTGTAATAACCTTGTTACGTGACCAAACAGGTTCTGGCTCATGGTTTGGTACCTGACCTCTTGGCCTGAGCAACTGCCGCACACCCCAATATCTTAACATGCCTATTATGCCTCGTTTCCACTGAGCGGATCGGTTTGGTACGGTTCGCTATTTTGAGTGTTTCCATTATGAAAGTGGCCCATACAACCGAACCGTACCGAACCATTGATTGGTGGACAGGAAGAGCATTTTTTCTAAACCCCGCATGGCCCCTGAAGGTCTGACTTGCAGTGGAAATGCTCACCAGAATAGACTGGACCATTCTAAACCAAACTGTACCGACCCGAACCGATCCGCTCAGTGGAAACGAGGCATAAGAGAAGTCTGGAGGAACCATGACCCCTTATATATCTACAATGCAAGTACTTATCTTCCTTGAGAAGGGAGGAGGCAGGGTAATGGGGAAGGAGGTTTAAGCCGGGTGGTGGTTTACTGTTTATTGTTTACGGGTTAGAACTCTTTTTTTTTGCGAACTTTATATTGAAAACGTTTGGAATGTCGAATAACATAACATGTACTTCACGATCGTACCATTCTTTTCATAATGATTGTTTCTTATTGACAGTTACCAGTGTAATTTAAAAAAAATCTGGAATTCTTAATAAAAATGCATTTTTAAAAATAAATAATGGAAAATTGACAATTCACACCGGAAACTTTGTCATTGTGCAGTAAAAAAGGAAAACGATGCATTGAGAACTTTGTACGGGAAATGAAACACTGCAATTTTAGCAGTAGCTAATCTGTGTTATTTTGCATCCAGCACTTTGCTCATTGTGTAGAAAGTGGGGTCATCGATGAGAAGTTCAAAAACATGGCATGAAGCGCATTCATATCACAATGAAAGGCTGATGTTTAAATCCCCCTCCAGGTATTGTTATCTCTGCCTCAGGGTGTGATAGAAAACACGTTAACCTCGGTCGCTCAATCCTATACGTCCCTCCTATTATCTGTCACGTTAGGTCTAATGCCATCAATGAAATTATTAGCTTGCAGCATAATTAGTCAGGCTTGTGTTTAACAGAAATAGATTTAATGACAAGGTTTTAACACTGTGATTACCATCCACCGGCTGGACATTGTTAGCTGGTAATGATATAGGCCACCAGATGCACCCACGGAAAGAAGGTTCTCGAAGGTCGAGAGAGCAGATTTAAAATGCAGAATGTTGTGTGAGTGTAGGAATCGAAGGACTACTAATTAAGGACTTGTTAACTGTAATTAATATTTCCATCATATGATAGAAAATTGGGCTGTTCTGAATGGAATTCACCGGAAGGCATTCAAAGCTGAAAAATTTACAGAGTTCTAAGGGGGGGAAAAAAAAGCGCAAAAATTATAGCATTTGTACCGAAGCAGAGAACGTCTCACAAACAGCTTAGATCAAGCGGCTGTAGATTAATCATTAGGGCAGAAACAAACTATTAACAGGTTCTTGGCATTTTTTTTTTTTCCTTAAACAGCTCAGCAGTTTTTTTAAGATATTTGTAATAATACATTTAGACTCTGATGCTATCGAAATTTTGCACCAGTTTTAAAATGGAGGAATGGTGATTCAAGGAGAAATGCCGCTAATTAAGAAGAATTGATTGACGCATACAGAGAGTTATTATGGATGCCTTCATTTAAAGTGAAAAAGTTAAAAAAGTAAAACGAAACAAAAATGGTCTTTTTTTTTTTTTTGAGCCAATAGAGATACGGAATGTTATTGGGATCAATAGATTCTAGAAACAAAACAGATTAACAAGAATGAATTAAAGAACGAAATTAAGATAATGGTGACTGCAAAGAAGGGCAGATGTTTCTAGATATATCTGCTCGTTACGATGGCAGATGGATACAAATAGACACTGCACACTAACATGCGGTAAACAAGGTGGGAGAGAAAGGAGGTAAAAATAAAACAGTATCGTAAGAGTGGAACAAGCACATATTGTCTCCAGAATTATATTAATTTGGGATCTCTTCCTAGAGCGGGCAGGGCTTCAGTTTACCATTTATACAAATAAGAGCGCAATTCAATGGCATACATCTTTTCTCAATATTAAATGCCTTCTATCCACATTTAAAGGAACACTTTAAGCACCATAACCACTTTGGATCAGTGTAGTGGTTATGGTGAAATTAAGCAATGGTGCCCGTTCTACTTTTTGGAGCTCTGTCAGCCCTCGTACCCCACCCCTTCCTCATGATTAATGGCAATTTGAATTTACACTTTTCTACTATGTGTTCAATCCACCTTCAGGTCATTCTCATCCAGGAAGACACAATTGAGACGGATAGTGAAGAACTGAAAATTCCTCATGATCATCGTTGATGAGGAAGTGGTGATCTCTGGTTGCCAGCCAGTCCCTTTGTCAAATCACTTTCATAACTTTGGACAAAAAAAACTCTACGCTGTAGTGGTTATGGTGCTTAGAGTGTCCCTTTAAGAACGATACAGTCCATCAATGGCATGTGTTAGAGGATAATTAAAAACGTGTTTTGCTTACAATGTTGAAATTTACAATTTGCTCCAACTGATAACAAGCATAGGATGCTGCAGATATTTAGCAAAACTTGTAGCATTAATTATACCTTTGAGTTTCCAAAAAGCAGGTGATTCAAGGGTTCAGATTTCCCCCCGCACCAGAAACATAATTGGGGACATGATGATTGCGGAGCTTTTGGGCCAATAAGAAATACATCTATCACAAAATGTCTAGTGCCAATCCAGTTCTATGGCGAAAAGGCTTCATAACACAACTTGCTACACACTTGCAGATTTATTCACTGAAGTCCAAACTGAAGAAGTTTAAAGTCCGAATTGCAACTTCAAGACTAAAATGGTTGACCTGGAGAAATTCTCCAAGTCACGTGTAGTTAGTTTGACGCCGCTGGTGTGCAGTCCCTGGGGTCCAGTGGGGGTGCTGGGCTGAGTGGCTGGCGTGTGGGAGGCGAGGGAGCAATTATCTTCCTGCTCAGCTCCCTCGCGCGCTTCTTAGTAATGCCAGAGCCGGAGTGACGTCATATTCCGGCTCCGGCATCACTGCTGTGCGCGTTGCAATAATGGCTGCCACGATAATTGAGGCGGGCGGGCGGCGAGTGAGCACTCTCCCCTGCTCAGCTCCAACTCCTCCCCCTTAATTGTCGTGGCGGCCATTTTGTTTTCCCAAAATTTGGGCGGAACCCCATTTGTGTCTGGGGTTCTGCAGGACACCAATTAGGAAACATTGTCCTAGAGAGTTAATTTGTGGCTTTAGAAAAATAAATATAATAAATAAAGAGTGAAAAATAAGAGGCACACTAAAAATTGTATGAACGCTGTGTAACTGTCTCTTTTACCTGATATCATAACCGTACATATCCTTCTCTGGGCGGCCATGAATAATCCAATGAGCCAACTCTTTGCCGCAACCTCCTCCCAGCATCATACCTGGGGAACCAGAGGAGCAGTCATAGTAAAATTGTCTGAACATTGATACACAGCAAATTATCACACATTCAGGGTCACGGCTTAGAAAAACAAAACAGATAAAGCTTGCCAATGAGCTAGCAGCTTCTTCAGCACAAGCGAGAAATAAACAGAGCGTCAATAACGCGCAAACCTTATATAAAAGACAAGGTGGCTGCATGTGATACTACTCACAGTGATTAAAAACAAACAATCAGCGCCCTTCAAGTCTTGAAAACTTGTAGGAATTATACCTACAGCGAGAACTCTCCAACCAGCACAGATTCCACGTACGAAGAATACGGTTAAAAAACAAACAAACTAGATTTGCGGTCTTCGGGATTTTTTTTTTAAATAGCATCCTGTAGAGGAAGATGAATGGTCTGACATCTTTATTAACCTTCGTAGAATCGTTGCATGCATCGCTATTAAAGAAACTGCATACAATCTACCAGCGCGCATGCACCGTGATACTTTAAGCCCTTAAGGACACATGACATGTGTTACATGTCATGATTCCCTTTTATTCCAGAAGTTTGGTCCTTAAGGGGTTAACATTTAAAGGGAAATGGTCACTTTCCGGGATATTTAATATTCTGTTGATTTATCCCCTACGTTTACCAAATAGGTGATTGTGAAGGCAGAAAGATCTAATTAAATGTAGAAAACCACACCACTGGATTTACCACTATCCTGGCACTGCGTGCCCCAATCTTGGCTTCCTGTCAATCCTTGTTATAGTCTCTGCCTTTTGTGGTCACTAAACATAAAAAGCGGAGAAGAAATTGTGTTTCTGTTTCTCTCCCTCCAATGCCAAGTGTGACGTGGCTGCGCCAGGACGGAACTGGAATGTGATGTCACTGGCCACATCTTTAATATACATTTAAAAAGAAAAAAACTAAAATTTAAAATTTGCTTTTTTTTTTGTGGTTGCAAACAGTTTGGTTTTATAGCATGTGTTCCAATGACAATTGGATTTTCTAAACCATCTACCCGTATCTACCTTCATTGTCATTGATGGAGAGTGTTAGAGGGCCGTCTCTATACGATTAACCCCATCACTGCCCTATGTTTTGAGTTTGGTTGACATTCAAAGTAAAGAAACTGTAACCTCACGTAACGGGAGAATAATTCTGTGCTTGGTGTTTTTTACTGAAATGAGGATTGCTCCACTCACCTGCGCTGTTAAACCCGCAGCCAAGGAAAAACCCTCGTACTTCAGGAGACTCCCCCATGAGTGGCTTGTGGTCAGCAGTGAAGGATTCTGGGAAACAGAAAGGCATGGAATTAACGAGTGTTAGTGCAGTAGGTTAATGGGGTAATTATGTCACAAGTTTACAATGAATTGATATGACGTTGGTTCAAATCTCACAAGTGTCAATTTCCATTGTTACAATTGGGGTTTATTTATCAAAATGTCTGAAATATCTCCCTGCTGTTATTGCACCGTGTATGAGCTTCCAAATAAAACACTTCCAGGGTTACACACCAACCAGGGCTGGTCGGAAACTGACCAGGAAATTTTAACTAAAAGTGTTTTGGTTATTTTGTGTGTGTATATATATATATATATTTTTTTTATTTTTATTTTTTTTTTATCTAAAATTTTTTTATTATTTTTTTTAAGTGTACGAGAAGATCCCCAGTGCGTTTCACAATCTTACTTACAGCCGATAGAAAGACACAAATGGGATTCATAAACATAGCTGAAGGAAGAGGGTTACATTGTGTATGTGTGTCAGTATGCATTCTATAGGGATGTTCAGAGCAGTATCCTTACTGGAAAATGAATACTGAATAATAAAGGCCATTGTGCTGTTTTAAAGGGATACTACACAAATCTAAAGCACTTCAGCTTGCTCTTTATATGTAAAGAATCCACCCCTCCCCCATTATACTGGCAATTTTATGAACATTGCTAAACCCCAGCTGTCAATCAGACTATCAGTCCTATTACTTCCTGGTTTGTTTAGCTCAGTGCAACTAAACTCAAGAGGCAGCAATTGTCCAGAGCACCTGCCTTGCAAAGAATTCTCATTGAGCTGCATTGGGAAGTCTGTGATTGGACAGCCACAGAAAGTCTGGGTGGGGTTATAAGGGGGGGGGGGGGCTTGAAACGGCTGCAGACAGGAGATCTGCAGCTTTTGCAAGCTGTTTTTAGATATACCACCAATATAAAAATGCATAAATAAATACATGCATGGTTTCATTGTTATAATATTATTATTATTTATAAAGCGCCAACAAATGGGGTGTTATACCCACCAGCAGCTGGGTTGTCACAGCTGAGTCTTCTTTCCCCTGTGTGTTTATAGCCCAGAGTGATTAAAGCTCCTTGCCGCAGCAGTATCGCTTTCTCACCCAAAACACTAGCCGAGACTTAATGAAGGTTGAAGAAGAACTGTTTTTTTATTGTCACACTTGTATACCTGGGGCCTAAACAGAAGGTCCCAAGGAGAACAATAGGATTGCGACATCCTCAGTGCGTTGGTGTCTGTACCTGAACAGGTCTTTTCATTAGCGGACAGACACCTTGACACCAGACTAATAATAACCATACAAAACTTAGAGTTCCTATGCCTACATCCCCACAATCGTGCCATCCCCAAAAAGATCTCTTATGAGAGCCTAATCTGTCCAAAAAGCGCTTGTATCGGATGCTTCTAGTGACCATCCTTCGATCCGGCTGAGAATGCCACATTCTGGGAAGAAATCCTGGTCACCTAGAATTATGGCACTTTCGGTCGGTACATGGGACTCCCTCAAGTCCTTGGTGTCGTTCGATGCCGCACCACCTTCTCTGTCATCCCTCCAAAAGGCTCTGATAGGTGGTTCTGGGACTCAGAGGGCCCCGGTCAAAGTTTTATCGGACCGTGGCAACTCTGCTATCCGGTCAGGAGTTCCAGAGAGTTTGAGGGTTGCTCTCGGTTAAGTGCACCCGGCCGGCCTATGAATGCTCCTGGACCATGGGAAAGGGGTGCTGGGCTGGTGTAGATAATAGCGATACAGTCCTTTTGGAGTAAGGTTGGGAGACATGTCCCGGTCATAGGTGACCAGGTGGTCTGTCACATCTGCAAATAGTATTATTAGTTTATTTGGGGGAGGCAGTGGAATGACCTTTTAAGGTGAGAAAACGTAGCAGTTTGGCAGTCTGTTTTACTGCTACAAATATAACGATACGGGCAGTTAGAGAAGCAGATATTTTGCGGTTTGTTCACAATCCTTTGTCCTCTGAAGCCAATCTCCTGCTGCTGTGTGCGCATCTGCATGTGCTCTGGAAAACTGGCCCAGATTTTGGGAGGTGGAAGCTGGTCCGCAAGCTTAAGGTTATAGGAGGTAGAAGCAAAGCTTGTACTCATCTCCACTGTCATGTCTGTGCAACTATGAAGACAAAGTCAATCTTACTTTAATCCTTATGTTTGATCCATCCAAACTAACTTTTTGTGGTAAAATCACTGTTAAATGTGTAAATTGCTCTTGGCAAAAAATATTTGGATAGTTTAACCCCCCCTGCTCGACAATGCTGTATAATGAGAATATTAACACAAATCAAGAAAGACAGAAACAAGGTGTGCGTAGAGCTTTGCTAAAAGGAGCTTACAATCTACAAATCTTATTTAGGTTATTTAATCATCATAAAAAGGGATTGATATAGTCAGAAGTGACTGTTTGCGCACCAGAGATAAGAAATCTGGACCAACTTTAAATGGGAGGTAGGTCGCAGGTCCAAGGATGCAATTTGATGTGACCTGTTGAACTACAACTCCTATCTCCTCAGCCGGCTATGACAAAAGTTGGGAAATCATTTGTGAAATAACGGATTTGAAATGAGATTTATTTCTAGAGAATGCACATGATTTTTAACCCCTAAAGGACACAAGTCGGAAATATTCCGTCATGATTCCCTTTTATTCCAGAAGTTGTGTCCTTAAGGGGTTAAAATGTTTACTGGTGCGTTCCATTGACGCAACAGTTAGACAAGGATTTGAACTTGTATACTTGAAGGGTTAATCAGTTCCAAGCGTTCGGCTTGATTGACATTTGCTAAAGTAGAGATATTCAGAAAACCAGGCTCATGCATGGCCTGAGGGCCTGGGAAGCTGACACATGCTCTATGGTACGGGAAAATAGTCAGCAATAGACAGGAGAAGAATAAAAAATACATAATGCTGCTTCACTGGATAAGTAGAGGAGAAAACAAGTCTACAAAAGAGACAAAAGCCCGTCGGGAATGCTGTCTATAAACACACCTCGATCAGGCCAACTCTGCATATTTCCAAAGCATGTCCCTTGTAAATGTCATGTTTCATCCAGTTAGGAAAAGTAAATGTGACCCAGTTATCCCCGACCGTGACTGTACAAGATGACACTGCAGGACAGAGTGGTCCAGCTCCCCCTCCTGTAGGTCTCCCATTGGCCTGACTAAAGGATGCGATTTACATATACCCAGCAGAGCCGAGCGAAGACGCGAGACGCGGATCCCCAAAGAGTACTTATTGCAGAGTGAATCAAGCAGAACATGAACTCCAGAATAAATGGCAGAGTCTATCTGCTACCTGATCCCCAGGGAAAAGTGAATGAACACTTCATTAACGACACGGCTGTGTCTGCGGTAAGAAATCACATGGAGGCGGGGGCGGGGACGGATTGTAACAAGCAGACTCAACATGCCACCAGATCAATGGGCTACAGGACCCTCAAAGCAGCTCTCTGCACGCAAAGTGTTAATAAGTCAGTTCTGGATGTTTCGCTAGTAAACGTAACCTGTTTTGCAAACAATTGCCAGTTTCCTTGTCAATAGTCCTGAGTGAATTACCTCAATTTTGTAGTTCACTTTAACCCACCAGTAGTCTGACAGTAACAGACGACACAGTTTGCGGGGCGATAGGATTAACTGATGGAATCGTTCTGAGCTTGCTGTCATTTGGAAGGTAAAGATCATTAGAGGTTACATGGGAACGGGGAAGAATGCTGCAAAACAGAAATCAATATTAGCGCCTTGATAAGCGTCCTATTGATTGAATGCTTAGTTTAGCTCTGATAATGTATTAGTCTTCTGCCAAGTCACCCAGTCTTAGTAACATGCCCAGTTTACACTTGTAACATACTGTATTCAGGGGTGTAGATTACACAGAGCCTAGATCACAATCAGATGGCCGCAGATGGGGGGGGAGGGGGGTTGTAATTTTCAGACTCAAGGAATCTGAGCAACTGGAAATGTTTCATTTTATACATTTAGTTTCTTTTCAGTGCAATTAATTGTGAAAATATAGTGTGTGTGTCACACACAGACACTCACAGACACACAGACACACACAGACACTCACACACATTCTCTCCAATTATTAGCCGTTTAGTGACTATAACAAGCCTGCATAAAATTATCCACCATGGGAGCTAAACTGAATTGAGATAATAAAGAGATTATTTTGTGATTTGACCCGAGCCACTAAATGTGACTGACTGCTCCATTGAAATATGGCTTTAGGAATACTGGATTTTCCTATTTTATGTATGTAGTGAACCTGGTAAAATAAAAATAGTTTTTTTTCCCCCAAAAAAACTAGGAACTAAAATTGAATGAAAAAAAGCTTAAGGTCTGCGATTTCAGCTTAAATGTTGCAATTTATTCATCGCGTTTTAACAACTTCCAATTTAGCGAATAAATCCCATTGTTGAATCCTCAGAGGATTCACTAGAAATCTATCGATCATACACAAGAAATTGTATTGCGCAGACGGTGCCCATCACAGCGAATACAGGCAAAAAAAAACACAAAACATTACGCACAGAACAAATATATCGGTAGTTTTACAAAAGACGCACTATGCTGGCTTGTATAAACTTGCTATTAAAGAATCAAAACATTTTAAAATACTTATGAAGGAAATTGAAGTGTATTAAATTGCACTTGGTAATATGTACCGGGGCTGGATCGAGTCATTTGATGAATTACGATTACGTTCTATTAATGTCATCCAGAGATAAACGACGAGATGCTGAACTTACTCTCCGAGATTATTTTATACTTGCAGTTCATTAAACGGACTGCGTTTGTTCACTTATAATTATCACTAATTACAAGAAAAGGAATCCAGAGTTTTTTTAGACTGTACTAATAAATCTCATATATTAACTGGTACAAGGCTCGTCACAATGATTAGGAGACATGCACTGCACTTTGCTGCCACCTACAGGACACACAGACCTTAACAATAATTTGGGGGCCCTAAATATATTTAGCCAAATGCTCTTTTTAGAATTAGGGTTTATTTATTCTGATTATTAAATTGCAATGTATCCGTTGAACTAACCCTTACACTGCTACAAGAATCCAGAATAATTATATTTTTTTTAAAAACAAAAAAAAAAACACCTTATGTTTGTTATTATTGATTGATAGTGATGTCCCGAACTGTTCGCCGAACGGTTCGCCACGAACGGTTCGCCACGGACTCATCATTGAGTAAACTTTGACCCTGTACCTCACAGTCAGCAGACACATTCCAGCCAATCAGCAGCAGACCCTCCCTCCCAGAACCTCCCACCTCCTGGACAGCATCCATTGTGAAGCTGCATTCTTAATGAGCTGTCCAGGAGGTGGAAGGGTCTGGGAGGGAGTTTCTGCTGCTGATTAGCTGGAATGTGTCTGCTGACTGTGAGGTACAGGGTCTAAGTTTACTCAATGATGAGTCCGCGGCGAACCGTTCGGCAAACAGTTTGGGACATCACTATTGATTGATATTAATGCCTCTTCTTCAAACACACTGTTGCGGATTTAGACGATGCTCTTGCCTTTCTGTACACATTTTTCTGTTGGCTTATCACTGTATTGCAATTTACTTAATTCAACAATAAAGTTTAGATTTTCAAAATATAATTTTGAGTTCTCTTTGGGGCTAAATTTGTAAAGGCAGGCTAGCGTGCTTGGGTTATTAACCCTGAATGGCAATGTAAGCTCACACTCTAATTCCATTTGACGAGACAATAAATGGTTCACTTAATCCTGCCAATGCTAAAAGGTAAAGACTAATTATTAAAGATACAGGTACGCCATGTAGGTTAGTTAGTTAGTAACTCCAAGCACCATAACCACTTCAGTGATTGGAAGTGATTATGGTGCATAAAGTGACAGACAATGGCAGAATTCCCCCGCCAACATGCTGCCTACATCCTCCTCTCAGTCCGCCATCCCAGACAACCATCCCCCTTTTAGCAAGGGTTGTGACATCAGCTGAGGAGGATCGGGTCTGCAGGCAGAACTTGCCCTGAGCTCTGCAACAGTAGTTTTAGTTTTATATTTTTACCCCCATTTTTTAAAGAGGGGATGGTGATATAGATTCCTTTTTGCTCCAATAATACAGTGTTGCACCTCAAAGGTTTACGAGAGTTGTAGTCCATCTGTTTTGGTTTTACAGTAGAAATCTGACTATTGAACTACATCTCTCAGAAAGTTCTGCTATGTGGGTACTTATGGGTTAAGCTCTGCACTGCCAAACAAAGTCATGGGGGCACGATCATTAGCCAAGTCTATTCCTAGATGGGTGAGTGTGCAATGCACAAACAGGAAAGCCTTTTGGTGAAAATGTGAACACTTTTAATTTTGTTTAATTTACAGTTTTTTGAATATGTATGAATATAAATCAGAAAAAAAAAATACATAATGTTTCATACTCATCTTTTTGTGTTTAGAACTCACCCGGACCACACACTGTAGATTTAATACCAGTATTCTCGAGTGCTGGAACTCTGTTAATTGCCCCATTAATATGCTGCGTAAAGACATCCCAATCTAGATCAAAGAGACCAAAGGCGAAGGTGTCTGAAACCTTACAGAGGAAATAATTAATATATAATCAGGATGCGATCTCACATCTCTAACTGTATTTTATACAATGAGAGTGTAACGAAAACTCTCTCTATTATGTTACAATTCTACTTTCTAAAACAACGGAGAATGAAGATTTCTAAACATATATATTGTAGTTTAAAGACACATTACTGGGAGTATTATTGCTGTGGAGATCTGTTATACACTCAGACACAATACTGGGAGTATTATTGCTGTGAGGCTCTGTTATACATTCAGACACAATACTGGGAGTATTATTGCTGTGAGGCTCTGTTATACACTCAGACACATTACTGGTAGTATTATTGCTGTGGAGCTCTGTTATACACTCAGACACAATACTGGGAGTATTATTGCTGTGAGGCTCTGTTATACATTCAGACACAATACTGGGAGTATTATTGCTGTGAGGCTCTGTTATACACTCAGACACATTACTGGTAGTATTATTGCTGTGGAGCTCTGTTATACACTCAGACACAATACTGGGAGTATTATTGCTGTGAGGCTCTGTTATACATTCAGACACAATACTGGGAGTATTATTGCTGTGAGGCTCTGTTATACACTCAGACACATTACTGGGAGTATGATTGCTGTGAGGCTCTGTTATACATTCAGACACATTACTGGGAGTATTTTTGCTGTGGAGCTCTGTTATACATTCAGACACATTACTGGGAGTATTATTGCTGTGGAGCTCTGTTATACACGGACACATTACTGAGAGTATTATTGTTGTGGAGCTCTGTAATACACTGACACATTACTGGGAGTATTATCACTGTGGGGCTCTGTTACACGCTCAGACACACCAACAATATGGAGCTCCTAGAAAAGAGGGACTTTCGGGGGACAGAGTGATTTAGACCCAAAATAGGGGCTCCTAAATAGCAACTCCTGGGAGGTATGGTCACAGGATAGTAAAGCATGAGACTGTGTTTAAGAGGGGAGTTGTGTGCTTCATGAAGATTTACGAGTGACAGAGGAGGCTCAGTTTGGCCACTTGACCTAGGCAAGAGACATTGGCACTTGGCTTCAGCAATCACTGACAATAACAGTGCCGAATATCAGTGAGGGATACATTCAAGTAACGAAGCTTAGCTTCCCTCGCCCTACATATATCTGACAGCAATCACCAGCTCACCTCTTCCCAGAATATTGGATTTGATTCATAGCCACCCACTGACAAGGCATCACCTTGGAGACGCAGATACACTGAAGCATCGTGGTCCCGAACATTTGGCATGTTCTAAAAATAAAACCATAAGGAGAGTTTGGATGAAGCAGGATTTGTACACATTGTAACCCGCGTCTTGTACACAGGATTGCTGGCAACATGCAGGGGAACAGGTTTCTTATAACGAAGGCAAACATTAACAGTTAATTAAAGGGCACTAGATATTATTATACCGTAGGAAGAAGGCTAATTGTCAGCCGAGATAATATGTGAAGGCTATTTCCGTCACACAGTCATTAGAAAATGTGGGGAGAGCTCCCTGGCCAAGGGCCCGTCAATTGAAATGATCCACGTGTTTAAATTTAATTCAGCAATGTTCCCGCAATATGTCGGTTACCTACAAAAAGGCAAATGCAGACATAGCCACCGGCTGTGCCGTCACAAGGGCCCCATGGGAAGCAGTGACTCGGACGCATAAATTGGGCCAAGTAACTACGACTGGTCCTTGAATTCTGCGTACAGTCATACGTATAGGGATGAAAAGACAGGGGAAAAAAACTAAACAAAACAAACAGGAGAACAAAAGAAAGAGGACAGGAAGAAAAAAAACAAAAAACTATCAAGTGTAAACTAAAGTAAAACTGACAAAAGACATAATGATAAAGAGAGAATAATCGGGATAACAAATACAAAAATAGGAGACAGAGAGACCAACGGGGTTATTCACGAAAATGAGAATTTTATTACAAATTAAAGGTCAAAATAGTTTAACTGTTAAAGTCAGCCTTCCTTTCATTTTGGCTACTCTGGCCTTATATTGGGAATTCCCTTTGGATTCTCGCCTTAGTAAATAACCCTGTAAAATGAGGGAGGGTGAAAGAATGGGTGAAAGCAATAAAGTGGGAGCTGTGCAGAGAAAGACTGAGAAATCGCTGAAAATGAAAGCAGAAAATAGACTCCGAGAAAGGGAGTGAGTGAAATACTGAAAATAAAGAGGAAGAGGGGAGAGGGGATTAGAGACAAATAATGAGAACAATGAAACGAGTGGAGAAAGGGAAGGACACGTGAGAGTAAAAATATAATAGAATCGGGGTGAAAGGAATCATAAAGACAAAAAAAGGGGACGGAGTCTGACCTCCGAGCAGAGCAGTCGTGGGCAGCACAAGCTCCCGCCTAACACGCAGAATCTGGGGTGTATCAGCGGTTAATTGACCAAACTACTTACCGCTGAACCGATCGACACCCCACTCGAGTCCACTGCGGCCGGGAGCCCGGAATGCGGTGCTGCAACCTAAGAGAGTTGGAATAGGGGAGAGGCGGACGCTCTTCCTGAAACTAAACTCGCCTGAACTCCTACCCCCTCTGGACCGGTTGGGGTTATCCCGGTCCCCACTGGGTGGATTGACTAAAGCCTCTCCTGCTGCACCTACATACTGGCAGCCCGACCACTCAAGATGGCGGAGGCCCTTCCACCGGTCACATGGGTCTCACCACGATTCTATCGACTGCAGGCTGGATGTTACATTCCAGGCCTTCTGGGACAAGCTGCTGGCATGCTCTACAGCCATCAGGTACAAACAGCGGACAGAGAAGGAGAGGGCCCACGGATGGCGACAGGAGGGATACCTTCGGGCAGCGAACCCACCTAAGCGCCTCCCCACGCTCATGACCGCCTACTTAGGCTGAGAGCCACTAGAGGCCTGACCTCTAGACATCGACCACACAGGCGTAAAGATCCCACGCTGCTGGCGGCGCACACCACCTTGATCTTTCACCTGCCCCTTAGGGGGCAAGGACTGGGCCACAAAAAGGTACCAAGTCCGTGGACAGAGGATGTTGGCTTTCACACAGGCCTGGAGGAATGCCCTACTCACCTGTTTCTCCCCGGCTGCCCCAGGGAATCGGCTGAGACAACCGCGGACCCACAGCCTGACACGTGACATCATTTGCTGAAAGCAGATGCCATTAATGACTGTGTCCTCATTGACAAACTCAGTGCTTCTATATGTTTATATCATTTGCCCTATTAGCTAACTCATCTATAGTGCAGCACTGTGCAACATTTTATGTCCCAGTGGTATATAGCCTATTTCATATGATAGCTCAATATGCTTAACCTCACATTTAACTAGCTACAGCTCTCGGTTTTCTATTCCCTACCATAATACATAACACTCCTCATTATTGAATAGCTAAGTATGTCATACACACCTGTGTTTTAAAGCGACAGTTCGAAGGAAATATAGGCCTACTCTTGACTAACTAGCTAACAGCTCTGTAGCATTCACTAGCATGCTTTCTTATTCTCTCTTCTAAAAAATTGTGCTGCTCCATCGCAATTGTACACAACTAATCAATGAGTACCGTACCATGTTTTCAAGCTATATGTATAATTGTACTATTGCATGCGTCCTCTTTGTTGTTGGGACAAGACGGGTGATTGCAAAATTTACAAAAAATAAAGACAAAAAAAAAAAGACTGACGACAGAGGGGGATTATTCACGAAACACACCAAATTGAAGGGAATTGAAATCTGAATGACAAATGGTTAGCGAAAACATTCACAATGGGATTTTTATCTAAATCAGCTAATTTTGTCTAAAATTTTGCAATTCAATTTTCTAGAGAGAGTAAAACGATATACTGAAGGTGGTTGGATTGTCTCCAGTTTGTAAATGTTCCTTTAAATCCATCCACGGGATATAAAATAATTAAATATACTCTCTGCCGCTATTTAAAGGGACCATAAACACATTCTGCTGCAGTGGTTTAGTGAAGGACATCCCAAATTAATTCCTAGATATCTGTAAGCCTCAGGTCTGCAGAGTTCAATCTGTCACTGCGTTCTCTGTGGGCACCATGATGGCATGATTTAGGAGTTCACTCAATACACTGGGTCCCACTCTGAGCCCATAGTGGGTCGGTCTAATGCCTACAGGATTAAAGTCTTGCAGACAGGTTAGGAAGCTGGTAACACAGGAAGGGATGGGAGCAACGGAAGCCATGTTGTACGCTTGGGTTAAAGATAATATGATTTCAATTTGTGAATTTTATTTAACTTGGACTGTTTCTTTAAATCTAAATGACTATGGACCAGAAATATTGTAGGCACTAGGTTTCCTCTATAGCGGTGTTGCATGTACTGTACTCTTATACCCCACATCCCCAGGAATTCTTACTCCAAGACCCACAACACCTTTTGTTCTTTCTCAACTTTCTCCTCTTGTTCACTACGCACCAGATAACCCTTTACCCCACTTACGTATTCTAACATGTAACGGCTTCACACCAATTACTTGCCGAAACCTTTGTTTATTCAGACATGGAATAGTCTGAGCCACCAGCATAGATTTAAGATTGAAAGCTCAAGAGTCATCTTGCTAAACAATTTGTATAAAACCCCTGTAATCGCTAGATTGTAAGCTCATGGGTCTTCGGGTCCTTTTGTATCAATGTATGTATATTGTCTGTCTATATTCTGCGTGATTAACCAATGTTATGTTTTCATATATTGTAAAAAGCTCCGGATGGGAGTGCGATATGAAAGTTGTTAAATAAATAATAAAAAACATTTTGGTTTTTCTAATATCGAGCAATATTAAATATATATTGACAATTTCAGGGAGGTTTAGTAGGCCTACAGAATTCTGTATATAAAGGCTAATTATTGCATTTTCATAGTTTTCCCTACAGTGGTTAAATAGAGCTATTGATAATACTGCGGTTTAATTTTGGCATTTCTGTCTTATTCCAGTATTATCATAGCATACATTGCTGTCTGTCGGGTTGGGCAGTGCCCTTACTGAGATGGAAGTACTTTCCCCAAGGTCCCCCCGCCGAAAAAAACCTTTTTTTTTAAATGCGATGTTGTCTGCCTTTGTAAGGTCTGTAAATTTGTCCTTGCTCCATCTTGTCCTTTTTCTAGGCAGACAATCTCGCTGAAGCCAAGCCAAGCCAAAAAAACAAGGTCATACCCCAAGCATTCTGGGAGATGAAGTGCCTGACTTGCAGTTTGTCCTTCATGAGTTGGCTTGGCAGCCTAATTATTGTGCGGAATATTTCCATTTATTTTTTTTCAAAAAAGACAGCTTTTTGGCAGGGCACCGACAGTGTGACAGACATTTGTCTCAGACACTTATTTAGGACCAAAACAAGATTTTGATGTAAAAAGATGAAATTAGTGAGCGATAATACCTGTATTCCCTCAATCCTCTCTGTGACCACATATGCGTGATGCATTGCAACTAGAGGTACGTTCACACCAGCCATCTCTCCCAGTGTCCTTGCCCATACACCTAAAAATTACAAACCCGAGTATTAATGAGGGTAGATATATTTGGAAAACAGTATCAATAAACCCATGGATTGATGGTAAAAAAATATTTTCTCTAAACATGTGGTGAGCCACAATTATCCGTTAACATGCAGAAATATATCTGTAGTTTTTTTTCGCTAAAGAGGACATTGTGGAGTAGGCAAATAACTGCAAATTTTCGGCCAAAATAGCCAATGTGATTATCTTTCCCTACAATGGGCAAATCCCTTGAAAATTATATTATAGATGTTTTTTTAAAGTGTGTGTCCGTCCAATGAATGTAAATTAGAATTGTGTATGAAATAAGAATTTACTGGATAATCGTTTATTTATAAAAATAAAATTAAAAAAAAACTACTTTCAAATGCTTTTTTATTTTTTTAAATTTTTATCTGATTAAATCCACACTGACCAATTCTGAGAATTTCTGCCATGCTGCTTCTTAACTTAAATTAAGGCCAAATTGGCCAAACTGGAAATACTTTTGTCTTAAATGTTAAATTAACTTTGAATTCTCGGTTTAGAAAATAACCCTGACGGTATTCTTTCTAACGTTTGCGGGTGAGAACTATCACAGGTAAAGAAGATTCATGAAATATGAATTATGGAGAGTTGCAACAAGCATCTATTGTCTGTGATTGAGGTTTCATAAAGCGGCACTGTCACCGTTGGGGGACTTTACCGAATTTGTGCGCTAGAACCAGCCAATAGCCTGTAGCCGTCACTGATGACGGCCGAAGGTCTTGACACATGAGTTCTGCCTTGTGTCAGGAAGTGTCAGGCAGAGGAGAATTAAGGTCCTTACTTTGTCTCAGTATTTCGCTTGACTGGGTTGGAGTTTCAGTGAAATTCAAACACTGTCATAATGACTATTTTATAAAGATACTATATTTATGCAATGCTAATTTTTAATATGGGGGGGCAGTGCCCTTCAAAGGAACACTATAGGGTAAGGAACACATATATATTCCTGACCCTATAGTGTTCAAACCACCATCTAGCCCCCCTGGTTTCCCTTTTGCCTCCCTAAATATAGTAAAATCTTACTTTTGTTCAAGTATGCGGCTGCTGCCTCTGCCCCTAATCTGCCTGCTTAGCTGACATCATCAGAGGTGATTCTCTGAGCCAAACACAATGCTTTCCCATTGGATTGGCTGAGATTATCAAGCAGGCAGATCAGGGGCAAAGCCAACACAAGCCAAACACAGCTCTGGCCAATCAGCATCTCCTCATAGAGATACATTAAATCAATGCAGAACTTTGAGGAAAGTTCAATGTGTCTTCATGCAGAGGGTGGAGACACTGAATGTCAGTCACACTGTGCAGCACTACCCCATGAAGTACCTCTAGCAGCCATCTGAGGAGTTACCAGTGGAGGTATCACAAGGCTGTAATGTAAACACTGCATTTTCTCTGAAAAGACACGGTTTGCTGCAAAATGCCTGAACGGAATGATTATACTCACCAGAACAAATATAATAAGATGTAGTTGTTCTGGTGACCATAGTGTCCCTTTAATGGTTTAGAGTTGGACTGTTCACTCACCGAAGAGATTATTCATATCAGATTAATGAAAATCCCATTTGGTCACAGTTAGGGCGTGATGAAAAGGTTTATTTTGTCAATCCCACGAACAAGCAATACCCTCTTTATAAGTGAGCAGATACCTGCACAATTGACAACGCAGGGCGTACGCACAGTGCCGAATTCAGTCTCCACAGCTGCTACCCTTTTTATTCCCATGTCATCTGTTTTCACCTGAATGCCGGTAACTGGACAGTTCTCTATGACCTGGAATAAGGAAATAAACAATTATAAGCACGTATGAGCAGGGGCCCCCAACACACTCTGTTCAAGTGCGTCCAAATCATCTTGTTGCAAATACATATCTGTTAGTCCACCTATTGTACAGCGCTACATAATTTGTTGGTGCTTTATAAATAATAATAAATTATAGGGACAAGGGGAACTGGACAATGCTTGCAACACAATATCACAAAAGGGTACTATGATTCTAACACTTTCTTATAGACTATTTTCATTATTTTATTTGATTGCGTAACGTTCAGAGAAGTGGCGCTGCACTTTAACCTCATTCTCACTGTTAAGTAAACGAAAACAAAACATGTAACTAAGCTTCCCATTTTAAAATTTAGCTAATGTAGTTCATTCACGAGCATAGGAGGACTTTAACACTCAGTGACAACGATTGCAACAATTGCAGAATCTGTCTTTAATATGTTTTACATGTGCCACCTCTGTGGTTTCGAAAACCCCTGAATTTTAGGGATTTGGAGGGAGCCATTGGCAGATATTACCATAAAAGCACAAATATGGGGAGCAGAGAGGATGTGCT
Source organism: Pelobates cultripes (assembly GCA_933207985.1). Lineage (NCBI taxonomy): Eukaryota > Metazoa > Chordata > Amphibia > Anura > Pelobatidae > Pelobates > Pelobates cultripes. The sequence continues at coordinate 141,454,945 of OW240920.1, read as the reverse complement.
ACAAAAGAAGAAGAGTCCATATTACTCTAACATAAGAAATAAAAAATAGGGATGCACCGAAATTTTGGCTGCCAAAATTTTCGGCCGAAAATGGCCCTATCCCGTTTCGGCCGAAAACGGGTCAAATTGGGGGGGGACAGGGGAGAGGGGGAGAAAAGAACGCTATGGGACAGGGGAGGGGTAAAGAACACTATGGGAAAGGGGTGAAGAACACTATGGGATGTGGGAAAGAACACTGGGACAGGGGAGGAGAGCAAAGAACACTATGGGATGGGGGACAGTGGGACAGGGGAGGATGGGGGAAAGAACACTAAAAAAGAGGGAGGGGGGAGAAACATTAAGCGGGGGGGCCACTAAAAGAGAAGGGAAGTTTTTCATATTAGATTAAATTCATTAAAAAGTCTAATATTAATAAAATTATAGGGGAAAAAAAAAAACTTTTTTAAAATCATTTGGGGAAAAATGTAATTTTCGGTTTTCGGCTTCGGTTTTCGGCCAAGGGCATCCTGAATTTTTCAGTTTCGGCCCAGAATTTGCATTTCGGTGCATCCCTAATAAAAAATCTCTCTCAGCTGTACTTGACAATGTTTAAAATAATTTAAGCCACAATATGGACAGAGAAGATGAGAAACCTAAAAATCATTATTTGTGAATGCATGTTACACTGCACACCTAGACATGTCCTAACTCACCAGGTTGTGCTTAAAGGGACACTCCACTGCTCCTCCTCCCCCCCACCCACCCTCGAAAAAAAATTTAAACTGAAAAGGTGCACGTACACTCAAAGTACATGACCACTGCAAATCATTAAAGTGGCTGTGGTGCTTGGGGTAGCACTTAAAAATGTTAAAAAACATTTAACCCCTTAAGGACCAAACTTCTGGAATAACAGGGAATCATGGCATGTCATGTGTCCTTAAGGGGTTAAAGAAGATTTTATTTTTTTTAAATCGTGACAGAGTGTCTGTTATGCATGCTGGATTAGTGCATTGTGGATTGTGGTGATGAGAAAAAAAGCTCTTCTCTTCAAACCTTGATAACTTTAATAATACCGACTAAAGAGATTATTTTGTTAGCGTGTTCATGTTTTTTTTGTGTGTTTTTTTTTTAACCAGGTAAGGCAGTGTGGGCGCAGTGCTCTCAAATTTCGCAAGCAGAGATCTCTACTTAAGCACCCACTGGTAACTTACTGCATGGAAAAAGTAGTATCTACATACATGTTGTTCTGTTTGTTTAAGTTATAGCACTCATATCTACATGTTTAATCGTTCATTAATATTATTTTAAAATGTGCAGCCTACTGTGTGTACGATTTTCTGACAAATATCTTATGTCTACATAAGGATTTAACTCATCTGTGTATCTTAGTTGATGCAATAACGTTTCATATCCTATTATATGCCGATATCAATGCATGTATTACTTCAAAGCAAAAATTTAAATAAATTTGAAAATCCAGTACGATAGGTCCGGAGTGGTTCTTTAAAGCATGCCTACAAAGTTACCTACGGTTCTCTTCATACACGATCGCTTCTTACCTGTGCCCCCCGTGCGGTCGCTGCCCTTGCCAAAGTTGTGCAGGTGCCAGCCGGGTCCATAGTACCATCTTTAGGGACATACAGAGTGCCGTACAGATCGTCCACGTTCATTAGTGGGTACAGATCCTTGGTTTCAGCTGGAGACAAGACGTAGGACTCGATACCATACACCTTTCCTAGCTGGGATTATTAGGATTAAATGAAACAGACAAGACTCTGGTGTAGCACAGAGAACAGAAAACAAGATAATAATGCACTGGATGTTGCACAGGGGATAATTAACAACGTGTTTGACACATTATTACAAGTTGTGAAAATTCTGTGTTTTCTCAGTGTAGTGATAACAGAATCGCACTTTACTAGCAGCGAACACTAATTGAAACCGTTTAGTTGGTGTGAAATATAGAGGATAATCCACAAGTGGAACTCAAGGACCGGATTAGACAGGAGATACCAGCAGGGTTATTCACAAGAGAGATGGCAAAGTGAATTCCACATTTAAAGCCACAGTAGTTGAATTGGAAGCCCAAATGAATAAGAGAATGTTTACGGTTCGGTTGTTTTGACTTTAAATCGGAGATTCACTATGAACTTTAGTAACTATTCCTGTGGGTATCTGAGCTCTCTGAGAGCTGCTGACACAGGATTATTCACTAACATGTGAATTGACAGGAATTCCACATAAACTAATCATTTAACTCCAAAATAGCCAAACATTCCTTTTCCCTCGGATCTTTCTTAAAATTTAAATTCACTTAGAATTCCTGAAAAATCACACTTGAGTGAATAACCCTAACAAAGCATGTGTGTTTAGTTTTATGTTGTTGATATTTTCAAACAGTTCAATCATTTTACTGAACAATGAAGGATAACTGTGCCTGACTGTGCCTCGTGTGGAAAATCTGCAGAGTTATTAAATCACCTGCCACCTGGTTATAATTAACAGCCTGTTGAGCCAAGGAGAAAACGGATTGCCACTTCCCTGCCGCCTCCAGCAACACAATTGGACAATGCTTAAAAACATTTTTAAATGTTATTTTCACTTTCTTCTGGATCATCAGTGGACAGAGATCTCTGAAAGGCTGAATTAGATGTAGTGGAGGCATTTTTAAATTTATGTAGCTTATAACTATAAATATTACTCATCCCACAGGAACTGGCGGGACATCTCAGCAACTACACCAGGTCTGGTTCCTACTAAAGGGGAGGGGTCAATATGCAAATCAGGTAAAAATGACATCCCCCAAGGAGCCTTTAGAAATCTGAAAGGTTCCTCATTCTATTTGTAAAGAAGCTGACAGCATGTTACAATGTGAACTTACAGACATCAACCGCTTGTACTCATCCAAACGCTGCTTGTTGGATGCAATGAAGAGGCCCCCATTCTCGATCCACCCCGTGTGCAGTCCTGTCTCCTGCTCCAGGTCTCGACTAACCACATTCCGCGTGTGAGCGAGAAGTTCCACTTCCACATCACTGGGTCTCAGCTGCCACAGAAGCCCTTTAAAACAACGCAAACGAATAAACACTCTGTTGTTTATCATTCTTCATGAAAAAGTTCCTTAGCTTCGAAAGAGTTGTCTCCCAGTAGATATGGTAAACGACAATACAGGAGGCAATAATAAACTCTATGTCCTATGTCCGAGGGAATAATAAACTCTATCTCAATATACAGTGAGCTTAGGGTAATACAGGAAGGAATGAGAATCTCTAAATCAATATTCTCCCAGGGTTATTCTTATTAACCAGAGTGAGAATTCAAAGTAAATTTCGAATTCAAAGCAGAGGGACATCCGAGGATGGGTTGAGGGGAGGACTTGGGTGGTTCAGTGCTCTCATTGGTCGTCTGTAGCCAACATGCGCTGCATATTGAAAACAGACATTTAATGCACAGAATTAACACTGACCAGCCCAGGACTCTCATTCTAGTCTACTAATGATGCTGCTGGAGGCGGAGTTACACATCTGGCAGCAATGTGCATTTTCTCTGTTTATGCGGCTTTTCAAATTGAAACAGTGCACATAAAGAATAAAAGCACCATGACCACTGAAAATCACAAAAGTGGTCATAGTGCTTGGAGTACCACTTTAGAGGGACACTATAGTCACCAAAAGAACTTTATCTTAGTGAAGCAGATTTGGTGTACAGATCACGACCCTGTCTAACAGCTCAATTCTCTGCCATTTGGGTATTAAATAGCTTTTGTTTCTGCCCTACCCACATCTTTCCTGGCTGTGACTCACACACACTTCATGACAAAAATGGTTTAATTTTCAATCAGTTGCTAACTTGCTTTAAAAGTTTTTATCTCATGTTCTGTAAATTGAACTTTAATCACACACATGAGGCTCCTGAAAGATCTAGCAATATATTAACAGAACAGGACATAATAAATTCTAAATTAAACATAATTTGCAATAAAGGAAGTTTAAACAGTAGATCTTTCTTTACAGGAAGTGTTTAGAAAGACTGTGCAAATCACATGCTTGGAGGTGTGGCTAGTCCTTTATAAATGTAGTGATTAAACTCCTAAATGGCAGAGAATTGAGCAGTGAGACACCAAAACTACCTCATTACGCTAAAATTATTTTGGTAACAAAAGTGTCCCTGTATGAGGCAGATAATTGCCCAGAGCACGTGCCATAGAAAGACTTATGATTGAGCTGCATTGGGAAGTCTGTGATTGGACAGCCACAGAAAGTCTACGTCAGGTTAGAAGGGGAGGGCTTACAAAAGCTGCAGACAAGAGATATGCAGCTATTTTATATATAACCCTGAACAAAAAAAAAATTAATGCGTGCATGTTTTTATTGGGTATATACTAAACAGCAATTTGTAGTTATTTATTTTTTCTATTTGGGCAGCGAAGAGTCCCTATAAAGAGGCGCAGAACCATTAATTACTTTATCACCTGTGTGTTCTCCACTTACCTGCTGTATGCCAAGTGGTTCCAGATGTGAGTCGGTCTCTCTCCAGCAAGACAACATTTTTCATGCCCATCTTAGCCAAGTGGTAGATGGTTTGGCATCCCAAACTGCCCCCACCTATGACGACCACGTCAGCTGTCTGAGGCACGGGCTTGCTTGGCCCTTTACTCGTGGTACTTTCTTCTTTCAGGGTTGTCGTATAAGGGACATTCTTCTCAGTCGTGTGGCCTGCTGTGCTGCTGAGGCCACGGATCCTACGGCGACTGGCCACCGTATTGCGTCTGGCAGCGGCCTGTAACACTCTGCCCAGGTGCTCCATGGCAAACTGAAATTCATTAAATCAACAATGTAACAGAAATCTTCAGATACCAGTAAAGAAAAAAAGGACTCAAAGCTGACATTAGACTACCACTCTCATCATCCTTTAAAAGATCGATCCTGACACAAAAATCTGACAGTCATTTTGCTGGTTTCACACGTAAAACAGAATTCTGTCTTCTAAGAGAAAGCTTGATGGTGGTTCGCAATCTGGAAATGAACGTCTGCCACAGGGCACGGTCACATGACACGACTCGCATCTGCCAAGCCCACGGTGTCAGTTTGGTTTAATTTACTTCATTGATTTTACATTTTTAAAACATTATAAAAATTCATCTGGGGCCAGTGAAGGTAAACAAAGCTCCGCAAACTATGAGAATATCCATTTTTGTTTCATTTTAATATTATTCTTTTCAGTGTATGATTCAACAATCTCAACCATAACTACATGGCGCGCAAGAAGGAGCCACGTTAAATGTAATTTGTAGTTATGAGAGAAAGTAAAAGAGAGAAAACAAGGAAAACCAATAGCGAGATCGGATGGTGATGAGAATAGAAGTGGGGTGAAATGGAGGAGGAGGAGAAACTTTTAAAGAAGGAAAATAAAAAGGACAGGATCCATTGGAAATCTCGCAAGGGGTTTTCTGAAGGATCCAGCGAGAATGAATTCCATGATAAGCATTGTGAGGGGTATTTATGGAGTTATTGGAGTCTCAGATACTAGTAATGCACAGGAGAGGGGGGAAAATGACATTTTACACCTTTAGGACATGTTAAGTGATTCTCCTTGTTCTGAAGCTGTCCGTTAAACTAGAATGAAATAAACGCTCTCCAACCACAATGAGTACTTCTGCTCTTAGAAGTGGTCATGGTGCAAGCAATCTGTACATATAGCATTACAGCTTGAAACATTGCATATTCAGGAAAATCTGCTATTTTGTGCCATTTATAAACTCCCCTCCTCAGCAAGCCTTGTGTGACAGAGCCACAGAGAAAGCAAAGTACAGTGTTAGCAGACAGCAGCCTAGTGACAGTCAGTGCCTTGGGGAGGGAACGTCCTGTCACACCCCCTACACACCTCCCTGTGTTTTATCAGCTGCCAGTAGTACACAACAAGACCAGGAGTCAGGTCCAACATATCAACAAAGTATCAACATCCGACACTCTTTAACTAGAAACAAGATATCTAATCTCCCATAAACCCACAGAGTGAACCAGTCACTTAAACCCAATGTAACATTAATCAATAACTCCCCCCTCTAGCCTCCTCTCCAAAAAATAACCAGAGTAGATCTGTAGCTAATAAACTTTTTGGAGCAGGGCTATACTCCGTATGTGTTGCTGTACACCTTAAAGGGACATGTATTCGTTTGCGACAACTCGCTTTCCAGGATCTAGCTTTTTTTTTAAATATATAATTTATATACCCACTGTACAACCCTGCGGAATATGTTGGTGTTCTATGAAATATAATAATTATACAGCTTGAGGTTTAGTCAATCAATTCTAATTGGTAGTGCATTGAAACCCAAATGGTAAAATCCAGGCTATATTTGCTGAGCTAAGACCATAGAGGAAATGGACGTGTTTTCTAAATCAGATAGTTCCCCTTAGTAGGTTTCTAGAAACACCCTATTTTACAAGGATATATATTGAGTGTACACCTGCAGGGCAGCACTTTTTATGCAATGCATTTCAGCACGCAGAATAGCTATGAGCAGCTATACAATATTACAATAGTATAGCCCTGCAGCCGTATGCTAATTTTACATATAGATTGGACAGATCAATTGTAAAGCGCTGCGGAATAAGCTGGCGCTACATAAATACTACTACTTATTATTATTATTATTATTATAATAACCCCACACTGCAAAATGGGTAAACAATACAGACAGGTACTTTATAGGTTTAACAATTATCAAGAAGCACAAGATGGGAGAATTGGAGATATTTTTTTTTTTTTTAAATCAGCATTTTTAAGCTAAATATTTCTATTTGGTTTTCAGTGTAATTCAGGGTTTCGTGAATAAAAGCTACAAAATATTTACTAAAAAGTTTTACTAAATTAGGGATTGCGTAAAATGTATGAATTAGCACATTGCAGGCCCAGAGACATCACCTGAAAAAAAAAATAGAACAGTTAGAAATTGTGTTTTATTTGCCTATTTTCTTGCCTCAAATTTGCAATCCCTTTGTCAGTTCTCCACAATGCGCAGTTTAGTAAATAAGCCCCTGGATAGCAGAATGTCTTGTACTCCCTGCAGGCACTGCAGGAGTTAAAAGGTAAAACAACAAACGCTGTACAAACAGCAGGGGAAAAAAAACACTACTGACAAGCTGAAACACCCAATTAAACATTCTGAGCTCATATCAACATAAAATAAACCATTTCAAAGCCAAATATAATAGTAAAGTTTTTCTCTGCAGTGAATCGCAAAGGCCCCCTGTACCCCAATATTGCACAGGGCAATCAAGATGCACACTCTCCCCCCAACACTGGTTCTCCTGTTAAACCAGGACTCCAACTAAGCTTTTCCACTAAATTAAAAACCAAAAAGCTAGGGAGGCAAAGTTCTCAGAGACACAAATAGTGGGTCCTTTCGCACAGTCCTGCTAACAATCTGTTTGTGAATTCCTTGTGTTTAGAGGGGCTACCATACCTTCTGTGCTGACAGCAGCTGGCTGGCCATAACATGAGGAACTACTAAATGTATTTAAAAAAAATTGTTTTGGCTGCAGCCCTCATTGGACTACGTGGAATCCCTCATGGAGTTAAATTCTATAACCCCTCCCATCAGTCCTCCCTAAATGAATGGCGACTGAAGACGTGCTTGCTTATGGAAGCCACAAATAGGTCTCACATGGTTATCTGCTCAAAGCTCGCCCTATACATCTATTCATCTAAAATACAACATTCATTTTTAATTTACTTTGAATTCCAGACAATTCACACTTTAGAAAGTAATTCTGTCTATACGAGCAGGACAGTGATGGTTTTAAAAAAACAAAACCTTCTGCAATCCAGCTGTTCTGGACTATCCATATCAACTCTCAGCCAGCCAGTCAACAGCGGGTGTACCAGGGAATAAAGGGACACTCCAGGCACTATAATCACTTAATCAAATTTTAAGTTGTTGTGGTGCAACTAAGTCCCAGGTGCCGTCTTGCCCCAAGAGGTTGTTAAACCCCAAATTTTCTAAAATGGCCCACGTTCACTTTGCCAAGCTACTTTCTTCTGAAGCTTCAATCAGGAATCCTTGGGCTGGGCGCCGCTGATAGCCCCAATGGGCTTCGATGTTCCCTGATGGTCCAGTGACGCGCATCTTGCATCTGCAGAGCCATAGAAACAGCGCTTCTCACATCTGCAGAGCCGTAGAAACCGCGTCGCCATTTATTGGTCGGGACCTTCAGCTGATCACTCTCAGCCAATAAATGCAATTCTGCGCGTTGAAAGACATTAGCAGCCTGATACTTTAATTCTGGGCTGATGGAGGACATCTCAATGATGCTGCCGGAGGTGTAGCGTTACAAAGCTAAACACTGCACATACAGACTCCAGGCACCATGACCACTTCAAATCACTGAAACTGTCATGGTGCTTATATTAACCCTTTGAATGACAAAAAGAGGCACAGTATAAAACTATCAAAAAAGGCGCAAACAGTAAATACATTAAATATGTAGCGCAAACCGAAAAACATGACAAAACAGCCGCAAGACTTTTTATAAATCACCCCAGATGTTACTATTTCTCCTCTGATGTAATGTGCCCTGTGTGATTGTGTTGCCAATGACTAAATAGTTAATATAAATGTAAAACAAGACAGAGCATCACATGTAAAAATGTTAATACACGTTATTGGTGATTTTCAGTTTAATTCTGTGGTAACTTACAGAAAAGTGAGAGTTTTGGCGCTTCTAGGCACATGCAGGGCTGTCTAATGCCTAATACATAGAAAATATTTTATATAACTTTCAATCATTACAATCACATAGCGCAAACTATCCTGCTTCACCACTTAGAAGCTATGCCACATGGCGTCTGTAACGTCAATGATGTAGGCTGCGCGCTCATGTCTCTTTATGTGTTCTATTTAAAAAATAAATTGTTTTTATTCTACATAATCATTGTACGAGCAGGATATAAAAAGGTCAGGCCCCACTTTGCCTTTGGGTTGCAATTATTTTAGTATTTTTTCTGCTAAGGGTGGATTGAAAGAGGAGTAAAGGGTAATTGCTATGGACCCTTGCTTCCTTTCACATCTCGAGTGAAAGCAGAATATTATTTTCTGTTGAATACTATTAAATATTAGTTGTTATTCATAATCGCCCACTTGCCCTTTGGAAGCCTTGCATGTTTTATTAATATGTTACGTCTTATTTAATGCTTTTTCACGTCCATTCTACAATTACTGTACTGTGGATTTTCCTGACTCATTCTAAATGAATTAATAATATAAAATACTGCTCGTCCCGCTTAATGTACATCTTAACTCACAAGGCTCTCAACTTACACTCAGGTGTATTAGCAGTGACAAATTGAGTAAACAAGCAAAGTGTGTTTTATAATAAACCAGGAGGCGGGGCTGACAAGGTAATTGCACTGACATTTTAAGGCCAAACTGCTGAATTAGACAAATTATCAAAATTGGCAGTTTTTCCAGCTAAGCTATTTTATCCTAAAATGTTTAAAGGGACACTATAGTTACCCAGACCACTTCAGCTCAATGAAGTGGTCTGGGTGCCAGGTCACCCAGGTTTTAACCCTGTAGCTGAAAACATATCAATTTCAGAGAAACTGCTATGTTTACATTGCAGGGTTAATCCAGCCTCTAGTGGCTGTCTTCCGGAAGGCAGCAATATGTGAAAAAATTTGCATTGAACACGCAGAACGTCCATAGGAAAGCATCGAGTAATGCTTTCCTATGGGCGGCTTGAATGTGCACGCGGCTCTGGCCGCGCATGTGCCTTTGGCTCCACTCGGGAGCGGACATCGGAGGGGGAGGAGAGATAACCAGCGCCGAGGGAGCCCAGTGCTGGATTAAGGTAAATGTCTGTTTTAACCCCTTCAGTCCAGCGGGAGGGGGACCCTGAGGATGGGGGGGACCTAAGGACTATATAGTGCCAGGAAAACTAGTTTGTTTTCCTGGCACTATAGTGGTCCTTTAATTCTATATAGTTAGAGGTATAAATTCCTTGTTTTAACTAGGTCCTATTTATTCAATTATAGGGGAATTCTAAGTAACATACCTTCTATAGCACACTGTTAGGAATGGTTTATAATAACCTGGGGCTACCTAAAGACCGCCCCATCTGGCATGCGTTGATAATTCAGAATAAACACTTCCACCTTATCAACGTCAGTCTTGTCCAGCTGTGGCTGACTGTGCTGTGGCTGGTTTGTAGTGCATATGTTGTGGTTGTGGGGGTTTTTTCTGGGGCAGGTTTTCTCCTGCCTGTAGGAATTCCCCTGGCTAATTATGGTAAAGAATTCCAGCTGTTCTGGTAATCACGTGGTGATACTGGTGGGCAGGGGTATAACGGGATACTGGTGCTCTGATATGTAGGTCACTGCCTACCCCTCGAAAGAAAGACCCATTTAACAGAGGCCTGCTCCAATATGTCAGCGGAATCTGCATTGGATAAAAAGGGCACCAAAAATGGGGGCATTAAGTGTTAAATGATGGCTGGCAAGGGAGCCTCTGGGTTATTGCCTTCCAGAACACTAAAGGTGCAATGGGATGCCTACTAGCAGACTACTGCAAAGGAGAGGCAGCTGGCACGAATTGCACAGGTCCTTTGCCAGTCCATGCTTGCGTAGGTTTGTGCTTCAGTTGGTGGTCCATATAATCAATGCTGGACTGGCCCACTAGGATGTTCCCTGGGAGACACCTGTATCTGGGGCCGACCTGTGATGTGTATTCATAATGTGGAGCGTTTGCAAGTGGCTGCAGAACAAGGTGAGACCCTGGTGTTAGTAGAGTCATAGGACAGAGAACTGATACTTTTGGCATCCCTAGATTTCTGTGAATGCCCCCCATACTGTGTGGTCATACTGGTGGAGGTTACGTGATTATATGATGTCATATCTAGCGGTTCCAACAGCCTCCATCTGTCAACCCCATATATTGTTTGTGAATGTGAAATTGACCATTTGCACGAAAATCCATGAAATTTGCTCACGATCAAAGCCATTTTTAGTTTATACCTGGCCCCCAAGGTCAAAGTGACTCCTCTGTCAAGTGATTCTGTAGAGACATCCTGCATTTATTTGCCGCAGACTAGATGGTTCTACAATTGGATGTATTCGTCACGGAGGTCTGTCTGATTTCCGTAGAGGTCTAATTCCGGCCTGTAAGACACCTATGGCCTTTGAGGTAAATCTACCTGCTTGAAAGCTTCCACTAGTCTTAGGCGCACAGAGGGTTCTTTGCTAATCCTGTTTTACTGGATTGCGAGTGATTCGCAATGAATTTCTCTGTGTCCTCATTGCCTCTGAATCTAGGCATTAAGGGAAATATAGACCAGTGTTTCCCAACCCAGTCATCAAGGCACACCTACCAGTCCAGGATTTAGGGATTACCCAGTTGTGTCTAAGGTGTTTTTACAAAGAAGAAAAAAACCACCTTAGACACAACTGGGTAATCCCTAAATCCTGGACTGGTAGGTGTGCCTTGAGGACTGGGTTGGGAACACTGATATAGACTATGTGAGCCAGAGGTTTGTCATCAATGTAAAAAAACAAACAGAAAAACTTGCAACGTTCTAACCTGAAATATAAGGTGAACTCAGGACAAGCCACCGCTTGCAATTACTTACAAAGTGGTTTATCTAGAAATGGTGGCTTTCCGAAGGTATTTCGAGCCCGGGAACATTAAATTGGCTGCATAATCGGCACGTTCTTATCTGCAGCACTAGAAAATGTATTGAAGTAGATACTTTGTGTCTGAAAGCAGCCTTTTCTCCGTAAATTGAGAGCACATTTTGAAGTTGCATTTTGCTTTGTACAACACACAGGAGAAATTGCTACAGTGCAATCTATACATAATACCTCTTACAGCAGTTAATGTGGAAGTACTAAACCCCTCTTACCTGGAATCTTCATGTGAGTGATTTTAAAACATATAATGAGCCTTAAATCGTGCAGATTACATTATATATCGCCTTCTTTAAAGAAAGCACTCTACTTGTTACCTCAGTCATTCACATGAATCGCTTGTCAATTTCCCATTTTTTGTTTCCTGGTCATATTACAGTGAATTTAATATCAAAATGGTTTTAAAACTCTGCAGGGTATATAATTCCATATATAGGGGGTTTATTCACTAAACAGTGACTAGTGACGGCCTGAAAACTAGTTCATGAAACGTAAATGGACTCCGTCATGACAAGTACTATAGAGTTCTTTAGATTGTAAGCTTATGAGTCTTCGTCCAAATTTGTATAAAAGTCCAGTGAATACTGAATTTTAAGCTCATTAGGTACTTTATAAATACTAACAATAATAATACGTAGTTATTTTACTTACTGCTCCTGATTTTATCTCTGCATTTGGCTAGCATTTCACAAGCAAATGTAGGTGTAACAAACTATTTTAAGTCAAAATACTTATCTTTACCGAGCTGAGGGAGAAGAAAATACAAAGATTGTCATGGGTGTAGTCAGACGCGCTCATCCATTCACTACGGCCATGTTGGAGACCACACTATTAGGGCATTTCTTATCATCTATAGCAGTGGTAAACCCTGGGAAGCAACCCAAAATATTTCAGTGGATCACCAACGACAGAGATTTTATACTCAAAAAACCTCCTGTATAATCCTCACAATACATAATTGTGTCATAACAGGAGGGGAAAAGTCTCCAAAATCATTTATTCACTGTGGCTAAAAGCCAAATGACGGGCCCTAACAATGTGCAAAATGGGGAGTATAACAGTAATCATAGCAGAATCCATGTATGATATAATACATTTGAAAATCATTTTATTCACAGACAAGGGGGGCATCCCTCCAGAATCCACATGTCAAAGAGCAACCCTCCCACAGCCTGTCCAATTTCTTGACAATTGGGCCAGCAGCAGCCTTGGGATTAAAACAAACATTTGCAGAATTTCACTCCTCGCTCTGCAGGTATATTTTTTCTAAGTGTGGTATTTTAGAAATGGGCATCTCTCTTTTCTGCATAGTTAAGCGAATACAACTGAAAGAGGTGATTTAATATGTGAATAAAGGCTTGTTTTAGCTCAGATAAAACCTTGCCCTCCATTTTATCTACACATTCCCTTAATACTGACCTCGTCCCAAGGTGGGTGCAGCTTGACTGATCCGCTGCTGATGGGCCATGGACAGCAGCGGATCAGTCATTTCTCTGTGTCTTGTAGCCAAATCAGCTCCCCCATGGCTTGCTGGTCTTTCTTCCACGACGACAGGACTGGCAAACCTGAGACATATCAACTGCCTCAATCTCCTTTCACCTATTTTACAGAATATTCAAAATGTAAATGTGTATATATATATATATTGATCAGAAAAATACAAACTGATAAATACAATATAGGAATTTTCTTCTTCTGAGGCTATCAGCCTATCACGCTGCCCATTGGTGGGATGAATTAGTATGGCTAGGGAGGGACACTCCAGACTCCTACAGCACTTTAGTTTGCTGAAATGTTTTTCGTGTGTGAAGAACGTGCCCTCTTTTTTTTATTTTGAAAAAAGTGCAGATTTCAATAGAAATTTACACTTTTATAAATTAACCTTGTTACACCCCCTTGGCTTTCAATCAGATAATTAGTCCTGTTACTTCCTGTTTTATTTAGTTCAGTAGAGATAAACTGAAGAGGCAGCAATTGCTCAGAGCACCTGCCTTGCAAAGACTTCTCATTGACTTGCATTGGGAGGTCTGTCATTGGACAGCCACAGAAAGTGTGGGCGGGGTTAGAAAGGGAGGATTTGCAAAGGCTGCAGACAAGAGAGCTGCAACTTACAAGCTGTTTTTAGATAAACCCCAAATGGAAAAATGCTTTATTAAATGTGGGCAAGTTTTCATTAGGGATATATAACTAAACAGCTATTTTTATTTATTTTGTATTTGGTCAGTGGAGTGTCCATTTAAATTACTTGAGAATGGTTTAACACGAAATGGATGGACAGCGCCAGAGGACTCCAGGCACTATAATCAATTCAATGAGATAAACAAGTTATAGTACCTACAGTGTTCCTTTAACTAGTCATGGCCTGGCTGTTAAATGAAGGCTAAAATAGCCAAGTCGTGACCAAAACTGTGTTGGACAATTATTTGGCTGAATTCTACAACTGTTTTTAATGCATTGTTTTTATTTTTCCCTGAATAAACCCCCATATTATTATTTTATTATTTATATAGCGCCAGCACATTCTGTAGCGCTGTACAATGGGTACAGTTAACAAACCCACACACAGGTAACAGACTGGTTAATATCTTACTGGCCTACACATTATTCCAATTCCAGAATTATTCCTAAATGTAAAATTCACTCTAAATGCCCCACAATTCCCATCTTAATAAATAATCCTCATTCTAACTGCTCCTAACTAACCCCATCCATCAACAAACCATCTAATAAAGGACCTCCTGTCCGAACATGTCTTACACCCTACCTCCTATAGACTGTAAGCTCGTTTGAGCAGGGTCCTCTTCAACCTATTGTTCCTGTAAGTTTTCCTGTAATTGTCCTATTTATAGTTAAATCCCCCTATCATAATATTGTAAAGCGCTACAGAATCTGTTGGCGCTATATAAATGGCAATAATAATAATACTGTGTCCAGAGACATACCTACAGGAAAGGGGGGCAGTGCCCCACCCCCCCAAAAAAAAATACTAAAAAAAAATCCCTCTAATTCTCTCTCAGCCAGGGAGCACTGCAGCACTATAATACATTTACTGCACATATTTAGAGGGATTTTATTGAAATACCACATATTATTATATCAGGGAAAGGAACAGGCACACTAGGGGTTAAATGGCCCTGAATGCCTGAGGCCCCCACGTGGCAGGCACACTATGGCAGCCAGTCTGAGAGGCGCATGCGCAGTCGGCCAAGGCTCGTCCTTCATTGCGCGTGCGCAGTCAGATAACCGAGCGGTCTGCTTTTTGCGCAGGCGCAGTCGGTTCCCAGGCTGAGGGGAGCCGTGCGCACGCGCAGACTCTGCCCTGGGAACCGAAGTGCGCAGCTCGCTGTTTCCGTGCGGTGGGGTTTAGGAGGTGGTTTCCGGTTTCCTGCATGCGTGCTGCACAGGGAGGCATGTTACATGTTATCCTGGGCCTGAGCGGGCTGGACACATGACATGTGAGTACAGCCTGGCACATACATGGCACATACATGTAGAGCAGCCTGGGCTCAGGTAGCACATGGTGTCAGCACTATATTATTATTATTATATTATTATTATTATTATATTATTATTGTATTATTATTATATATTGTTAGTTAAAGGGACACTCCAGGCACCCAGACCACTTCTGCCCATTGGAGTTGTCTGGGTGCCAACTCCCACTACCCTTAACCCTGCAACTGTAATTATTGCAGTTTTCATAAACTGCAATAATTACCTTGCAGGGTTAACTCCTCCTCTAGTGGCTGTCTACTAGACAGCCATTAGAGGGCACTTCCTGGTTCCTAGTACAGGAAACCTGTTCTAGAGCATCGGTGGACGTCCTCACGCTGTGTGAGGACCTCCAGCGTCGCTCATTTCCCCATAGGAAAGCATTGAAAAGCATTTTCAATGCTTTCCTATGTGGAGCTTTAATGCGCATGCACGGCATTAGGTCTCCCCAGCCGGTCTCCCCCACCAGCCGACGCAATCACTGGGAGGAGCGGCGGCAGAGGAAGAAGCAGCGACGTGGGACATCATCGCTGCCAATGGTAAGTTACTGAAGGGGTTTTTACCCCTTCAGCAACTGGGGTGGGAGGGAGAGGGGACCTGCAGTGCCAGGAAAATTTATTGTTTTCCTGGCACTGGAGTGTCCCTTTAATGCTGCCCAGACCCCAGGGGTGAGTGATGACATCTGGTAATTATTATATAAATATCCAAACACGGTAATGTAGGCTCTGAGATCATCTCATTAAAGTATTCTGGGTGCAGTGTCCCTGTAAATCATTCCAGTTTTAGAGAAACATTTACATTGCAGTTTTAACCCCTAGTGACTGTCTGCATGAGGCAATCCAGCGTCAGAGAAAACCCCATAGAAAAGCATTGAGGGGATTACTGCGGCCCAGTGCCGAAGGACCTTGGTGCTGGATTCAGTTAAGTGAATAAAGGGTTGCTTAGTGGCTCACAATGCTGAGGGGGGGCTGATGAATATGTTAGTAAGGGACACTATAGTTACCAGAACAACTACAGCTTAATGTAGAGAAAAGGCAGTGTTTACATTGCCCCATAGGGACATCTCCAGTGGCCACTCCTGTAATGTCCACTGGGGGTGCTTCCTGGGGCAGTGCTGCATAGTGTGCAGCACTGCCGTTCAGCATACCCACGCTCTGATTAAATGCATTGCTATGAGGAGGTGCTGATTTTGCCCTGACCCGTCTCCTTGTCAATTTCAGCCAATCCAAAGCTTTCCCTATAAGAATGCATTGAATTGGCTGAAATCATAAATTCTGATTATGTCTGCAAGGAGGCGGATTGGAGCAAGATCAAGCAGACCCGTACGACACTTGAAATAAGGTAAGCTTTATTACCTTTTAAAGGGGGGGTCAATCGGCCTAATTGTTTGTGTTCTTGACCCTATAGTGGTCCTTTAAAGCTTCATTGGGAATCTTATAAGGCAGATTGGTTAGAACATCCCAGCCGTTTATGTTGGTCTTTAGTTATGACTGTTGAGATGAGATTTCTTGTTAAAGTTTCCTGAGGCTTTTCACTTTAAAGAATATATAATTTTGTTGATAAGATATGTAATTTATCTGATTACACACTTGTTCAATTTAGCTGCAGTTAAGTTTAATTAATCTTCAGTGAAGTGGCTGATTTTTGAGGGAACCAAATTGCTGTATAATATGGGATTTTAAAATTAATTTTGTATTAAAGGCAAAGAAGAATTCGATAAATCAATGGGTGTTGGGGATTGCCCATAGAATAGAATATGTATACAGTTACTCACTAAAGTGAGAATTGACAGGAATTCAGCTAATTTAGAGTTTAATTTGAAATTCGCTGATTTGCAAAATGTTTCAAGATTGCTTATTGTGGCCCTACAATTTAGAATGTACTTTGAATTTCTAACAATTCTCACTTGAATAACCCTACTAGTGTTAATTCTTTAGCACTGGTTATGTTTCAGTTTCTTCAGGAATAACAACCCTTGCCAACTCGTTTAGATTTAGTAAATCTGCACGTCTTACGTTTTATTTCCAGACTTTAATCAACTGGTGATTCACTGATGAAGGCTCAAAGATGGCGAAGGTCCAGTTAAAGAAGGACAAATCATCTGTAAGTGTGACAAATACTACTAAAGGGACCAAAAAACAGAAAAAGAAGAAGAGATTCTGGCCGAATAAACCAAGTAAGGCGACAAAAGGCAGTGACAAAAAGAAGGGCAATGATGAAAAGAAGACATCGTTGTTGTTACCCCCCAAAACTCCTCAAGAGTTCTCAGTGAACTGGAAAGCATTGGAAGTGGTAAGAGAACCTGTCTTAACCCCTTCAGGACAGAGTCAATAGTGCACGTCCTGATCAAAACAAAATGTAAACCGAAACCTGCATTTGTGCTATATGTCTGTTCAACCGTAATTCACCTCTTTCATATTATATGCACCCACACCTATTATATATAATTTTGTTCAGAAGAAACAGGGCTTTCATTTCATATCAAATATTTATATATAAAACATAGTTTATTGTAAATAAAATAAAAATAAAAAAACTGTGAGAAATTAAAAAAATTTGTAGTTCCGCCTCACATTTTAGCTGTAAATGTCATAATACTGTTAACTTTTACTGCAAAAAAAATGCACATATTTGGATTCAGCAAAGTCTCACGAATACAACAGTAGCCCCTATTAACAGTTTGTACGGTGTTTTGGAAAGTTAAAAGGTCAAATATAGCACGTTCCATTTTTTCCACATTGAAATTTGCCAGATTAGTAATGTTACCTTTGAGTCTGTATGGTAGCCCAGGAATGAGAATTACCCCCATGATGGCATACCATTTGCAAAAGTAGACTACCCAAGGTACTGCAAGTGGGGTATGTCCAGTCTTTTGTAGTAGCCACTTAGTCACAAACACTAACATTACATCATGGGGGTAATTCTTGTTCTTGGCCTACCATACGGTCTCAAAAGGCAAAATAACCAATCTGGCAAATTTTAATGTGAAAAAAATAAAATGCCAGCCTTATATTTGACTCTCTAACTTTCCAAAACACCATAAAACCTGTACATGGGGGGTACTGTTTTACTCAGGAGACTTTGCCGAACACAAATATTAGTGTTTCAAAATGGAAACTTGTATTACAACAATAATATCGTCAGTAAAAGTGGCGTTCATGTGAAATGCAAAAAAAGTAACTTTTACTAAAACTATCATTGTTGTAATACAAGTTACCATTTTGAAACACTAATATTTGTGTTCAGCGAAGTCTCCCGAGTAAAACAGTACCCCCCATGTACAGGTTTTATGGTGTCTTGGAAAGTTACAGGGTTAAATATAGTGCTTGCATTTCAAATTCTCTGCACTTTTTGCCTGGGTTGTCAGGCATGTCAATCAAATTTTAACGAAATCACATAATTATGTTAAAAATATTACTTAAATATACACGTAGAATTTTAATATATATATATATATATATATATATATATATATATATATATATGTGTATATGTATGTATTTAAAGTCTACGTGTACACTTATGTCGTTATTTATGTAATTATATTTATCTGTGTGTGTGTGTGTGTGTGTGTATATATATATATATATATTTGCGGTTATTTGTATTTTATATATAGATAGATATAGAATGTCATTCTAAGTGTATTTTTTTACATATATATATATATATATATATATATATATATATATATATATATATATATATATATATATATATATATATATATATATATATATATATATATACACACACAAAATAGTTAGAATGAAATTACATATGTGTATATATAATTTAATTTTTTTTAAATAATTTATTTATTATTGTAATTATGTGTGTGTGTGTGTGTGTGTGTGTATATGTGTATATATATATATATATATATGTAACGTCATTCTTAGTGTATTTTAATACTAATATATGTACTTATATTAAAATACTCTACGTATGACGTTACATATATATAGTGTGTGTGTGTGTGTGTATATATTATATTTATAATATATATTTTTTTTATATATAAATACATTTTAATTATTTTTAAACATGTTTAATCATTTTTTTTACAGCTCCCACCAGCAGGGGGACTGTCTGACATTTCAGACAGTCCCCCTGCTGGCAGATTCACAGCCAGCTATAGGGGGCCATGTGATCGCTCCTTAAGAGCCTCATTTGCAGGGGCCTCATTTGCTGGGGGAGGGCTGCCTGGGCTGTCAGACAGCCATCCAGAAGAGGATCGCGGCGGAGGTGAGTAGTTGCAGGCTCCAGGGGCTGAAAGCCGTTACAGCGTTCTATGCCGCCGCAACGGCTTTAAAGCCCATTTAATGCGGGACGGCATAGAACAGCATTAAGGGGTTAAGATTCACAATCATCCTCGTTTTATAGCTGTCTACAAATTTATAATGAAGATAAATAACTCAGGTTATTGATATATATATATATATATATATATATATATATATATATATATATATATATATATATACACACACACACACACATTCAATAAAGTGAACTTCCAAGTAGCTAAACTGGAAAAATCTCTAAATCACCAATTTGTTACGTTCACCTATTCTGGCCTTACATCTAAAATTCACTTTGAATTCTCACCTTAATAAATAATCCTGATAGAGTAATCTGGACAGAAACCAAGTGTATAGAGCCATGGTCAAATGAGCCTACTTAGTATCTAACATCTAGTATTTCTGTGTATGGCATTACTTTAGTTTAGAATGTCATGTAAATATGATAGCCTAACATTTGATGGCCCTTATGTAATTGGCATTCTGTGGATGATTTGTATATCATTCTCCTTCTTTATCACTTTATTTCATTATTGTATTGCTTGTTGCAAATTGGAGAATAATGCTGCTTGATGTGACATTTGATAACCAACACATGTTAAATCAATCCTAGGTCACTGTGAAATTTATTCACTAAATACTGAATTGTAGTAAATCAAAAACAAAGTTAAAAAGTAGGGCTTGCCCTGCTTATGTGCTATACATATTTTTAGATAGATACAATCAGGAACGGCTAATTGGAAAAACGTCAAAGCATATTCCCAGGATATTGCTTCCCCTTGGGTACAGACATACTTGCCATGCAGTTCCACATTTTTATTTCCACTCTAAATTTGTTGATTCAGTTTTCTTAAATATTCTTTTGTCACCAGTTGTTAAAACCTGAGAAAAGCAGTTCAGTGAATGAGGCAACTCCAGAAAAGTTACAGAAGAAAGATCCGAAACTTTCAGACAAAAAAGACGTGCAGCCTGTAAAGGTAAAAACGTCTCCGAAAGTAAATGGACAATTAAAAGGGTCTCCGTCTGTGGCCAAAGAGGACAAGAAAAGCCCAAAAGAACATCCTCGCAGTTCTGGAGACGTCAAGCAAGATGTGAAAAAGAAGAAAAAACGAAAGCTAAAACCAGAGGAGGAAGAAAAAAATACTATGCGGAAAAAGCAGAAATTGCATGAAAAAAATAAAACTGAAGAAGCAAACAAAGTGGAATCAACAAAGTAAGTTATCATGAATTCATTCTCCGAGAAACTTATTTACCCCAGTAAAAGCTATTGCCATGTTTAAGATTCAAAGCAGAAATGAGTCACAGTAATTTCCACTGAATAATCCAGTGCTGTCAAATTGGGGTCCTTCGGACTTAGACTATAACTCCTATCATTCTCTGTTTTAGCCCTTATATTGGGTAATAATAACGATGAGTGTTTTATCTGACACACATGGGGTCCGACACAATAGGTTTGTCCTGTGCCAGCTTGCAAGTCTGGGAATTGGTTACATTTCGAGAATCCAAGTTTTGTTTTGTTAAACCTGATTGCGTGTTTGTCTGTGAGCTGTTTAGGTGCATTGTAAAGCGCTATGGAATCTGTTGGCGCTATATAAATGGTGGTGATTATTCTTAGATATACAGGTTTCTTGTACATATACTATAAATGATTTTTCTTCATGTGACGGAGGAGAAACCTCCTTTTCTGAGGGGTGATCAGACATTGTATTCTGAATGGTCTGATACTTGGGTCCAGACCCCTAAGGGGAAAGTAATGCCGGTATGCAGGTTCATATCTATGTATCAAAACCATTCCGAGACGAAGAAGAGAGAGAATAAGTGATAAAATGTTTTTTAAACACTGAGTATTCATAAGTAAAAGCTGCTCACCACAATTAGACTATACATCATGCTTTCTTGCATTAAAAATTAAAGTGAACCTTTTTATGTTCACAAATCTTGATTTTTGGAGTTCAGTATATGTACCTAGCCTACGTGATGACTATAGCCACTTTGCAGCGTCACAAACAACGACCTTCCCAATGCTATCAACAGCACATGTGAGAACTGTAAAAATAAGGCTTATAATGGCATTGCAGCATTTATAAACCCATACCGAAGTTCCAGTAATATTGCTGATTATTCGAGAAGATTTGA
Organism: Pelobates cultripes; assembly: GCA_933207985.1. Taxonomy (NCBI): domain Eukaryota; kingdom Metazoa; phylum Chordata; class Amphibia; order Anura; family Pelobatidae; genus Pelobates; species Pelobates cultripes. The sequence continues at coordinate 141,433,349 of OW240920.1, read as the reverse complement.
AGAAATTAATTCACATCATGTTATGTTTTCCCCCATCCAGAATACTTCTTTCCAATCTCCTTTTCCACGTTGTGACATCATTGTCTTCTTCCCTGTTTACTATATTATTGTTAGCACTGACAAAAAAAAAAAATCATTTTGTTGCTTCGTTTATGGTGTTTTTAGATTTAATAATGTTTTTAACTGTTGTCCGAATAATACATTTAATGATACTGAACAACTGCCTGCACCCCATGTACAATATCTGATGCCAAGGCTTTGATTTTTGATGAGTAACAAGGAGGTATCTGGCTGCTGTAATCAATAAGCCCCCACTGAACATTTTACTCTACAGCTTTTCTACACACTTCATCTTTCATAAGTTAAAACAGAGATATTATCCCCTTTTTTTGAAATTTTATTCTCCGTGTTTCCTTATAACTCTCCTCCTCTAAATTGTAAGCCAGAATCATCTTTTTTTTTTATTTTATTTTTTTTATTATATAAAAATGATCAATTATGATTCTAATGTTTTTCTCTTCAGATATGACATCTGGTTTGATGATGTGGATCCAAATGACATTGAGGCAGCTCTTGGACCCGAAGCTGGAGACATTGCCCGTAAGATGCAAGGCTTACCTGAGAAAACACGTGATCCTGTGGATGTGGTTTTGGTGAAGGAGCGGGCCTTCGAGGGGTGCGTTTATCATCCTTTAGAATATTGGTTTTACGCAGTGTATGGGGTACAAGGCTCGTGGTAACATTGGTTACTTATTTCAGGCTGACCCGCACCGTTGCTATGGATTGCGAGATGGTAGGCGTGGGCCCAGAAGGAGAAGAAAGTATATTGGCACGAGTGTCTATCGTGAATCAGTTTGGGAAGTGTGTGTATGATAAATATGTTAAACCAACAGAACTCGTCACAGATTACAGAACAGCAGTGAGCGGCATCCGACCCAAGGACATTAAGAATGGTAGGTTGCTGTTATCAAAGATTGAGGTTCTGTATGTCACTTGTAACTGTATCTATCTAACCTTAAGTAGCACTTAGATTGAAATAAAATACTATAGGACCAGGGCACATGATATCTGTTTGGAGTATAATTTCTAATATTTGGTAAGCGACAGCTTTGAATGCATTTGATGTTACTATTTATTTATAGGCGAAGATTTTAAAGTTGTTCAGCAAGAGGTTTCCGAGCTCCTCCAAGGGCGTATTTTAGTGGGACATGCCGTGCACAATGATCTGAAGGTATGTGACTGCATATTGTACCCGCAGCCGGTTACAACTCTTCATTCTAAAACTTGCCCATAACAATATTACTCCCCGTACTGTATTATTTTGTCACCTATCTGAGAGATCTTATATGTTGAAATTAGATCTGGATCTGTTCTCTTTTCATTTCAAGAACAGTTGGAAATTAAAAGTGAATTTTTATATTTTAAGCTCCTTAAATTTACTGAGCTACGGTTTGATAAGGATTCTTGTGAGTTGAAACATTGCTTTTCGCTTCCAGTAAAGTCTGTATTGTATGTTACCTGTGTACCTGACCCTCTATATTCTTTAACCCCTTCACATCACCACTTGTGTATACACGATTGTCAGAGTATTCATATCCTGCAATCGTCTGTGCTGTATTCACACTGAGCAGAGAGTTGGATGAAATATGATAGTAAATACTCCCTGCTCCGTGTGAAACACAGTAGGGAGCAGCTGCTGGCAGATACTGGAGCCGCCCTCCCTTAGAGAAAATGTAGGGTGGCTAAGGGAGGTGAGCACCTCACCTACATATAAAACAAGCAATAATGTGTGGGGAGACTGAACAGGGAAATGCAGCTTCCCCACATACAATCTACCACCCCACACACACAGTCATGCTGTCATATAACCCCCTCACCTCGCACACTCAGTCATCCTGTTACATCACCGCCATTTCATTTTTGTTTCTATTCAGTAATGTGCTATCTAGACATACCGAAACGAAAAATACATTTAAACATTACTTTCCAGGACACCCAAAATACTCTGATTCCCAGGGTGCGTTTTCTGCAAACCGCTTGGTAATGAAGGGGTTAATTAAAATCAATGCATTTGGCATGAATATCTGTTAAATTGATGAAATGTTATTCCACATAAATTAATTCTATGTGTTTACCATGACAGGTATACTTTAAAGAATCACTGTAGGGTCAGGAACACAAACATGTATTCCTGAGCCTATAGTGAAAACCCACCATTTAGGTGGCTTGCCTGTCCCCCTATAAATGGTTAAAACTCTCCTTATTTCCAGCGCTGTGCAGGTCTGCTGCCACTGACTCTGCCCCTTTTGTGACATCATCAAAATAGACTATTTTTAGCCAATCCCATCCAAATTCAGCGTCTCCATGAAGAACGTGGGGATGCTGAACGGCACTGTTTACATGAAAATGCCGGAAGGGAGCTATTATACTAACCAGAACAACTACATTAAGCTGTAGTTATGGTGACTATAGTGTCCCTTTAAGGAGCTTATCTTCAAAACAAACATTTGCTTGTTGTTTATGCACGTGAAATCACCATGTTATGTAGCCTAATGACCTTTTCTTATCCAATACCCGCTGATCTGGTTACAGTATGTAACACATTTTCAGACAATAATGAAATTATTTTCTTGCTTCTACTTTGTTTTCAGATACTCTTCTTAGACCATCCTAAAAAGGCTATCCGAGACACTCAAAAATACAAACCCTTCAAAAAGAGAGTGCAGGTAATGTATCTGTGATTTCATTGTAATGATGTACAGCGGGCTAAAATTAGACGGGGGACTGAAATCATTTCAAGCAGAAACAGGACTTATAACAGTGACATTAGTTTGAAAGTAGAATTTTTTTTTTTTTTTTTAATTTTAAATAAAAAAATCTGCAGCCATGATGTAGGAGTGTCTCAAATACCCTTCTGCCATCATCCATAAATGCATCCTTTTTATGTCATAAACAATGGGTGGGCCTCAGTCTATGAACCAATTGGTAGAGAGCTCTTTAGCCAATGTAATATTTTTTTAGGACAAACAACTGTTGTGCCAGTGTCAGCCTTCACTGATCTAGTTCGCTGAGCTTTCCGTGCCTTAAAATTAATTTGTACTCGTTCAGGGCTCTGTATGATTGAGCAGAATCCCAGATATTCGTGTTAGAACCCAATATGTCTTCAGCCACAGTGTACAAAGTTTTCAACAAGCTAGGTCAATATACTTCTAACAATCTCCTTTTACAGAGTGGACGTCCTTCTCTTAAATTACTGTGCGAAAAAATACTGAGTGTGAAGGTACAGACCAAGGAACATTGCTCGGTAAGTTTCATACCCAGAAACAATGTGTTCATCCCAGTGTCTGCATTGGAAGCTGGGGTAATTCAGCATTGATCAAACCACAACCACCTCTGCCTCTAGCATATAGTATATTTCTGATCACAACCAGCAATCCCAGTCATATTAAACTTTTATTTCTCAACACATTCTGGTGGTTGGCAAAAATGTGTGCAAAGGGGGGCGGAGCCTGACAGCAGCGCTGACCGGCCACATATCTTGTGGGCTCCGAGGAAAAAAGTGTTAAAACAGCCTAAACTACTATTTTCAAGCCCGAATTTCCACCCCAGACGTCTCCTGGAGCCAGGAGGGGAACAAAATACAAATTGAACAATGTAGACGTGCATTTGGAAAATGTACATTTATTTATGTAGCTGTCCACTTTGAAATGTGCATATTGGCACAAACATGAATTTCAAGTCTTTCCTGCATTTTGGGAAAGCGAAGCTTGATCGTTCGTTCTGTTTTAGTTGTGAAGTGCTGCTCTGTTGGTGAGATTTGAGTCAGTCACATTTATTTCTATACCACTATACCCAGCAACATATCTGTGCGTTCTTTGTGATCCTCTTTTTGATGTGCCCAAGTTGATCAGTCGTAGATAAGCCACTGGGACCTTTCTGAGGACTAACTTGAGAAACTCCTATTGTTTAAATGTTGATTGTTTTGTTTTTGCAGATTCAGGATGCACAGGCAGCCATGCGGTTATACACATTGGAGAAAAAACATTGGGAAGCAGAGATTAAAGCAAAACATTCCCGTGCAAAGCCTGAAGCGCAGAAACACCAGGAGGCACCGGCAAAGTGACCATCAACGCTCGTCTTCTAAAAATAGTTTTATGATTGAGGAAGAATAATTTCTTTCGTTCAAGCACCGACGTGGCTTATTGTTAAAGGTCTTTCTTTATTATTTCACATTGGACAGTACTGGACTGCCATGTTAGATATATGAGAATTCCATAAAACCCAAAAGCTGATGGTTTGTTTTAATTGAGGACTGACAGACAGACATTTCACTTTCAAAGGCTATTGGAATTGCCAACACATTGAGAACAAAAAAAACCGCAAAATAAAAAAAAAAATGTATTGAAAATCTTGTGACACAAAATGCTCCGTTATAATTTGTATTTAATAAGTGGTAAAAGAAAACACAATGTCTGCTTTAGAAAAATGAAAGTATGGTTTCTGAGTAAATTTTATGTTTGAGGCTAGATTGTAAAATGTAATACCTTTACCTGTACAATTTCCAGGGCGGACAGACGCTTAAATAGGATATTGTGCTGAGTTGTTTATTCTGCTGTAGTAATTACTATCAACGTTCAGGAATGTCAGATGGCATTTAAACAGTCGGTCTCTTAACTGCTCCCATATTCCCAGTGTGAGATGGTTTTATCTGATCTTCCATAAGGCCATAGACTGGCTTTACCCTTGGAAGGCTTTAGAGAAGATTTGTTATGTAGGAATCGCCTTGAAACCAACATGTAAAAGTAGCTTTTATTTGTGGCGTTTTAAATGTCTCCTGTTTGTTGTATATTTTGATTAATAAAACAGCCTGGTATCTCAGCTGCCTTCAGTAATGTGTAGAATTGTCAATCCTATGAAAAGGCAACAATTACCGGTGTTTAACGGCACGTCAGGCATGTCTCTCCTTGAGTGCTGTGAGCAATCGCAATTATGTTACATATTAAATATGTGTTTGCAATTTTCCCTATTTCTGTTGAATATGCTTCATCTGCCCGATATAAACATGATTTGAAAAAAAAATGCTAACTCTGGGGTTTTGTATTTGAAGGTTTTAATTTGAAACAGTAAAATGAAGTATTTTTAATGTACATTTTTCTGCACCTCGTATTTTTTTTTTTTTTGTAAATATACTGTTATTGAAGAAACTTTTGAATAATGTACAGTAAAAGCAGTATAGGTCACGCAGGATCTAAAACTCAGGCGTTGGTATATGGAGACACGCAGGTCTCTCGTGATACCAAATAAAAGCAGTTACCTGCATATAGACATACATTAATATAGACATCAAAGAAAAGAGACTGTCGTCCTTAGACTGGGTAACATGAACGACTGGGAATAACAGACTCCTTTACCATTCGATAGTAGATAATCTAGTGATAATGGAATGAAAACATACATAGTGCAATAAAATCTGGTGCGGTCACGCAGGACCTTCCGAAAACACAGCTTAAGCACACAACACACTGACCACAGTGCCATCCATCGAGTTAAGATTGGCTATGCAGGACAACCCCTGAGAGAAACTGATTTGGTTACTTATCCTTAGTATCAAAATTACCCATCTCCAACCCCTATTATCAGCGGTGTATTCTCCGCTCCCAATATTACCAACTTAGCTACAGTGGAAGCCACTTGGATGTAGTAAGCTGGTGTACACCTCGTATTCTGTGGCAGACATGGGATCTTCCAGAATCAAGGTTAACCTGATGAGAAAGTACAAGATTTGGTTAATCCAGTATTTAGTGCCTTTCATTACTATTTATTTCACCTGTTGTGTTTTGTGAAAGTGGATGTTTAGTAGTAACATTTAGACAATATAGAAAACAACAACAGAATCAACAGGTTTGTATACAGTTTCCCTTATCCAAAATCTATTTGTGTGGGGCTGGGATTTTGGTGTCCCCCTTAAAAGTTCCCAGGTTTGCCCATTTCAGATGAATTCTTTATACTTCACACCCCAAGTATTATTTAACACCTGTGTTGGCTTTTACTACTGTAAAGGGAAGACTTCATGCTATCCACTATTCCTTCTGTATTTTTCTAAACTGCAAACGTCTTCCCTCTCCAGATAAAAATCATGCGCTCTATTTTCATTGTCTTACAAGTATGACACCTTTATTAAGGAATCCTGATTTAGACAGAAAACCCAATTTTAGATGATCAATGTTTCTAATTCAGCTATTTTAGCCTAAAATGTGAATTTCATCTTGAATTACTAACAATTTACCCCTTCGTGAATAACGCTGATAGTGATTTATTTATTTAAATATAATAATAAAAAGCATGCCCTTTTGTCCTGGAACCAAATTGTAACTCTGACAGAACTTTATAGCTAAACTACAGGTAGGGAAGCCCATAGGATTAGTAATTTAAAAAATACACAGGTGTCGGAAAACATTATTTTACGCAAACAAAACCTATTTCCCTGTAGAAAAAAAGTCTGGTACGATGGATGAACTGTGTCGGGACTATTACTAGTCTGTAAACATTGCGTATAATTAGCTGGTAGAGAATTGTGGGTAATATAGTCTATAATATTTAAAGTAAGAATGCACACTGGTACCTTAACCTTTCATTTTGCGTAGGATGGAATCTGCAAGCACCATGATCTCCTGGTAAAAAAAACAAAAACAACACTTCATCAATATCTATACGTACAGATCACTTTCACTGCTGAATACTAAATGGGGTGTTTGGCTGAGCCAACCAATCATCAACTAGACCGGTTACCTCTATATTGCATTCAGATACATTAATTCATGGTAAAAGCAACCATTTCTATTGGCTAGAATGAGCAACCAGGAAACGTTAGATAGATACTGTCACAAATCCTGGCTCATTCCTTTTCATCACATTTTAAAATCCCAAGAATGTAGAAAATAATGCCGTACTGAAAGGAATATATCCTGTAAATATCCTTAAAGTTTGATACATTGGAGGGATCTGAAATAACACACTAAAAAATAAATTACAATTCCTTTTATATGGGGTCAACTTCTTAAGAAAACTTAAGCATTGTTTTTTTTAATTTCAACTAAATTTAAGCAATTTAATAACTTTTTAATATATATATGATATTTTTTGGGGGGTGAAAGTCTGCTCATCTTGGCTCCTTGTTCCTGGGCTTTATTCATCTTATCCATCTTTTTTTTCTGGGCAGACTCTGCATGTGCTGCCGGTTTGGGAAGTGCTGCCAAGTCGTTTTTCATTGTTCTTTAGATGATTCACCATTGAAATCTATAGCAGTATTTTAGTATGCAATGTGAGGGAGGCTTTTTAATGACTGCGCTGAAAAACTGCCTTTTTTTTGTGTGTGTGTCTCTAAGTAAATAAAATTGCTTCTTTCTTGTTCTGTTACCTAGGATTTCAGTTAATGATCTATAAGATGTTTCCTAGGGGGTGGCGCCTGACTTCCGGTGTGGATGGAAGCACTTTGCTAGAGCTCTACAATATCAGGCAAAACAACAGCTTACAAAAGCACGAATCCCTAAATATTTCCAACACAACCTGCCCCACCTGTCTCTCCGAGCTCGTTCCAACGATCATGGGGAGAAAAAAAAAAAATATCAAGACACAGCACAGTGGTAGCACCGATATTCCGCAGCCGTGTGGACAAGGGCCCGCCACGTGTAGGAGTCCAACTCAGACGCCAGCAAAGCAGGAAGAAGCAGTCAGGAACTTAACCCGGTGAACAGAGGGGACCTGAAGGAGTTGCTCCGTGATATCAAGCTAAGCATGGCAGCGGAGCTGGCAAAACATCTGGCCCCTATCCGGGAAGGCCTAGAAGACTTAACCAGGCGCACCTTAGCGGTGAAAGACAAGATGGAGGAGATCGCCACGACCACTGTCAATCACGACAGGGCCCTGCAAGAGATCCGCGACCAGGTACAAGCCTTAGAAGAAGCACAAGAAGATCTAAACAACAGATCACGCAGAAACAATGTAAGAATTAGAGGGATGCCGGGATCCGTTGCGCCAGACATGCTTAATTCAGCGCTCCAAGAGACATTCTGTGGCCTACTGCCTGAAGCACCTCCAGCAGAGCTCATCATTGACAGGGCACACAGAGCCCTCCGAGCTCCTTTGCCAAACACTAACCAGCCAAGAGACGTAATAGTCCGTCTGCATTACTTCCATGTGAAGGAAGCACTGATGCGAGCCGCTAGAGACAACCCTCTACAAAGACGGCCACCAGGTCCAATTCTTTCAGGACTTGGCGCCCAGCACCCTGCACAAAAGGAAAGCACACAGACCCTTAACACAAGCACTTACACAGCAGAGGCTTAGATATGCATGGGGTCACCCCTTCAAGCTAGTGGTCCGCAGGGAGGACAGGACCTATATCCTGCATGACATCTCTGATGCACAGGACTTTGCAACACAGCTGGGATTACCCGCCATCGCCCAGAAGGGCCTCCTGCAGAAGGTAACAATTTACTGTCCCTACTGCGGAGGCGCAGACCATCTAGAATAGAACTACAACGCCCATAAGGACTCGAACAGAAATTCTCCACTGGGACCGCACCGATTCATGTATCAGCTTCCTCAGAAGAACAACCCTCCCAGACTGCCGCTCCTAATTGAGCCTCAGTAACCAGACGACTTACAAACCCAAGATTCCACACAATTGGCGGCAAAGAGACTGTCCTAAACCTCCACGTGACCGATGCAGATACCATCCACAACACAGAGATAAGAATGAGATGTGTTGTTTATTCGCTCACAATATGTCCCTCTCCCCCATAATACTGTACTGATATCCCCTCTTGGAGGTATAATGTATATGCTCTAGCGGGCCTCGGCCTGCCGCCCCCTCTTAGCTACCCATTAGCAATGATCTCAATTGGAAACCTAAGCTCTGCAAAGTGCACCAAGCTTGCTATTTCAATGTAGTTGGTTTTCCCAGGGAGCACTGTTCAACAGGATAGCTTAAGCCTTTAACCAACTCTAATGCTGCAGCTCTGGGTGTATCTGAATAGAATGAACAGTAGCAGCCATGGTTCACCCCAGTGTTCCCCCTTTTACATTTTTTTAATTATGTTTCTCCTATTCTTTTAATTGCTGTTATATTGTTATAAATATGCATAACTGAACATGATGGGTGGGGCACCTGGGCATGATGACGAAGACTTGCCCGAAAACGACTATCCGTGGACCCTCTGTTTCTACCTTTCCTCGTTCATAGACTACATTTCCCCTAACATCTGTATCCGCGCCATACATGAAGCGGTCATACTCTACTGGCCTAGACTGTAAGCCCAGTAGCCACCTCCCGAAACCTCATAGACTTATCGAGGGCTCAACACCCATCCGCCAAAAATTTCAAATTTTATTCGCACAAATCATATTCCCGAATCGACCACTTCTTGGTGGCCCCAAACACCCTTTCTCAAGTAGTCGCCACCAGCACTTGCTCAAACTCATGGTCGGATCATGCAGACATATCCCTGATACTACACATTCATATCTTGACCCGGCCCTGGACTTGGTAATTAAACCCCTTATTATTGCACAACAATGATCTAACCGGGAGTATATCTAAAGACATTACAGACTATTTTGAATTTAATACCGACCCCAAGGCGATATCCCCTATAACCCTATGGACAGCACACAAGGCGGTTATCTGTGGAAAGTTAATTAGCCTGGCAACAGCCAGAAAGAAAAGCCGAATACAACAGATCACAGATACCATGGTGGAAATCCACCGCCTGGAAGCTCACCATAAATCAGACCCAAACATGACCTGTCTTGGCCAACTGACAGCAGCCAGGGAACTCTTAAAGCTCTTCACCCGAGAAGACACTTCTAAGGCCCTCCCTCTGGCTTAAACAAAACATTTTTGAAAAAAAAAAAGCCGGCTCCATGTTAGCACGACGGAAACGTCACACAGAATTGAAAATAATTGAAACTCCCCTCCCTGCCCACGGCATCCAGCCAGGCCTAGACAGAGGAAGTGATGGTTGAAGAAATTACCATTGTCCTTCGTTCCTTTAAGCCCAACAAGAGCCCAGGCGGGTTTGGGGCCCTGTACTACAAAACCTTTAGCGAACACTTACTGAAACACCTATGTGCAGTATTCAATGCCATGCTACAAAGTGACAAACTCTCGACGGACATGGTCTCAGACAACATTTGCCTTCTCCCAAAACCCAACAAGCGTCACGACGTTCCAGGTCATTTCAGCCAATATCGTTATTAAATGTTGACTTAAAAATCAAAACCAAGGTGATGGCCAATAGGATTAATCCCCTCCTTAACTCACTAATCAATCCTGACCAGGTGGGGTTCATCCCCAATAGGCAAGCAGCAGACAACACCAGGAGGGCCATAGACCTAATATGGTTCGCAAATCACAGACACATCTCCACAGCAATAATATCCCTGGACACCGAGAAGGCATTCGATCTGGCCCTTCCTCTTCCACACACAATTCGGATTCCCATCGTAATTCTTAATATTACTAGAGGCCACCTACTGCCATTCACAGGGAGCACTCCTTCTCCCCAACATTAACCTCCCCAGATTTACCAACTCTAAGGGGACGAGACAGGTATGCCCACTTTTCCCCTTCTTGTTCCCCATATCCCTACAGCTCTTGCTGGAGGCGATACGGTCCAGTCCGGGCATAAAGGGGATAAACATCAGAAGCCAGCCCTATAAAGTTTCTGCATATGCAGATGACGTCCTCTTAACCCTAACTAACCCGGCCACCTCCCTAGCCCATTTATTACAACTGATACACTCGTACTCCCTTATCTCGGGGTATAAGCTGAACATAACAAAATCTTAGCTCCTCACGATTCACATATCTAGTGCTGACCTCACACATCTAAAAGAAAAATTCCCCCTACGAATATGTGAGTCTGCCTAGGCATACAACTCACCCCAGACGTCACAGCCCTGTACCGAACAAACTACGCTCCAATGCTTGCAAAGGCATACGCTGATCTCAAAGCATGGGAATCATTGGGGATCTTGTGGCTGGGCCGTGTCGCTTCTGTCAAGATGAATCTCCTACCCCGTTTTTTATACGTCTTCCAGACCCTCCCTGTCTCGTTCCGTAGAGCGGACCTTACATCCCAGCAGAACGCAATTAATAAATGTATCTGGAATGGCACCAAACCCAGAGTTCGCAGGGAAACATTATATGTTCCTAGGAAGTCGGGTGGGCTGGGCCTCCCTAACTTCTTACATTAGCTTTACGTGGCACATTTGACCCAAATTCAGATGTGGCACCTGCCACCCATGAAGAAATGATGGGTGAATATTGAACATTCAATCTTATTGAACATTCAATGAAAATAAACTAATAGCACGAGTAGCCCTGGCCACACGCAGGGCAATTGGAGGAGTATGGGCATCCACCAATATACCCCTACATAAAGGGATACACAAGAAAACCTGGACATGGACAGACTTACGGCACAAATACACAAAACCCCTAAAACGTTCCACAAAGTGTGGGACCCCTGGTTGGAGGGGAACTCATCGCTCCCTTGGTAGCCATACACACCCGCAGCGACACAGACCACAATTAAACCCAGAAATACTTACTGCCGTGACTCTCCCCTCTCCTGCTGCCCGCCCCGCCAGGCCTTACTCCTCCTCGCAACCCCTCCCCCCCTTACCAGGGGGAAGGGGGGGGGACGCAGGGCCCAGCAGCCGGGTGCACACACACGGCCTCCTACCCACTCCCATTCAGATCTCCCTGCCTTCTACTAGCACCTGAAAATTACTATTCTCAATAATCCTTATATCAGGCCATAACCCAGAAAACCACACCCCCACAATGACAAATCCTACATGACAGCACAGGGGACCACTGATCACAAAAAGAAGGCACCCCAACCTGGATGAGACAACCCTTTTAAGATCAGGCCGGACATAACCCCCCAATAGCGATACCCTAATGACAACATATACAAAAATTCCTCATGGGACCAATCGCAAGGGCTATGAAACCTTGAAAACAAATGAGGGTATCGATGTTACCTTAAACATAGCTCACTGACACCCTGCAGTAATACAGGCCTGCAATGTAATGTTATGACCTGATCTCTTCGTCCTACTCCTTACCTTTGCCTAAATTGTAAACCAATTTCTTGTTACCTATTGAACGTTTACCTATGTTACCTTTACATAAATGAAAACGAAAATAAAATAAAGAAGTAAAAAAGAAAAAATAAAGGAACGATGTTTCCTAAAGTCCAATAAACTGAGAGCGGTTGGAGGAAACAGATGTCACGTATATATACCTGCCTCAGCACACATCTTACGGACGATTAAATCAAGCCATTGTACACAGAGAGAGATCTACATACCCGTATTCCATCATTTTTGACTTTTACTTCCTGCATGATTTCGTCTATCTCAAACGACCGCAGTTCTGGCAATGTGAATTCTGGAACACAGGACAGGTTTACAGGATCAGTTTTGGTTTAATCCCTTTAAGATCTGTTCCCTTATTTGCTATTGTGGAGTCCACCATTGTTTGTTATCAGATCTGTCCCTACATTCTGTAGATTTGTTTTTCGTGTGTTTTGGTTTTTTACAATGCTGCCAATGTTCTGAGATTTTAGTGTAAAATGCAAACAACTGTATAAAATAAATGAAGCGCTACTCTTCCTTGTGATACCTGCCAGCGCTGATTTAATTGTAAGCTATGGGGTTTATTCACTAAACAGTAAATTGATAAATGAGTTACAAAACTTTGGCCTAAATAGCCACATGAAAAAAATCTTAAGTAGGATTTCTCTGTTTCAGCTATTTTGACTTAAAGGAACACTGGTGACCATAACAACTTCCTTGATATAAAGATGTTATGGTTCCAGGAGGTCCCTGGCGCTTCCTTACCACTAGGGGTTAAAAATAGGATCCGGCTCATTGGTATTAAGGCTCGATACACTGCCATTTCTAATACCACAAAATATAAACAGCTGATCTCTACTTTTACTGTAGCAGCATATAGCAAACATAAATAAAAAATAAATATTTCAATATATTTGAGTCGGGCTGTTTGCAGCTTTGATCTGTTTTACTTTGTTTTAAGTTTTTGGGACTCTGATGAAGTTCTTATATATATATATATAGAACGAAACGCGTAGGACCTTGGAACCTTTTAAATATATATTTTTAATAGATTTATGTTTGCTATACGCTGTTACAATAAAAGTATTTTCACATTACTAAATCTGGATTCCTGAGTCCGTTCCTGAATTGGGCGATTCCAAACAGACGAAGAGGCTTTTATCACCCACCTGCACCGGGGAAGGCCCCCATAGAGCGATGGGTGAGTGCAACAATTTAAAACACAGAAATTACAGTTATATGCATTACTGCACTATGTATTGTTTTTCTTTTTTGTAGATCTTTTATCAGCCGGATCCTATTTTTTATCCTTTTGAATATAAATATTTTCGTTTTTCTTTACCATGTTGAATTCCTGACAATTTAAAGTTGAGTGCATAAACCATGTTTTTTCTTCTAATAACTGATTGTATGTTTTTTGTGATCTGTGCTCACCCCTAGTCTTTCCATTTTACCTGTAGGACAACCACTTTCATGATGCTAGAACAAGTATGTCCAACAGATCGTACTTCCGCTTCAGCCAAAATATTACAGGAAACAGACTTTAGCAAGAGATCCTTGACTAAGTCCGATAGGCTATCCCATTTCTAACAGATGTGTTCTTTGTGTAGATCCAGTTGTGCATAAAATGATGCAAGCGAGAAACTCACCATATTGGGCCATCTCATTAAACAGAATACAGATATTCTCCACGATCTCTGGATTCCAAGAGAAATAACGATAAATGTCTTTAGCATGGTGAATGCAATTCCATCCAGAAACTGGTAATATGGCTTGATACGCTGCCATTTCTGAAATCGCAAAATATAAAAAGTTGATCCCTAGTATACAAAACAAATATGTAAAATATTTTTAAAACCATCAAATGAACGGTATCGGCTATAACCGCATGCAAGGACTTGTGGTAAGTACCGTAATTTCGCACCAGGTTGGCCAGTATCAAACAGATGTTTTTAATTAGAACATTCTCAATCCGATTATGTTGATAACATTCCAAACACACAAATATTACCGGCTCGATCTGTTTCTCTGACACGTAACCTGCAAATGACAAATAGGATATTTTACATACTGATAAGATATGCATGGACATTTTTAGGTCAATAGCTTTAGATGTGGAAGCCACCTTTCAGACACAGTATCCAGAGGCAGTAGAAGGCTGATGTCATTAATGACACATCGTAGAGATTGTTTCTGATGAGAGAAAGGATTACTTCAACGCTATATTTCAGCAGTTCAACGTCAGAAGGCCTTTCTGTAAGACAATGGGGAAATACTTATTTTTCATCAATACAAAAATGCTTTTTTCCCCCTAGCTATGACCTGGGCCCTAGGCAATTCCATCTCTAAATTCATATATCATCGCTACAAGAACAAAATATTTTGGATGGAGATTTTAAGACACGTTGTGGTGTTCACCAGCCTCATCTCTAGTTCATGTGTAGACAAAACTTAAGACCGTGGGACGAAAAATGAGATTCACGGCACAATCCTTCATATCAGAAAGGAGCAAGAGTTCTTGCCTCTTTTATAAATCTATGGTTCGTGTATTCACAAGGGAATCAGTCATGGATGATGCTGGTATATGAAGACATGTCCCAGTGTTGTCAGTGGCCGACAGAGTATCCTGCTATTTAGAAAGGAAGACAAGGCTCTACAAGGTAGGCATCAATGAGAAGGTCATCTGGGGTTTGGACACCATGGGACAAGCATGGTCAATGCTCCTCCACCTACAACCATTGTAACAAAGATCTTAGTACTCACCTGTCATAGCCATACTCCACAACAGGTCACAGCTCGGCGTACATAGATCTGTGCTATCCTGTGAGTCCTCCAGTATCTTCACAACATCCTGGAGAAATCCATTTTTTTCCAAAAGTTCTGCAGTCTTATCTAAAAAAAAAATGTTTTAATGGTTTTATTTAAAAACACCTCACCTAGGCAAAAAAGAATGGGGGTTTAGTCAGGGATGTGTCTACAACGAGGCAAACAAGGCATTTACCTTGGGCGGAAATTTCCAGGGGGCAGCAAAAAACGCCCCGGGGCAGGCGGGCAGTGGTTTCCTGGGCGGGCGGCGAGGCAGCACGTTCCCCTGAGCTCTTTGCTCAGCTCCCTCGCGCAACCCGCAATGATGCCGGGATCTGAACAATCTGAGGAAGCTGAGCAGAGAGCTCAGGGGAAAGTGCACCCTCGCCACCTGCCCAGGAAACCACTGCCCGCCTGCCTGCCTGCACGTCCGGCCGCCTCCCTGCCCAGCAGCCCCACTGAACCCCAGGTGAGAAATCCACCCAGCTATCCCATTTAAATTTTAAATTGGATTTAAATTTAAAAAAAAATAATAATAAGAAGAATAATTGTGAGTGTGAGGAAATGTGTGTGTCAGTAAATGTGAGTGAGTGTGTGTGTGTGTCAGTGAATGTGTGTGTGAGTGAATATGTGTGTCAGTGAATGTGAGTGTATGTCAGTGAATGTGAGTGAATGTGTGTCAGTGAATGTGAGTGAGTGTGTGAGTCAGTGAATGTGAGTGTGTGTGTGTGTCAGCGAGTATGTATGTCAGTCAGTCAGTCATTGCGTGCGTCTGTTTGTGAGCGTGTGTGTCTGTCAGTCAGTGCGTGCGTCTGTCAGGGAGTGTGTGTCCGAGTAAGTGTATGTCTGTCTATCAGTGTGTCAAATCAGTGAGTGTGTGTATGTCATTGTTTGTCAGTGTATATGAGAGTGTGTGTCTGTCAGTGAGTGTGTGCCTGTCAGTGAGTGAGCGTCTGTCAGTCAAAGTGCGGCCTTGACAGGAAGGGGTGGGGAAAATTTAAATTGGCGGAGGTGCCCGAGCGCCGTCCTGCCAAGAACAGCACAAAAACCTAAATACACCACTGGGTTTAGTTATAGTATTTGATCATACATTGAATAAACCTGCCACAACGTCAATGTACCCCATTCTTGGCAGGTCCTACTCTAGCACCTAATGCCTGCTTTTATAAGATTAATCCATTTATTTGGGACATTTTGCCTCCTGCCACTCTCTGCAGGTCAAGGTTAAAGATATATATATATGATTAATTACTAAATGATTCAACCTTTAAAACTATACAAAAAAAACCTGTTATACTAAAAAACTAAAAAGGAGAGTTCTAGTTATGGAAACATTTCCCAAAAATTATCCCATGACGTTACCTGACCTTATATGGTCAATAATGTCTAAATGTAAAGGCCTTTTATATAAAATAATGCAGTAAGAGAAGTTTTAATATATATTTATGTAAGCATTTGTACATTTCCTGTTTTACAAAAAAACAAAAGCCCAAAGACTGACAAAGGAAATTCAAAACATAAACCAAAATAGCCTGGTGAGAATCTAAACATTTTTCCAAATTGGCCATTTTGGCCTACTTTTTCAGCATGTGAACCTTTTTCGATAGAGAGGGAATGCTTAAAAGATTATCTCTTACTGTTTGCGGACATCGTGGCCAGTACACTAAGAATCTGTAATGCCAGCTCCTTGCTTTCATGAAAACGCCTTACTGTGCCAACCAAAGTAGTCAAAAGTTCGTTATTTACAAATCCGTCGCCACCTTCACCTTCTTTCAGCACTAAAACAGAATGCAACTGAATTAATATTGCTGACCAACTGCTTGTTTTGTGTATCTTTGTAACATGCAAAACCGGTGCAAGACTCATGAGAAGGTGACAGGTGTGTAATTTGCCAAGTAACACATTCACAAGCAGGTATGATGAAATCTATTATTACATATATCTCGCAAACCTCTTCAACAATTCTTAATATACTGTATTTACTCAAATCTAATGGGCACCTTTCTTGGAAAATAAAGTTCTCAAACTTACATTCGCCACCAAGACATTTTTCCGCTTCCAGTTTTCAAAAATTGAGGTGCGCATTAGATTCGAGTAAATACGGTATTTTTCCAACTCCATAGAGGTACCTATGGGTTGTCATGATGTTTACTGGTTTGCATTGGCTACTTCTTATTGTAAAGGTATTTCTGGGGAATTTACGAGAAATATTAAAATGATGGATGCTGATCTCATAATGGATTGAGGCCGAGAAGACTAAATATTGAAAATAATTAATAATAAATAATAAAGAAAATAATAAACATCACATATCTTCCTGAAAAGTTCAAAGGTAAAACAGCAAGGGATTCATTTCTCACCCTTTCTTACAATATGTTTCAGAATCTTGCTCCCCTCCAGCTGTATGTCTAAAGAATCGGTGTGTAATCTCATAGCCTGCTCTATAAGACGGACTACCTCTCCTTCACACGGTATACCTGCAGTGGAACAACAAATATTACAGCAAATATCATTTTATAAAGGAGAATGAAAGCATTGCATTAGTGAGATAGCTCATTTGGTTAACACACCATTTGTAGGAGGTAAATTTCAGCGTTACAGGTTGACTAGAGAATCAACTCAGTGTTGTATGAGTTAAGTTCTGCATTGCTCTTCAGCTATGGTAGTGGAGGCAGAGAACGGCACCCAGTGGACTCCAGGTAAAAAAAAAATCTAAATGTTTACAAATGGTCTGCCTTCTTAAATTGGGGAAAGGGAGAGAACGGATATTAGGGAACTCTTGGCACCATAACTACAACAGTGTGCTTTTAGAGTTCCCTATAAGTACTAATGAGTATGATAAACATAGCTATTATTAATGGTTAAAAAGCAATTACATGTTTTCATTTTAGTACCTTCAAATTCTTAATTAAAATCTGGTTATAAGTATTTTTGAAGGGACTCTGTAGGTACGAAAACATCTAATTAAAGTGGCTATTGTGTCTTGGCGCTACCTTCCCTTTTCCTTTTGCTGTACTGTCTTAAACCTTGTTGGAGTTTTTTGGGGGAGCCTCATTACTTAGGTGTGCTGCCTTCTTATTTGCCTGTGTATTGATTTGGTTGAATAGGACTGACCCCTTTGCTGGTTTTTTTCTATTGTGTCTGGCGAGCCTATTTTCCCCATAATCGTTTTTACTGTTTTAATGCTATACAAGTCAACAGCATTAGCCTGAGCAGCAACAAGTGGCTGGGATTGGCTGAGAGTGTCAGCTGACCAGTTTCAGCCTATAATAGTGCCCATTGCTGGTATGAATCAGTATGGCTAGAAGGAAGTGCAATCTCTGCCTTAACCACACCTCCAGTGGGGGTGGGGCTATGGGAAGCCAGGGACTCTCATTCAGTGTTACACTGCTCCAAAATAGTTTAATGCTGAATGGTGGGACAGCGCCAGAGGACTCCAGGCACTATAATCAATTCTGTTTGATGAAATTGTTATAGTGCCTACAGTGTCCCTTTAAATTATTGTTGTATCGATGTAGCAACTGTTTAAAATTATGGATGTAATTTCCTGGCAGCACAATCAGCGCTTTAATGGCTGCTCCTGCTGCATAACTTAATTGAAGGCTAAGGACAGCCATCAGTCAATGGAGCCTCCAGGCATGCGGTGGCAAGTAACTTTTTAAAGCCTAGCCCGGTAGTGTAAGCTTGGATTTTTATAATGCTTTTAAAATGGTTTAAATTCAGGAGGGTCTCTTTAAAACAGCTCTGTCACCTTCTGAGGTCTAAGCATATTTTTTTGGTGTATTTGCCGCTTGTAGTGCGGTGGCCGCGTGATGTGGGGATAAGTGAGTTTTACTTACCAGAGCCTGTCCCTCGTGGCCACTGTTATCTTCTTCTGCAGGGTCCTGTTCAACTCCTGGTGCTTTATCTTCCTGGAGTGAGTGCTGTACTCTCACACTACACTGATGTCTATGAAGGATCCCTCCCAAGACAGAGAGTTTTACTTCAGCTATCACTGGTACTGGCTGAGTGCTTGACAAAGGTTGAGAGTGGGACTCCGCCTTTTTGTCAAGCTTTGTCAAGCACAGGAAAAGTATACAAAACAAAGTAGTCGCTACTTTGTCTTAAGATATATTTTGACTGTTTCAACACAGTCTTTCTAAGCATTTTTTTATATTTTAGAAATGCGAATTTTGGGGTGGGGTGTGAAGGAGACACTTTAAAATATTCTGCTAATTGCCCAACATACCATCTGGGTGTGCTGCACGGCTGGACAGGTGTTTGAGTGCGGACATCTGTGCTTCTTCATATTCGCTATACTTCTCCATGTACTCTGTAACAGACAGCAGGGGTGCTGCTAAAACCAAAAGAGAATGAAGCACAGGACGGTATTCAGCAGGGATATTATTTTGCAATTGAACATTTTTATTGAAGTTCAAAAATAATTTTACAAAATCATGGAGAACAAATTGTAGGGATATTTTTTTTAAAATGTTACTGTTTAGGGATTGGGGAAGTCTGAGGTCTACACCCCTCCTTACTTACAACCCTTATCATTTTTAAATAACCACAACTGGAAACCTGCCAGATTTTCCTCTGTAATGCTGGGTTTGGAAGCTTATTGCCAGGTCTTTTGACCAACACCCCATTCTCTGCCCATTATTAAGTAGCAGTACCAGGCACACACTCTGTGCATGGTTCTACCCCCAAACTGACTAAGTGCCCATTTCAGGATACCCCCTTTCCTGCCCAGAAAGTACAAGGGAATTTCACATTCCTTAACCAAGATAATTACAGAGTTTTCACATCTGATAATAACCAGCCCAGGCTTAACCATACCATATACATTAATGAATTAATTGTTACTAGTGATGTCCCGAACGGTTCGCCGTGGACTCATCATTGAGTAAACTTTGACCCTGTACCTCACAGTCAGCAGACACATTCCAGCCAATCAGCAGCAGACCCTCCCTCCCAGACCCTCCCACCTCCTGGACAGCTCACTAAGAATGTAGCTTCACAATGAATGTAAAATGGATGCTGTCCAGGAGGTGGGAGGGTCTGCTGCTGATTGGCTGGAATGTGTCTGCTGACTGTGAGGTACAGGGTCAAAGTTTACTCAATGATGAGTCCGTGGCGAACCGTTCGCGGCATCACTAATTGTTACCAGTGTTACCGAGATTTATTTTACCTGAAACGTTCTCTGTTTCTTGCATCTTGTCTGCCAGTTCAGGTGGCAACCGTTTTTTAATCCCAGCCAAAGGAGACCCAATAAAGGTCAAGCAAATTTTAATATAAGGGTGATTCACCAAGTCACTATAGTCCAAAAAAAAAAAAATAGAAAATAGTTAGAGTCAAGCTAAAAACAAAAGAATTTATTATGTATGATATGAAACAAATTACGTAGCAATACAGACATCGCAGGCATTACTAATCAGGGAATTGTGGACAATTGACAAAAAAATGAAATATGTACACCAAAATGCCAAAATTCTCCAGTTCAGATATATTTTTTTACTCTTGCCACGACAGCTATAATAAGCCCAATGGCAACCTAATATAGCATCAGCATGGCTTATATGATGGCAGCCCAATTTTTATATTTAACGAGTAGATTGCAGATTAACATAACAGAGAGTGAAAGTGTGAAGAAAATAGTTTCTACTTTGACAGGAAGATTAGTATTGGCCTAAGTGTATTAGAGCTACAATGAACGCTCAGATGGAGGTGTGCTTTGCGTTTGTGTGACACGTGTAGTGATATCTAGCGGGAACCATGCCCCCTAAGGGAGAAGGCCAGTACAATTTACAGAACTGCTTTAAATCTCTAGAACTCACACATCTAGAACTAAAAGAACTACGTCACATTTCTAGAACTCACACAGCTGACTCACATGTCTAGAACTAAAAGTACTGCTTTACACCTCTAGAGCTCTCAGAGCTGCACCACTCCTGTAGAACTAATAGAACTGCTTCACGCCTCTAGAACTACCAGAACTGCTTCTCATCTCTAAAACTCACAGAGCTGCCCACTCCTCTAGAACTCACAAAGATGCTTCACATCTCCAGAACTCACAGAGTTGCCACACTCTTCTAGAACTCACAGAGCTGCCCACTCTTCTAGAACTCACAGAGCTGCCCATTACTCTAGAACTCACAGAGCTGCCCACTCTTCTAGAACTCATAGAGCTGCCCGCTCCCGTAGAACTCACAAAGATGCTTTACATCTCTAAAACTCACAGAACTGCCCCACACACCTCTAGAACTTCCTGGTACCTTATTTTGGATTCTTCCCCTCTCCTCATTCTTCAGACTTTCTCTGAAACTTATCTTAAGCTCACTATTCTGCCAATCTTACCAAAACCCAATTTCTGTTTTAAGTCTGCTAGATAACACATAATCTGCCCATGTCCCACCTGTATCTAAATCTCCCATGTTACTCAGTTTGTGTCTGGCAAACTAACTTCTGTTGGTTTTACTTTTAGTCACAGTGTCCTGCACTGAGCAAAGTATATATACAGACACAAAAAGGGAGCTTACACTTTAATGTTCATTGAAATTATACAAAAAAAACTCAAGTTATTTAAATGTGCATAGGGATTATGGATAGCAAGATTTTAAACTTTTAACCCCTTAAGGACCAAACTTCTGGAATTAAAGGGAATCAAGACATGTCACACGTCATGTGTCCTTAAGGGGTTAAAAAAAAATTACGCTATGTATTGGGGCTGATGAGTACTAAGGTCATTGCTGCCGCCCAGGAGTAGTGGGAGTTTGAGCACAGGACCTAGGTTTGTATGTTTGTACACGCAGAAACACTTTGTATTCTAGATGCATAGGCCAACCCTCTGGTCTGTATCCAAAAGATGAGTGACAATGCAATACACCTGACATTATGCATGATTCCAGAAGTGTGTTGGTTTTTTATAAACAGCTGTTTTTCCCTAACTCAGTTTGTGTGCAGGTGACTTTCCCTCCCCCATCCCTTGTCCATCTCCCTCCCAATTCATTCCTTTTATTCCTCCTCCCCCTTCTCCTCTTTATTTGTGTACTAGTCCCTGGGAGTCTCTGAATAGATCTTATTGAATAGGTCATGCAGGGCTAGATTTACAAGTCAGGCGTCGGCAGGCACAAAATTCTAAGGCACTTCCTGTCCCTTCCTGTTACAAGTGGTTAGGGTAAAGGGGTGTCAGAGAAAAAGCAGTGTTTACATTACAGCCTAGGGACACTTCACAGTCCCTAGGCTGTAATGTAAACACCATCACTCAGTGACCATCACTCAGACGGCCCCTAGAGGTGCTTCCTGGGTCTTTGACGGTCAGCGTCTCCACACTCTGTATGGAGGCGCTGAATGTTTCTATGAGGAGGTGCTGATTGGTGCAGAGCGATGTTGTGCCAAACATGAGCTATAGCCTCCCAATGCTTCCCTATGGGAAAGCATTAGATTGGCTCAAGTTTGATGATCTATGCCAAGGAGGAGGAGCCAGCCGCAACTGGAACCCGCTCAGCAATGGAAATAGTGAGTAAATCACCTTTTTAACTGGAGTTATGGGGAAGCCAGGGGTCTAAAGCAGTTATTTAAACCTATAGTGTCCGGAATACACATTTAAATTTAGCATTTTGGTACAGGTGTGTTTTCGGATTATTGAGTTTAGGGTTAAATATAGTATTGGGGTACATTAGGGGTTTTGTTTTTAAGAGGTAAAAGGTTAATTCTAATATTTAGGCTTTGCATGCTTATTTACAAAGTACTCACCCTCCTAAGTCTTGTGTAGCTCAGTCAGCCTCTAAGATAGATTTGGGAGCTGGAGGAATTGGTTACACAGTGAGTATCACTGAGAGCTCCCCCACTCCTCCCACAATGAATTTCCTGGGTCAGAGGTTACTACTAGGCAGTTGGAAGGCGATCCTTTCCTCTTTTTGTCCAGCAGCTCTGCTATCTCAGCTAACAGAAGCCACTGGTCAAGGCTCCAAATATTTATCTATCCCCACCAACTCAAATTAGCACATTATAAGTGCTGATAACAGGCATCCCCTAGTGATCAGGACCCTGTAGGTGAGTGCCTACTGTGCCCAATGGGAGATCCGGCCCGGGGTCATGTATAAAGCTCTGTAATGCATGTTTTTATTACCCTAATGTGATATTATGCAACTTTTCTATGTTCTTATATCTAGGTGACTTATTTTTATTGCATTGAAAAACTCTAATAAAACATTTAATTGCAAAAATAAACTGCAAAAACTGCTTGCAGTACAGCTCCACATCACTGTCTCCCTCTTTTAAGAAAAAAAAAGAGATACAAACTAACATGAGGCGTGTACATTGCATTCACTGAAGGAGATAACTAGACCCACTCCTGCAAGTGAATGGAAGCCGCTGCAGACGTTTATGGGAAAATAAATTTTTCCAACGGGAATATGCAGATGGGTCAAGATGGGCTGGGAGAACGTATCCAGGTACTGGAAGCAGAGGATTTGTTGCACAAGAGAGATATTTAGAGATGATTGTCTCTTGTTAATTTGTTAATGTATTTGTTTAAAGTGTTAAAATGCATTAAAATGTTTGTTACATTCACACAGAATCCCTTTTCATTACTATATACAGAATCCCAGTCAAACGTATCCACATAAACTGCAGCAGATCGGAAAAAAGACAAAATAGCGGAGACCTATCTGGCCTGGATTTTCAGGGTGGATATGATAGAAACATTTAAATATATAAAGGGAATCAACACAGTAAAGGAGGAGACTATATTTAAAAAAGGAAAAACTACCACAACAAGAGGACATAGTCTTAAATTAGAGGGGCAAAGGTTTAAAAATAATCAGGGCCGTCTTTAACGCGGGGCAAACGGGGCAGCTGCCCCGGGCCCAGTTTCTCTTGGGGGGCCCGAGGCACCTGCCCCGTGGGCCCCGCTGACCCCAGCGGGCGGGTGGCCGGTCGAGCAGGAAGGCGGGCGCGCGAGGGAGCACTCACTGCTTCCTCTTCAGCTCCCTCACGCACCGCACTGATGCCGGAGCCGGAAGATGACGTCATCTTCCGGCGCCGGCATCCCTACGCGGCGCGCGAGGGAGCTGAAGAGGAAGCAGGGAGTGCTCCCTCGCGCGCCCGCCTTCCTGCCCGACCGGCCACCCGCCCAGGAGCCCAGCAGCACCACTGGACCCCAGGGAATCCCCCCAGCACTCCAAAAGGTAAGGAGGCTGGGGGGATTACATTTAAAAAAATAAATAATGTGTGTTAGTGTGTGTTTGTGTATGTGTGTGTTAGTGTATGTGTGTGTTAGTGTGTATGTGTTTGTGTGTGTTAGTGTTTGTGTGTTAGTGTATGTGTGTGTTAGTGTATGTATGTGTGTGTTTGTGTGTGTTAGTGTATGTGTGTTAGTGTATGTGTTTGTGTGTTAGTGTATGTGTGTGTATGTATGTGTGTGTTTATGTGTGTGTAGTGTATGTGTGTTAGTGTGTGTTTGTGTATGTGTGTGTGTGTGTTTGTGTATGTGTGTTAGTGTATGTGTGTGTGTCAGTATGTGCTGTGTGTGTGTCAGTATGTCTGTGTGTGTGTGTGTCAGTATGTCTGTCTGTCTGTGTGTCAGTATATATGTGTGTGTATATCTGTGTGTGTCAGTATGTCTTGTCAGTGCATCAGTATGTCTGTTAGTGCATGTGTATGCATGTGTCAGTATATCTGTCTGTGTGCCAGTATGTCTGTGTGTGTGTGTGTCAGTATACCAGTCTGTGTGTGTCAGTGTATGTGCCTGTGTGTGTGTCAGTATTTCTCAGTGTATGTGAGTGTCAGTATATCTGTCAGTGTGTGGGTGTCAGTATTTCTGTCAGTGTATGTGTGTCAGTATGTTGATCAGTGTATGTGTCTGTGTGTGTGTGTCAGTATGTCGGTATATGTGTCTGTGTGTCAGTATGTCTGTATATGTGCCTGTGTCAGTATGTCTGTCAGTACGTCTACCAGTGTATGTGTCTGTGTGTGTCAATATATGTGCCTGTGTCAGTGTGTCTGTCAGTGTATGTGCCTGTTTATCTGTATGTAGTCAGTGTATGTATCTGTGTATCTGCTTGTGCGTCAGAGTGTGTACCTGTGCATCTGAGCCGCAACTTTAAATACAAATACACCTCTCCATTCAAACTTCAACACTACATATAAAACACACTCCTGCATTGAAACGTCAACACTACATACAAGCACACTCCTACATTCAAAAACAAACACTACACACAAATGCACACTTGCATTCAAACTCCAGTACCACATACAAACACATTCACACAAACATACTCCATACAAACACATGCTTACATTCAAACATACTAACATGGCTCAGTGTTAAATACAACCCTGCAAGCATGGGAAATTGGTAGAGTCCCAGCTGTCAAAGCATTGTTGAGTTGCACGACAGATGGGGTTCTACCTTTAGTCCAACCTTGCAATTGGGGGTCCCAATAAAATTCATTCTACTTTAGTACCGCCACTGCGTTGGGATGGATGCCGTGATTGCATACCAGGGAGTGAGGGGCGAGAGCAGCAGGGCACAGGGGGCCCAAGCAAACACTTGCCCAGGGTCCATTCATTATTAAAGACGGCCCTGAAAATAATATCAGGAAGTATTACTTTACTGAGAGTTTAGTGGATGCATGGAATAGCCTTCCAGCTGAAGTGGTAGAGGTTAACAAAGTGAAGGAGTTTAAGCATGCGTGGGATAGGCATAAGGTTATCCTAACTATAAGATAAGGCCATGGACTAATGAAAGTATTTAGAAAATTGGGCAGACTAGATGGGCCGAATGGTTCTTATCTGCCGTCACATTCTATGTTTCTATGGCTCTGTAACATTATGAAATATCCTGCCAAACCATCCACTGATGTAGGCTGAGGAGCCACCAAAATCGCTATACATAAAAATCCACATGGGATAAGTGCAAAAATTCCGTCAGCCAGTTCATTGGAATCAAAGTCTTTAAACCACACCCGAACAAATTGATTAGTCTGGGTTTTACCTGTTGTGTCTTATTAAGTTTATACGATTCTACAGGTATATCCCAAACGAATCGATTAGTTTGGGTGTGGCTTAAAAGCAAGTTGAATTGGAATAAAGAGCTGAGACTTTTTTTTTTGTCTATTGCATACTATATAGCCATCTATGGTTTAAGTCAATCATGTGATATAAACAAATTAAAATACATTATAATTGTGTAGTGCAAACTGAACAAATAATAATCACAACAAGACAGTCACACAGTTACATTATGTTTGCCCCTAGAAATCCCATGCTCACCTTTCTGTAATTCTGTCTTCTGGACAAATCTGTAACATCCTCTGCAAAACCTCACAGAGTTCACTCGAGTAACCAGTTTCATGCTGAAGTGTGTTTAAAACTCTCTCTAACCCTGATGGATCAGCCTTGATCACCTGTAGCAAAGTAGATGACTCCGTTTCCTACGAAAGAATACAAATAATTACACAGCTGTTTAGAGAGAGAGAGGCTACAGAACGGTGAACTGTGTTTTATGGGAAAATGATGCCATCATAACAAACCATGAATTGAAGGTTGATTAGCTCATGAAGGTCTCCAGAAGCCCGGCACAAATTAGCCACAATACATGCTTTACCTTAAAACGTCATTGTCGCCACTGCCCCCCCTCCCCCATTAAAGATAGAATATTTATGAAATACTGATTTTGACTGTGTTGGAATTTCATTGAAATGACTTTGTCTTTGTATATTTCCTACGCCTGACACCTCTAGACACTAGGCTCAGCTACCGCCTTCTAGAAGTGTCAATCCCCCCGAAGACCGCGGGGAATTGCCTTTATCTATCTAAAGGCCCCCACGTTAACACTTTTTTACATTCTTTTTCTAGGCTTGGGTTAGTGTGTTATGGATGAAGTTAGTGTTAGGGCAGTATATGGGTTAAGGCTGGGTGCAATGTAAGTGTTAGGGCAGTGTCAGGTTAAAAATTTGTGTTTATGTGTTAGGGTAGTGTAAGGATTAAGGTTAGGAGTAATGTGCTAGGTTAGTGTCGGGTTGAGAGTTAGTGTTAGTTTATGTGTTAGGGTAGTGTAAGGATTAAGGTTAGGAGTAATGTGCTAGGTTAGTGTCGGGTTGAGAGTTAGTGTTAGTTTATGTGTTAGGGGTGTGTTAGGATTAAGGTTAGGAGTAATGTGCTAAGTTAGTGTCGGGTTGAGAGTTAGTGTTTATGTGTTAGGATTAAGGTTAGGAGTAATGTGCTAGGTTAGTGTTGGGTTGAGAGTTAGTGTTAGTTTATGTGTTAGGGTAGTGTAGGGATTAGAGGTAGTTCAAGTGTTAGGATTTAGCACAAGAACGAGATGAATTAACATGGTGTTAGCTACCACTCAGTGCAGACATGAGACTTATACGTCCTATTTCTACCCAAGATAAGGGTAAGAGAAATGCGTGGAGATATATACTCCAATGGGATCCACCAAAACAGCTTCTTTTGATAAAATAGGTTTCTACGTTTAATATGAATTCTAGTTTCTGATATAAACGTTTAATATAAACCTAGTTTCTTTATACAGGGAGTGCAGAATTATTAGGCAAGTTGTATTTTTGAGGATTAATTTTATTATTGAACAACAACCATGTTCTCAATGAACCCAAAAAACTCATTAATATCAAAGCTGAATATTTTGGAAGTAGTTTTTAGTTTGTTTTTAGTTTTAGCTATGTTAGGGGGATATCTGTGTGTGTAGGTGACTATTACTGTGCATAATTATTAGGCAACTTAACAAAAAACAAATATATACCCATTTCAATTATTTATTATTACCAGTGAAACCAATATAACATCTCAACATTCACAAATATACTTTTCTGACATTCAAAAACAAAACAAAAACAAATCAGTGACCAATATAGCCACCTTTCTTTGCAAGGACACTCAAAAGCCTGCTATCCATGGATTCTGTCAGTGTTTTGATCTGTTCACCATCAACATTGCGTGCAGCAGCAACCACAGCCTCCCAGACACTGTTCAGAGAGGTGTACTGTTTTTCCTCCTTGTAAATCTCACATTTGATGATGGACCACAGGTTCTCAATGGGGTTCAGATCAGGTGAACAAGGAGGCCATGTCATTAGATTTCCTTCTTTTATACCCTTTCTTGCCAGCCACGCTGTGGAGTACTTGGACGTGTGTGATGGAGCATTGTCCTGCATGAAAATCATGTTTTTCTTTAAGGATGCAGACTTCTTCCTGTACCACTGCTTGAAGAAGGTGTCTTCCAGGAACTTGCAGTAGGACTGGGAGTTGAGCTTGACTCCATCCTCAACCCGAAAAGGCCCCACAAGCTCATCTTTGATGATACCAGCCCAAAACCAGTACTCCACCTCCACCTTGCTGGCGTCTGAGTCGGACTGGAGCTCTCTGCCCTTTACCAATCCAGCCACGGGCCTATCCATCTGGCCCATCAAGACTCACTCTCATTTCATCAGTCCATAAAACCTTAGAAAAATCAGTCTTGAGATATTTCTTGGCCCAGTCTTGACGTTTCAGCTTTTGTGTCTTGTTCAGTGGTGGTCGTCTTTCAGCCTTTCTTACCTTGGCCATGTCTCTGAGTATTGCACACCTTGTGCTTTTGGGCACTCCAGTGATGTTGCAGCTCTGAAATATGGCCAAACTGGTGGCAAGTGGCATCGCGGCAGCTGCACGCTTGACTTTTCTCAGTTCATGGGCAGTTATTTTGCGCCTTGGTTTTTCCACACGCTTCTTGCGACCCTGTTGACTATTTTGAATGAAACGCTGGATTGTTCGATGATCACGCTTCAGAAGCTTTGCAATTTTAAGAGTGCTGCATCCCTCTGCAAGATATCTCACTATTTTTGACTTTTCTGAGCCTGTCAAGTCCTTCTTTTGACCCATTTTGCCAAAGGAAAGGAAGTTGCCTAATAATTATACACACCTGATATAGGGTGTTGATGTCATTAGACCACACCCCTTCTCATTACAGAGATGCACATCACCTAATATGCTTAATTGGTAGTAGGCTTTCGAGCCTATACAGCTTGGAGTAAGACAACATGCATAAAGAGGATGATGTGGTCAAAATACTCATTTGCCTAATAATTCTGCACTCCCTGTAAAGTATAAATGTACAAATAAAACCATCCGCAATTCTGTTATGCTTTGGTCAGACAGTAAAAGTGTTTCTTTTCCAACATACTGTGTGTGAGGCGCATGTCATAACGTCTAGAATAATGCTTCCTATAGACCAGACGTCTGATTTCTCGCTGAAAGAAAACTTTGTTGTTTCTGGTGCCATGAATAATTTTGATTCTGTGATTAAATGAGAGGAGAAAGTTATTTTGTATAAAAACATCATTTGAAAACATGTTCTAGTGTAGCAATTGATCGATATATATGGGGATTCTCAGGGTTTTATTTCAGCATCAAGCTGAATTGGCAGATTCTATTGGTCTGAGTGGAATTATCAGATTCCCAGACTAAATTAGCACATTCTCAGGGTGAATTAGCGGATTCCCAGAGTGAAAGAGCAGATTGGCAGGGTGAAAGAGCAGATTGGCAGGGTGAAAGACCAGATTGGCAGGGTGAATGACCAGATTGGCAGGGTAAATGACCAGATTGGCAGGGTGAATGAGCAGATTTGCAGGGTGAATGAGCAGATTTGCAGGGTCTCAGTGTGAATTATCAGATTCTCAAGGTGAATGGGCAGACAATTAGG
Source organism: Pelobates cultripes (assembly GCA_933207985.1). Taxonomy (NCBI): domain Eukaryota; kingdom Metazoa; phylum Chordata; class Amphibia; order Anura; family Pelobatidae; genus Pelobates; species Pelobates cultripes. The sequence goes on along the minus strand of OW240920.1, from coordinate 141,403,709 downwards.
GCCTCAAGGGGAATAAGCAGATTCTCAAGGCAGAGTCACGTAGGGAATGGGCATATTCTAAGGGTAACATAGCTGCTCTGTCACTTTCTCTCTTCCTGATCACTGAGCCTTTATATTGGTCTTTTCGCCAACCCCCACAATGATTGTCAGTGGTCCAGAATAGTTAAACCTACTTTATCTCACATCTCGCCGGCATCACTAGCTCCTTATTCATGATGCTCCGATCTCAGTGTTTTTAAGATGAAGATAGCAAAAAGTCCCACCTTTGCCCTTTCTAGGGCGTGTGCAATGAACCCCAGGAGGCTTGCTTTGCACTGTGTTGGCTCTCAAGATCTTATGAGAGTCAACAAAGTAAGAAGGTGACTCAATGCTTGAGAGAGATGAGTGAGAAGCGGACAGTCAATGACAACGATGACAAAAGATGTGGAGCTTAAATAAAGCTCCACCCTTTGTCAATGTTTGTCAACCTGCAGATTCGTCATAAGGAAAAGGTATTTCCTATCCATTTCCTGAAACAAGACCACTTATTTCAGGAAATGGGTAGAACACATGCATCATGGGAAATATAATTTGAAAGCCCTGGGGACCCAAGATCAGGCATCATTTCTCTGGACTTTGAACATGTTCAGATTCCAGGAACAATTCCAGTGAAGTCAAGAATGCAAAACTCTAGTAGTACATAACATCCTCCTTCGACATCCAGACATCCACTAAAACCTGCTCACCGGGATACACTCTGATCTTCAATTTCATCTCATCCATCACCAGCGTCTCCACAAGAAAATCACTGATCAGGAAAGTATCCTTGCCTTTAATAAGGATGTTACTTGGTTTAAGGTTCCTAAAGCAGCACAGACGAGAACAATGAGTGAACACCGAACATCACATAAACCAATCTGATTATTAAGACACATTGAATCAATGGAACCATCCAATCAAGAATCCTTCACTAATTCAGACTCATCCTGAGCTGACCAGGCTCTATAGAAATGCAGACAGCAAATAACAGATTGCTCAGTGCTGTCGGAGAGTCTTTAAAATTTAATGTGTGGAGATGGAATGTCACTGCATTTGTATTTAAATGGACACAAAAGGGATCACTAAAACATGACAAAATAAAATGTTAATGGAGAGCAAAGTCTTTATATATTGTCTTGTGATCTTTGAGGTTACCAGTGTTCCAAACAGAAACTGCCCAACTGTTGTCTAAAATGTAATGGTTTAGTCGCCTTTACAACTAAGACAGGAAGGCTACCATAGAGGTTGTCTTAAAATGTTTGAACCTCACAGGATTTCATAAAATCCCAATCTGTTATGTGCACTACATCCCAAAGATACAAAGCAAGCCTTATTTTCATAAGGTGACTGCAAAGACACAAACGGATACTAGCATCACAAGTAATAAACTATTAACTATGTAGTGGAACAAAGGAATACTTTTTCATAAAACTATTATTGTCCCTTTTGAATCTTTGAGTGACAAATGTAATTTGAAATTGCTTGAGCACACACTGGTACTTAAATTTCAGATTTTACACTCACCATCTTAAATGCTTTGTTCTTCCTGCTTTGTATAGATACCTTATGATCATCTAAACAGCGCAATTTACTACATTTTTCTATGAGGTTTGCAGCAAATTTTGAGTTTTTGCAGGTGAGGTAATTAAAAGTTGGGGCAGCTTGAATGCAATGGGGAACTGGACTTCACATGAATTTATTGGAACCGTACCACTCTATAAACCTCAAAATTAGTCCAACCTTGTCCAATGTACCAAAATATTTAGCAATACTTCGACTGGTAGGTCCATCATAAGTGGTAGGAATAACCTGACTTGATAACATATGTAGGAATGCTGCTTATAACAGTTCTCTACAATAAATTATATATATATACATACATAAACTCTCCTTCTAAAACCATGTTCCTTCTTGTTCTAGAATGCCATGTACTGAATCGGCGGACACAACCTTCTGCAGCATTTTTAGAACCTCCATGAATTATAAAATAACAAAAACTAGTCTTTTTTGCAGCTGAATTGTGCATCCAATATAAATGGATGTCCTTGTGTGAATCTTAGATGAGGATTGTCTAATTATATGATCACTGAATGTAATCATACAATAACAGAATAACCTGTTCTCAAACAACATTCCTGGTTCTTTGATGAACTGGAAAAAGCCCAAAGCAATCAAATTACCGCACTCATTACAAGTAACTAAACAGCCTTGGGGAAAACTATTTGGAGATATTTGTGACTCCGTCCAATGGTGCCTAGTGCTAGCGTTTACCAGTATGTTTATTTTTTAAACACACAATGGAGTATTTAGCCTTTTTCGAAAGGTTTAATACCATAAACAGAAAACCTAAACATATATAAAGAGTTCATTAAAATCAGGCCGGATTATTAAACTCTAAACTGCTGCTATTTAAAATTTAAATTGCTAAATTTAGGCTAAAACTATTAATTTTAGAAAGTCCTCTAACTCTGTTATAGTCACAACTTGGCTATTATGGCCTTAAATGTTGCAATTCAGATTTGAATGTTTTTAGCGACAACCCTGATTATTTTCCTTTTATGAAGAATTGTCAGGACCTACCTGTGGATGACTTTCTGTTTATGAATATAGACCAGCACATCAATCATCTGGCCGAGAAAAAGCTGAATTGTCTGTTAAGAAATGAAAACAAATCTATAGAGAGCAAAATAACAGAAATGGGTCACAGCAGGACTGTATAGTATGAGATCATATCATATTCAGCATGTCTTACGTTCGGTGGGAGATTATGATGAGACTATGCGATGACATCATATCGAACATGTCTTATATTTGTCACTAGGAGACAATGACAAGATGACATCACATCATGACATCATGTATTTTTATTGTCATTGGGAGACTATGGATGTTGAGATGACATCATATCAAACCAATTTTATATTTGTCACTGAGAGATTATGCACAATGCAATGACATCATATGTAAAGTGTCATATTTGTGGCACAGGCAGAGTATGCAACATAAGATGACATCATATGTAACATATCCTATGTTAAGGTCACAGGGACTGATCCTAAATATATTACTTTATTTCACTATGTACCTTTTCGTCTATTTTGGTCTTGGCTTGCCTGTACTCTCGCAGCATGACATCCAAATGGCCATTATCAGAATAGTCCATTACCAGGTAAAGGAAGAGAGAGGAGATCTGAGGTGGGAGCAATACTATCGTCATTACCAGCAAGGTGACATTTAGAATGAAAGACCCTGTACATGGCAAACAGATTTATTGAATGTATCCTTCTTCACTGTATTACATAGTGACAGTTATACTGTTAATAGTACTTACCAATGTTTCCAGAGATGTCATAGCGTCTGCCAAGTACATGTCGACAGTAGCAGGCTATGGAAGCTCCAGCAGATACAGCATTTAATCAGTGTACATAACCAGCTAACTCCAGAGAAATAAAACACATACTAATCGTTTATATATCTCAAGTGGCTTAAAATTGTGTGTTTTCTCATTATTCCAAAACAGCTTCATTAGACAGCTATGCTTCCAGTGAAACAATAGGATCATGGTTTACCTTATTATCCCAGGTTATGAAGAATTCCTTATACGGACAGATGTTGGGATGATGCAGATCAAGCAGAACCATGAACTAAAGTACAAAGACAAAATGTAATGTAAGGTAAAGATGTTTATGTCTTACTTTAAAGGACCACTATAGGCACCCAGACCAATTCAGCTCAATGAAGTGGTCTGGGTGCCAGGTCCCCCAGGTTTTAACTCTTCAGATGTAAACATAGAAGTTTCAGAGAAACTGCTATGTTTACACTGAGGGTAAATCCAGAATCTAGTGGCTGTCTCCCTGACAGCCGCTTCCGCAATTCTCACTGAGAAAATCACAGTGAGAAGACGCTGGACGTCCATAGGAAAGCATAGAGTAATGCTTTCCTATGGGCTGCTTGAATGCGCGCGGCTTTTGCCGCGCACGCGCATTCGCCGCTAACGTCGGCAGGAGGAGGAGAGCTCCCCAGCGCCGGGGGAGCCCGGCACTGGAGAAAGGTAAGTGGCTGAAGGGGTGGGGGGGACCTAATGACCCCATAGTGCCAGAAAAACGAGTTTGTTTTCCTGGCACTATAGTTCTCCTTTAATTTTTCAAAAGTAGGCAGGGTTAGAAGGGGAGGGCTTGCAAAGGCTGTAGACAAGGGATATTCAGGTTTTGCAATCTGTTTTCAGATACACACCAATGAATATATGCATAATTAAATGCAACTATGTTTTCGTTAGGGGTATATCTACTAAACAGTTATTTGCAATCCTTTTTTTATTGCCTCTCCCCACCAGGTGATACCTTTTACTCTGTCTCTTTGTAACATACTTACCTCTTTTAATGCCAGGTTTGCCTCTTGCTCATCCATGCACTCCACCTATGAAACAAACATTATAAGTGATATTAACAAACCACAATGAATTCTAAAACTATTTAACAATTCCACACATGGCCTTCCTATGTTTAGCATTTTTTATTGGTATAAAATTCTTGAAAAAAAATCTAGCTAAAAGTTGTTATTTCCAAAATGCTCACCGTGAATTAAGGCCTTATTTCTGAAACCTATGTAAAACTCAAACAGAATGTAGCATTGTTTCCAGTAGTTAAACCCTCCTTGTTTAACTCACAAGTAACTATTTGTATCTTGACTGCTGGCTGCCTTTAGCCATTGATCAAGTTACATAGCAGAAGGCAACCAGCATTGCGTTATTATTCACTTAACTTGGACCTATGAAAAATCGACAAGTGGATTGCAATTTATAGGTCAAAATAGCCAAGCTCAAAAATAGCAGAGTGCAACCAATGACTTTTAATATTTAATATAGTTACCGATAACTTTAATGAACTTTGACAAAAAGTCACATAACTGGGAAGAAATTCTGCCATTTGTGATCACTGAAATTTTAGCTCATGCGCTGGAAAATATCAATAGATTTCTCACCTTCTTTAAAACACATTTCTTTTTGCTTCCAATTTCCTCGCCAATACAGGTCTCCCCAAATGTTCCTGGTCTCCATTCTTCCAAAATCTGCCAAAATTGCAAAGACATCAGCAAGAAAAAAAACAAACAATCAATTGCAGCACATGCCGTTTCAAAGACGCTGGAAAGGACGAAGAGTCCTAAGAGTAATAAGTGCCTGAACGCTAATGGCAAACACTTTGAGCACCTTTAGTCATTATAGACGTCAAAAGTAACTTGTATTCATCTCGTATTGTCTGAATGAAGTTAGTATTCAAATGTTTATACCGGTTTTTATTTTGCTGAAGTGTGTATATACATATATATATAATTTATTTAATATATTTTATCAGAGTTAAAAATCAGCTGGAAATTTTTTTTATATTTACTATTTTTGGGAGATTTGGGCTAAAATCTGTTGCCCCAAAACTTATAAAATTAAAATTTCTGGAATAATTTCAAATATTGCCATTTTCACTTTTCCCCCTCCTTGAATAGACCTAACCCTTTATGGAGCTCTATAGGGGGGGGAGGGGACAATTTTGGGGTGATATTTAGCTCCCCCTTCTCTGTGCTGAGAATTAACCCTTTCCTTGCCAGTTAAAGGACACAGCCAGGATTAATATATTGTTTATAAATAGCTGGCCTGCTTACCTTGTACTTCTCCATCCCGTGCTACCTATAGGGGGATATTTTCTGTGTATAAAACTGGGAATTGTTAACACCGCAACAACACAGGCATTGGCAGAGTTAGCTGGTCTCCATGGGAACGGATGCAGCGCGCATGCGCAGGCGGTTGGAACGCAAACACGCGTGCGTTCCACGCATGCGCGCTGAGTGGAACGCGGAAGCGCGCCTGGGCTGGAACGCATCACGTTATGACATCCAATATGGCGGAATAGTCAGCTCAGGGCATGCCTGGCTCTCAGTGTCTGCCTGCTGACACCTTATAACTATGTAAACCTCAGTTTTCACCACTCAGGGCATGTGGTGATTGCTGGGCATTAAAAAAAAAAAAACACAAACAATAAATGACAAACCAACAGACATTTTAATGGGAATAAGAGGGACACTTTCATTTTAGGGAGGGGGGAGGTGTCCAGAGGTGGATCAGTTTGGTTAACTTTTGTGTGACTTAATAATAATATATAAAACTAAAATGTAATTTAGAAGAAGAACAATGTCGTTTTTAAAGACACATTACTGTATTATTGCTGTGGAGCTCTGTTATACACTCAGACACATTACTGGGAGTATTATTGCTGTGAAGCCTGTTATACACTCAGACACATTACTGGGAGTATTATTGCTGTGGAGCTCTGTTATACACTAAGACACATTACTGGGAGTATTATTGCTGTGAAGCCTGTTATACACTCAGACACATTACTGGGAGTATTATCGCTGTGGAGCTCTGTTATACACTCAGACACATTACTGGGAGTATTATCGCTGTGGAGCTCTGTTATACACTCAGACACATTACTGGGAGTATTATTGCTGTGGAGCTCTGTTATACACTCAGACACAATACTGGGAGTATTATTGCTGGGGAGCTCTGTTATACACTCAGACACATTACTGGGAGTATTATTGCTGTGGAGCTCTGTTATACACTCAGACACATTACTGGGAGTATTATTTCTGTGGAGCTCTGTTATACACCCAGACACATTACTGGGAGTATTATTGCTGTGGAGCTCTGTTATACACAGTCACATTACTGGGAGTATTATTGCTGTGTGGAGCTCTGTTATACACTCAGACACATTACTGGGAGTATTATTGCTGTGGAGCTCTGTTATACACCCAGACACATTACTGGGAGTATTATTGCTGTGGAGCTCTGTTATACACTCAGACACATTACTGGGAGTATTATTGCTGTGGGCTCTGTTATACACTCAGACACATTACTGGGAGTATTATTGCTGTGGAGCTCTGTTATACACTCAGACACATTACTGGGAGTATTATTGCTGTGTTGAGCTCTGTTATACACTCAGACACATTACTGGGAGTATTATTGTTGTGGTGAGCTCTGTTATACACTCAGACACATTACTGGGAGTATTATTGCTGTGGAGCTCTGTTATACACTCAGACACATTACTGGGAATATTATTGCTGTGGAGCTCTGTTATACACTCAGACA
>OW240920.1:141350702-141396438 GCA_933207985.1 Pelobates cultripes | reverse complement strand
GCATACCATTTGCAAAAGTAGACTACCCAAGGTATTGCAAGTGGGGTATGTCCAGTCTTTTGTAGTAGCCACTTAGTCACAAACACTAACATTACATCATGGGGGTAATTCTTGTTCCTGGCCTACCATACGGTCTCAAAAGGCAAAATAACCAATCTAGCAAATTTTAATGTGAAAAAAATAAAATGCCAGCCTTATATTTGACTCTCTAACTTTCCAGAACACCATAAAACCTGTACATGGGGGGTACTGTTTTACTCAGGAGACTTTGCTGAACACAAATATTAGTGTTTCAAAATGGAAACTTGTATTACAACAATAATATCGTCAGTAAAAGTGCCGTTCATGTGTGAAAAATGCAAAAAAAAGTCACTTTTACTAAAACTATCATTGTTGTAATACAAGTTACCATTTTGAAACACTAATATGTGTTCAGCGAAGTCTCCCGAGTAAAACAGTACCCCCCCATGTACAGGTTTTATGGTGTCTTGGAAAGTTACAAGGTTAAATAGAGTGCTTGCAATTCAAATTCTCTGCACTTTTTGCCTGGGTTGTCAGGCATGTCAATCACATTTTAACTAAATCACATAATTATGTTAAAAATATTACTTAAATATACACGTAGAATTTTAATATATATATATGTATTTAAAGTCTACGTGTACACTTATGTCGTTATTTATGTAATTATATTTATCTGTGTATATATATATATATATATATATATATATATATATATATATATATATATATATATATATATATTATATATATTCTTGATTATTATGTATCTTATATGATAGATATAGAATGTCATTCTATGTATTTTTTTATATATATATATATATATATATATATATATATATATATATATATATATATATATATATATAATGTGTGTGTGTGTAACAAAATAGTTAGAATTAAATTACATGTGTATATATAATTTATTTAATTGTTTTTAAAATAATTTATTTATTGTAATTATGTGTGTGTGTGTATATATAAATATAATATATATATATATAATATATATATTTTATATATATGTAACGTCATTCTAAGTGTATTTTAATACTAATATATGTACTTATATTAAAATACACTACGTATGACGTTATATATGATGTGTGTGTGTGTGTATATATTTATAATATATATTTTTTTTATATATATTTATATATAAATACATTTTAATTATTTTTAAACCTGTTTAATCATTTTTTTACAGCTCCCACCAGCAGGGGGACTGTCTGACATTTCAGACAGTCCCCCTGCTGGCAGATTCACAGGCAGCTATAGGGGGCCATGTGATCGCTCCTTAAGAGCGATCACATGGCCCCAAGGGGCCTCATTTGCTGGGGGAGGGCTGCCTGGGCTGTCAGGCAGCCATCTAGAAGAGGATCGCGGCGGAGGTGAGTAGTTGCAGGCTCCAGGGGCTGAAAGCCGTTACGGCGTTCTATGCCGCCGCAACGGCTTTAAAGCCCATTTAATGCGGGACGGCATAGAACAGCATTCAGGGGTTAAGATTCACAATCATCCTCGTTTTATAGCTGTCTACAAATTTATAATGAAGATAAATAACTCAGGTTATTGACATATATATAGGCTTATTCAATAAAGTGAACTTCCAAGTAGCTAAACTGGAAAAATCTCTAAATCACCAATTTGTTACGTTCACCTATTCTGGCCTTACATCTAAAATTCACTTTGAATTCTCACCTTAATAAATAATCCTGATAGAGTAATCTGGACAGAAACCAAGTGTATAGAGCCATGGCCAAATGAGCCTACTTAGTATCTAACATCTAGTATTTCTGTGTATGGCATTACTTTAGTTTAGAATGTCATGTAAATATCATAGCCTAACATTTGATGGCCCTTATGTAATTGTCATTCTGTGGATGATTTGTATATCATTCTCCTTCTTTATCACTTTATTTCATTATTGTATTGCTTGTTGCAAATTGGAGAATAATGCTGCTTGATGTGACATTTGATAACCAACACATGTTAAATCAGTCCTAGGTCACTGTGAAATTTATTTGCTAAATACTCAATTCTAGTAAATCGAAAACAAAGTTAAAAAGTAGGGCTTGCCCTGCTTATGTGCTATACATATTTTTAGATAGATACAATCAGGAACGGCTAATTTGAAAAACGTCAAAGCATATTTCCATGATATTGCTTCCCCTTGGGTACAGACATACTTGCCATGCAGTTCCACATTTTTCTTTCCACTCTAAATTTGTTGATTCAGTTTTCTTAAATATTTTTTTGTCACCAGTTGTTAAAACCTGAGAAAAGCAGTTCAGTGAATGAGGCAACTCCAGAAAAGTTACAGAAGAAAGATCCGAAACTTTCAGACAAAAAAGACGTGCATCCTGTAAAGGTAAAAACGTCTCCGAAAGTAAATGGACAATTAAAAGGGTCTCCGTCTGTGGCCAAAGAGGACAAGAAAAGCCCAAAAGAACATCCTAGCAGTTCTGGAGACGTCAAGCAAGATGTGAAAAAGAAGAAAAAACGAAAGCTAAAACCAGAGGAGGAAATAAAAAATACTATGCGGAAAAAGCAGAAATTGCATGAAAAAAATAAAACTGAAGAAGCAAACAAAGTGGAATCAACAAAGTAAGTTATCATGAATTCATTCTCCGAGAAACTTATTTACCCCAGTAAAAGCTATTGCCATGTTTAAGATTCAAAGCAGAAATGAGTCACAGTAATTTCCACTGAATAATCCAGTGCTGTCAAATTGTGGTCCTTCGGACTTAGACCATAACTCCTATCATTCTCTGTTTTAGCCCTTATAATGGGTAATAATAATGATGAGTGTTGGTTTTATCTGACACACGTGGGGTCCGACACAATAGGTTTGTCCTGTGCCTGCTTGCAGGTCTGGGAATTGGTTACATTTCGAGAATCCAAGTTTTGTTTTGTTAAACCTGATTGCGTGTTTGTCTGTGAGCTGTTTAGGTGCATTGTAAAGCGCTATGGAATCTGTTGGCGCTATATAAATGGTGGTGATAATTCTTAGATATACAGGTTTCTTGTACATATACTATAAATTATTTTTCTTCATGTGACGGAGGAGAAGCCTCCTTTTCTAAGGGGTAATCAGACATTGTATTCTGAATGGTCTGATACTTGGGTCCAGACCCCTAAGGGGAAAGTAATGCCGGTATGCAGGTTCATATCTATGTATCAAAACCATTCCGAGACGAAGAAGAGAGAGAATAAATGATAAAATGTTTTTTAAAGTATTCATAAGTAAAAGCTGCTCACCACAATTAGACTATACATCATGCTTTCTTGCATTAAAAATTCAAGTGAACCTTTTTTTTTTTTTTAATTCTTTATTTTTCTTGTGCATTGGAAAACATAACAGAGCAGCCTGTAGCGCCACAACAGCGGTTTCAGGCATTTCAACGGCATACTTGGTCATGGCAGAGATAAACAGCACATTTTTTAGGTAAAACAAGATAGAAACATTTTTGAGTTTATAAACATTAAGTACAGGTTAGTGTTGCATGTCGATTGTGTTGGTCACTATGGGGTCGACTAGCTTAAGGCAAGGATCATACCATGCTTCCAATGTGCATAGTGGTGATTAAAAATGATTAGGCTTTGCCTAACTAGCTAAGATTTACATAGTAGGCATATCAGCCTAACTGCGCACATGTTTGTCAAGAGATCAAGAGTGGCGCTTTTAAGGTACGGTACATAGTAACGTTCAGCAAGATTATGGTGTTTGCATGAAATCCTTCACACTAATGAGCTGCTTACGTTCTAAGCACATATAGAGATGGGCATGGAATTATGTAGAGATCTACTCAAGATTGCCTATGTGTCTAACCCCTGAGCATTGGATAGTTATTTAAAGGATTTGTCTAGACTTTAATTAATTTTATGAAGGTGAAGACAACTGGCTTTGTATCTATACAGCATTAGAATATGTGATGCAACTAGAAAGCATAGAAAATACAAAACGATAAAACATAAAGATCAAACAGCCGCAGTGGGCTTGCATATAGGAGGTACGAGTAGGCTGATATGTATGGGTTAGGTATAGAGGTCCCCTCATTAACAGCTGCTGTTCGTGGTTAGTCCCATGAGGGTGACACTGCCGTAGGCAGTGAGCCTGCTTCAGCTTATGCCCGAGGATGGGAAACGAGAGTCTCAATATTAAGTCAGGATCTTGTCGATAGGGTGTCTCCATGGCAAGCAACATGTTGTCAGTCCTAGTCCCAGTAGCTCTCGCTCAGCCCACGCCAAGACTTGGAAACAAGTGAGTGTAGTCCTGAGGTATTGCTGGACAGGGGCCTGGTATGGTCGCTTTCCAGCCCCAGGCCTTGTTTTGGGCCCACCTGATGAAATTGCAGATTTGAGGGCTTATGACAGGATCCTTTCTAGAGAAGGCGTGACCAGGTCTCCTGGGTGTTTGGCGCCGCTTGCGGTGAGGAATCTTCTGCTTTTGCGGTCTATGCGGCGGGTGAGTTCTCTGCCTGGGGGTACGGTGGATGGTATATTGTGTCGCCTGGGTGAGTGTCCCACCCGTGGGAAGTTTTCCCGCCATCCCCAGTGGATCTCTCTTCATGCCTCCCGTGTGGTGGGTGATTGTGGTACTTGCCTGCAGCTTGTCCCAGAAGGCTTGGAAGATTGCCTCCAGCCTGGAGTCAAAGTAGTCGAGGTTTATCTCATACGTTTGGCTGGGGTTTTGAGATGTCTGTATAGGGGCCTCCGCCATCTTGGGTGGTCTGGGCTCCGCCACGTGTCCGCTATGCATGGTATGCGGTGGCAGTCGGGTGGGAGCTGGGCTTCCAGTGCGGACCGGGATAACCCCCACCGGTCCAAATGGGGGGGGATAGGAGACCATCAGCGTCGAGTGTTGGTTCTGGCCCTGGGGAGAGCGGCCGCCTCCCCCCAGCTCCATCGCCATTAGGCCGCATGCGGCGTGCCGGCTACCCGGTTCCGACGGGCATCTGTGAGGCATCATTTGTTCAGCGGTGCTCCCTCAGTGTGGATAGAGCACCCTGATTGCGCTGTGGGTTCAGTAGCCGTTGATTTCGCCCCAAATTCAGCCCGCTCGGCAGGAGCTCACGGCATGCACGTCTGTGCAGCTCCGAGGTCAGGCTCCGCCCCCCCAAGTGAACCTTTTTATGTTCACAAATCTTGATTTTTGGAGTTCAGTTTATGTACCTAGCCTACGTGATGACCATAGCCACTTTGCAGCGTCACAAACAACGACCTTCCCAATGCTATCAACAGCACGTGAGAACTGTAAAAATAAGGCTTATAATGGCATTGCAGCCATACCGAAGTTCCAGTAATATTGCTGGTTATTCGAGAAGATTTGAAGAAATCAATTCACATCATGTTATGTTTTCCCCCATCCAGAATACTTCTTTCCAATCTCCTTTTCCACGTTGTGACATCATTGTCTTCTTCCGTGTTTACTATATTATTGGGATGATTTTTAAAAGGTGATTGTATTGTTAGCACTGACCCCAAAAAATCATTTTGTTGCTTCCTTTACGGTGTTTTTAGATTTAATAATGTTTTTAACTGTTGTCCGAATAATACATTTAATGATACTGAACAACTGCCTGCACCCCATGTACAATATCTGATGCCAAGGCTTTGATTTTTGATGAGTAACAAGGAGGTATCTGGCTGCTGTAATCAATAAGCCCCCACTGAACATTTTACTCTGCAGCTTTTCTACACACTTCATCTTTCATAAGTTAAAACAGAGATATTATCCCCTTTTTTTGAAATTTTATTCTCCGTGTTTCCTTATACCTCTCCTCCTCTAGATTGTAAGCTCAAGTAAGCCAGAATCATCTTTTTTTTTTTTTTTATATATATATATATATATATATATATATATATATATGATCAATTATGATTCTAATGTTGTTTTTTCTTCAGATATGACATCTGGTTTGATGATGTGGATCCAAATGACATTGAGGCAGCTCTTGGACCCGAAGCTGGAGACATTGCCCGTAAGATGCAAGGCTTACCTGAGAAAACACGTGATCCTGTGGATGTGGTTTTGGTGAAGGAGCGGGCCTTCGAGGGGTGCGTTTATCATCCTTTAGAATATTGGTTTTACGCAGTGTATGGGGTACAAGGCTCGTGGTAACATTGGTTACTTATTTCAGGCTGACCCGCACCGTTGCTATGGATTGCGAGATGGTAGGCGTGGGCCCAGAAGGAGAAGAAAGTATATTGGCACGAGTGTCTATCGTGAATCAGTTTGGGAAGTGTGTGTATGATAAATATGTTAAACCAACAGAACTCGTCACAGATTACAGAACAGCAGTGAGCGGCATCCGACCCAAGGACATTAAGAATGGTAGGTTGCTGTTATCAAAGAGTGAGGTTCTGTATGTCACTTGTAACTGTATCTATCTGACCTTAAGTAGCACTTAGATTGAAATAAAATACTATAGGACCAGGGCACATGATATCTGTTTGGAGTACAATTTCTAATATTTGGTAAGCGACAGCTTTGAATGCATTTGATGTTACTATTTATTTATAGGCGAAGATTTTAAAGTTGTTCAGCAAGAGGTTTCCGAGCTCCTCCAAGGGCGTATTTTAGTGGGACATGCCGTGCACAATGATCTGAAGGTATGTGACTGCATATTGTACCCGCAGCCGGTTACAACTCTTCATTCTAAAACTTGCCCATAACAATATTACTCCCCTTACTGTGTTATTTTGTCACCTATCTGAGAGATCTTATATGTTGAAATTAGATCTGGATCTGTTCTCTTTTCATTTCAAGAACAGTTGGAAATTAAAAGTGAATTTTTATATTTTAAGCTCCTTAAATTTACTGAGCTACGGTTTGATAAGGATTCTTGTGAGTTGAAACATTGCTTTTCGCCTCCAGTAAAGTCTGTATTGTATGTTACCTGTGTACCTGACCCTCTATATTCTTTAACCCCTTCACATCACCACTTGTGTATACACGATTGTCAGAGTATTCATATCCTGCAATCGTCTGTGCTGTATTCACACTGAGCAGAGAGTTGGATGAAATATGATAGTAAATACTCCCTGCTCCGTGTGAAACACAGTAGGGAGCAGCTGCTGGCAGATACTGGAGCCGCCCTCCCTTAGAGAAAATGTAGGGTGGCTAAGGGAGGTGAGCACCTCACCTACAAATAAAACAAGCAATAATGTGTGGGGAGACTGAACAGGGAAATGCAGCTTCCCCACATACAATCTACCACCCCACACATACAGTCATGCTGTCATATAACCCCCTCACCTCGCACACTCAGTCATCCTGTTACATCACCGCCATTTCATTTTTGTTTCTATTCAGTAATGTGCTATCTAGACATACCGAAACGAAAAATACATTTAAACATTACTTTCCAGGACACCCAAAATACTCTGATTCCCAGGGTGCGTTTTCTGCAAACCGCTTGGTAATGAAGGGCTTAATTAAAATCCATGCATTTGTCATGAATATCTGTTAAATTGATTAAATGTTATTCCACATAAATTAATTCTATGTGTTTACCATGACAGGTATACTTTAAAGGATCACTGTAGGGTCAGGAACACAAACATGTATTCCTGACCCTATAGTGAAAACCCACCATTTAGGTGGCTTGCCTGTCCCCCTATAAATGTTTAAAACTCTCCTTATTTCCAGCGCCGTGCAGGTCTGCTGCCACTGACTCTGCCCCTTTTGTGACATCATCAAAATAGACTATTTTTAGCCAATCCCATCCAAATTCAGCGTCTCCATGAAGAACGTGGGGATGCTGAACGGCACTGTTTACATGAAAAATGCCGGAAGGGAAGTATTATACTAACCAGAACAACTACATTAAGCTGTAGTTATGGTGACTATAGTGTCCCTTTAAGGAGCTTATCTTCAAAACAAACATTTGCTTGTTGTTTATGCACGTGAAATCACCATGTTATGTAGCCTTATGACCTTTTCTTATCCAATACCCGCTGATCTGGTTACAGTATGTAACACATTTTCAGACAATAATGAAATTATTTTCTTGCTTCTTCTTTGTTTTCAGATACTCTTCTTAGACCATCCTAAAAAGGCTATCCGAGACACTCAAAAATACAAACCCTTCAAAAAGAGAGTGCAGGTAATGTATCTGTGATTTCATTGTAATGATGTACAGCGGGCTAAAATTAGACAGGGGACTGAAATCATTTTAAGCAGAAACAGGACTTACACTTATAACCGTGACATTAGTTTGAAAGTAGAAATTAATTTTTTTTAAATTTTAAATAAAAAATCTGAAGCCATGATGTAGGAGTGTCTCAAATACCCTTCTGCCATCATCCATAAATGCATCCTTTTTACGTCATGAACAATGGGTGGGCCTCAGTCTATGAACCAATTGGTAGAGAGCTCTTTAGCCAATGTAATATTTTTTTAAGACAAACAACTGTTGTGCCAGTGTCAGCTATCACTGATCTAGTTCGCTGAGCTTTCCGTGCCTTAAAATTATTTTGTACTCGTTCAGGGCTCTGTATGATTGAGCAGAATCCCAGATATTCGTATTAGAACCCAATATGTCTTCAGCCACAGTGTACAAAGTTTTCAACAAGCTAGGTCAATATACTTCTAACAATCTCCTTTTACAGAGTGGACGTCCTTCTCTTAAATTACTGTGCGAAAAAATACTGAGTGTGAAGGTACAGACCAAGGAACATTGCTCGGTAAGTTTCATACCCAGAAGCAATGTGTTCATCCCACTGTCTGCATTTGAAACTGGGGTAATTCAGCATTGATCAAACCACAACCACCTCTGCCTCTAGCATATAGTATCTTTCTGATCACAACCAGCAATCCCAGTCATATAAAACTTTTATTTCTCAACACATTCTGGTGGTTGGCAAAAATGTGTGCAAAGGAGGGCAGAGCCTGACAGCAGCACTGACCGGCCACATATCTTGTGGGCTTCGAGGGAAAAAGTGTTAAAACAGCTTAAACTACTAGTTTCAAGCCTGAATTTCCACCCCAGATGTCTCCTGGAGCCAGGAGGGGAACAAAATACAAATTGAACAATGTAGACGTGCATTTGAAAAATGTACATTTATTTATGTAGCTGTCCACTTTGAAATGTGCATATTGGCACAAACATGAATTTCAAGTCTTTCCTGCATTTTGGGAAAGCGAAGCTTGATCGTTCGTTCTGTTTTAGTTGTGAAGTGCTGCTCTGTTGGTGAGATTTGAGTCAGTCACATTTATTTCTATACCACTATACCCAGCAACATCTCTGTGCGTTCTTTGTGATCCTCTTTTTGATGTGCCCAAGTTGATCAGTCGTAGATAAGCCACTGGGACCTTTCTGAGGACTAACTTGAGAAACTCCTATTGTTTAAATGTTGATTGTTTTGTTTTTGCAGATTCAGGATGCACAGGCAGCCATGCGGTTATACACATTGGAGAAAAAACATTGGGAAGCAGAGATTAAAGCAAAACATTCCCGTGCAAAGCCTGAAGCGCAGAAACACCAGGAGGCACCGGCAAAGTGACCATCAACGCTCGTCTTCTAAAAATAGTTTTATGATTGAGGAAGAATAATTTCTTTCGTTCAAGCACCGACGTGGCTTATTGTTAAAGGTCTTTCTTTATTATTTCACATTGGACAGTACTGGACTGCCATGTTAGATATATGAGAATTCCATAAAACCCAAAAGCTGATGGTTTGTTTTAATTGAGGACTGACAGACAGACATTTCACTTTCAAAGGCTATTGGAATTGCCAACACATTGAGAACAAAAAAAACCGCAAAAAAAAAAAAAAAATGTATTGAAAATCTTGTGACACAAAAGGCTCCGTTATAATTTGTATTTAATAAGTGGTAAAAGAAAACACAATGTCTGCTTTAGAAAAATGAACGTATGGTTTCTGAGTAAATTTTATGTTTGAGGCTAGATTGTAAAATGTAATACGTTTACCTGTACAATTTCCATAGCGGACAGACGCTTAAATAGGATATTGTGCTGAGTTGTTTATTCTGCTGTAGTAATTACTATCAACGTTCAGGAATGTCAGATGGCATTTAAACAGTCTGTCTCTTAACTGCTCCCATATTCCCAGTGTGAGATGGTTTTATCTGATCTTCCATAAGGCCATAGACTGGCTTTACCCTTGGAAGGCTTTAGAGAAGATTTGTTATGTAGGAATCGCCTTGAAACCAACATGTAAAAGTAGCTTTTATTTGTGGCGTTTTAAATGTCTCCTGTTTGTTGTATATTTTGATTAATAAAACAGCCTGGTATCTCAGCTGCCTTCAGTAATGTGTAGAATTGTCAATCCTATGAAAAGGCAACAATTACCGGTGTTTAACGGCACGTCAGGCATGTCTCTCCTTGAGTGCTGTGAGCAATCGCAATTATGTTACATATTAAATATGTGTTTGCAATTTTCCCTATTTCTGTTGAATATGCTTCATCTGCCCAATATAAACATGATTTGAAAAAAAAATGCTAACTCTGGGGTTTTGTATTTGAAGGTTTTAATTTGAAACAGTAAAATGAAGTATTTTTAATGTACATTTTTCTGCACCTCGTATTTTTTTTTTTTTTGTAAATATACTGTTATTGAAGAAACTTTTGAATAATGTACAGTAAAAGCAGTATAGGTCACGCAGGATCTAAAACTCAGGCGTTGGTATATGGAGACACGCAGGTCTCTCGTGATACCAAATAAAAGCAGTTACCTGCATATAGACATACATTAATAGACATCAAAGAAAAGAGACTGTCGTCCTTAGACTGGGTAACATGAACGACTGGGAATAACAGACTCCTTTACCATTCGATAGTAGATAATCTAGTGATAATGGAATGAAAACATACATAGTGCAATAAAATCTGGTGCGGTCACGCAGGACCTTCCGAAAACACAGCTTAAGCACACAACACACTGACCACAGTGCCATCCATCGAGTTAAAAGATTGGCTATACAGGACAACCCCTGAGAGAAACTGATTTGGTTACTTATCCTTAGTATCAAAATTACCCATCTCCAACCCCTATTATCAGCGGTGTATTCTCCGCTCCCAATATTACCAACTTAGCTACAGTGGAAGCCACTTGGATGTAGTAAGCTGGTGTACACCTCGTATTCTGTGGCAGACATGGAATCTTCCAGAATCAAGGTTAACCTGATGAGAAAGTACAAGATTTGGTTAATCCAGTATTTAGTGCCTTTCATTACTATTTATTTCACCTGTTGTGTTTTGTGAAAGTGGATGTTTGGTAGTAACATTTAGACAATATAGAAAACAACAACAGAATCAACAGGTTTGTATACAGTTTCCCTTATCCAAAATCTATTTGTGTGGGGCTGGGATTTTGGTGTCCCCCTTAAAAGTTCCCAGGTTTGCCCATTTCAGATGAATTCTTTATACTTCACACCCCAAGTATTATTTAACACCTGTGTTGGCTTTTACTACTGTAAAGGGAAGACTTCATGGTATCCACTATTCCTTCTGTATTTTTCTAAACTGCAAACGTCTTCCCTCTCCAGATAAAAATCATGCGCTCTATTTTCATTGTCTTACAAGTATGACACCTTTATTAAGGAATCCTGATTTAGACAGAAAACCCAATTTTAGATGATCAATGTTTCTAATTCAGCTATTTTAGCCTAAAATGTGAATTTCATCTTGAATTACTAACAATTTACCCCTTCGTGAATAACGCTGATAGTGATACAGTTTCCCTTATCCAAAATCTATTTGTGTGGGGCTGGGATTTTGGTGTCCCCCTTAAAAGTTCCCAGGTTTGCCCATTTCAGATGAATTCTTTATACTTCACACCCCAAGTATTATTTAACACCTGTGTTGGCTTTTACTACTGTAAAGGGAAGACTTCATGGTATCCACTATTCCTTCTGTATTTTTCTAAACTGCAAACGTCTTCCCTCTCCAGATAAAAATCATGCGCTCTATTTTCATTGTCTTACAAGTATGACACCTTTATTAAGGAATCCTGATTTAGACAGAAAACCCAATTTTAGATGATCAATGTTTCTAATTCAGCTATTTTAGCCTAAAATGTGAATTTCATCTTGAATTACTAACAATTTACCCCTTCGTGAATAACGCTGATAGTGATTTATTTAAATATAATAATAAAAAGCATGCCCTTTTGTCCTGGAACCAAATTGTAACTCTGACAGAACTTTATAGCTAAACTACAGGTAGGGAAGCCCATAGGATTAGTAATTTAAAAAGTACACAGGTGTCGGAAAACATTATTTTACGCAAACAAAACCTATTTCCCTGTAGAAAAAAAGTCTGGTACGATGGATGAACTGTGTCGGGACTATTACTAGTCTGTAAACATTGCGTATAATTAGTTGGTAGAGAATTGTGGGTAATATAGTCTATAATATTTAAAGTAAGAATGCACACTGGTACCTTAACCTTTCATTTTGCGTAGGATGGAATCTGCAAGCACCATGATCTCCTGGTAAAAAAAAACAAAAACAACACTTCATCAATATCTATACGTACAGATCACTTTCACTGCTGAATACTAAATGGGGTGTTTGGCTGAGCCAACCAATCATCAACTAGACCGGTTACCTCTATATTGCATTCAGATACATTAATTCATGGTAAAAGCAACCATTTCTATTGGCTAGAATGAGCAACCAGGAAACGTTAGATAGATACTGCCACAAATCCTGGCTCATTCCTTTTCATCACATTTTAAAATCCCAAGAATGTAGAAAATAATGCCGTACTGAAAGGAATATATCCTGTAAATATCCTTTAAAGTTTGATACATTGGAGGGATCTGAAATAACACACTAAAAAATAAATTACAATTCCTTTTATATGGGGTCAACTTCTTAAGAAAACTTAAGCATTGTTTTTTTTAATTTCAACTAAATTTAAGCAATTTAATAACTTTTTAATATATATATTATATTTTTTTGGGGGTGAAAGTCTGCTCATCTTGGCTCCTTGTTCCTGGGCTTTATTCATCTTATCCATCTTTTTTTTCTGGGCAGACTCTGCATGTGCTGCCGGTTTGGGAAGTGCTGCCAAGTCGTTTTTCATTGTTCTTTAGATGATTCACCATTGAAATCTATAGCAGTATTTTAGTATGCAATGTGAGGGAGGCTTTTTAATGACTGCGCTGAAAAACTGCCTTTTTTTTGTGTGTGTGTCTCTAAGTAAATAAAATTGCTTCTTTCTTGTTCTGTTACCTAGGATTTCAGTTAATGATCTATAAGATGTTTCCTAGGGGGTGGCGCCTGACTTCCGGTGTGGATGGAAGCACTTTGCTAGAGCTCTACAATATCAGGCAAAACAACAGCTTACAAAAGCACGAATCCCTAAATATTTCCAACACAACCTGCCCCACCTGTCTCTCCGAGCTCGTTCCAACGATCATGGGGAGAAAAAAAAAAATATCAAGACACAGCACAGTGGTAGCACCGATATTCCGCAGCCGTGTGGACAAGGGCCCGCCACGTGTAGGAGTCCAACTCAGACGCCAGCAAAGCAGGAAGAAGCAGTCAGGAACTTAACCCGGTGAACAGAGGGGACCTGAAGGAGTTGCTCCGTGATATCAAGCTAAGCATGGCAGCGGAGCTGGCAAAACATCTGGCCCCTATCCGGGAAGGCCTAGAAGACTTAACCAGGCGCACCTTAGCGGTGAAAGACAAGATGGAGGAGATCTCCACGACCACTGTCAATCACGACAGGGCCCTGCAAGAGATCCGCGACCAGGTACAAGCCTTAGAAGAAGCACAAGAAGATCTAAACAACAGATCACGCAGAAACAATGTAAGAATTAGAGGGATGCCGGGATCCGTTGCGCCAGACATGCTTAATTCAGCGCTCCAAGAGACATTCTGTGGCCTACTGCCTGAAGCACCTCCAGCAGAGCTCATCATTGACAGGGCACACAGAGCCCTCCGAGCTCCTTTGCCAAACACTAACCAGCCAAGAGACGTAATAGTCCGTCTGCATTACTTCCATGTGAAGGAAGCACTGATGCGAGCCGCTAGAGACAACCCTCTACAAAGACGGCCACCAGGTCCAATTCTTTCAGGACTTGGCGCCCAGCACCCTGCACAAAAGGAAAGCACACAGACCCTTAACACAAGCACTTACACAGCAGAGGCTTAGATATGCATGGGGTCACCCCTTCAAGCTAGTGGTCCGCAGGGAGGACAGGACCTATATCCTGCATGACATCTCTGATGCACAGGACTTTGCAACACAGCTGGGATTACCCGCCATCGCCCAGAAGGGCCTCCTGCAGAAGGTAACAATTTACTGTCCCTACTGCGGAGGCGCAGACCATCTAGAATAGAACTACAACGCCCATAAGGACTCGAACAGAAATTCTCCACTGGGACCGCACCGATTCATGTATCAGCTTCCTCAGAAGAACAACCCTCCCAGACTGCCGCTCCTAATTGAGCCTCAGTAACCAGACGACTTACAAACCCAAGATTCCACACAATTGGCGGCAAAGAGACTGTCCTAAACCTCCACATGACCGATGCAGATACCATCCACAACACAGAGATAAGAATGAGATGTGTTGTTTATTCGCTCACAATATGTCCCTCTCCCCCATAATACTGTACTGATATCCCCTCTTGGAGGTATAATGTATATGCTCTAGCGGGCCTCGGCCTGCCGCCCCCTCTTAGCTACCCATTAGCAATGATCTCAATTGGAAACCTAAGCTCTGCAAAGTGCACCAAGCTTGCTATTTCAATGTAGTTGGTTTTCCCAGGGAGCACTGTTCAACAGGATAGCTTAAGCCTTTAACCAACTCTAATGCTGCAGCTCTGGGTGTATCTGAATAGAATGAACAGTAGCAGCCATGGTTCACCCCAGTGTTCCCCCTTTTACATTTTTTTAATTATGTTTCTCCTATTCTTTTAATTGCTGTTATATTGTTATAAATATGCATAACTGAACATGATGGGTGGGGCACCTGGGCATGATGACGAAGACTTGCCCGAAAACGACTATCCGTGGACCCTCTGTTTCTACCTTTCCTCGTTCATAGACTACATTTCCCCTAACATCTGTATCCGCGCCATACATGAAGCGGTCATACTCTACTGGCCTAGACTGTAAGCCCAGTAGCCACCTCCCGAAACCTCATAGACTTATCGAGGGCTCAACACCCATCCGCCAAAAATTTCAAATTTTATTCGCACAAATCATATTCCCGAATCGACCACTTCTTGGTGGCCCCAAACACCCTTTCTCAAGTAGTCGCCACCAGCACTTGCTCAAACTCATGGTCGGATCATGCAGACATATCCCTGATACTACACATTCATATCTTGACCCGGCCCTGGACTTGGTAATTAAACCCCTTATTATTGCACAACAATGATCTAACCGGGAGTATATCTAAAGACATTACAGACTATTTTGAATTTAATACCGACCCCAAGGCGATATCCCCTATAACCCTATGGACAGCACACAAGGCGGTAATCTGTGGAAAGTTAATTAGCCTGGCAACAGCCAGAAAGAAAAGCCGAATACAACAGATCACAGATACCATGGTGGAAATCCACCGCCTGGAAGCTCACCATAAATCAGACCCAAACATGACCTGTCTTGGCCAACTGACAGCAGCCAGGGAACTCTTAAAGCTCTTCACCCGAGAAGACACTTCTAAGGCCCTCCCTCTGGCTTAAACAAAACATTTTTGAAAAAAAAAAAGCCGGCTCCATGTTAGCACGACGGAAACGTCACACAGAATTGAAAATAATTGAAACTCCCCTCCCTGCCCACGGCATCCAGCCAGGCCTAGACAGAGGAAGTGATGGTTGAAGAAATTACCATTGTCCTTCGTTCCTTTAAGCCCAACAAGAGCCCAGGCGGGTTTGGGGCCCTGTACTACAAAACCTTTAGCGAACACTTACTGAAACACCTATGTGCAGTATTCAATGCCATGCTACAAAGTGACAAACTCTCGACGGACATGGTCTCAGACAACATTTGCCTTCTCCCAAAACCCAACAAGCGTCACGACGTTCCAGGTCATTTCAGCCAATATCGTTATTAAATGTTGACTTAAAAATCAAAACCAAGGTGATGGCCAATAGGATTAATCCCCTCCTTAACTCACTAATCAATCCTGACCAGGTGGGGTTCATCCCCAATAGGCAAGCAGCAGACAACACCAGGAGGGCCATAGACCTAATATGGTTCGCAAATCACAGACACAACTCCACAGCAATAATATCCCTGGACACCGAGAAGGCATTCGATCTGGCCCTTCCTCTTCCACACACAATTCGGATTCCCATCGCAATTCTTAATATTCCTAGAGGCCACCTACTGCCATTCACAGGGAGCTCTCCTTCTCCCCAACATTAACCTCCCCAGATTTACCAACTCTAAGGGGACGAGACAGGTATGCCCACTTTTCCCCTTCTTGTTCCCCATATCCCTACAGCTCTTGCTGGAGGCGATACGGTCCAGTCCGGGCATAAAGGGGATAAACATCAGAAGCCAGCCCTATAAAGTTTCTGCATATGCAGATGACGTCCTCTTAACCCTAACTAACCCGGCCACCTCCCTAGCCCATTTATTACAACTGATACACTCGTACTCCCTTATCTCGGGGTATAAGCTGAACATAACAAAATCTTAGCTCCTCACGATTCACATATCTAGCGCTGACCTCACACATCTAAAAGAAAAATTCCCCCTACGAATATGTGAGTCTGCCTAGGCATACAACTCACCCCAGACGTCACAGCCCTGTACCGAACAAACTACGCTCCAATGCTTGCAAAGGCATACGCTGATCTCAAAGCATGGGAATCATTGGGGATCTTGTGGCTGGGCCGTGTCGCTTCTGTCAAGATGAATCT
Organism: Pelobates cultripes; assembly: GCA_933207985.1. NCBI lineage: Eukaryota > Metazoa > Chordata > Amphibia > Anura > Pelobatidae > Pelobates > Pelobates cultripes. Next base: position 141,379,554 of record OW240920.1, on the reverse strand, counting down.
CCTACCCCGTTTTTTATACGTCTTCCAGACCCTCCCTGTCTCGTTCCGTAGAGCGGACCTTACATCCCTGCAGAACGCAATTAATAAATGTATCTGGAATGGCACCAAACCCAGAGTTCGCAGGGAAACATTATATGTTCCTAGGAAGTCGGGTGGGCTGGGCCTCCCTAACTTCTTACATTAGCTTTACGTGGCACATTTGACCCAAATTCAGATGTGGCACCTGCCACCCATGAAGAAATGATGGGTGGATATTGAACATTCAATCTTATTGAACATTCAATGAAAATAAACTAATAGCACGAGTAGCCCTGGCCACACGCAGGGCAATTGGAGGAGTATGGGCATCCACCAATATACCCCTACATAAAGGGATACACAAGAAAACCTGGACATGGACAGACTTACGGCACAAATACACAAAACCCCTAAAACGTTCCACAAAGTTCCCTTGGTAGCCATACACACCCGCAGCGACACAGACCACAATTAAACCCAGAAATACTTACTGCCATGACTCTCCCCTCTCCTGCTGCCCGCCCCGCCAGGCCTTACTCCTCCTCGCAACCCCTCCGACCTTACCAGGGGGAAGGGTGGGGGGGGGAGGGCAGGGCCCGGCAGCCGGGTGCACACACACGGCCTCCTACCCACTCCCATTCAGATCTCCCTGCCTTCTACTAACACCTGAAAATTACTATTCTCAATAATCCTTATATCAGGCCATAACCCAGAAAACCACACCCCCACAATGACAAATCCTAAATGACAGCACAGGGGACCACTGATCACAAAAAGAAGGCACCCCAACCTGGATGAGACAACCCTTTTAAGATCAGGCCGGACATAACCCCCCAATAGCGATACCCTAATGACAACATATACAAAAATTCCTCATGGGACCAATCGCAAGGGCTATGAAACCTTGAAAACAAATGAGGGTATCGATGTTACCTTAAACATAGCTCACTGACACCCTGCAGTAATACAGGCCTGCAATGTAATGTTATGACCTGATCTCTTCGTCCTACTCCTTACCTTTGCCTAAATTGTAAACCAATTTCTTGTTACCTATTGAACGTTTACCTATGTTACCTTTACATAAATGAAAATGAAAATAAAATAAAGAAGTAAAAAAGAAAAAAATAAAGGAACGATGTTTCCTAAAGTCCAATAAACTGAGAGCGGTTGGAGGAAACAGATGTCACGTATATATACCTGCCTCAGCACACATCTTACGGACGATTAAATCAAGCCATTGTACACAGAGAGAGATCTACATACCCGTATTCCATCATTTTTGACTTTTACTTCCTGCATGATTTCGTCTATCTCAAACGACCGCAGTTCTGGCAATGTGAATTCTGGAACACAGGACAGGTTTACAGGATCAGTTTTGGTTTAATCCCTTTAAGATCTGTTCCCTTATTTGCTATTGTGGAGTCCACCATTGTTTGTTATCAGATCTGTCCCTACATTCTGTAGATTTGTTTTTCGTGTGTTTTGGTTTTTTACAATGCTGCCAATGTGCTGAGATTTTAGTGTAAAATGCAAACAACTGTATAAAATAAATGAAGCGCTACTCTTCCTTGTGATACCTGCCAGCGCTGATTTAATTGTAAGCTATGGGGTTTATTCACTAAACAGTAAATTGATAAATGAGTTACAAAACTTTGGCCTAAATAGCCACATGAAAAAAATCTTAAGTAGGATTTCTCTGTTTCAGCTATTTTGACTTAAAGGAACACTGGTGACCATAACAACTTCCTTGATATAAAGATGTTATGGAGGTCCCCGGTGCTTCCTTACCACTAGGGGTTAAAAATAGGATCCGGCTCATTGGTATTAAGGCTCGATACACTGCCATTTCTAATACCACAAAATATAAACAGCTGATCTCTACTTTTACTGTAGCAGCATATAGCAAACATAAATAAAAAATAAGTAAATATTTCAATATATTTGAGTCGGGCTGTTTGCAGCTTTGATCTGTTTTACTTTGTTTTAAGTTTTTGGGACTCTGATGAAGTTCTTATATATAGAACGAAACGCATAGGACCTTGGAACCTTTTAAATATATATTTTTAATAGATTTATGTTTGCTATACGCTGTTACAATAAAAGTATTTTCACATTACTACATCTGGATTCCTGAGTCCGTTCCTGAATTGGGCGATTCCAAACAGACGAAGAGGCTTTTATCACCCACCTGCATCGGGGAAGGCCCCCATAGAGCGATGGGTGAGTGCAACAATTTAAAACACAGAAATTAGTTATATGCATTACTGCACTATGTATTGTTTTTCTTTTTTGTAGATCTTTTATCAGCCAGATCCTATTTTTTATCCTTTTGAATATAAATATTTTCGTTTTTCTTTACCATGTTGAATTCCTGACAATTTAAAGTTGAGTGCAGTGCATAAACCATGTTTTTTCTTCTAATAACTGATTGTATGTTTTTTGTGATCTGTGCTCACCCCTAGTCTTTCCATTTTACCTGTAGGACAACCACTTTCATGATGCTAGAACAATTATGTCCAACAGATCGTACTTCCGCTTCAGCCAAAATATTACAGGAAACAGACTTTAGCAAGAGATCCTTGACTAAGTCCGATAGGCTATCCCATTTCTAACAGATGTGTTCTTTGTGTAGATCCAGTTGTGCATAAAATGATGCAAGCGAGAAACTCACCATATTGGGCCATCTCATTAAACAGAATACAGATATTCTCCACGATCTCTGGATTCCAAGAGAAATAACGATAAATGTCTTTAGCATGGTGAATGCAATTCCATCCAGAAACTGGTAATATGGCTTGATACGCTGCCATTTCTGAAATCGCAAAATATAAAAAGTTGATCCCTAGTATACAAAACAAATATGTAAAATATTTTTAAAACCATCAAATGAACGGTATCGGCTATAACCGCATGCAAGGACTTGTGGTAAGTACCGTAATTTCGCACCAGGTTGGCCAGTATCAAACAGATGTTTTTAATTAGAACATTCTCAATCCGATTATGTTGATAACATTCCAAACACACAAATATTACCGGCTCGATCTGTTTCTCTGACACGTAACCTACAAATGACAAATAGGATATTTTACATACTGATAAGATATGCATGGACATTTTTAGGTCAATAGCTTTAGATGTGGAAGCCACCTTTCAGACACAGTATCCAGAGGCAGTAGAAGGCTGATGTCATTAATGACACATCGTAGAGATTGTTTCTGATGAGAGAAAGGATTACTTCAACGCTATATTTCAGCAGTTCAACGTCAGAAGGCCTTTCTGTAAGACAATGGGGAAATACTTATTTTTCATCAATACAAAAATGCTTTTTTCCCCCTAGCTATGACCTGGGCCCTAGGCAATTCCATCTCTAAATTCATATATCATCGCTACAAGAACAAAATATTTTGGATGGAGATTTTAAGACACGTTGTGGTGTTCACCAGCCTCATCTCTAGTTCATGTGTAGACAAAACTTAAGACCGTGGGACGAAAAATGAGATTCACGGCACAATCCTTCATATCAGAAAGGAGCAAGAGTTCTTGCCTCTTTTATAAATCTATGGTTCGTGTATTCACAAGGGAATCAGTCATGGATGATGCTGGTATATGAAGACATGTCCCAGTGTTGTCAGTGGCCGACAGAGTATCCTGCTATTTAGAAAGGAAGACAAGGCTCTACAAGGTAGGCATCAATGAGAAGGTCATCTGGGGTTTGGACACCATGGGACAAGCATGGTCAATGCTCCTCCACCTACAACCATTGTAACAAAGATCTTAGTACTCACCTGTCATAGCCATACTCCACAACAGGTCACAGCTCGGCGTACATAGATCTGTGCTATCCTGTGAGTCCTCCAGTATCTTCACAACATCCTGGAGAAATCCATTTTTTTCCAAAAGTTCTGCAGTCTTATCTAAAAAAAAAATGTTTTAATGGTTTTATTTAAAAACACCTCACCTAGGCAAAAAAGAATGGGGGTTTAGTCAGGGATGTGTCTACAACGAGGCAAACAAGGCATTTACCTTGGGCGGAAATTTCCAGGGGGCAGCAAAAAACGCCCCGGGGCAGGCGGGCAGTGGTTTCCTGGGCGGGCGGCGAGGCAGCACGTTCCCCTGAGCTCTTTGCTCAGCTCCCTCGCGCAACCCGCAATGATGCCGGGATCTGAACAATCTGAGGAAGCTGAGCAGAGAGCTCAGGGGAAAGTGCACCCTCGCCACCTGCCCAGGAAACCACTGCCCGCCTGCCTGCCTGCACGTCCGGCCGCCTCCCTGCCCAGCAGCCCCACTGAACCCCAGGTGAGAAATCCACCCAGCTATCCCATTTAAATTTTAAATTGGATTTAAATTTTAAAAAAAATAATAAGAAGAAGAATAATTGTGAGTGTGAGGAAATGTGTGTGTCAGTAAATGTGAGTGAGTGTGTGTGTGTGTCAGTGAATGTGTGTGTGAGTGAATATGTGTGTCAGTGAATGTGAGTGTATGTCAGTGAATGTGAGTGAATGTGTGTCAGTGAATGTGAGTGAGTGTGTGAGTCAGTGAATGTGAGTGTGTGTGTGTGTCAGCGAGTATGTATGTCAGTCAGTCAGTCATTGCGTGCGTCTGTTTGTGAGCGTGTGTGTCTGTCAGTCAGTGCGTGCGTCTGTCAGGGAGTGTGTGTCCGAGTAAGTGTATGTCTGTCTATCAGTGTGTCAAATCAGTGAGTGTGTGTATGTCATTGTTTGTCAGTGTATATGAGAGTGTGTGTCTGTCAGTGAGTGTGCGCCTGTCAGTGAGTGAGCGTCTGTCAGTCAAAGTGCGGCCTTGACAGGAAGGGGTGGGGAAAATTTAAATTGGCGGAGGTGCCCGAGCGCCGTCCTGCCTAGAACAGCACAAAAACCTAAATACACCACTGGGTTTAGTTATAGTATTTGATCATACATTGAATAAACCTGCCACAACGTCAATGTACCCCATTCTTGGCAGGTCCTACTCTAGCACCTAATGCCTGCTTTTATAAGATTAATCCATTTATTTGGGACATTTTGCCTCCTGCCACTCTCTGCAGGTCAAGGTTAAAGATATATATATATGATTAATTACTAAATGATTCAACCTTTAAAACTATACAAAAAAAACCTGTTATACTAAAAAACTAAAAAGGAGAGTTCTAGTTATGGAAACATTTCCCAAAAATTATCCCATGACGTTACCTGACCTTATATGGTCAATAATGTCTAAATGTAAAGGCCTTTTATATAAAATAATGCAGTAAGAGAAGTTTTAATATATATTTATGTAAGCATTTGTACATTTCCTGTTTTACAAAAAAACAAAAGCCCAAAGACTGACAAAGGAAATTCAAAACATAAACCAAAATAGCCTGGTGAGAATCTAAACATTTTTCCAAATTGGCCATTTTGGCCTACTTTTTCAGCATGTGAACCTTTTTCGATAGAGAGGGAATGCTTAAAACATTATCTCTTACTGTTTGCGGACATCGTGGCCAGTACACTAAGAATCTGGAATGCCAGCTCCTTGCTTTCATGAAAACGCCTTACTGCGCCAACCAAAGTAGTCAAAAGTTCGTTATTTACAAATCCGTCGCCACCTTCACCTTCTTTCAGCACTAAAACAGAATATAACAATACCAAAATGCAACTGAATTAATATTGCTGACCAACTGCTTGTTTTGTGTATCTTTGTAACATGCAAAACCGGTGCAAGACTCATGAGAAGGTGACAGGTGTGTAATTTGCCAAGTAACACATTCACAAGCAGGTATGATGAAATCTATTATTACATATATCTCGCAAACCTCTTCAACAATTCTTAATATACTGTATTTACTCAAATCTAATGGGCACCTTTCTTGGAAAATAAAGTTCTCAAACTTACATTCGCCACCAAGACATTTTTCCGCTTCCAGTTTTCAAAAATTAAGGTGCGCATTAGATTCGAGTAAATACGGTATTTTTCCAACTCCATAGAGGTACCTATGGGTTGTCATGATGTTTACTGGTTTGCATTGACTACTTCTTATTGTAAAGGTATTTCTGGGGAATTTACGAGAAATATTAAAATGATGGATGCTGATCTCATAATGGATTGAGGCCGAGAAGACTAAATATTGAAAATAATTAATAATAAATAATAAAGAAAATAATAAACATCACATATCTTCCTGAAAAGTTCAAAGGTAAAACAGCAAGGGATTCATTTCTCACCCTTTCTTACAATATGTTTCAGAATCTTGCTCCCCTCCAGCTGTATGTCTAAAGAATCGGCGTGTAATCTCATAGCCTGCTCTATAAGACGGACTAACTCTCCTTCACACGGTAAACCTGCAGTGGAACAACAAATATTACAGCAAATATCATTTTATAAAGGAGAATGAAAGCATTGCACTAGTGAGATAGCTAATTTGGTTAACACACCATTTGTAGGAGGAAAATTTCAGCGTTACAGGTTGACTAGAGAATCAACTCAGTGTTGTATTCTTCTAACACAGTGAGAAGCACGCAAACGCCTCTAGCGGCTGTCAGTGAGACAGCCACTAGAGGCTTTAGAGGCTGGATTAACCCTATTATAAACATAGCAGTTTCTATGAAACTGCTATGTTTATAAAAAAAAAAAAAAAAGGGTTAATCCTAGAGGGACCTGGCACCCAGACCACTTCATTAAGCTGAAGTGATCTGGGTGCCTAGAGTGGTCCTTTAAAGTGGCTATTGTGTCTTGGCGCTACCTTCCCTTTTCCTTTTGCTGTACTGTCTTAAACCATGTTGGAGTTTTTTGGGGGAGCCTCATTACTTAGGTGTGCTGCCTTCTTCTTTGCCTGTGTATTGATTTGGTTGAATAGCCCTGACCCCTTTGCTTGTTTTTTTCTATTGTGTCTGGCGAGCCTATTTTCCCCATTCAGTGTTAAATCGTTTTTACTGTTTTAATGCTATACAAGTCAACAGCATTAGCCTGAGCAGCAACAAGTGGATGGGATTGGCTGAGAGTGTCATCTGACCAGTTTCAGCCTATCACAGCGCCCATTGCTGGTATGAATCGATATGGCTAGAAGGAAGTGCAATCTCTGCCTTAGGCACACCTCCAGCGGGGCTGGGGGTATGGGAAGCCAGGGACTCTCATTCAGTGTTACACTGCTCCAAAATAGTTTAACGCTGAATGATGGGACAGCGCCAGAGGACTCCAGGCACTATAACCAATTCAGTTTGATGAAATTGTTATAGTGCCTACAGTGTCCCTTTAAATTATTGTTGTATCGATGAGGCAACTGTTTAAAATTATGGATGTAATTTCCTGGCAGCACAATCAGCGCTTCAATGGCTGCTCCTGCTGCATAACTTGATTGAAGGCTAAGGACAGCCATCAGTCAATGGAGCCTCCAGGCATGTGGTGGCAAGTAACTTTTTAAGGCCTAGCACGGTAGTGTAAGCTTGGATTTTTATAATGCTTTTAAAATGGTTTAAATTCAGGAGGGTCTCTTTAAAACAGCTCTGTCACCTTCTGAGGTCTTAGCATATTTTTTTGGTGTATTTGCCGCTTGTAGTGCGGTGGCCGCATGATGCAGGGATAAGTGAGTTTTACTTACCAGAGCCTGTCCCTCGTGGCCACTGTTATCTTCTTCTGCAGGGTCCTGTTCAACTCCTGGTGCTTTATCTTCCTGGAGTCAGTGCTGTACTCTCACACTAGACTGATGTCTATGAAGGATCCCTCCCAAGACAGAGAGTTTTACTTCAGCTATCACTGGTACAGGCTGAGTGCTTGACAAAGGTTGAGAGTGGGACTCCGCCTTTTTGTCAAGCTTTGTCAAGCATAGGAAAAGTATACAAAACAAAGTAGTCGCTACTTTGTCTTAAGATATATTTTGACTGTTTCAACACAGTCTTTCTAAGCATTTTTTTATATTTTAGAAATGCGAATTTTGGGGTGGGGTGTGAAGGAGACACTTTAAAATATTCTGCTAATTGCCCAACATACCATCTGGGTGTGCTGCACGGCTGGACAGGTGTTTGAGTGCGGACATCTGCGCTTCTTCATATTCGCTATACTTCTCCATGTACTCTGTAACAGACAGCGAGGGCGCTACTAAAACCAAAAGAGAATGCAGCACAGGACGGTATTCAGCAGGGATATTATTTTACAATTGAACATTTTCATTAAAGTTTAAAATAATTTTACCAAATCATGGAGAACAAATTGTAGGGATATTTTTTTTTAAATGTTACTGTTTAGGGATTGGGGAAGTCTGAGGTCTACACCCCTCCTTACTTATAACCCTTATCATTTTTAAATAACCACAACTGGAAACCTGCCAGATTTTCCTCTGTAATACTGGGTTTGGAAGCTTATTGCCAGGTCTTTTGACCAACACCCCATTCTCTGCCCATCATTAAGTAGCAGTACCAGGCACGCACTCTGTGCATGGTTCTACCCCCAAACTGACTAAGTGCCCATTTCAGGATACCCCCTTTCCTGCCCAGAAAGGACAAGGCAATTTCACATTCCTCAACCAAGATAATTACAGAGTTTTCACATCTGATAATAACCAGCCCAGGCTTAACCATACTATATACATTAATGAATTAATTGTTACTAGTGATGTCCCGAACGGTTCGCCGCGGACTCATCATTGAGTAAACTTTGACCCTGTACCTCACAGTCAGCAGACACATTCCAGCCAATCAGCAGCAGACCCTCCCTCTCAGACCCTCCCACCTCCTGGACAGCTCACTAACAATGCAGCTTCACAATGAATGTAAAATGGATGCTGTCCAGGAGGTGGGAGGGTCTGGGAGGGAGGGTCTGCTGCTGATTGGCTGGAATGTGTCTGCTGACTGTGAGGTACAGGGTCAAAGTTTACTCAATGATGAGTCCGTGGCGAACCGTTCGGGACATCACTAATTGTTACCAGTGTTACCGAGATTTATTTTACCTGAAACGTTCTCGGTTTCTTGCATCTTGTCTGCCAGTTCAGGTGGCAACCGTTTTTTAATCCCAGCCAAAGGAGACCCAATAAAGGTCAAGCAAATTTTAATATAAGGGTGATTCACCAAGTCACTATAGTCCAAAAAAAAAAAAATAGAAAATAGTTAGAGTCAAGCTAAAAACAAAAGAATTTATTATGTATGATATGAAACAAATTACGTAGCAATACAGACATCGCAGGCATTACTAATCAGGGAATTGTGGACAATTGACAAAAAAATGAAATATGTACACCAAAATGCCAAAATTCTCCAGTTCAGATATATTTTTTTACTCTTTATTTTTGCCACGACAGCTATAATAAGCCCAATGGCAACGTAATATAGCATCAGCATGGGTTATATGATGGCAGCCCAATTTTTAAATTTAACGAGTAGATTGCAGATTAACATAACAGAGAGTGAAAGTGTGAAGAAAATAGTTTCTACTTTGACAGGAAGATTAGTATTGGCCTAAGTGTATTAGAGCTAGAATGAACGCTCAGATGGAGGCGTGCTTTGCGTTTGTGTGACACGTGTAGTGATATCTAGCGGGAACCATGCCCCCTAAGGGAGAAGGCCAGTACAATTTACAGAACTGCTTTAAATCTCTAGAACTCACACATCTAGAACTAAAAGAACTACTTCACATTTCTAGAACTCACACAGCAGACTCACATGTCTAGAACTAAAAGTACTGCTTTACACCTCTAGAGCTCTCAGAGCTGCACCACTCCTGTAGAACTAATAGAACTGCTTCACGCCTCTAGAACTACCAGAACTGCTTCTCATCTCTAGAACTCACAGAGCTGCCCACTCCTCTAGAACTCACAGAGCTGCTCACTCCTCTAGAACTCACAAAGATGATTCACATCTCCAGAACTCACAGAGTTGCCACACTCCTCTAGAACTCACAGGGCTGCCCACTCCTCTAGAACTCACAGAGCTGCCCACTCCCTAGAACTCACAGACCTGCCCACTACTCTAGAACTCACAGAGCTGCCCACTCTTCTAGAACTCACAGAGCTGCCCATTACTCTAGAACTCACAGAGCTGCCCACTCTTCTAGAACTCACAGGGCTGCCCACTCCTCTAGAACTCACAGAGCTGCCCACTCCCTAGAACTCACAGACCTGCCCACTACTCTAGAACTCACAGAGCTGCCCACTCTTCTAGAACTCACAGAGCTGCCCATTACTCTAGAACTCACAGAGCTGCCCACTCTTCTAGAACTCACAGAGGTGCCCATTACTCTAGAACTCACAGAGCTGCCCATTACTCTAGAACTCACAGAGCTGCCCACTCTTCTAGAACTCACAGAGGTGCCCATTACTCTAGAACTCACAGAGCTGCCCACTCTTCTAGAACTCACAGAGGTGCCCATTACTCTAGAACTCACAGAGCTGCATACTCTTCTAGAACTCACAGAGCTGCCCATTACTCTAGAACTCACAGCGCTGCCCACTCTTCTAGAACTCACAGAGCTGCCCATTACTCTAGAACTCACAGAGCTGCATACTCTTCTAGAACTCACAGAGGTGCCCATTACTCTAGAACTCACAGCGCTGCCCACTCTTCTAGAACTCACAGAGGTGCCCATTACTCTAGAACTCATAGAGCTGCCCGCTCCCGTAGAACTCACAAAGATGCTTTACATCTCTAAAACTCACAGAACTGCCCCACACACCTCTAGAACTTCCTGGTACCTTATTTTGGATTCTTTCCCTCTCCTCATTCTTCAGACTTTCTCTGAAACTTATCTTAAGCTCACTATTCTGCCAATCTTACCAAAACCCAATTTCTGTTTTAAGTCTGCTAGATAACACATAATCTGTCTATGTCCCACCTGTATCTAAATCTCCCATGTTACTCAGTTTGTGTCTGTCAAACTAACTTCTGTTGGTTTTACTTTTAGTCACAGTGTCCTGCACTGAGCAAAGTATATATACAGACACAAAAAGGGAGCTTACACTTTAATGTTCATTGAAATTATACAAAAAAACCTCAAGTTATTTAAATGTGCATAGGAATTATGGATAGCAAGATTTTAAACTTTTAACCCCTTAAGGACCAAACTTCTGGAATAAAAGGGAATCATGACATGTCACACGTCATGTGTCCTTAAGGGGTTAAAAAAAAATTACGCTATGTATTGTGGCTGATGAGTACTAAGGTCATTGCTGCCGCCCAGGAGTAGTGGGAGTTTGAGCACAGGACTTAGGTTTGTATGTTTGTACACGCAGAAACACTTTGTATTCTAGATGCATAGGCCAACCCTCTGGTCTGTATCCAAAAGATGAGTGACAATGCAATACGCCTGACATTATGCATGATTCCAGAAGTGTGTTTGTTTTTTATAAACAGCTGTTTTTCCCTAACTCAGTTTGTGTGCAGGTGACTTTTCCCTCCCCCATCCCTTGTCCATCTCCCTCCCCATTCATTCCTTTTATTCCTCCTCCCCCTTCTCCTCTTTATTTGTGTACTAGTCCCTGGGAGTCTCTGAATAGATCTTATTGAATAGGTCATGCAGGGCTAGATTTACAAGTCAGGCGTCGGCAGGCACAAAATTCTAAGGCACTTCCTGTCCCTTCCTGTTACAAGTGGTTAGGGTAAAGGGGTGTCAGAGAAAAAGCAGTGTTTACATTACAGCCTAGGGACACTTCACAGTCCCTAGGCTGTAATGTAAACACCATCACTCAGTGACCATCACTCAGACGGCCCCTAGAGGTGCTTCCTGGGTCTTTGACGGTCAGCGTCTCCACACTCTGTATGGAGGCGCTGAATGTTGAATCAATGGATTTCTATGAGGAGGTGCTGATTGGTGCAGAGCGATGTTGTGCCAAGCATTAGCGATAGCCTCCCAATGCTTCCCTATGGGAAAGCATTAGATTGGCTTAGATCATCAAGTTTGATGATCTATGCCAAGGAGGAGGAGCCAGCCGCAACTGGAACCCGCTCAGCAGTGGAAATAGTGAGTAAATCACCTTTTTAACTGGAGTTATGAGGAAGCCAGGGGTCTAAAGCAGTTATTTAAACCTATAGTGTCCGGAATACACATTTAAATTTAGCATTTTGGTACAGGTGTGTTTTCGGATTATTGAGTTTAGGGTTAGAGTTTGGTTAAATATAGTATTGGAGTACATTAGGGGTTTTGTTTTTAAGAGGTAAAAGGTTAATTCTAATATTTAGGCTTTGCATGCTTATTTACAAAGTACTCACCCTCCTAAGTCTTGTGTAGCTCAGTCAGCCTCTAAGATAGATTTGGGAGCTGGAGGAATTGGTTACACAGTGAGTATCACTGAGAGCTCCCCCACTCCTCCCACAATGAATTTCCTGGGTCAGAGGTTACTACTAGGCAGTTGGAAGGCGATCCTTTCCTCTTTTTGTCCAGCAGCTCTGCTATCTCAGCTAACAGAAGCCACTGGTCAAGGCTCCAAATATTTATCTATCCCCACCAACTCAAATGAGCACATTATAAGTGCTGATAACAGGCACCCCCTAGTGATCAGGACCCTGTAGGTGAGGGCCTACTGTGCCCAATGGGAGATCCAGCCTGGGGTCATGTATAAAGCTCTGTTATGCATGTTTTTATTACCCTAATGTGATATTATGCAACTTTTCTATGTTCTTATATCTAGGTGACTTATTTTTATTGCATTGAAAAACTCTAATAAAACATTTAATTGCGAAAATAAACTGCAAAAACTGCTTGCAGTACAGCTCCACATCACTGTCTCCCTCTTTTAAGAAAAAAAAAGAGATACAAACTAACATGAGGCGTGTACATTGCATTCACTGAAGGAGATAACTAGACCCACTCCTGCAAGTGAATGGAAGCCGCTGCAGAGGTTTATGGGAAGAGACATTTTTCCAACGGGAATATGCAGATAGGTCAAGATGGGCTGGGAGAACGTATCCAGGTACTGGAAACAGAGGATTTGTTGGACAAGAGAGATATTTAGAGATGATTGTCTCTTATTAATTTGTTAATGTATTTGTTTAAAGCGTTAAAATGCATTAAAATGTTTGTTACATTCACACAGAATCCCTTTTCATTACTATATACAGAATCCCAGTCAAAGGTATCCACATAAACTGCAGCAGATCGGGAAAAGACAAAATAGCGGAGACCTATCTGGACTGGATTTTCACCCTAGATACCAATACTAACAGGGTGTCCCAGACTCTCTCAGTAAAGTAATACTTCCTGATATTATTTTTAAACCTTTGTCCCTCTAATTTAAGACTATGTCCTCTTGTTGTGGTAGTTTTTCTTCTTTTAAACATAATCTCCTCCTTTACTGTGTTGATTCCCTTTATGTATTTAAAATGTTTCTATCATATCCCTCCTGTCTCATCTTTCCTCCAAGCTATACATGTTTTTTGTTTTTTTATATTCTAATATTTTATTTGAGTTTTATGATGACATGCCATACAACAAATCATGTTAAGATCCTTTAACCTTTCCTAGGAAGTTTCATCGTGCAATCCATGAACCAGTTCAGAGCAAGGCTACTAAACTGGTTCATGGATTGCGGGATAAAACTTACCAGGAAAGGTTAAAGGATCTTAACATGTATAGCTTGGAGGAAAGAAGAGACAGGGGGGATATGATAGAAACATTTAAATACATAAAGGGAATCAACACAGTAAAGGAGGAGACTATATTTAAAAGAAGAAAAACTACCACAACAAGAGGACATAGTCTTAAATTAGAGGGACAAAGGTTTAAAAATAATATCAGGAAGTATTACTTTACTGAGAGGGTAGTGGATGCATGGAATAGCCTTCCAGCTGAAGTGGTAGAGGTTAACAGAGTGAAGGAGTTTAAGCATGCGTGGGCTAGGCATAAAGTTATCCTAACTATAAGATAAGGCCAGGGACTAATGAAAGTATTTCGAAAATTGGGCAGACTAGATGGGCCGAATGGTTCTTATCTGCTGTCACATTCTATGTTTCTATGGCTCTGTAACATTATGAAATATCCTGCCAAACCATCCACTGATGTAGGCTGAGGAGCCACCAAAATCGCTATACATAAAAATCCACATGGGATAAGTGCAAAAATTCCGTCAGCCAGTTCATTGGAATCAAAGTCTTTAAACCACACCCGAACAAATTGATTAGTCTGGGTTTTACCTGTTGTGTCTTATTAAATTTATACGATTCTACAGGTAAATCCCAAATGAATTGATTAGTTTGGGTGTGTTTTAAAAGCAAGTTGAATTGGAATAAAGAGCTGAGACTATTTTTTTTGTCTATTGCATACTATATAGCCATCTATGGTTTAAGTCAATCATGTGATATAAACAAATTAAAATACATTATAATTGTATAGTGCAAACTGAACAAATAATAATCACAACAAGACAGTCACACAGTTACATTATGTTTGCCCCTAGAAATCCCATGCTCACCTTTCTGTAATTCTGTCTTCTGGACAAATCTGTAACATTCTCTGCAAAACCTCACAGAGTTCACTCGAGTAACCAGTTTCATGCTGAAGTGTGTTTAAAACTCTCTCTAACCCTGATGGATCAGCCTTGATCACCTGTAGCAAAGTAGATGATTCGGTTTCCTACGAAAGAATACAAATAATTTCACAGCTGATTAGAGAGAGAGAGGCTACATAACAGTGAACTGTGTTTTATGGGAAAATGATGCCATCATAACAAACCATGAATTGAAGGTTGATTAGCTCATGAATGTCTCCAGAAACCCGGCACTAATTAGCCATAATACACGCTTTACCTTAAAACGTCATTGTCACTCTCATCCCCCATTAAAGATAGAATATATATTTATGAAATACTGATTTTGACTGTGTTGGAATTTCATTGAAATTACTTTGTCTTTGTATATTTCCCACGCCTGACACTTCTAGACACTGGGCTCAGCTACCGCCTTCTAGAAGTGTCTCTCCCCCCGAAGGCCGCAGGGAATTGCCTTTATCTATGTAAAGGCCCGCACTTTAACTTTTTTTTTCTATTTTACATTCTTTTTCTAGGCTTGGGTTAGTGTGTTATTAGTGTTAGGGCATTATAGGGGTTAAGGCTGGGTGCAATGTAAGTGTTAGGGCAGTGTCAGGTTAAAAATTTGTGTTTATGTGTTAGGGTAGTGTAAGGATTAAGGTTAGGAGTAATGTGCTAGGTTAGTGTCGGGTTGAGAGTTAGTGTTAGTTTATGTGTTAGGTTAGTGTAAGGATTAAGGTTAGGAGTAATGTGCTAAGTTAGTGTCGGGTTGAGAGTTAGTGTTAGTTTATGTGTTAGGGTAGTGTAAGGATTAAGGTTAGGAGTAATGTGCTAGGTTAGTGTCGGGTTGAGAGTTAGTGTTAGTTTATGTGTTAGGGTAGTGTAGGGATTAAGGTTAGGAGTAATGTGCTAAATTAGTGTCGGGTTGAGAGTTAGTGTTAGTTTATGTGTTAGATTAGTGTAAGGATTAAGGTTAGGAGTAATGTGCTAGGTTAGTGTCGGGTTGAGAGTTAGTGTTAGTTTATGTGTTAGGGTAGTGTAGGGATTAAGGTTAGGAGTAATGTGCTAAGTTAGTGTCGGGTTGAGAGTTAGTGTTAGTTTATGTGTTAGATTAGTGTAAGGATTAAGGTTAGGAGTAATGTGCTAGGTTAGTGTCGGGTTGAGAGTTAGTGTTAGTTTATGTGTTAGGGTAGTGTAAGGATTAAGGTTAGGAGTAATGTGCTAGGTTAGTGTCGGGTTAAGAGTTAGTGTTAGTTTATGTGTTAGGGTAGTGTAAGGATTAAGGTTAGGAGTAATGTTCTAGGTTAGTGTCGGGTTGAGAGTTAGTGTTAGTTTATGTGTTAGGTTAGTGTAGGGATTAAGGTTAGGAGAAATGTGCTAGGTTAGTGTCGGGTTGAGAGTTAGTGTTAGTTTATGTGTTAGGTTAGTGTAGGGATTAAGGTTAGGAGTAATGTGCTAGGTTAGTGTCGGGTTGAGAGTTAGTGTTAGTTTATGTGTTAGGTTAGTGTAAGGATTAAGGTTAGGAGTAATGTGCTAGGTTAGTGTCGGGTTGAGAGTTAGTGTTAGTTTATGTGTTAGGGTAGTGTAAGGATTAAGGTTAGGAGTAATGTTCTAGGTTAGTGTCGGGTTGAGAGTTAGTGTTAGTTTATGTGTTAGGTTAGTGTAGGGATTAAGGTTAGGAGAAATGTGCTAGGTTAGTGTCGGGTTGAGAGTTAGTGTTAGTTTATGTGTTAGGTTAGTGTAAGGATTAGGTTAGTGTCGGGTTGAGAGTTAGTGTTAGTTTATGTGTTAGGTTAGTGTAAGGATTAAGGTTAGGAGTAATGTGCTAGGTTAGTGTCGGGTTGAGAGTTAGTGTTAGTTTATGTGTTAGGGTAGTGTAAGGATTAAGGTTAGGAGTAATGTGCTAGGTTAGTGTCGGGTTGAGAGTTAGTGTTAGTTTATGTGTTAGGGTAGTGTAGGGATTAGAGGTTTTTCAAGTGTTAGGATTTAGCACAAGAATGAGATGAATTAACATGGCGTTAGCTACCACGCAGACATGAGACTTATACGTCCTATTTCTACCCAAGATAAGGGTAACAGAAATGCATGGAGATATATACTCCAATGGGATCCACCAAAACAGTTTCTTTTGATAAAATAGGTTTCTACGTTTAATATGAATTCTAGTTTCTGATATAAACGGTTAATATGAACCTAGTTTCTTTATAAAGTATAAATGTACAAAGAAATAAAACCATCTGCCATTCTGTTATGATTTGGTCAGACAGTAAAAGGGTTTCTTTTCCAACATACTGTGTGTGAGGCGCATGTCATAACGTCTAGAATAATGCTTCCTATAGACCAGACGTCTGATTTCTCGCTGAACGAAAACTTTGTTGTTTCTGGTGCCATGAATAATTTTGATTCTGTGATTAAATGAGAGGAGAAAGTTATTTTGTATAAATACATCATTTGAAAACATGTTCTAGTCTAGCAACTGATCGATATATATGGGGATTTTCAGGGTTTTATTTCAGCATCAAGGTATCAAGCTGAATAGGCAGATTCTATTGGTCTGAGTATGAATTATCAGATTCCCAGAGTAAACTAGCAAATTCTCAGGGTGAATTAGCTGATTCCCAGGGTGAATGAGCAGATTGGCAGGGTGAATGACCAGATTGGCAGGGTGAATGAGCAGATTGGCAGGGTGAATGACCAGATTGGCAGGGTGAATGAGCAGATTGGCAGGGTGAATGACCAGATTGGCAGGGTGAATGAGCAGATTGGCAGGGTGAATGACCAGATTGGCAGGGTGAATGACCAGACTGGCAGGGTGAATGACCAGATTGGCAGGGTGAATAAGCAGATTTGCTGGGTCTCAGTGTGAATTATCAGATTCTCAAGGTGAATGGGCAGACAATTAGGGTGTCAAGGGGAATAAGCAGATTCTCAAGGCAGAGTCATGTAGGGAATGGGCATATTCTAATGGCATCATAGCTGCTCTGTCACTTTCTCTCTTCCTAATCCCTGAGCCTTTATATTGGTCTTTTCGCCACCCCCCCTCAATGATTGCCAGTGGTCCAGAATAGTTAAACCTACTTTATCTCACATCTCGCCGGCACCACTAGCTCCTTATTCATGATGCTCCGATCTTTCTAGGGCATGTGCAAATCAAGATCTTATAAGAAGGTGACTCAATGCTTGAGAGAGATGAGTGAGAAGCGGACAGTCAATGACAACGATGACAAAAGATGTGGAGCTTAAATAAAGCTCCACCCTTTGTCAATGCTTGTCAACCTGCAGATCCTTCATAAGGAAAAGGTATTTCCTATCCATTTCCTGAAACAAGACCACTTATTTCAGGAAATGGGTAGAACACATGCATCATGGGAAATATAATTTGAAAGCCCTGGGAACCCAAGATCAGGCATCATTGCTCTGGACTTTGAATATGTTCAGCTTCCAGGAACAATTCCAGTGAAGTCAAGAATGCAAAACTCTAGTAGTACATAACATCCTCCTTCGATATCCAGACATCCACTAAAACCTGCTCACCGGGATACACTCTGATCTTCAATTTCATCTCATCCATCACCAGCGTCTCCACAAGAAAATCACTGATCAGGAAAGTATCCTTGCCTTTAATAAGGATGTTACTTGGTTTAAGGTTCCTAAAGCAGCACAAACAGACGAGAACAATGAGTGAACACCGAACATCACACAAACCAATCTGATTATTAAGACACATTGAATTAATGGAACCATCCAATCAAGAATCCTTCACTAATACAGACTCATCCTGAGCTGACCAGGCTCTATAGAAATGCAGACAGCAAATAGCAGATTGCTCAGTGCTGTCGGAGAGTCTTTAAGATTTAATGTGTGGAGATGGAATGTCACTGCATTGGTATTTAAATGGACACAAAAGGGATCACTAAAACATGACAAAATAAAATGTTAATGGAGAGCAAAGTCTTATATATTGTCTTGTGATCTTTGAGGTTACCAGTGTTCCAATCAGATAAATTGCCCAACTGTTGTCTAAAATGTAATGGTTTAGTCGCCTTTACAACTAAGACAGGAAGGTTACCATAGAGGTTGTCTTAAAATGTTTGAACCTCACAGGATTTCATAAAATCCCAATCTGTTATGTGCACTACATCCCAAAGATACAAAGCAAGCCTTATTTTCATAAGGTGACTGCAAAGACACAAACGGATACTAGCATCACAAGTAATAAACTATTAACTATGTAGTGGAACAAAGGAATACTTTTTCATAAAACTATTATTGTCCCTTTTGAATCTTTGAGTGACAAATGTAATTTGAAATTGCTTGAGCACACACTGGTACTTAAATTTCAGATTTTACACTCACCATCTTAAATGCTTTGTTCTTGCTGCTTTGTATAGATACCTTATGATCATCTAAACAGCGCAATTTACTACATTTTTCTATGAGGTTTGCAGCAAATTTTGAGTTTTTGCAGGTGAGGTAATTAAAAGTTGGGGCAGCTTGAATGCAATGGGGAACTGGACTTCACATGAATTTATTGGAACCGTACCACTCTATAAACCTCAAAATTAGTCCAACCATGTCCAATGTACCAAAATATTTAGCAATACTTCGACTGGTAGGTCCATCATAAGTGGTAGGAATAACCTGACTTGATAACATATGTAGGAATGCTGCTTAGAACAGTTCTCTACAATAAATTATATATATACATACATAAACTCTCCTTCTAAAACCATGTTCCTTCTTGTTCTAGAATGCCATGTACTGAATCGGCGGACACAACCTTCTGCAGCATTTTTAGAACCTCCATGAATTATAAAAAAACTGCTGAATTGTGCATCCAATATAAATGGATGTCCTTGTGTGAATCTTAGATGAGGATTGTCTAATTACATGAGCACTGAATGTAATCATACAATAACAGAATAACCTGTTCTCAAGCAACGTTCCTGGTTATTTGATGAACTGGAAAAAGCCCAAAGCAATCAAATTACCGCACTCATTACAAGTTGTGGTGACATTCAGCCCTGGGGAAACCTATTTGGAGATATTTGTTCACTCCGTCCAATGGTCCCTAGTGCTAGCGTTTACCAGTATGTTTATTTTTTAAACACACAACGGAGTATTTAGCCTTTTTCGAAAGGTTTAATACCATAAACAGAAAACCTAAACATATATAAAATAGTTCATTAAAATCAGGCAGGATTATTAAACTCTAAACTGCTGCTTTTTAAAATTTAAATTGCAAAATTTAGGCTAAAACTATTAATTTTAGAAAGTCCTCTAACTCTGTTATAGTCACAACTTGGCTATTATGGCCTTAAATGTTGCAATCCAGATTTGAATGTTAGCGACAACCCTGATTATTTTCCTTTTATGAAGAATTGTCAGGACCTACCTGTGGAGGACTTTCTGTTTATGAATATAGACCAGCACATCAATCATCTGGCCGAGAAAAAGCTGAATTGTCTGTTAAGAAAGGAAAACAAATCTATAGAGAGCAAAATAACAGAAATGGGTCACAGCAGGACTGTATAGTATGAGATCATATCATATTCAGCATGTCTTACGTTCAGTGGGAGATTATGATGAGACTATGCGATGACATCATATCGAACATGTCTTATATTTGTCACTAGGAGACAATGACAAGATGACATCACATCATGACATCATGTATTTTTATTGTCATTGGGAGACTATGGATGTTGAGATGACATCATATCAAACCAATTTTATATTTGTCACTGAGAGATTATGCACAATGCGATTACATCATATGTAAAGTGTCATATTTTTGACACAGGCAGAGTGTGCAACATAAGATGACATCATATGTAACATATGTTAAGGTCACAGGGACTGATCCTAAATATATTACTTTATTTCACTATGTACCTTTTCGTCTATTTTGGTCTTGGCTTGCCTGTACTCTTGCAGCATGACATCCAAATGGCCATTATCAGAATAGTCCATTACCAGGTAAAGGAAGAGAGAGGAGATCTGAGGAGGGAGCAATACTATTGTCATTACCAGCAAGGTGACATTTAGAATGAAAGACCCTGTACATGGCAATAAGATATTTATTGAATGTATCCTTCTTCACTGTGTTACATAGTGACAGTTATACTGTTAATAGTACTTACCAATGTTTCCAGAGATGTCATAGCGTCTGCCAAGTACATGTCGACAGTAGCAGACTATGGAAGCTCCGGCAGATACAGCATTTAAATCAGTGTACATAACCAGCTAACTCCAGAGAAATAAAACACATACTAATCGTTTATATAACTCAAGTGGCTTAAAATTGTGTGTTTTCTCATTATTCCAAAACAGCTTCATTAGACAGATATGCTTCCAGTGAAACAATAGGATCATGGTTTACCTTATTATCCCAGGTTATGAAGAATTCCTTATACGGACAGATGTTGGGATGATGCAGATCAAGCAGAACCATGAACTAAAGTACAAAGACAAAATGTAATGTAAGGCAAAGATGTTTATGTCTTACTTTAAAGGACCACTATAGGCACCCAGACCAATTCAGCTTAATGAAGTGGTATGGGTGCCAGGTCCCCAGGTTTTAACCCTGCAGCTGAAAACATAGCAGTTTCAGAGAAACTGCTATGTTTACACTGAGGGTAAATCCAGCCTCAAGCGGCTGTCTCCCTGACAGCCGCTAGAGGCGCTTCCACAATTCTCACAGTGAAAATCACAGTGAGAAGACGCTGGACGTCCATAGGAAAGCATAGAGTAATGCTTTCCTATGGGCTACTTGAATGCGCGCGGCTTTTGCCGCGCACGCGCATGCACATTCGGCACTAACGTCGGCAGGAGGAGGAGAGCTCCCCAGCGCCGAGGGAGACTGGCACTGGAGAAAGGTAAGTGGCTGAAGGGGTTTTAACACCTTCAGCCCGGCGGGAGGGGGGCCCTGAGGGTGGGGGGGACCTAATGACCCCATAGTGCCAGAAAAACGAGTTTGTTTCCCTGGCACTATAGTTCTCCTTTAATTTTTCAAAAGTAGGCGGGGTTAGAAGGGGAGGGCTTGCAAAGGCTGTAGACAAGGGATATTCAGGTTTTGCAATCTGTTTTCAGATATACACCAATGAATATATGCATAATTAAATGCAACTATGTTTTCGTTAGGGGTATATCTACTAAACAGTTATTTGCAATCAGTAACATACTTACCTCTTTTAATGCCAGGTTTGCCTCTTGCTCATCCATGCACTCCACCTATGAAACAAACATTATAAGTGATATTAACAAACCACACTGAATTCTAAAACTATTTAGTTGCACGTCTTTTGCAGTGAGTTGCTCAAACAATTCCACACATTGCGTTCCTATGTTTAGCATTTTTTATTGGTAAAATTATTGAAAAAAAAATCTAGCTAAAAGTTGTTATTTCCAAAATGCTCACCGTGAATTAAGGCCTTATTTCTGAAACCTAGGTAAAACTCAAACAGAATGTAGCATTGTTTCCAGTAGTTAAACCCTCCTTGTTTAACTCACAAGTAACTATTTGTAACTTGACTGCTGGCTGCCTTTAGCCATTGATCAAGTTACATAGCAGAAGGCAACGAGCATTGCGTTATTATTCACTTAACTTGGAACTATGAAAAATCGACAAGTGGATTCCAATTTATAGGTCAAAATAGCCAAGCTCAAAAATAGCAGAGTGCAACCAATGACTTTTAATATTTAATATAGTTACCGATAACTTTAATGAACTTTGACAAAAAGTCACATAACTGGGAAGAAATTCTGCCATTTGTGATCACTGAAATTTTAGCTCATGCGCTGGAAAATGTCAATAGATTTCTCACCTTCTTTAAAACACATTTCTTTTTGCTTCCAATTTCCTCGCCAATACAGGTCTCCCCAAATGTTCCTGGTCTCCATTCTTCCAAAATCTGCCAAAATTCCAAAGACATCAGCAAGAAAAAAAAACCAATCAATTGCAGCACATGCCGTTTCAAAGACGCTGGAAAGGACGAAAAGTCCTAAGAGTAATAAGTGCCTGAACGCTAATGGCAAACACTTTGAGCACCTTTAGTCATTATAGACGTCAAAAGTAACTTGTATTCATCTCGTATTGTCTGAATGAAGTTAGTATTCAAATGTTTATACCGGTTTTTATTTTGCTGAAGTGTGTATATATATACAGTGTATTTAATATATTTTATCAGAGTTAAAAATCAGCTTGAAATGTTTTTTTATATTTACTATTTTTGGGAGATTTGGGCTAAAATCTGTTGCCCCAAAACTTATAAAATAAAAATTTCTGGAATAATTTAAAATATTGCCATTTTCACTTTTTTCCCCTCCTTGAATAGACCTGACCCTTTATGGAGCTCTCTGGGGGGGGTGGGGGAGGGGACAATTTTGGGGTGATATTGGGGTGATATTTAGCTCCCCCTTCTCTGTGCTGAGAATTAACCCTTTCCTTGCCAGTTAGAGGACACAGCCAGGATTAATATATTGTTTATAAACAGCTTACCTTGTACTTCTCCATAGAGGGATATCTTCTGTGTATAAAACTGGGAATTGTTAACACTGCAACAACACAGGCATTGACAGAGTTAGCAGGTCTCCATGGGAACGGAAGCAGCGCGCATGCGCGGGCGGTTGGAACGCAAACACGCGTGCGTTCCACGCATGCGCGCTGAGTGGAACGCGGAAGCGCGCCTGGGCTGGAACGCATCACACTATGACATCCAATATGGCGGAATAGTCAGCTCAGGGCATGCTCAGGGCATGCCTGGCTCTCAGTGTCTGCCTGCTGACACCTTATAACTATGTAAACCTCAGTTTTCACCACTCAGGGCATGTGGTGATTGCTGGGCAAAAAAAAAGGATCAGTTTGGTTTTGTGTGACTTAATAATAATATATAAAACTAAAATGTAATTTAGAAGAAGAACAATGTCGTTTTTAAAGACACATTACTGTATTATTGCTGTGGAGCTCTGTTATACACTCAGACACATTACTGGGAGTATTATTGCTGTGGAGCTCTGTTATACACTCAGACACATTACTGGGAGTATCATTGCTGTGGGGCTCTGTTATACACACAGACATTACTGGGAGTATTATTGCTGTGGAGCTCTGTTATACACTCAGACACATTACTGGGAGTATTATTGCTGTGGAGCTCTGTTATACATTCAGACACATTACTGGGAGTATTATTGTTGTGGAGCTCTGTTATACACTCAGACACATTACTGGGAGTATTATTGCTGTGGAGCTCTGTTATACACTCAGACACATTACTGGGAGTATTATTGCTGTGGAGCTCTGTTATACACTCAGACACACATTACTGGGAATATTATTGCTGTGTGCTCTTGTTATAAAATGACACATTACTGGGAGTATTATTGCTGTGGGGTTTGCTATACACTCGTGACACACAGCCGGGGAGGTTGGCTGCTGTGGGGCTCTGCTTGCCACTCAGACACATTACTGGGAGTATTATTGCTGTGGGAGCTCTTGTTATACACTCCCTGCATTGGCCATTACTGGGAGTATATTGCTGTGGAGCTTCTGTTATACACTCAGACACACAGCTGGGAGTATTATTGCTGTGGGGCTCTGTTATACACTTCAGACAGACATTGGCATGCTGTTGTGGGAGTTTCTGTTATACACTCAGACACATTATTACTGGGAGTATATTGCTGTGGGGGCTCTGTTGGCACACTCAGACACATATTGGGAGGTTATTGCTGTGGGAGCTCTGTTACATACTCTAGACACACATTGGGAGTATATTGCTGTGGGAGCTCTGTTATACACTCTGCACACATATTGGGAGTATTATTGCTGTGGGGCTCTGTTATACACTCAGACACATTGGCTGGGAGTATTATTGCTGTGAGCTCTGTTATACACTCGTATCACATTACTTGGGAGTATTATTACCGTGGCTCTGTTGCCACTGTGACACACATTGGGAGTATATTTTGCTGTGGGGGCTTGTTGCCACTCAGACACATTGGCTGGGAGGTTGCTGTGGGGTTTGTTATACACTCAGACACACATTGGGAGTATTATTGCTGTGGGAGCTCTGTTATACACTCAGACACATACTGGGAGTATGGCTTGCTGTGTCAAGGTGCTACCAGACACATTACTGGGAGTATATTGCTGTGGAGCTCTGTTATACACTTCAGACACATATTGGAGTATATATTGCTGGGGGTTTTGTTATACACTCATGTACATTACTGGGAGTATATTGCTGGGAGCTCTGTTATACACTTCAGACACACATTGGGAGTATTATTGGCTGTGAGCTCTGCTTATACTCAGACACATTACTGGGAGTTATTACTGTGGAGCTCTGTTATACACTCAGACACACACATTGGGAGTGTATATTGCTGTGGGGCTCTGTTATACACTCTGTGACACATTGGGAGTATTATTGTTGTGGGGCTCGAAAGTATACACTCAGACACATTACTGGGGAGTATTATTGCTGTGGGGCTCTGTTATATACCTTCAGACACATATTGGGAGTATATTGTGAGCTCTGCTGCACACGCAGACACACATTGGGAGTATTATTATAAGTGGGGCTCTTGTTATACACTCGTGACACATTACTGGGAGTATATTGTTGGGGCTCTGTTATACACTCTGTGACACATTACTAGAGTATATTGCTGTGGAGCTCTCGCTATACACTCAGACACATTACTAGGAGTATTATTGCTGTGGAGCTCGCTATACACTCAGACACATTGGGAGTATTATTGCTGTGGAGCTCAAGTATACACGCATATCACATTACTGGGAGTATTATTGCTGTGGGGCTCAAGTATACACTCAGACACATTACTGGGAGTATATTGCTGTGGGGCTCTGTTATACACTCGTGACACACATTGGGAGGCTTATTGCTGTGGAGCTCTGTTATACACTCAGACACATTACTGTGAGTATTATTGCTGTGGGGCTCTGTTATACACTCAGACACATTACTGGGAGTATTATTACTGTAGGGCTCTGTTATACACTCAGACACATTACTGGGAGTATTATTGCTGTGGAGCTCCGTTATACACTCAGTCACATTACTGGGAGTATTATTGCTGTGGAGCTCTTTTATACCCTCAGACACATTACTGGGAGTATTACTGCTGTGGAGCTCTATTATACACTCAGACACATTACTGGGAGTATTATTGCTGTGGGGCTCTGTTATACACTCAGACACATTACTGGGAGTATTATTGCTGTGGAGCTCTGTTATACACCCAGACACATTACTGGGAATATTATTGCTGTTGGGCTCTGTTACACATTTAGACACATTACTGGGAGTATTATTGCTGTGGGGGCTCTGTTACACACTCAGACACATTACTGGGAGTATTATTGCTGTGGAGCTCTGTTATACACTCAGACACATTACTGTGAGTATTATTGCTGTGGGGCTCTGTTATACACTCAGACACATTACTAGGAGTATTATTGCTGTGGAGCTCTGTTATATACTCAGACACATTACTGGGAGTATTATTATTGTGGAGCTCTGTTATACAGACACATTACTAGGAGTATTATTGCTGTGGAGCTCTGTTATACAGACACATTACTAGGAGTATTATTGCTGTGGAGCTCTGTTATACACTCAGACACATTACTGGGAGTATTATTGCTGTGGGGCTCTGTTATACACTCAGACACGTTACTGAGAGTATTATTACTGTGGAGCTCTGTTATATACTCAGACACATTACTGGGAGTATTATCGCTGTGGAGCTCTGTTATACACTCTTCCACCATTAGCCAGTCTCTCCTAGCACTAGCCAGTCTCCCCCCCAGTATCCAGCCTCTTCTATCACTAGCCAGTCTCTCCCCACCCAGTAGCCAGTCTCTCCCCTCCCCAGTAGCCAGTCTCTCCCCCCCAGTAGCCAGCCTCTCCCCCCCAGTAGCCAGCCTCTTCTATCACTAGCCAGCCTCTTCTATCACTAACCAGTCTCTCCCCCCAGTAGCCAGTCTCCCCATCCAGTAGCCAGTCTCTCCCCAGTAGCCAGTCTCGGTAGCCAGTCTCTCTCCCCAGTAGCCAGTCTCTCCCCGGTAGCCAGTCTCTCCCAGTAGCCAGTCCCAGTAGCCAGTCTCTCCCCAGTAGCCAGTCTCTCCCCGGTAGCCAGTCTCTCCCCAGTAGCCAGTCTCTCTCCCCAGTAGCCAGTCTCTCCCCGGTGACCACTCTCCCAGTAGCCAGTCTCCCCAGTAGCCAGCCAGCAATACGTAATCTTCGTTCGAGTTACGTATTGCTGCGGTGTACTGCCGGTGCTAATGACAGACATCTTTGTAAGTAGTTTGTATTAGAATTGGCCTCTACCTGACAGTAAATCCAGATGAACTGAGGTGTGTAAATTTAATTGAATCAAACTTGCAGGAAGACAGTGACCAATTCTGTTGAATCTGAGTATTTGGTAGCATATTTAATTAATTCAGACTTTAACCATTCTGTCACATTTTAACAGACTAAAATCTGGATAACACTTGATCGAATTCTGAGTTTGTTTTGCAAAATTCAGACAATTCTAAATCTTGAGAACACTCTTTGAATGTTGCTATCCTCATGCTCTCGGACGTGAATAAATAACCCTTTTATAATTTTGCTCTTGAGTTTTATCAGTTATTGAGGTTATTCACGAAGGTGAGAAATGTTGGGAATTCAAAATGAATTTATTTATTTTTTTCCATGAATAGTTTTTACTTTTATTTTCATATTATGTATTGACAAATAAAATACACAGAATGAACATTCATAATGTGTAGAGAGTTAGCATACAGAAGATCAATTCACAACATAGGAGTCACAAACACATATAATGCATACTCAGACTCGCCATCATCAGAAATGTTTTTACCATACATATTGTCAGTGTATAATGCTATATAAGTCAAGTTGTAAACACCACTATGTGTAGGAAGCAAGAATGTGCCCCTTGATCTCCCTTCTACACTTAATATCTAGTCATCATTAATCCTTGATGGATGTATACGCTATGCCATATTTATCAATGAAAAGTAGGCAAATATCAAAGAATCAAATTAAAAAGTTAACATAACAAAGGAAAAGAAAGGGAAATACGAAACAATGCTGCATCTGTCAAATATATGCCCTGAGATGTGCATGTAAGGGACAACTGTTGTAAAGGTTGTAACTCAGTCTATGTTTTAGCACCCGGGTGCCCTGAATAAAATTTACTCTAGACCTTTTTTTTTTTCTCGTTAGAACCTGTGCCTCAATAAGAGCCATTTCGCCCATATGTATTCATGCAATTCCTCCTTGCCCTCCAATCTAAGGGGCATAGCCTCATAATGTTGTGTTTTGTCCAGTTATCTCTTAGAGCAATCTAGTGTGCAATCTCTTCTTTATTAAATTGTCCGATCTCTCGAACACTATGAAAATCACTATTTCTGTTTCCACATACCCGCAATGCTACATTTGGCTGTAATTAAAGTTTGTATTATGATAGGCCTTCCATGTCTTTGTACATAGGGGATATCATGTGTAAGAGTAGAGGTAGTTTCTGGTCTGTTAGTTTACATAAAAGGGTCTGAATATTCTCCCAAAAGGAGGTTATTTTACTGCACTGCCAAAATACATGATTCATGGTTCCTGTTACTTCCCCGCACTTCCAGCATAAAGGTGTTGTGTTGAGGTATATGCAATCAAGTTTGTGTGGCATTAAGTATTACCTCAACCATATCATATATGCCAATTCTAAATGAATAAGACAATGAGTAGTTTTTTTTAGTATGCAGAAGGCCAACTTCCACCCATCAGCTGAGAATTCCCAGAGGAGCTCTTTTTCTTATTGGGCAATGAAATTCAACTTTGATTCCTTAGTTACCTTTACAATTGCTTTATAGCACATCATCAATGGTTTCGAACCTTTCGAATGTCAAATTTAAGGACAAATTAGCCAAACTGGAAATATTCTCCAACTCATCTATGCTTCCAGTTCAGCTTCTTTGGCCTTAAATTTTTTAATTTATTTTTAATTCCCAATAATTATCATATTAGTAAATAACCCTGCTTAAGCTATATTCATAGATGGATTTGCAGCAGTTGGAGACCCCAGGCAAAATTAGATTATGGGCTTTTTAAATGTCCATTATACACATGTACAAATAAGTTAAATAATTTTACTGCACACCAAGATTACAAATATAAATACCTTGTTTAGTAGTTTTTAATTAAAAATCATTCATACTACATACTGCACAATTCCTGAGGAATACCACCCATCAGCATTATTCTTGCAAGTGCAAAAACATCCATATACATAGTCTTTAATATTGTAGTAAATAGCAAATGTAATAATGAAGTTAAAAAGTAAATAAGTCAACAAAAATATCATAGCAAAAACACTATACAG
>OW240920.1:141317715-141350602 GCA_933207985.1 Pelobates cultripes | reverse complement strand
AGCCAGTCTCTCCCCCCCCAGTAGCCAGTCTCTCTCCCCCCAGTAGCCAGTCTCTCCCATTCCTGTCTCCCTCCTCTCTGTATGTCTGTCTGTCCCGCCCCCTTCACTCTCGCCCCGCCCACTTTTTAGGCTCTCCACGCAGACTGTCTGCCTCGCCCCGCCCCCCACATGGTTCTCCCCGCCCACTTAGTTGATCTCCCCGCCCCGTGGCTGATTTTCAGTCTATCTCCCCCGTGCTGGCAGTCCCCGCCCCGCAAGTTGGCTGTCCCCGCCCCTCTGTCTGATATTATCCACGCCCCCTGTCTGGCTGTCCCCGCCCCCGTGCTGACAGTCCCCGCCCCCTGTCTGGATATCCCCGCCCCCTGTCTGGATATCCCCGCCCCCGTGCTGGCTGTCCCCGCCCCCTGCCGGTGTCGGCCCCTTTAACTCTCGGCCTACGTGGCAGGCCAGGCAGTGAGCAGCGCTCTCCGGGGAGGGGCCCACACTCAGCCCGACGGAGGAGGGGAGAGCCGGCAGCAGCATCACCCGCAGCATGGGCACCAACAGCGACCTCATGGGGACCGCCGAGGACTTCGCGGATCAGGTGAGAACCCGGAGGCCACAGCCAGGGGCCACAACATAACCAGGGGCCACAGCCAGTGTAACCAGGGGCCACAGCCAGACAGTGTAACCAGGGGCCACAGCCAGACAGTGTAACCAGGGGCCACAACATAGCATGGGGCCACAACATAACCAGGGGCCACAGCCAGTGTAACCAGGGGCCACAGCCAGACAGTGTAACCAGGGGCCACAGCCAGACAGTGTAACCAGGGGCCACAGCCAGACAGAGTAACCAGGGGCCACAGCCAGACAGTGTAACCAGGGGCCACAGCCAGACAGTGTAACCAGGGGCCACAGCCAGACAGTGTAACCAGGGAAATACAGCCAGACAGTAAACCAGGGGCCACAACATAACCAGGGGCCACAGCCAGACAGTGTAACCAGGGGCCACAGCCAGACAGGGTAACCAGGGGCCACAGCCAGACAGGGTATCCAGGGGCCACAGCCAGACAGTGTAACCAGGGGCCACAACATAGCATGGGGCCACAACATAACCAGGGGCCACAGCCAGTGTAACCAGGGGCCACAGCCAGACAGTGTAACCAGGGGCCACAGCCAGACAGTGTAACCAGGGGCCACAGCCAGACAGAGTAACCAGGGGCCACAGCCGAACTTGGTGTAACCAGGGGCCACAGCCAGACAGTGTAACCGGGCCACAGCCAGACAGTGTAACCAGGGGCCACAGCCAGACAGTGTAACCAGGGGCCACAGCCGAACCCAATTGTAACCAGGGCCACAGCCAGGCAATTGTAACCAGGGGCCACAACATAACCAGGGCCACAGCCAGACAGTGTAACCAGGGGGCCACAGCCAGACAGGGCAACCAGGGGCCACAGCCAGGCAAGTATCCAGGAGGCCACAGCCAGACAGTGTAACCAGGGGCCACAACATATGGGGCACAACATAACCAGGAGGCCACAGCCAGACAGTGTAACCAGGGGCCACAGCCAGGCAATTGTAACCAGGGGCACAACAACATAGCATGGGGCCACAACGCAACAGGGGCCACAGCC
This sequence comes from Pelobates cultripes, assembly GCA_933207985.1. Taxonomy (NCBI): domain Eukaryota; kingdom Metazoa; phylum Chordata; class Amphibia; order Anura; family Pelobatidae; genus Pelobates; species Pelobates cultripes. Next base: position 141,348,989 of record OW240920.1, on the reverse strand, counting down.
AGCAGGTGTAACCAGGGGCCACAGCCAGACAGTGTAACCAGGGGCCACAGCCAGACAGTGTAACCAGGGGCCACAGCCAGACAGTGTAACCAGGGGCCACAACATAGCATGGGGCCACAACATAGCATGGGGCCACAACATAGCATGGGGCCACAACATAGCATGGGGCCACAACATAACCAGGGGCCACAGCCAGTGTAACCAGGGGCCACAGCCAGTGTAACCAGGGGCCACAGCCAGTGTAACCAGGGGCCACAGCCAGTGTAACCAGGGGCCACAGACTGTGTAACCAGGGGCCACAACATAGCATGGGGCCACAGACTGTGTAACCAGGGGCCACAACATAACCCAGGGGCCACAGCCAGTGTAACCAGGGGCCACAGCCAGTGTAACCAGGGGCCACAGCCAGTGTAACCAGGGGCCACAGCCAGTGTAACCAGGGGCCACAGCCAGACAGTGTAACCAGGGGCCACAGCCAGACAGTGTAACCAGGGGCCACAGCCAGACAGTGTAACCAGGGGCCACAGACTGTGTAACCAGGGGCCACAACATAGCATGGGGCCACAGACTGTGTAACCAGGGGCCACAACATAGCATGGGGCCACAGACTGTGTAACCAGGGGCCACAACATAGCATGGGGCCACAGACTGTGTAACCAGGGGCCACAGCCAGCCAGTGTAACCAGGGGCCACAGCCAGCCAGTGTAACCAGGGGCCACAGCCAGCCAGTGTAACCAGGGGCCACAGCCAGCCAGTGTAACCAGGGGCCACAGCCAGCCAGTGTAACCAGGGGCCACAGCCAGCCAGTGTAACCAGGGGCCACAACATAACCAGGGGCCACAGCCAGACAGTGTAACCAGGGGCCACAACCAGACAGTGTGACCAGGGGCCACAGCCAGGGGCAGACGCTGTGTGACCAGGGGCCACAGCCAGGGGCAGACGCTGTGTGACCAGGGGCCACAGCCAGGGGCAGACGCTGTGTGACCAGGGGCCACAGCCAGGGGCAGACGCTGTGTGACCAGGGGCCACAGCCAGGGGCCACAGCCAGGGGCAGACGCTGTGTGACCAGGGGCAGACACTGTGTGACCAGGGGCAGGCAGTGTTCCCAGGGGCAGGCAGGTGGACCCAGCCATCCATGACACTCTCCACAGACCGCACTGTACCCACAATCAGGGGTCCAGTTATGGCATCATCCATGACACCTTCCACAGACAGCAATGTACCCAGGAGCCACAGTCAGGGGCCCAGCTGTAGACTGACAGTGTACCCAGGGATCAGCCATCCATAACACTCTCCACAGACCGCAATGTATCCAGGAAACCGGCCATTGCACTCTCCACAGACAGCACTGTACCGAGGGACCAGCCATAGACAGGGTCCACAACCATGGCATCATACTCCGTACTATACCCAGCCATAGCACCATACTCTGCACTGTACCCAGGAACCCAGCCATGGCACTGTACTCTGCACTGTACCCAGCCATGGCATCATACTCAGTACTATACCCAGCCATAGCACCATACTCTGCACTGTCCCCAGCCATGGCACTATACTCTGCACTGTACCCAGGAAACCAGCCATCCATAACACTCTCCACAGACCGCACTGTACCCAGGAAACCAGCCATCCATGACACTCTCCACAGAACGCACTGTACCCAGGAACCCAGCCATCCATGACACTCTCCACAGACCGCAATGTATCCAGGAAACCGGCCATGGCACTCTCCACAGACAGCACTGTACCAAGGGACCAGCCATAGACAGGGTCCACAACCATGGCTTCATACTCAGTATTGTACCCAGCCATAGCACCATACTCGGCACTGTACCCAGGGACCCAGCCATGGCACTATACTCTGCCCTGTACCCAGCCATGGCACCACAGAGAGCCCTGTACCCAGCCATGACACCACAGAGAGCACTGCACCCAGCCATGATACTATAGAGAGCACTGTACCCAGGGACCCATCCATGGCACCACAGACATACATTATTCCCATGGTGCAACTGAATCCCCATTTTTGTGTGTGCGTTGTTCATTCATCTGTATTTTGTATACATTTTTTGTCTCTAAGGCAGCCCAAATCCCTCTGTCCCTCTTTCTACCCCAATGTCCCTCCTTTCTAGGAGATCCATATTGTTGGTGTGTCTGGGTGTACAATAGAGCTGCAAAGCAAAGTGTCTTTAAACTACAATAAATGTGTTTAGAAATCAGTCTGTGGAAATGGGACACACTGTTCTTGTTATAAATCACTTTTTAGTTGTATAAATTAAGTCATAGCCCCGCCCCTGGCCACACCTCCACTCACACCCCTAAAATTAAAGAATCTCTCTTTGTCCATTTGAAATGTTGGGAGATATGAAACCTGTACCCAGCCATGGCTTCCTCGACAGACCGGTTATCCATGGCCGTCTCCTTTGCCTGGCGAGGCTACTTGCATCCAGCCAGTCCTCATGCACTTATCTATTCCTAGCTGAACCTGGGCACGGCCCACCAGTCTGACACTGGGTACCGTCTCGGGCACGGCCCACCAGTCTGACACTGGGTACAGGCTTGGGTTCGGCCCCACACTCTGTACCAACCCTGGGCAAGGCCCCAAAGCCTCACACTCTGTACATATATCTGAAGCCCAGGCCTGATCTTCACTCACATGGGCCTAGTGTACTCTTTCCAACTTGTACCCAGATCTATTATATAAGATTTGCACTGATCTGGGCACCACAAGACATTACATAAACGGCCATTCTTCAAGGAGTGGCACAGTCAAACTTGGTGCAGGGGCCGGCTCTGTATCAAGCTGGGCACGGTGATACATGGCGTGGGGGGCGGTTCTGTATAAAGCTGGGCATGGTGATACCTGGCGCAGGGGCCGGCTCCAGAAGCTGGGCACAGTGATGCGGGGGGGCGGTTCTGTGTAAAGCTGGGCACGGTGATACCTGGTGTGGGGGCAGGTTCTGTATAAAGCTGGGCACGGTGATACCTGGCGCAGGAGCCGGCTTAGTAGAAAGCTAGGCATCGTAATTCATGGGGGGGTGGGGGCGCAGGCTCTGTATAAAGCTGGGCACGGTGATGCATGGCGTGTGAGGGCAGGCTCTGTATAAAGCTAGGCATCGTAATTCGTGGGGGGGCAGGCTCTGTGGAAAACTGGGCATGGTGATACCTGACAACTGTCTAACTGGAATCTGGCCTATGGGTCTGCTCTGAATAAAACTGTAATGAGGTGCCAACTGTACCTGCCTGGGCATATCCTCCATACCTGCTCTATTCTAGGTCAACAATATGAAATATCCTGCAAATGCCTGCCTCCTCCTAGCCTACCTGTGGTGGTGCCTGCCTCCTCCTAGCCTACCTGTGGTGGTGCCTGCCTCCTCCTAGCCTACCTGTGGTAATACCTGTCTCATGAGCCCGTATCCTGATCCTTGATCGTAAAACAGATACCTATTCGTCATAATAAAAGCTGCAAGACCTGCGCACTTTGACCAAATATATACCACTGAATATATTTTAAGATGTAACTTCTAATTAGGGCTTGTTTGTACGTGTCAAGTGCAAGGGGTTTAATTCTGGGTTGTTACAACTCCTTTATTTTTATTCGGGGTTTTTTTTTATTTTTTTTAAACATACTGCTCTATGTCAGCAATACATAAATTGTGGGTAGATAGCTAATTATGCGTTTAGCAGCTCTCCAGTTTTCTGTACGTCATCACAGCAGCGGCTGCCACCAATTGCAATTCAGAGTGAATGACACGGCAGATCCTAGCTGAAATTATTCCAAGTAATTAGACGTCAGGATTTCTTAAATGCCAGTTTGCCTTGTGGGGAAAACACAAGAATTGTCTATAATTTTTATTTTATTTATTTTTTAAATCATGCTCCTGGTAAGTTCTAATGGAAGTTTCTTAACTCCCCCGTGTCCTGTATCAAAATCTGGCGCAAGGTCATAATTGTGTTACAGTTCTTTTTAAAATTCTCTCCCAGAACTAACTTGGTGATAGTTCATGAGAAACCACTAAAATTATAAACTTCAGTGATCTGAAGTGGTCATGGTGCCTCACACTATATGTGCAGGTCGCTTTGAAACTCTCCATATACAGAGATTGACCCCTTGGCTATCCGAGGTGTAACTCCATCTCCTAGCAGTGTCCTTAGCTAGCCTAGAACAAAGGTCCAGACTGGCTAGTCAGTTCTGTGCAAAATTGGCTTCTGATGCCAGCATGCTGGTGCTGGACAGCCAGTGGTGGCATAGCCCTCCTCGATACTGACCTCTCTCCAGCGAGGGGGAGTGATCTGGATGGGAGCACTACAGCCCTCAAATTGGCAATCATTATTCATAGCAAACTTCTATTTAAAGATCCTACTTTTTAGTCTACAATTTGAGGCTGGGAGGCAGTGCACAGCTTTCTTAATGAATTGCAGTTAAATAGCCTAAAGTGGCTAAGCTGCTACTGTAGCTGTGATTTTCTCCAAGTGTGCTATATTTGCCTAAATATTGCTGTCTTGGATTTCATTTTGCTAAAATGTTGCATTTAGTGTTTCTATATAAAACATCAATCTCCATTGTACAACGCTGCAGAATATGTTGGCTTCATTTATCGATTTTTATATAGCCTCTGTGTAACAACAAAAAAAGCATAAACCAGCCATTAAACCGTTAACATTCACCACTAAATATTTATCTTTTATCTCTGCTGACGCTTGGCAGATGTTCCATATCGCAGGTTTCTTAGAAACGGGACTGACTCGGTCACTTAATGTCACACTGTTCATGCTAATTAAATTATTATATGTCATTTCTCACCCGCCTTCCCAATAGTAAAACAAAGTTGTCGTCAGACCCACTAACAAGTAGATTGTCTAGAAAGCATTTCAACCTAACCACTCCTTCACCTTTTTATATGCGTGATTTATATTGCACCAACCTATGCTGCTGCGCTGTACAAATAATGTGATTTATTCCTGTTTGAATATTTAGCGGGGTCTCATTCGGTTATCTTGCCTGTATTTGTTTACCATCTATTTACAATGTAACCTGTGACTTCCCTGTTTGAATGCTATATCCCACAATCCCCTTCGTGTCCCTCTCCTCTCCCCCCCACCCATTAGGTGTCATTTTCCAGCACAGCTGGTGATTCCTGGGCTTGTTTGTGTCGCCCCCCCCTCCCATTAAAGAAATGTGACCCCTTTTACAAACCCTTTCAGAGGTTTCAGCTTGTGTTTGGGAACACAAGCCAAGACCCAGGCTAAAGGCCTTTACATAGCATGCTGCCCCATTTCTGTAGCACCCCCCCCTGCAAACCTAACTTAACCCTTGTTTTTTTTCCCCCCCTTCTTTCCTAGGTTTCAGCGGTTAGTTTCACCCACTCTCTGTACACATATCGTCTTATGCCCAGGGTTCAAGAGTGCTGAGTATACTGCCTGTGCAGGGGCCTGCTGCATGCCAACGCCTATGTTTCACTGTGTGTGTACTGCACTCCCCCTGTATAGCACCCTGCAAGCGTCTTGCGTTACAGATAGAAATAGCCTGAGAAATGCTCTGCCTGGGACCTCCAGCAGCGGCCAAATGTCTAACTTACTGTGTACATCGCAGCGTGGGACAGAACACTATTTATATTTGTTTTTATATATTTTCATTACTCCAGTTTACGTTTTTAAATTGACGAGTCCGTTCATGGTTCTTGCAGTTGTGGTCACTAAGTTCTGCAGTGTTTTTTCTCTTATTTTTATAACCTAATTCCTAAGACTCTAGCTAGATCTCCCCTGCCGTTCATATATAAGTCTTTCATTATTGAAGAAGTAGCCCTTGGTGTGCACAGCGCTGATTGGCTGTAGTATGCACCAATAACATAAGCTGTGAGTCCGCATGGCATGTACAATGGAGTGAATCTTCACTGGTAAATGTCTTCTTCTTATTTTTATTTTTTTTAGGGACAATTTCAGTTTTTTTGGCTCACATTACACCCCTTCGTAACATGTGACATGTCTAAAAATAAAAAAAATCTTGGTGTAATGGGAGTGATTCCAGTGACTTTGTCATTATGGGCTTAAAAAGCAAAAGTTTAAACTGTTGTGTCCCTTTTTTAATAGGGAATGTCATGTTTCAGGTAAAAGTATGTCTGATTCCAGGCCATACAATCAGCTGTTGCATGTCTGTAATTCTTTAACCTTGTACTGTGCAGTATTTATCTTGTCTTGCTGTTAAAGGTCAGATCTGTTCATTGAGTGCATAACAAACAAGTTTTAGCAATTTATTCCTTTTGGCAACATATTTTATTTATTTTTAACCACTTTTAATCTTGTCCATGAACACGGCACATTTAAGAGTGAATAGCCCCGGGGTATTTACTGTCTGAACCAGTGATAGGAGGGAGTCTATCTGATGTGCCACTTTAATGTACTGTACAGAATTAGGGAAGTGGAAGCAGACGTGTCCCTTTTTATAATATAGTCAAAGTTGGAAGCGCACTCTGCCCCTCACTATGGATTCCAGGGAGCTTCTTGGAAAGTCCTAGTACCCAAATAGGACCAATGATAGACAATTGTAGAAATAATCCAGGCACTCCAATAGATTCCAAATTTCAAGGCAATTTATTCCTAACAGGGCTGAAACGTTGCTTTGTAGTTCCTGGTTCGAATAAATTGCCTTGAAATTTGGAATCTATTGGAGTGCCTGGATTATTTCTACAAGTGTCCCTTTTTATAGGCAGACCGTTTCCTACTTCGTTTTAGTATTACTCTTTAGATGTGAACCAGTTCCTGGTGGGAGTTTAGCCCCTGAGCCTGGACCCCATACTGCATAAAAATGGAAAGTGGAGGAGCCCCCGTAGTCTTAGATTTAATTGGGGTTAGGAGTTTATTTCCTAAACCATGTATATAACTAGTAAGCTCACCCTAAACAAGTATTGTCTAACTATTGTTGGACTAGAAGTCCCAGAATCCTCTGCTTGTTTTTGTATTGTAGATAATTCTGGCTATTGTAGTCCATGTAGTCCAGCAGCGGAAGGTGGGTTGTAGTTTCGTCACACCTTTTATTATTTTTTTATTTTAAATTAGTGCAGTAATCCCTCTGTTTCTGGTGTGTGGTGTGTGTTGCTGACACAGGTCCCCCCTAACTGTAAAGTCCCCCTCAAAGGATGTTTCCAGATGAGGGTGTCTCTGCATGCATCACTTTGTGAGAATCTGTCTGTATGTTTGCTCTGGTACATTTCCTCCGATTATCATGAATTTTTTTTTTTTTTTTTAACCTGTTTTTGTTTTTTCCTCACCAGTTCCTGCGCGTTACAAAGCAGTATCTCCCGCACGTTGCTCGCCTCTGTCTTATCAGCACCTTCTTGGAAGATGGCATCCGAATGTGGTTTCAGTGGAGCGAGCAGAGAGACTACATTGAGGCTACGTGGAACTGCGGCTACGTGTTGGCGTCCATCTTCGTCCTCATCAACCTTCTCGGACAACTAGGTTAGACTTTCTGTGATTCTTACCCTCAATCCTTTTCTGACATTTCAGTTTGCAGGTTGGAAGGTTCTATCTATTGTAAAATAAAAACTTGATTTGAAAAATGGTGCATGTGGCGTGCCACGTATCCAAGCAGTTGGGTGCATGCTGGGAATTCTGGGATATTACTGTAACAGTGTGTTTGTGGTTTGTCCACAAGCCTCCCCATACTTCTTTCAGGCTCTGTCGTATCTTGTTGTCTAGCTCCATTTGTGGAAACCCATGAATGTAGCGCTCTTGCCAGTTAATGGTAGCTTGCAATGTCCCTTTTGTAACTCCTAAGTGAAATGAAAATTAAACACATTAACAAAAGAAAAAGGTGTTTTTTGAATAAATTCACGCGTGTACTTGGCAGCAATAGTGAACCTGGTCAATGAGAATACGGATTCTGTGATGAGGTCTGTGCTTCCTCCAACTGGTAATGCTGTTATCTTCCTGGCTATGGTTCTTTGAAGAGCTTATTAATTGTCTCTCGTCATTTTAAATATTAAATTTTTTTTTTTTGGGAACAATAAGTAACACTATTTCGTTTGCGGTGTGTTGCAGGTGGCTGTATTCTGGTCCTCAGTAGGAATTTTGTACAATATGCTTGTTTCGGGTTGTTTGGGATTATTGCCATGCAGGTAAGTACACAGAATTTGGTAAATTGGTGTATTAACTTACCGTATTTTTCGCTCCATAAGACGCACCTCACCATAAGACGCACCTAGTTTTTAGAGGAGGAAACCCAGAAAAAAAAATATTCTGAACAAACTGTTCCATAGTGTTTCTTACCATGGGACAGTTTGTTCAGAATATTTTTTTTTCTCCCCTGTCCCATAATGATCTTTAACCCTTCCTCCCCTTGTCCCTTAGTGTTCTGATCCCATAGTGTCTCCCCATCCCCTTGTCCCATAGTGTCTCCCCCTCCCTTTCTCCCATAATTACTTACCTGTCTTGGAGCGTGGGCCGGCTTCACAGCGCGCTCCGCGGTCCAGGAACTTCTATTTCAGGTTCCGGTTTCCGGCGGGACTGAAAGGAAGTGTGCACTTCTTTTCAGTCCCACCGGAACCTGAAATAGAAGTTCCTGGACCGTGGAGCGCGATGTGAAGCCGGCCCACGCTCCAAGACAGGTAAGTAAAGCTTCACATTCGCTCCATAAGACGCACAGACATTTCCCCTCACTTTTGAGGGGGAAAAAAGTGCGTCTTATGGAGCGAAAAATACGGTAATCCTGGTTTGTATCCTGTTAATGAAATTGTGTAGCTTGTGTTAAAACAAAGGTGTTTATGTTTTGAATATCTCATTGGTTATGTCACCCTGAAGCCATTTAAATTTTACAAGGCTACTTAAAATCGCCTATCTCAGCCATAACGTGTTAAGCCCACGCTGAAACCCACGTCAAAAATTAGGGTGAAGTCAGCTGGTATTTTAAATGAGAATCAAAAATCCATATTAACTGTGTACAAATTCAATATTTCAACCCGTTTTGATCTTTTTCAAGATCAACCTGTCCAATCTAGATCAGAGGTCAGGAACTTAAACCAGATGGTGTTATATCTCTACAGCTAATCGCTATTTCAGCTGCTGGTTTTTAAAATGACGATCAGTTCTACAAGTAACTCCTGCTTGTCTCCCGGCAGAACGGGTCATTTATGTTGTGGTTCTGCTAGAAATTAGGTAATCCGTGCGTTGTACCGCATTCGTTACATGGCGGTTTGTATTTTTAGTTTAGGGTTTTATTATTTTTTTTTATTTATTTTTTATGTTAGAAATTGTAAGGATCCGTATAACAGTGATACATTTTCAGTATGTTCCTCAGGAATCCTTCTTACACCGAATGAATGAAAAATTATTTATTTTTTTTGCTTGCTCACATGCTTGGGTCATCTGTCGGCGTCTGGTGAATTTGCAGAAAGGCTCCCCACCTGCTCACATGCTTGGGTCATGCACATCTTTAATTTATTCTTCATTCTTTAACAATGTTAATGGATGAACACATTATTAAATACCTTTTTAATACTAATGGCGCAACTAAAACAAGGAACTCCAAAATTCACGTATAAGCACTGATTATAAAATGTCTCATATCTCTATAACCAGTTATCTACCCTGCATTACACTATCCCTAACATTAAACCTTGCATGATTATACCTAACTCCCTCTGATTCCTTCTGCTAATTTCAGTACTGATGACAGTTGAGTGGTCTGTGACTGCCATCTAGTGGCTGTTTTTTTACCATGACGGGGAGGTTTCTTTCTCATGTTCATGTTGGCTTAGTATCCTAGAGCATACATCCCAACCCAGTCCTCAAGTACCCCCTACCAGCCCAGGATTTAGGGATTGCCCAGTCGTGTCTTTGTTTTTAGCAAGGGGGGCTAGAGGGGAACACTCTAAACACAACAGGGTAATCCCTAAATCCTGGATTGGTAGGGGGCACTTGAGGACTGGGTTGGGAACCCCTGTCTTAAAGGATAAAATGATGCATGGGAGCTTTGTGAATTCTTGTTCTAAATAACTGTATTGACTAATATTTAGCATGTTTTATTTTGCAGACTATCGCATACAGCATCTTGTGGGACTTGAAATTTCTAATGAGGTAACTGTATATATGTGAGCTGGGATTGGTTCTGGCTCAAAATTAAAGCGGCAATGTCAGCGTCTGGTGAATTTGCAGAAAGGGTGGGAGGGGGCAGATAAAGGTGATTTCTACTCCTCTTATCCTATCCTTTGGCGGAAAGAGCCAATTCCCTGCAGTCATTATTGGTGATGGCGTCAAGGAGTGTTAGCCGGGAGAATATATACTGAGACAAAGCAGTTTTAATGAAAGTAGTTTCTACATTGTTTCAGTATATCTCTTGACTGGGTTTAAATTTCAGTGAAACTCCACCACATTCAATGAGTACTTCCTAAAGATTTTATATGTATTAAATACTAATTTTTCGGGGGGGTTACAGTACAATTTTAAAGAGACGTTCCAGGTACCATGATGATTTAATAAAATTTATATATTTCCCCCTTTTTTTTTTTTTTTTTTTTTATCACACCTGTGGGTCGACTGTGTCCTCCGGCTTTCAGTTGATTATCATCCTCCACCCCCTGCCAAATATAACCATCATTTATTTAAAAAATTTAAAAGTGATTGGCTACATAATTAATAGATTTCAGTAATAAATGGGGGGAGGGAAAATGTTTGTTTAATTGCAAGGGGTTAATTGTGCCAGTATGAGTTGAATGGCAAAACCATGATCTTGGTTAAGGAATGTAACTGTCCAGGCTCCTATTGGTTGCCTGTGGGCTAGGGACATTTGTGGTCATCGTCTAGCCTCCATACGTTTCCAGTGTCTGTACACTTACAAGTTTGATGTGAGCTAATTTTCTCTGCTGTTCTGTGTCTAGGAACCTGGCACTTGGAGGAGGTCTCCTGCTACTTCTGGCAGAGTCTCGGTCGGAAGGAAAAAGCATGTTTGCTGGGGTCCCCACCATGGGGGAAAGCTCCCCCAAACAATACATGCAGCTTGGTGGGCGCGTGCTGCTCGTTCTCATGTTTATGACTCTCCTTCATTTCGACACCAGCTTCGTTTCAGTAAGTTCTGCTTTCTCCACCTGTCTGCTAGGATCTTCTGATACAAGTTGCTGGCTAAATCGCCTATTTCTTCCTCACTTATACTGGATCCTGTCTCCCAGATTGATGCAAGCTCTGAGAACAATTCCTATTGTGACTTATGAAATGTTGGAAAAGGAATTGCACATTAAAAATGGAAAATTGACCAGTAGTGGACCTGGAGCCATTATACAACTTCAGATTTATATGTGGAGTTCCCTTATCAATTCGTCATAATATCCAGTATATTGTCTAAATTAATGTTATTGGGAAAAGTTTTAACAAGCATTAACAATATATATTGGCAGTCTGTAAAGTGCACTGCCAACTAAGAAAAAGCACCAATTCTAAATGAACTGCTCCTTCCCTTATCTAAAATACAGAGATTATGTAGCAATACAACTAACTTGGTTAAAATACACTCTATATGCATAGATTGCAGATTGTTTAGTTTTCTATTTGAAAACGTGCTCTGAAATATAAACTCTGCTCATGTTTTTAAACATTCAGGTCACTCTTGAAACCTTGTGACCTATATTTAAAAAAAAAAAAAAATGCTGTTATTTTGTACTTTGGAGGACTTTATTACCTCCAGAACTATCCAGGTTTAAAGGGACTGTTCCAGCAGTAGACCAATAACTTTGTACCAACCAATAATGGTAAAAACATGCTGATTTAACATGTTTTGCCTGGTTGGTGCAAACAAAAACAAACTCCCAATCCTCCGCTTGCAGCCTAACCTACCTCTCCGCACTACCAGTGTTTTCACATTAAATAGGATTTCACTAATAAACCACTGACCGCTGCCAGTCAACGTGCATAAACTGCTGTCTATTTTTACAAAGTGATGTTAATTTCTGATAGTTATTGTACAAGGAATTATTAACTTGTGTGAGTGTTCTTTCATTCTCCATTGAAAGCAATGAGACTAGAGATTGGCTGACAGATATCAGCCAGATCCCAGTGTCTACTAGGATCAGAGCCCGGTTATTCTATTGCTCACAGTGAAAGGTTTTGTTTAAAGATTAAATGTGTATCTATTTATGACCGTATATTTTTAAAATGTCTCTCTAGCTTCACTTCTGGTTTTAATGAAAGCACAGTGGCCTCTAGTGGTGTACCTTTGGATGTCGGATACATCCAAACCATTCTTTATCACAAGTAACTGACTGTCCGTCTTTCACCCTTCAGATTCTGCAGAACATTGTTGGTACAGCCTTGATCATCTTGGTGGCAATTGGCTTCAAGACGAAGTTAGCTGCTCTTACCCTGGTCGTCTGGCTGTTTGCCATCAACGTCTACTTCAATGCCTTCTGGACCATCCCAGCATACAAACCTATGCACGATTTCCTAAAGTACGATTTCTTCCAGACCATGTCTGTGATTGGTGGCCTGCTGTTGGTGGTTGCCTTAGGTCCTGGTGGAGTCTCCATGGATGAGAAGAAGAAAGAGTGGTAGTTCTGTCTCCCTCAGCAACATCGCAACCTTGTAACTTGTAGAACGTCTTGGATGAAAAGCAGAATCCTGGTGAAACATCACCCCTCCTGCTCCTATGTTGCATCATCTCGAATCGGATTGCGTCTCCGGTTTTTACAATGCCATATCTGTAATCCTTTTTGTAGTACTGTTCAGATTGAATTGACTGGTTTCCAGTGGCTGCATTAAGTGGAAGTTGTTCTGGAGATGCTTTTGTTCCAGTATAAAATGCAGTATGTTTGGGGCTGTAAGAGGGTTTTAGTATTTGGGGTGTTTGACCTTCACCATGATGCCCGCCCCCCCATCGCCCCCAACCCCTCTGGTTTCATATATGCTAATTTCAACTTTCAGGGCAGGAGGACTGTACGCAATCTCTGTGAATCTCCTCAGGTCCTGAAAGTTGACTTTGTTGAATGGACCAGAGAAAGATTTGTGCTGTAATAGAATGGGTAAATACAGTTGTATTATTATTTTTCCCCTACACAGCACCAAGTCCTATTATTCTGGCATTATAGTTAGAACTCTGTGAGGTCGACTGACTATGTCGTGTATTGCATAACCTCCATGTCAGTGGGTGTCACTGACCAATAAGTGGAGCAAAGAATTTCCTCAAGTTCAGCTTCAGATGCACCCCTTTAATGGTGGGAGTCATGCTGTGAATTGGGATTCTCCTGTAATAATCAATTTTAGGCTTCTCTATAAGTTAAAGGAAACCCACTTTGCCAACGCATCGTGGACAGCAGTTTAAAAGGTTGTTTTTAAAAAGTTTCTCACGTCAGACATTACAGAGAGTCTCTGTAAGATGAACCGTGTTTACATAGCGCACAGTAAGATATAAGCAGTTTTTACTCTCCCAACCAGTCTCTTCTTTTACAGTAATTAACACTTGGATCATGTTTTTGTGTTTTTTATTTTTTTTTGTTTGGTTTTTTTTTTTTTTAAATAAATATGCTCACCTTACATCATCTTTTGAAATCACAGGATAAAATAAAGTTTATGGAGAGTTTTTTCTTTCATTCAATATATTTCCCTTACCGACAGAATGACATCTATATCTAGTAAAAAAATTGCAATCCTCTAAATCAGCGTTTCCCAATTGGTGTTCCGCTGCAATTTCGGGAAACAAAATGGCTGCCGCTGATAACTGAGACGGGCGGCGAGGGAGCACCCTCGCGTGCACCGCAGTGATGTCCGAGCCGGAATATGTCGTCACTCAGGCCCTGGCATCACTAAGAGGCGCGCAAGGGAGTTGAGCAGGAAGATCACTGCTCCCTTGCCGCCAGCTGCTCAGCCCACTGGACCCCAGGGAAATAGAGACTCTATGTCAGCACTCCCAAAGGTAGGGAGGCTTGGTGGAGTGAAATTAAAAATAAATAGTGTGTGTCTGTTAAGGAGTTTGTATATGTGTATGTCAGTGAGCGTGCATCTGTGATTGTCAGTGTGTGTTTGTCACAGAGTGTATGTCTGCATGTCACTTAAAGTGTATCTGTGTGTCAAGGTGTGTGTGTATATATGAATGTATGTGTCAATGGTTTTATATGTGTGTTAATTTGTTTGTGTATGTATGTACGTACATCAATCATATGTGCATACATCCCAGCAATCAAACACCAACACGACAAGCAAACACACTCCTACAAACACTATACAAAAACCTCTGGATTCAAATTTATATACAAATTATCTTCACTCAAACACAAATACTACACACAAATGTACATTGCATTTAAAAGCGACCGCTACATCCAAGCACACCCCTGCACGCAAATGCAAACATTACATACAAACGCACCCCTATATCAAAACGCTAACATTATATACAAACAGCAACTGTACACACAAAAGCACACCTGCTCCTAAGCACTACTATCCGTTTACTATCTGCGCTATGGCGCCAACATTTTTTGGGGGGTTCCATGTTGTTAGTGCAAATATGTCAAAGGGTTCCATGGGAAAAATTAATTAGGAACCCCTGCTCTAAATAAATTGAGGTAACTAACAATATTTCTGAATATTACACAGATGACTTTAGAGGCCTAGGGTGGGTGTCAATATTTGATGTGAGCCGCACATAACTCACGTAAAGTGAATCTTTTGGTGGTCATTTCATATTTCACAAGATCACTGAAAGTGACAGATCTGGCGGCCGCATGGTGCATGTGAGTTAGGTTTTGCTTACTTCAAACTGCCCGTCGTGGCCTCTGCCATCTTCATGCAGTCTTCTTCGGCTCCCGCCACTTCATTTGCCAGGAGCCACGTCAGTGCTATAATTTCATGCAAGCGTGATTTCAGCACGGACGTTTATAGAGGCTCCTGGAAGACCGCGGGAGCCGCCATAGATCACGTCTGAATCCCACAACCATCAGTTGTGACAAAGGATGATGGTGGAACTCAGCTTTTGTCATGCTCCGATTTATCGTAAGACAAACTAGTGGTGAAATTCCAATATAGTCTCTTGATCAGTATTTTGAAAAAAAAAAAAATCTTTATAAAATGCTAAAAAGTGAAACCTGCTTTATTTAAACCGTGACTTGAAAAACGATTTGGAAAATTTAGTCCAATATAGCGAATTTGGGGAAAATTCTCCTAATTGGCTATAGTCACACCCTGGCTACTACTGCCTCAAATTTACTATTTTGATTTTATCCCACCACACATCAGGGTTTAGTGCAGAGGCAGACAACTTTCAGCACTCCCGATGTTGTGAAGTACAGCTCTCATAATACTGGCAAAGCATCAAGGGAAATGTAGTCCTAAACATCTGGTGTGCCAAAGGTTGACTACACCTGGTTTGTGCATATATCCATTAAACGAGAAATGTGAATATGTCTAATAAGCAAAGGACAGATCACTATTAAAACTTTATTTATTTTTTATTTCTATTTTCATCAAAGTGTTTTGTTTTTTCCCCATTTTTTGTTTTGTTTAAATTGTATTTATGTTGTAGCTTCCTTTTAGAGAGCGATTCGTAATATGGTTTGTTCATCACTGTATTAAAAGAGCTTTTGTAATATTTCAACAATTTGAGTTTCTGGTAATTTGATGGAGAGCACTGATTTTGTTATCAGCACTGAGAAGTGTGGGATCCTGTATCCCATGGGAGGCCAGCCTTAGCCCTTCAGTTATTCTGGGATTGAATAACCTAGCATATTGGGAATTATAGTCCAATAACCGAAGGAGGGCTAGACATGGACAGCCTGTTGTATCCACCCCTAAGCAGCACATCTCTTGAATTAAAACAATCTTTATCAAAGTACATTTCCATCCACGTTGCTAGGACAATGTGCTTGCTCCCTTTGGGTCTGTGTTTTTAAGGCTTGATGATAATTCTATTTTTAGTTGTTTTGGTCAGGACCTGGAAATATAAATTAGGTTTTTATCTTTCTTGAAAATATAATCGTTCTTGTTGTTGATATTTTTGCTGGTCTTTCTTTGTTTTTCGAATATTTCTTTTTTCCCCCTCTACCCTAATCCACTTAACAAAATATAGTCCTTATCATTCAGCCCATGCCAACCACAAATTGTGGCAGATTACATTTTTTTAAAATTATTAATAAACATATATTTAATCTCCTAGTCCAAAATAACCAAGTAGAACGAATGGCTAAATTGGAGATTTTGTTTTACATTTTTGGATGGAGAAAAATTCTTATTGACTTTCTCCATATTTTCTGGTTTTGTGAATAAATTCTCATATTTTCATCCAAGTCGCGTGGTGGTGGTTTGTTTGTTTTTTGGTTAAAGATCACGTGGGATATGGGCTGCTAGAATCTGCTTTAGACACCATTTGACCAATTTTTATAACGGATAGTGGCTGTAATCTTTTGTTGCATTCCCCCCCCCCCCTCCCCTTTACTATTTTGCATACCATTTCTAAATTGATCATTTCCAGTCCTTAAAGGGACACTATAGTCACCCAGACCACTTTAGTTCAATGAAGTGGTCTGGGTGCCGGGTTCCTCAGGTTTTAACCCTTCAGATGCAAACATAGCAGTTTCAGAGACACTGCTATGTTTACATTTGGGGTTAATCCAGCCTCTAGTGGCTGTCTTCTGGACAGCTACTAGAGGCGCATCTGCGACGCTGGAGGCACATTTCGCCTCCATCGGAAAGCATTGAGACATGCTTTCCTATGGACACTTTGAATGCGCGCGCGGCACTTGTGCATTCAGCTCCACTGCCACTAGAGGCGCATCTGCAATGATTGAGGCATATTATGGTACTATAGTGTCCCTTTAATGCATTTGTCAAGTGAAATATCTCCACATAAACCACTTTAAAATCTTATTCCCTAATAATACTATTTTTTTTTCCTGTGATTGCTCTTTATCAGACCTGCAGCGGTAGGCAAGTTAGGTTGGTCAGATACCGGGTGATTTACAATACGAGTCTGGAATTCAGAAAGTCTAGTGAAAAATCTGACAATTGATTCTTAGGTAAGAAAATACAGTTTTCCTTCTTTACAAGCTATTCCCTGTATGGCTGATCTCTTATTAACGCTCTAGTCTGGTTTTGTTAGTGTATTGTGCCAATGAGAGATTATCTCTATTAAATATCATATAATAATACAGAGGTGATAAAACCGCATCTGTTATTTGTAGGCGTGGACTATGTGAATCAGTCTTCCGAGAAAGATAGTTTTGGCACTGGCTATCACATTCTGCCTCGTCCCCTGTCTATATATCACCCTTTTTAAAAACCTTCCCCGCAGTACAGTGAGGGGAAAGGGAGATACCTTCGCTATTAATAACCGTATCTTACGCAAGGAATGAAAATTGAGAAAATATCAAAACGTTGGCCATTACACATCCAACCCACGTTGTGCTCCAATACAGTTCTCCAACGGAGTATCCATATTTAACTTGAATATTCCCTCAAGAGTCAGAGGGGAAAGGAGAGGAGAGAGACTGAAAAACCTGTCACCAGAAGAATGGGACTTATATTGCCAGACGATGAAAACTACTATTTAGAAGATACTACCATCTCACATAGATTCCCTGCCTCCGATATAGGGAAAATAACCTACAACTCCATAACAGTGCTAACTTGGGTGAAAAAGTCTGACGTACGTTTCAGTGCTTAGAGAATTGCCCCTTCGTTACAAACTATTCCCTGTATGGTGAATCACTTTGTAAATGAATAAATAAATATAAGGGTGGTCTTTGTTAACCCCTATTGAAGGTGCATGCTCCAAGGCAGCACCAAAACGTGCTTTGGCACTATCATGGATTTTTAGGTCCTTTGTTTATGTTTATTTTTCTTTAGAGCAATCAGCACTTTTCACCAACGTGTGAACTTGTGAGAAATCAGAGGGAATCTCACATTTGAAGTCAAAATACCCAAATCGGAAAAATTCTACAAGTCAAATGGTTTTTCAGCACAGCGATTTCAAACTATAAAATCTGAACTTTGCTTTGCATTCCCGAAGTTCACACTTGTATGATTAACACTTATCCCAAATAAGTTGGTGCCTTTTATAAAAATTACTTAAAGATTTTCAAAAATGTGCAGTGTCTAGCAATATTGCTGCCAGGCCATGAGACTTGTGACTTCCATATTGCACATCACTGTACACATGAGAGTGCTGGCTAGTATATTTTTATCATAACAAAAAACCCACACAAGGTTATTCTGTGTACATTGAAATTATAGCCAATTAAGCCAAACGGCAAACATTAAGATAAAATAGACAAACAGTTCAGTGTTTATTGAGTAACACCGACAGAATCACACGTGTCCAACGCAGGTTGTAGATGCAGAGTTTGCATTTTATATACATTTTGAGAATAAATATACTGGAAACAAAAAGCTTTCCAGAAATTTTGTTACTTGTGGCCAACCAGAAAAAAACAGAACTGCTCTAGCCAGAGACTGAAACTAGATCATAGACAGAGACACCAAGATCTCCTTGCAGAGAAAGAGCAGTAGGCTGTAGAATGCTTATAGCACCTATATATCTTTTAAAAGACTAGGGCTGTACGATGAATGTAGTGTGACTTTTACTATTCTCCAAGCATAAAATACAAACAGGTACCACCAGGTGGCATTGCTGTTCTTAAAGGAACACTATAGTATTCACCATTTACTTGCTTGCCTTGATCCAGTGTCGGGCTCCCTCGGCGCTGGTGACCTCCCCTCCTCCAACGACGTCAGCTTCCGAGAAGAGCCGCATACACGGCCAGAGGCGCGTGTGCATTCAAATCCGCCCATAGGAAAGCATTACTCAATGCTTCCTATAGGGATATTTTTTGACGCTGGACTCTGTGAGGACGTCCAGCATTAAATAAGTGCAATTTACTCCGTGTAAATAGCAGAAGCGCCTCTAGGCTGGTTTAACCCTGCAGTGTAAACATAGCAGTCTATCTGAAACATGTTTTCAGCTGCAGGGTTAAAACTAGAGGGACCTGGCACCCAGACCACTTCATTGAGCTGAAGTGGTCTGGGTGCCTATAGTGGTCCTTTAAAAAGAATACAAAATAAAGACAATTCAAGCAACACCCCATGCACCATCAGCACTGCAGCCCACTTCAGGCAGGAAATGTCCACAGTTTTCAAAGAAACACCGTAACGTTAGGAAGGAAAACAAATGTATCCCTAATAGTAGAGTGAGGTTATAACTACTTAGATACAGGCCTCTACCAGAAATAAAAAAATTAAACAGATTAACTTAACGTCTATTTCCAGGCGAGCCAGTCTCATCCCGGTCACCAGTCCTCCCACAATCGTAATGTGACACCAACGACGTTATTTGGTAACGTGAGAATTGTGAGGAATTCAAAGTAAATTTCAAAATCTGAGGCAAGCTAGCTGAAATAGAAACATTCTCCAAGTCAATTCTGTTTTCAGTCTGGCTGCTTTTCGTTAAAAGAACACTATAGTCACCTAAATGACTTTAGCTAAATAAAGCAGTTTTAGTGTATAGATCATTCCCCTGCAATTTCACTGCTCAATTCACTGTCATTTAGGAGTTAAATCACTTTGTTTCTGTTTATGCAGCCCTAGCCACACCTCCCCTGGCTATGATTGACAGAGTCTGCATGAAAAAAAAAACTGGTTTCACTTTCAAACAGATGTAATTTACCTTAAATTATTGTATCTCAATCTCTAAATTGAACTTTAATCACATACAGGAGGCTCTTGCAGGGTCTAGCAAGCTATTAACATAGCAGGGGATAAGAAAATCTTAATTAAACAGAACTTGCAATAAAGAAAGCCTAAATAGGGCTCTCTTTACAGGAAGTGTTTATGGAAGGCTGTGCAAGTCACATGCAGGGAGGTGTGACTAGGGTTCATAAACAAAGGGATTTAACTCCTAAATGGCAGAGGATTGAGCAGTGAGGCTGCAGGGGCATGTTCTATACACCAAAACTGCTTCATTAAGCTAAAGTTGGTCAGGTGACTCTAGTGTCCCTTTAAGTTCACCTTGCTTTTTTAACTTTAGCGAATAACTTCTCAAATCTATGATTGAATTCAGAATATTACATGGACCTATAGTTATAAAGTCCACATTTGCTGTATTAAAACTTCACCCCGCTGTATTAAAACCCTGCACCCACGGAAGTACACACACACACTCCCCCTGCTATGCTGCATGGCAAGTTAAAGTAATACTGTCTTAAATGATATTATGGTTATCTCCTCTCAGTGTTACCGGGGCTAAAAATGAAATAATACCAAGATTAGACCAGGGACGTTTCAGGACCCCATTCTAAAATAATAGTGTTTTTTTTTTTTTCAATAATCAACTAAACTTATATCTTTCAAGCCTCTGTCAGCCCCATCAACACCCCTGGGTGACAGTCTGCATAAACATTATTTTAATTGATTATTGAAAGAAAAGTTAAAATAAATTAACCAGGTTGTGGCTGATATTAAAGTTAGGAAATTAAATGAGAGAGGTCTTAAACCGATCTGCACCGATAGATTTGTGCATACCACAGTAGTATCTTCCAGAGGTGATGGTGGGTGGGTTGGGGGGGAGGGTGCATGTTTGGGGGCATGTTTTGAGTCTCTGTTGGCTCAGGGAAGACAGATTTGGAGACCCTGGCCCATACAGGTGCCCCCTACCCCTCCATGCCTGTGTGGAAAATCTGTACACAAGATTGTGGTCTTGTTAGTGTCTATCACAAAGTGTCTGTAAGAGTGAGCTTGCCCACCTGCTATTTTTTTTAATTCATATTTTATTATTCATATTTTTTTTAATTAAATGCCTCTTATGATTTTTAACTCACAGACTAAAATAAAGATTTATTATTGACAATTATCCATAATGATGGGTAGGTACTGAGGCGGAGAGCCTTGACAGCTAACAGGCCTGGTTCAATGATGATAATATATTAGTTGTATTGCAGCAAAGTCAGCCACATGGGGGTAGTATTTTATTGGTGTTTATCATAGAGTTACAAAATAACTTCATTCCTGATTTTATTTTTCTGTTGTCTGCCACACACATAATGAGCTGACTTGTTTTCGGGATCTATTCATGAAATACTTATCGTAGCTCAATTAAAGAGATAATCTATGCACCAAAACAACTTTAGCTTCATGTCGTGGTTTTGCTGTATAGATCATGCCCTTGCGAAGTTACTTGCCATTTAGTAGTTAAAGCACATTGTTTATGCATGTCTAGTCACACGTCCCATTGCTCTGACTCACTCAGCCTCTGGGGGGGGGAGGGGAAGGTTTATTTTCACAGCAGTGTGTTTACTTTAGAAGTTATTATCTTCTGCTCTGTTGATTGAACGTTAATCATATAGAGCAAGCTGCTGCAGGCTTTAGAAGGCAACTAACAGGAGATAAGAAATTTTAACGTGACCACTGCAAAAAGGTAAAATTAAAAATGTTCGTTCTTTTTCAGGAACTGTTGAAAGGGAGCCTGTGTGAGTGAGGGTGGTTTAGCAGAACTCTCTGCATGGTTGTTCACATTATTGGCCAGCCAGGAGGCTGTCTGCCAGTCTGGCATGTTTGACACCTACCCCCGTCAAGGCATGCTGAAATCGGGGTCTTTGGGAGGCTTGCTTTAACCCCTTAAGGACACGTGACATGTCATGATTCCCTTTTATTCCAGAAGTTTGGTCCTTAAGGGGTTAAACAAGAGACCTTAGTTTCAACCGTTAAACTGTTCAAAAATTATGTGTTTAAAGTTTGAAATTGTTGGACCGGGGACTTTTTTTTCAGTCTAGATTACTATGTAACTAAATACTCTTTACATGAGACACAAGATAAAGTCCATGGCAGCCTAAAAATACATTGGCCAAAAACCTGTTAGGAGATGGAGAACTGCAGGTTATGAGCCTGCTAATCCAGTCAATGGGTTAAAATTTTATAGAGCTTTAACAAGCAAATGGTCTTTTCATGAGCCATGTGTGTCCTTGATCCACTGCAATCAACAAATTCTATGCCAGACAACCGATATTAGCATGAAATAAGAAATCGAACCTGCTCCTAACTAATTGTTTTAATTACCCAACCAATCAAATTCCTCCGAGCTGCTTCTAATGCAGGTGGATATATTATAAACACTCGTACTTCTATAGATGAGGTTTGGATCCGTTCCTGAATGTCCGAGAATATTTTAAATATTTGGAAAAAGCCTCACGTAACATGTTTCGTAGTGTTTGGCTTCTACAACCTTTCCCGGTCCCATCAGATATTCATTAATCTCAGAAAGATAAAAGACTGCACTGACTCTGCCAGGAATCAAATCTCCAACCTTGAGATTTTAACAGCCAATCATTACAAAATTTTAACTTTCGGAATTGGTTAATTTTGAAAACTGGGCGCTAAGCCTTGGTAAACTGTGATTTCAACTTTATACGTTGGATGGCAGACAAATACATTTTTAACAAATTGCTTTACTCAAATTAGTTCCAGTTATATGTGCTGCTAGGAGGGGGCTTTGGGAGGCAAACCCCATATGTGGGGATCTGTAGCCATGGTCCTTGGAAGGTGGTAGAGGGGGCAGGTGCAAATTAGTGTTTAATTTCCTTTTAAATCAGACAACTGCTTCTTAATGCAGCTCCTTATTATAAAGAGAATGATTAGTGATATAGTGCTCCACAAGGTCACTAGGCGGGAGTGGGTGACGTCCTCCAGGCAGTGCCACCACCAAACTGGGGCTGCTTGCAAAACTATTGGCTGCCGCTAAAGCACACTAGCAGACACAAATTAGCTTACACACACATAACGTACAACACAGGTGCACTCAGGTACACACAGACACACACAAATCTACAAACTACCAAACACACAAATGCACAACATATACCCACTGCCAAACACATGCATAGCCCAACATACATATACAGGTGATACTCGAAAAATTTGAATATTGTGCAAAAGTTCATTTATTTCAGTAATGCAATGTAAAAGGGGAAACTAATATATGAGATAGACGCATTACATGCCAAGCAAGATAGTTCAAGCCGTGATTTGTCATAAGTGCGATGATTTTTACGTTGCATTACTGAAATAAATAAATTTTTGCATAAAATTCAAATTTTTTCGAGTGCCACCTTCTTCTTTGCCTATCTTGGTGCTGGAGGAGGGTGACTTCCTTGGGGTCCAGTGGGACTGCAGGGTTTTCCTTGCCCTCCCGTGTGGCTTCCTTCTCGCCCAGGCAGGAAGTGATCTGACATCACTTTCTCCCAACGCTGCTGGACGAAAATAAGGGCCATTTTTCCGTGTTGCAGGGGCCTATTCCTCTTCACACTCAGTATGTGGTCAGGCTAGGTGGGATATGAATATCTTCCCAACCAGACTGTATAGCACTTGCAGGCCACGGGGCACAGCTGGGCTCTGTAATGGAGTACCAGCTGTGTCCTGCCCCCAGGTAACCGTCAGGAGGGGTTGCTGGGGAATAGAACTGTACTGCACACTGTCAGTTAATGATATTAATGAATACCTGGCAGTGGGCTTGCTACCTCTATAGCTATAGCTCATCAGCAACACGCTTTTCATGGGTTTAGAAGACAGGACATAACACAGGAAGGCAGGGATACGTCATGACAAATCCCCAACCCTCTGTTAATGTTTGGGTTGCCAAAGTTTCAAACCCCAGGTGTTTGTGGATTCTAGAAATGGCCCAGGCAGGGCGCACTGCTAAGGTTTTCTGTACGTGGTCATTAGTTTTGCTGTTGGGAGATAGCCATGTACATTCAATAAGTCTATCTTGCAAGTCGGGAACAGGCTGACCTCAAAATAGTAACCGAAAGGTTTTGATTATCTGAAAATGGAATCTGGAGCCCATACAGCCTATGTAATATTTACATGGGAGATTTCCTGTGGGTGAAGTCTACAATTCTGGGGGCACTTGATCCATGTTTGCATTAGTTCATTTTTGCCCAGTGCCGTGTGTATGTAGACGATTGGTAAATTTACCAGCAAGTTATGCCAGTGACAAATGGTTTGTTTTTTTACTGGAAAAGAAAGGAATGACCTGTGAACCAGTAAACACCCAAAGCATTTACAGAATTAGAATTCTGCGAGTTACAACACAACAGTTTAAAAAGAGCAATATTTACTGAACAAGGGTATTTTGAAAACTATACCGGATTATTTACTAAAGTCATAACTCCAGGATTTAGTCATATTTTACAAACACTTTCAGCGGAAAAAACCCCTCAGAATTTATTCACAAAATGTGTCAAATAATTTAAGTGGAAGAAGAAAGAATTCCTGTGTATCTGTATGATGAAAAGAAAGGCCCAAAGTTTCCATCAGGTGCCTAATTGCAACGCGGAGCCACAGGGTTTACCCAGGCACAGAAACAAGCAACTCAAAAAGTAGGTAAATGGCGTCTATTAACAAGAGAAAACCTTTATTACGTCATCTGACTTTACAAACTAATGTGAGAAAAAAACAAATGAGTGAGTAAAAATAGAGGGATCTACCAGAGCTTATGATGAAAGAGCTTGACATGTGTCGGTATATCTGTTAGAACTGAAAATGCCTTATATAAGATACATTTAAAGTCAGATGGATCGAAAGAAATCGCTACTCAAAAAGTATAGCGGCTAAGCTCAGCCCAGCGTGTATATACATAAGAATGGGTAGCTGTATAATGAAAAACAGAGTAAAGTAAAGACAAGGGCTATGAATGGGTGACTATACAGAGCACAGTATAGTGGGCAGGAGGTAAATCAAACCACCATGTCCCTTAGAGAACCCTAGGGTATAGAGAGCTATGTAGGGTAGTATCTGGGAATAGCAGGTAAAAAATCTAAATAGATGCAAAAAAGAGGTTATTGCCCTATCAGATAGAAAAAAACGTGCAGTTCCCCAGTAAGATACTAATTCCTCGTTTCCACTGAGCGGATCGGTTCGGTACGGTTCGCTATTTTGGGTGTTTCCATTATGAAAGTGGTCCATACAACCGAACCGTACCGCACCATTCAGGGTCTTGCTTCAGATGTAGGGCCCTAAGAAGTGGAATGGTTCGGTTAGGGCGGAGCTACTATACAATCCATTGATTGGTGGACAGGAAGAGCATTTTTTCTAAACCCTGCATGGCCCTGAAATGTCTGACTTGTAGTGGAAACGCTCACCAGAAACCTTCCAGTGGAAACGAGGCATTAGTTCCCCTAACAAATCAGGAGTGGGGGGACTATGAGTGGACCTCCCTGTGCCTCCAACAAATGTATTATGGCTTGAAATAGTTTAGAAACAAAAAAGTAAAGGATGCAGTTGAGCCTGTATTGTTATAATGTAGCACAGTGAAGTGATATAGTGTCTGGGAAACGAGAAATAAATACAGTTTCACAATTTGGACACTTAGTTCTGTGCTACAGATTCAAAACCTGTCTGCTGCAGACATACTGGCTAAAATAGTTTAAACTCGCTGAATCAGAGCCTGTATTGTTATAATGTAGCACAAAGTGTCTGGAAAACGAAAATTAAATACAGTTTCCCAATTTGGACACTTAGTTCTGTGCTACAAATTCAAATCTTGTCTGCTGCAGATATACTGGCTAAATAGTTCAAACTCGCTAGATCAGCTGCATTAATTTGAGAGAGCATAGAAGTCTACTAGGTCTTGAGATATACATTGCTGATGTGTACCTCGTAAGACCTGTATCATATTTATGGAGCAGTCCAGCAGATCTCTCAACCTAGGCTTCTCTTGGTTGGTAGTACTCTTCCCACCCTGATCTTCACCCCTAGATGTAACTTATATACAAGTGGGTAGTGGTGTGTTGTGCTCAGGCTACCATCATGAGCCAACATCTAGCTGGTGAGGGGTGTCATATTTGGTATAAGCTTTACGTCTCTAAGCGTGTGTTTAGAGGGGTGGGGTTCCGATGTGGGATCCTTCCTCCTCGGCACCCACCATCTCCCAGGTCTGGTGTGTATTGTATGGTGTGGTGTTCCGGTAATCTCTTTATGTCCCTATTTCGCTGTTGTTAAGTATACGGACATAAGAGTAATCGTGTGTCCTCCATCCCGTGTTAGCTTTACAGGTCACTCGCTTTAGGTTTCCCCACTGTTAGCCAGTATGTTTAGCATATCGTCTGCTGCTCCTCTCTTTCTAATCTATCAGTTGGCCATTAGCTCATAGTCCCAGTTCGTTTGGAATTGTTGCACCAACATATGTTTCGTGGGAGCTTCCTGTGTTTTCCATGCTCTGGCTATGAGGGTGCTTGCGGCTATTAATGTATGGAATAGCCATACATACAGGAGACACACTGCGGGTGTCAACTCTAGGGGCATAGGTATTAAGTGGGTAAGAATTTTGCTCACCATTGACCAGTATGGGCGGATAAGTTTGCACGTCCACCATATGTGGTATATCGAGCCTATTTCAGACTTGCATCTCCAACACTGTGTGGATGTGCCAGGATAGATGTGTGCCAGCCTCGTTGGGACTAAATACCATCTGTATTGTAATGTTCCTATTTGTTCACAGTGAGTGATGCACGCTGTGTTCCCTTTATGTATTGTGAATGCTCGGCTCCACTGGTCTGTAGTAAAGGTGCAG
Source organism: Pelobates cultripes (assembly GCA_933207985.1). NCBI lineage: Eukaryota > Metazoa > Chordata > Amphibia > Anura > Pelobatidae > Pelobates > Pelobates cultripes. The sequence goes on along the minus strand of OW240920.1, from coordinate 141,322,459 downwards.
CCTAGGTCGTCCTGCCATGCTTGTATGAATTTGTCAGTGTACTCTGATTTGCTCTCAAGCAGTATTGCGTATATCAGCGAGAAAATTTTCTTGTGTGGTGTTCCTGTGAGACACGGTGTGTCAAATCTGCAGAGTGTGGGCGCCCGGAGGCAGCATTCAGGGACGTACTAGCCGCGAGGCAAAGAAGGCATTTGTCTTGGGCGGCAATTTCCAGGGGGCGGCAAAAAATGCCGCCCCCAAATGCCCAGGGCAAATGCCTTGTTAGCCTGGCGGCTAACAGTCCAGGCAGACGGTTGTCCGGCTCACAATCTGGTCGGGGAGTGCTGGTGAGGGAGCACTTTCCCCTTAGCTCTCTGCTCAGCTCCCTCGCGCACCACAGAGTGATGCTGGGAGCCGGAATATGACGTCATATTCCGGCTCCCAGCATCACTCTGTGGCGTGCAAGGGAGCTGAGCAGAGCTCACTAATCAGTGCTCCCTTGCCAGCGCCGCCTGACTGGATTTTTAGCCGGACAACCACCTGCCTCCCTTCCTGTGAAAAGCCCCACTGGACACCAGGTAAAACCAAAAATCCACCCAAAGGTAGGGAGGCTGGGTGAATTTAAACTAAAAAAAAAGTAGTAATCGGTTAATGTTTTGGGAGGGGAGGGGGGCTGTCAGTGTGTGTATGTATGTCATAAAAATGAAGGCACAGTCGCAGTTTAGAAATTGCCCTTCTAGTTTGAGCTGGCTAGAGTGAAGTTTCAATTAATGTCAATGGACGGCGTGAGTTGCAAACAAATGGTCATATTGTGAAAACTATCAGGACTATGGCTTAGCCGTTGACATGTTTAGTGGCAGCAGGGATAGCTGAACGTTTTGATATAGGATTTGTGTAGGTGGGCCTGAAAATAAGGGAGTGGTGGCAGTTTAGAAATCATGTCCTGATTTTTCAGCTTTTGCCAGCTCCCACTCTAGCTTTGCCATTCATTCCTATGGGACAAATTTCACCACAAGAACGACGATATTCCGTGAACCATTCGGCGAAACGTTCCACAAAGTAATAGCAATCCGATCGGGAACAATCTGCACGTTTTGGTAAATTTTTGTCTATGTAGTGTAAAAACTGTGGGAGGAGTTAGGGTGGCAAATTTTGCTATAATAATAATAATATATATGTGAGATAACATTAAGTGGTCTTGCTATGCAAGAACACTTAATAATACAGTAGACCTAGGACTAGCACAGGAGGTGCAGGCAGGGTATCAGGGTACAGTCTTTCTAGGTTAAGTAGAGTACGCTGGGCAGGACCAGGTAAGTAGGAGATAGACAGGACTCAGGTCCAGAGCCACAGGATGTACAGTTAGAGCCAAAAGGATGCAAGGCCAGAGTCACATGATACAAGGCCACAGGGTGTAAGGCCAGAGTCACATGATACAAGGCCACAGGGTGTAAGGCCAGAGTCACAGGATACAAGGCCACAGGGTGTAAGGCCAGAGTCACATGATACAAGGCCACAGGGTGTAAGGCCAGAGTCACATGATACAAGGCCACAGGGTGTAAGGCCAGAGTCACAGGATACAAGGCCACAGGGTGTAAGGCCAGAGTCACAGGATACAAGGCCACAGGATGCAACAAGGGCCAGCTGAAGTGCTTAATCCCTTAAAGGACCACTCTAGGCACCCAGACCACTTCAGCTTAATGAAGTGGTCCAGGTGCCAGGTCCCTCTAGGATTAACCCTTTTTTTTTTTTTTTTATAAACATAGCAGTTTCAGAGAAACTGCTATGTTTACGTTAGGGTTAATCCAGCCTCTCATTGACAGCCGCTAGAGGGCTTCCACGTTTCTCACTGTGATTTTCACAGTGAGAAGACGCCAGCGTCAATAGGAAAGCATTGAGAATGGCTCCTGCTGCGCATGCACATTCAGACGAAGAGGAGGAGAGGAGGCGGAGAGCTCCCCGCCCAGCGCTGGAGAAAGAGGTAAGTTTAACCCCTTCCTCCCCTCAGAGCCCGGCAGGAGGGGGACCCTGAGGGTGGGGGCACCCTCAGGGCACTATAGTGGTCCTTTAAGGACACACAACGGAAATATTCCGTCATGATCCCCTTTTATTTCTGAAATTGTGTCCTTAAGGGGTTAATGTTACTAGAAGTAGGGAATAGCACCAAGCAGGGAAAGTGGTGATCAATGGTACTGCACAAGGGGAAAACACCTAAGGAGTGAACCAGAACCGTGACACTACTTACACTGGGCGTGTTGTGACAAATCCCCTGACACCTCACCCACAAACTTTCGCTCTCGGGAAGCCGCTGTGGCACGATGAGGCCTGGGGGTGACTATGCAGGGGAAAGCCGGACGATTTCCCCGCTAACCAGTCTGCCAAACGGATCAACTCTAATCCTACCCCCCTGGACCAGTGTAGGTTATCCTGGTCCCAACCGGACTCACTTATACAGCTCCTCGCCATACTGAGGACAGCTCCTGTTATAAGCCTGAACACGACTACTTCAGGATGGTGTATTGGCCTTCCCCGGCGAGGCAGAACCTGACACTGACCTGTGGAGAGTCAACTAGGTGTAATCTCAAGAGTCCGGCATGCCCCCTCAGGGCAAAGCTACCCGACAAGCTCCTGTTCCTCGTACATACCTAGGCTGAGGGCCAAACAGGTTCTGACCCCAGCACACCATTTACAGCAGAGGAAGAGATCTAGGTGAAAGCGGCAACACGTTGTGTGGGCCTTGCGTCCCTTAGTAGCCAGGAAAAATTTGGACTTTGGGAAACCACAGGTCCATGGTGAAGAGGTGCTGGCCATTTGACAACCCTGGGGCTGGAGGGGTACCTTGTTAAGGCTCCATCAATTAAATTTCCCCAGAAACAAAAGCAAGTATGACTAGAACTTGGCGAATGAGGGAGTGGGCTGAATAAGTGGCTTTGCTCGCAAGAAGACCTGTCGTTTAAGCGCCAGAATCCAGGTGCTTCTGCAACCAGTATTTTTTTGTAAATCTTGATTTTTGATCCTGCATGGGAATACAATGCTACCCGCAATACCACAACAGTAAATGCAGGTGTTCGTTAAATATACAATGAAACAGTGAACATGACATCAGAAACAGTTAGAGATAACATTACGTTTCATTTCGAGTAAACAGCACGGTATTTTATGTTATAAGTATAGTAGCTAAACTGCCTCTGGTGACGATTACCATGCGTTACGGTGAGGACAGCTAGGTGAAATATCAATGCCATCTCACTATAGTGTCCCTGGGTAGAACTCAATTATACGAGTTGAACTAATTAGTAAAGTGGTGAAGCATAGCGCTTGTCTGACTAGGCGGGCATTGACAACTTTAGTAAACGTTTGCATGACATTCCAGACAAAACAAAACAAGAGGACAGTCACACATAACCCTTAACTTAAGTCAGTAGGCTTATATCTACCCTAGGGCACACTGAAACACAAATCCATCGCTAACTAAGCATAACATTAAAGTTAACTACGTTGAGCTATCAGACAAACTTTAAACCTCTGGGGTATAGACTGTGATACATTGCTGCACTGGAAATAGGCGAGAGAGTAGGGCACTGAACTGTAACAGAAAAAAGGCAGTGAGTGCTGCTCGGTGGGCTCAGTCCTGAGCGGCCTTCGTCTTCTTCGTCAGCTGCCACTTGCCGGACTGCGGGTCTGCAGGCACGTCAGCCAATTCCCTGGGTTGGTAAGTCTGCTGAGCCGGTATGCGGGGGCTCGGGATCATCAGTTGGAAGATCGAGTTGGCATCTGCCGCCAACAGCGTGAGACCTTCCTCCTGTGTGGTTGGTATCTTTCCTCTGGTGGCTTTCAGCCTGGGCAGGTGGTCGTTGGTGCAGTTAGGCTTTTGGGTGAGTGCACTGCCCGGAAGAGTCCCTCCCGCCACCGTCCACGAGCTTATCTCCATCCTCTGTTTGGACCGGATGGCAGTGGATCGTGTCTGTAGCTTGTTCCAGAAGGTTGAGCCCTTGTGTCTGATTGAAGGTTTGCGGCGTTTGTGAGAGGGCCTTCGCCATCGTGTGTGGTCTGGGCACTCTTAGGTGTCTGCTGTGAGTGGTATATCAATGCAGCAGGAAAAACGTTGGTCCATTCATCCAGTGGGAACCGGGATAACCCCCACCGGTCCAAAGGGATGGTGGGGATAGGAGACCAGCAGAGTTGCTTGATGTATCAGGAGCGAGGGAGAGCGGCCGCCCCTCCCAGCTCCAACTCTAGTAGGCCGCACGTGGCATTCCGGTCTCCCGGCCTCGACGGGCTTCAGAGAGATATCCCTTGAGTCAACAGTGCACCCCTGACATGGGTAGTAAACCCCGGTAAGTTTTGTGGCTATAAAGCCGCCGATTATACCTCGAAATCTGCCCCCCAGGCAGGAGCTTGTGCTGCTCATGTCTGCACAGCTCAGAGGTGAGGCTTCCGCACCCCCTTGCCACCACCATTTTGTTTTGTTTTTTGTCTACTCTGAGCATCCTCGTGTTATGTGTTATGTCTATTATTTTCATTAGACTGTTATATACACAATAAAGTGCAAAAAAATACAATAAATCAAGTAAAAAATGGCGCTATAAAATCAATTTAAATAATTAAGAATATCACTAACAAAGGCTAGCAAGCACTCATAAAAGTGAAAATAGCTCTAAAACCACTCAAATAGTATACACAGAAAAAGAAAAAAGTGCGCTGTGCCTTTAAGTGCTAATTCAACAATTAAAAACAATCTATAAACAAATTTTGATCAGACAAT
>OW240920.1:141294082-141317615 GCA_933207985.1 Pelobates cultripes | reverse complement strand
ATATAGTGCAAAAAAGTATAATAAATCAAGTAAAAAATGGCGCTATTAAATCAATTTAAATAATTAAGAATATCACTAACAAAGGCTAGCAAGCACTCATAAAAGTGAAAATAGCTCTAAAACCACTCAAATAATATACACAGAAAAAGAAAAAAGTGCACCTTTAAGTGCTAATTCAACAATTAAAAACAATCTATAAACAAATATTGGTCCGACAATAGTGAATAAAGTGCAAATACCATATATTTATTACTTAAAGTGCAAATAAATTTTATCCAATAATTTATACTCTGTGAATATGTGCTCTTTTGTGAATTTCAAACAGAGAAACACTTACTCCTTAGAATATAAGAACTGCTGAAGATTGAAGGAGTATCTCTTTAAATCGCTTCCACATATAAATAGAAAAATATAGGAAAACAAAAGACACAATATAGTGTAAATCTGTATAATAAGTATAAACAAAAAATAATAATAGGAGAATACCACTCACAATGGTAGATCAGAATAAAGTCTGCTCCAACTATAAGCGCTTTCAAATCCTCTCTGCAGGATTCTGTAGAACAGTTGAATGGTGCTTAAAACAAGCAGGACGGCACCGGAATAAAAATAAACCTTTTATTGGTACAGGATAAAACAAAAGATCATCACCCCTCTCCCTGGAAAGCCAAGATGGTTCAGACCCACTTTTGACTCGCGGCATGCACTTGCGGTCTTTCGGTGGTTAGATGTTTCCGGGAATAGGAGGTGCTAGTAACACGTACTGACGTTGTGCGTCCAAAAACGTGATGATGCGTTTCGCCTTGCCGGCTTCCTCAGATCACGTTCAGGTGGTTCCGTCTCTAATTGAAGATGATACCACGCCCACATAGACGGGTATATATTTTGAGAGACGGCAACCACCTGAACGTGATCTGAGGAAGCCGGCAAGGCGAAACGCGTCATCACGTTTTTGGACGCACGACGTCAGTACGTGTTACTAGCACCTCCTATTCCCGGAAACATCTAACCACCGAAAGACCGCAAGTGCATGCCGCGAGTCAAAAGTGAGTCTGAACCATCTTGGCTTTCCAGGGAGAGGGGTGATGATCTTTTGTTTTATCCTGTACCAATAAAAGGTTTATTTTTATTCTGGTGCCGTCCTGCTTGTTTCAAGCACACCATTCAACTGTTCTACAGAATCCTGCAGAGAGGATTTGAAAGCGTTTATAGTTGGAGCAGACTTTATTCTGCTCTACCATTGTGAGTGGTATTCTCCTATTATTATTTTTTGCTTATATTTATTATAAAGATTTACACTATATTGTGTCTTTTGTTTTCCTATATTTTTCTATTTATATGTGGAAGCGATTTAAAGAGATACTCCTTCAATCTTCAGCAGTTCCTATATTCTAAGGAGTTAGTGTTTTTCTGTTTGAAATTCATAAAACAGCACGTATTCACAGAGTATAAATTATTGGATAAAATTTATTTATATGGTATTTGCACTTTATTCACTATTGTCTGATCAAAATTTGTTTATAGATTGTTTTTAATTGTTGAATTAGCACTTAAAGGCACAGCGCACTTTTTTCTTTTTCTGTTATATACACACACATCTAGTTCCAGTGGCCCAATGGTCAGCACAACAGGTCTGATTTTCATGTGCTATGCTGCATAATGATTCTGAACCTTAGCCTACACGTACTATGCACAAGCTCAAGCTTAATCATTATAGGATATGGCTACTTCCACTTCACCAGACACCTACACATTGTTTTTAGCTGGTTTCATTTTCCTTTTACGCAAGCAGCAACATTCTGGTCTGTTTGATGCCTTTTAGTTCATTAACAGTCTCACATTGAGACGAGCAAACCCAGCATGTCACTACTCCTGAAAATAATCCATAAAAAGTTATTTCATGTAATCTGTTTGTAATTGATGCTGTGGTACTACAAGCTTTGTATTTCTAAGCACAGCAAAAATAAAGAATAAAAAAAAAAAAACCTGCTTTTCCGTTACGTCACACTCTATTTCCGCAGGTTCGTGTAATGTCAATGGAGATTTAACTAAAGCTTTCAAATGTTTCCCTTTGAGAAATTGTTCATTTGCATTTTCAATATGGTGTGCCATGGTGTAAATAAACCATGGAAGTCAAAGAGCCAAGTTGGTATACCAGACAGATCACACGGAACAAAACACTTGTTATTGGGATTTGCAATGAGACCACAACATGTCAATGAAACTGAGCTCAGAGAAGGCTTGTATAGCAATGTTATTTATGGCCAGGCCTGCGCCCCCAGGAGGTGCATGTCTATAGACACCAGGCTAGTTGTGTCCAAATTTTGATGCTGAAGTGTTTCACAATAAAAGGACGCAGGGGATCAGCTTCCTGTGGCAGAACTGACGTCAGAAGGGCACAAGGATGAATGGTTTGTCTGAGAAACCGTGCAAATATTATGCGAGTAATGGCGCTCAAAATTGCTGTCAATAGGACTCTAAGGGCTGAAGAGAAGGGGAAGACCCACAGCCAACGTTACTCTATGCATGTAAACCTGCACAAAGAACTGCGCCAATTTCTCTATAAAGGAATCCCTGCATAATGAGGAAATAACAAATGCACAATGAGTGCACTTCAAACCAGGTGTCAGTGTCACAGGGAGGACGAAACAAACAAGCGTGGGCTCGCCTGGTAAAGCAGACTACAGACATCCTGTGCAAATGTGTCTGTCTGCAACTGGAATGAAAGGGACACTGGAACCTCTTAAAAGGACACTGTCGTAAAAAAAAACAAAAAAAACAGCAGAGAAATATAAAGAAATTAAACACTTTAATTGTGCGGATATTTGTAACTATTACAATTTGTTTGTTTTTGCAGTTCCAGGTGTTCATTCATGTGAATCAAAGCAATTAATAGAACGCTTGAATAGGTTTTCTAAAGTCCCAAGAGCAGAACTAAAGGTGATTGTATCATGTTTACCAAAACTGAGATCACTACCGATGACAATCCCTATAAAATACTATTACACAATTACCGTAAATGCTGATCTCAGGCCCATTTTATGGAAGTTGGGCTCTCCCCTAGAGCAGACTGCATGGAGGTGCTAGGCACACTGTGGGGTACAGGGCAGGCTGCCGGGTTCGAGCCCTCAGTTACAGATGTAATGCCTGACAGATCAGTCTGCCTTAAGGCAAGTCCCTAATTAGAGAGTAGCCTCTGTCTGGAACTGCCTAACCATTCTGGTATAGATGCTTTCTTGTCCCCCTAAACTATCGAAATCAGTTGTGCAATAAAAATGTACTATATACAGAATGCAAAGAGAGGGGACAAATAAAAAGGGACACAGAAAATCATGAAATGTTAAAACTCAGAGGTCTTTTAATGACTTTAAGCACTTCTACATACTACAGGGCAACCCTTATAATGTGCTGCCCATCAACATGTATATGTAATATTTGTCCCTGAAACCATGGTGGGTCTGGTAACCCTAAATTTTAGATAACAAATAAAAACTTAATGAAAGTAAGAAGCATAGACTGTGACGGCAGATAAGAACCATTCGGCCCATCTAGTCTGCCCAATTTTCTAAATACTTTCATTAGTCCCTGGCCTTATCTTATAGTTAGGATAGCCTTATGCATATCCCATGCATGCTTAAACTCCTTTACTGTGTTAACCTCTACCACTTCAGCTGGAAGGCTATTCCATGCATCCACTACCCTCTCAGTAAAGTAATATGTCCTGACCTCACAGTACCCATGTCCCAAATCAGATACAGAAGTTTTGTTTTTTAATTCCATATTTATGCTCAGTGTGAGACAGCAATCATCAGGTATATTTTACATATTGCCCCAGGAAAATGAACCCATGAGCCGAGGTTTTTATTTATGCAATTCGACACCTCGGAACTTCGGCGACTTCAGCACTTCTCTTGCAGCCGCTTAGTAGATAACTCCCTAATACTGTCCTCCCCCCTGGCCCCCACCCCTGAGCAGTGGGTGGGGGCCCTAAATTAGAATAAGGGGGGACCTAATGTCTTCCCCCCCTGGCCCCACCCCTGAGCGGTGGGTGGGGGACCTAATGTCCTCCCCCCTGGCCCCCACCCCTGAGCGGCGGGTGGGGGCCCTAAATTAGAATAAGGGGGGACACACCTAATGTCCTCCCCCCTGGCCCCCACCCCTGAGCAGTGGGTGGGGGCCCTAAATTAGAATAAGGGGGGACCTAATGTCTTCCCCCCCTGGCCCCACCCCTGAGCGGTGGGTGGGGGACCTAATGTCCTCCCCCCTGGCCCCCACCCCTGAGCGGCGGGTGGGGGCCCTAAATTAGAATAAGGGGACACACACCTAATGTCCTCCCCCCTGGCCCCCACCCCTGAGCAGTGGGTGGGGGCCCTAAATTAGAATAAGGGGGGACACACCTAATGTCCTCCCTCCCTGGCCCCCACCCCTGAGCGGTGGGTGGGGGACCTAATGTCCTAAATACTAATAAGGGGGGGACCTAATGGCCCCCACCCCTAGGCGGCGGGGGCCCTAAATACTAATAGGGGGGGACCTAATGTCCTCCCTCCTGAACGGTGGGTGGGAGCCCTAAATAAGAATAAGGGGGGGGGACCTAATATCCTCCCCCATGGCCCCCACCCCTGAGCGGGTGGGAGCCCTAAATACTAATAAGGGGGGGACCTAATGTCCTCCCTCCTGGCCCCCATCTCCTGGTTCTAAACAAAAATGTTACCCCCGCATGTGACTAGGGGTCCCCAAACCCCTAGTCACCCCCCCAAAAAAAAATTAACCCCTACCTACCCCCCCTCACTCTAAAAATAATGAGCGGGGGACCTTTAACTAAGTACCTGTAAAAAAAATAAAACTTACCATTTGATGTTTTCTTTCTTCTAAAATCTTTTTTCAGCCCAAAAAAAGGCCTTCTATTAGGGGCTATTAGGGGCTGTATGGATCTTCTCCATTGTAGAGGATCTCCTGAGAGGTCTGCATAGAATGACAGGGCCTTATTTTTAAAGGTCTAGGGGCCTGTCCTGTCTCTGGGAGCCATCTCTGGTGTCCTCCATTGCTTCGGAACCCTACAGACTTCATCGAAGGTGATGCCTCTGGACTGTTTCGGTGTAAGCAGTGCTCTCACCAGTCTCCGCAGCAGGTGGGGAAGCTCTGCAATAGGGATTTTACCAGATACACCTCTGACTTTAAGATTGCTGAGACACCTCAAGTCTTTCAGCGTAGCAAAATGCTGCTTAGAAATTTCTTGCTGCCTCTTGAGTGTTTGTACTTTCAGTTGGAGCTCCGCAATGGACTGAGTATGTTTCTCCAAGTGCAGAGCGCAGCACAGTCATATCTGCCTGTGAGGGGCAGAGCACAGTCATATCTGCCTGTGAGGTGCAGAGCACAGTCATATCTGCCTGTGAGGTGCAGAGCACAGTCATATCTGCCTGTGAGGTGCAGAGCACAGTCATATCTGCCTGTGAGGTGCAGAGCACAGTCATATCTGCCTGTGAGGTGCAGAGCACAGTCATATGTGCCTGAACTGTTTTCTGGATGTCAACCAGCATTTCTTTGAGCACTGCTGCAGTCACAAATAGAGATGTCGCGAACCGTCCGCGGCGAACTCCGGTCAGCTGACACATCCCAGCCAATCTCCGGCAGACCCTCCCTCCCAGACCCTCCCACCTACTGGACAGCATCCATGTTGAAGCTGCCTTCAACATGGATGCTGTCCAGGAAGTAGGAGGTTCTGGGAGGGAGGGTCTGCCGGAGATTGGCCGGGATGTGTCAGCTGACCGGAGTTCGCCGCGAACGGACCGCGGCGAACCGTTCGCGAGAAGTTCGCGGACGGTTCGCGACATCTCTAGTCACAAACCCAGAATCTGCATACTCTGAAGCCATCTGTGGCTGTAGTGAATGCGTCATCCCGCCATTATCACCATCCAGAGTGAGGTCCTCCGAGAAGACAGAGAAATCCTTGAGGTCGGCGGCCATCTTAGGCCCAATATTCATCTTATCTGACTTTTGCTTTTTGGTTTTGTGGCTCATAATACGTAAAGGATTGAAAACTGCGTTTTGCCCATCTAATGCGTCAAATCACTGATATTATTATTAATTAATAAAGCGCCATCAAATTCCGTTGCGCTGTACAATGGATATATTGTGTGTGTGTGTGTGTGTGTGTGTGTGTGTGTGTGTATGGAGCCCATCGATTGGGCCTCTGTCCAGGCCCCCAGAAACAATGTGTTCACACAAACTATATCACATACCTTGAAACCCACATGATGCGTTACACCTGTGCATGCAATTATTACTATAGCAACAAATATATTCTGAAACAAAATAGATAAAACCTTATGCGTAGCTACAAAAATCATAGACGCCAATAAAAATGGATGGAAATGTACACAATTTTTCCATAAAGGGGCTGCATACGAATATAACATACTTAAAGAACCACTATAGTGCCAGGAAAACATACTCGTTTTCCTGGCACTATAGGGCCCTGAGGGTGCCCCCACCCTCAGGGTCCCCCTCCCGCCCGGCTCTGGAAGGGGGAAAGGCGTAAAAACTTACCTTTTTCCAGCGCTGGGCGGAGGGCTCTCTGCCTCCTCTCCTCCTCCGTTACGCCCCGCCGGCTGAATGCGCACGCGCGGCAAGAGCTGCGCGCGCATTCAGCCCGTCGCATAGGAAAGCATTTACAATGCTTTCCTATGGACGCTTGCGTGCTCTCACTGTGAAAATCACAGTGAGAAGCACGCAAGCGCCTCTAGTGGCTGTCAATGAGACAGCCACTAGAGGAATAGGGGGAAGGCTTAACCCATTCATAAACATAGCAGTTTCTCTGAAACTGCTATGTTTATTAAAAATGGGTTAACCCTAGCTGGACCAGGCACCCAGACCACTTAATTAAGCTGAAGTGGTCTGGGTGCCTAGAGTGGTCCTTTAATATACAGGGAGTGCAGAATTATTAGGCAAGTTGTATTTTTGAGGATTATTTTATTATTGAACAACAACCATGTTCTCAATGAACCCAAAAAACTCATTAATATCAAAGCTGAATATTTTTGGAAGTAGTTTTTAGTTTGTTTTTAGTTTTAGCTATGTTAGGGGGATATCTGTGTGTGCAGGTGACTATTACTGTGCATAATTATTAGGCAACTTAACAAAAAACAAATATATACCCATTTCAATTATTTATTATTACCAGTGAAACCAATATAACATCTCAACATTCACAAATATACATTTCTGACATTCAAAAACAAAACAAAAACAAATCAGTGACCAATATAGCCACCTTTCTTTGCAAGGACACTCAAAAGCCTGCCATCCATGGATTCTGTCAGTGTTTTGATCTGTTCACCATCAACATTGCGTGCAGCAGCAACCACAGCCTCCCAGACACTGTTCAGAGAGGTGTACTGTTTTCCCTCCTTGTAAATCTCACATTTGATGATGGACCACAGGTTCTCAATGGGGTTCAGATCAGGTGAACAAGGAGGCCATGTCATTAGATTTTCTTCTTTTATACCCTTTCTTGCCAGCCACGCTGTGGAGTACTTGGACGCGTGTGATGGAGCATTGTCCTGCATGAAAATCATGTTTTTCTTGAAGGATGCAGACTTCTTCCTGTACCACTGCTTGAAGAAGGTGTCTTCCAGGAACTGGCAGTAGGACTGGGAGTTGAGCTTGACTCCATCCTCAACCCGAAAAGGCCCCACAAGCTCATCTTTGATGATACCAGCCCAAACCAGTACTCCACCTCCACCTTGCTGGCGTCTGAGTCGGACTGGAGCTCTCTGCCCTTTACCAATCCAGCCACGGGCCCATCCATCTGGCCCATCAAGACTCACTCTCATTTCATCAGTCCATAAAACCTTAGAAAAATCAGTCTTGAGATATTTCTTGGCCCAGTCTTGACGTTTCAGCTTGTGTGTCTTGTTCAGTGGTGGTCGTCTTTCAGCCTTTCTTACCTTGGCCATGTCTCTGAGTATTGCACACCTTGTGCTTTTGGGCACTCCAGTGATGTTGCAGCTCTGAAATATGGCCAAACTGGTGGCAAGTGGCATCGTGGCAGCTGCACGCTTGACTTTTCTCAGTTCATGGGCAGTTATTTTGCGCCTTGGTTTTTCCACACGCTTCTTGCGACCCTGTTGACTATTTTGAATGAAACGCTTGATTGTTCGATGATCACGCTTCAGAAGCTTTGCAATTTTAAGAGTGCTGCATCCCTCTGCAAGATATCTCACTATTTTTGACTTTTCTGAGCCTGTCAAGTCCTTCTTTTGACCCATTTTGCCAAAGGAAAGGAAGTTGCCTAATAATTATGCACACCTGATATAGGGTGTTGATGTCATTAGACCACACCCCTTCTCATTACAGAGATGCACATCACCTAATATGCTTAATTGGTAGTAGGCTTTCGAGCCTATACAGCTTGGAGTAAGACAACATGCATAAAGAGGATGATGTGGTCAAAATACTAATTTGCCTAATAATTCTGCACTCCCTGTAAATATATATGTAAAAAGACAACGAGCACTGCACTGTTATTACGGGGTAAAGCTTAGTCTACAAAAAAAAAAAAAAAAAAAAATTAAATAAAAAAGGAGGCATATCGCCAAAATAAGCAATGACCTCCAATCAAAAGAGGACGTAAAAGGCTTAAAGGGGAACTCTAACTTTCTGAGGTTTTTTATTCTCTCTCTTTTTTTTTTTTTAAAGTAGACTAAGCTTTAACCTGTAACTTATATTTTATGTTTAACATATTTGTGTTTGTGACGTGTGAAATTTTTTTTTCCATTTAGAAGTCTGTTATCAGACAATGGGCGCCTCCATTTTGGCTCACAATCTATCATTGCTATAAGCTACTGTCCTTTGCATATGGCAGTCAGCAGAGAGAGAGGTGAAATTAAACTCACACAGTTATTCACAAAATTTCTCATTTCTGCAAATTAATTGCAAAAAAAAAAAAATAGACAAAAATAGCTTATCTAGGAAAATTCTTCAACTCTGCCAGTTGAAGCTTGGGTATTTTTGCATCAGCTCTGTCATTCAGACTAAGGCCTCGATTCCATTCCGTTGGCTGAAAATGGTCAAAAAAAATATCAAATGGTTCCGAATGATATATTTATCGAATTTTGACTGGATTTTATGCCAGCTGAAATTCTACCAGCCGAACCCGATAAACGAGTCTTGGCTACTCCAGTATTAACGAATGAAAGAGGATTTTCTTTGCGATGGCAGATGAGCTTACACTCTATAGCCGCTCAGAGAGGTACTATCGATTATTCTTAATGATTTATTTACTAGGGTCTAATGCACAGGTAACTTTTTGGTTTTGTTAATATCGGTTTGTTGCACTGAAAAATGAATTAGCTGCATGCAAAACAAAATATAAAATACATGTAAATAAAAAGGCGCTCCTGAAAATCATTATCAAAATTTCAAAAAAGAGGAAATTATCTGCTGTTGAAAACATCTTTGCCATTGCTAGCTGATCTCTCGCCCAACGGCAGAAAACAAATTCTAGTGACGTAAACCTTTTAAAGTCTCATTAATATTGATGGCGATTGTTGACCTTATCTTGCTCAGAGACTAGGGCGTAACAAACCATTAAAACAAACAGACTGTATGTCTCCTAGCAGAAATCTGGTCTAAACCTAATTAATCCAAAACCAGTGTCACAAAGAAAATTAACCCTCTTAGTGCAGATTTTTATCTCGCCTGTTTTTTGAACAGAGGGGAGAATCCAGTCTGCACGTGACCCATTCATTTCTCTATATAATGCCGCAAAAATACACGCAGCTTAGATTGAAATTTAATCAATTTCCAGTGTTTAAACGTGCTGCAGTGCTTATGGTGCAAGTAGTGGTTATGGTAGTGCCGCCATTTCTGTCTGTCTGGATGGAAGTCAAGGGCTGAGAACATTTGTCCCCCACATTACATTACAAGGTGTGGATGAATATTGGTGCTGTAAAATGTTGGAAGGTGTGAATGAATGATGTAAGGTATCATAAAATGTGGGTAAGTGTGAATGAATGCTGAATGTGAATGGATGTTGGAAGGTGTGAATGAATGCTTGGAGGTAGCATTGAGACCTGGGATGTTTAAATTAAAGGAACGCTCCCAGCACCATAACCACTGCACACCCCAAAAACACTTCATGTATGTTGGGCCCTATAGGTTGGTAGCGCAACCTGTAGCTGCCTGCTGGCTGTCTTATATGCCAACTGTTGGGCAGATCTTGTAAGTGCTGTCTGCGTGTATGTGGAATTCATATGCTCCCAGGGTGAAATTAATTAATTGGGGTCAGGATGGTAAATGAACCTCTGGGAGGATACAATGTAGAATCAGGAGCTGCAGTTTTAGAAGGGATATGCGTTAATACTGGAATTTAGCGATCTTTCAACCCCAATTGCCCTTATTAAAAAAAAATCTAAAGTGAATCCTTAAACATTGCACCTAAAGCTAGGCCGTGCTCGCACATGGTCCCAAATGGGTTAAAAGACAAACATTCGCCAATGTATGATTTGGCAGGAATTCAAAGTGACTTTTCAAGTTTGAGACCAAAGTCCCTGAAAGAAAAAACCCCAAAAACACCACTTTGAATTTCTGGCAATTCCCACGTTAGAAAATTAACCCTAAGAAAAAAGGTTTTGTAGAATGAGCCGATCTGGGGCAAAGTTGTTAAAGTGTAGCAATCAGTGTGAACGTTCCATTGGTTTCCATGGTAACTTCTCCACTGTTACAATGTAGACCGAGCAAATCCTCTATATTTACTAAGCAGCGAATTAGAGTGACCTAAAAAACACATCTCCAAAATCTAGGTTAAACTTTACTTCTAAAACATTCTGACAGGAATAAGGAAACACTGAATGTCCCCAGTTTTTCCAGTACTGATTATCTAACTATAATTGGGAAAAGTATTTTTCTTTCAGCTAATTTTGTCTAAAGTTTCCAAATCTTTTATCTCTCCCCCCCTCCCATTACTTTTAGAAAGTGTAACCCCTCACCACCACTATAACTTTATTTTGGAGACGCCAACATACAGCGTGGAGCAGTACAATAGATACCCACACCTGCAATGGATAGAGGTGAGCTGCTGCAGAACCTCTTAGCTCAGGTTGATGTCACTCATTGTTCTTTTCTTTCCTTTTAAAGAAGCTGGTGGGTTTTCTCCCCTCCCTAGACTGGCTGGAATAAGTGGTCTGCCCAAATTAGATTGTGACCTCCCCCTCCGGGCGGAGTTTCCCTGCCCCCAGCCATGAAGAGTGGTGGGTAGTACTAGGAGCATGAGCAGGGACTGTAATAAAGCGGATCTAGTGCATGTATCCAGCGCTGGGTGCAATCGGGCACCCCACTAACCCAGGTATCACCCCAAAAAACCCTCTCCCCAGGGGATCACTGGGACCCTCTCTGTCTGGGGATAAAGAATTTCACTTCTGGGGGGGTTTGGATGGGAACCCCATGTCTGCTGCAAACCTAGATCCTTTGTGCTCCTTGCAACTCTCTCTCTTGTGGAGTAAACTCAGGTTAGTACATCCAAATATTGAGCTCTGGGGTGTGGGAGCAAGTAATGGGTGGGTGGGTTATTTTAGCCAAAGAACAATGACAGAGTCTAGAATGTATGTGTGTGTGTATAGAAAGTATCTCCTGTAGTATATCATATAAAACTTAACTGATTCATGTACCCCAACAACTTACTTGATTTTTATTGCTTTAAATGAGTTTGGAGAAAGTTGTTTTTTGTGTTTATACATCATCATCACTCTTCAGAATTCCACAGAAAATGATTTCCTGTCAAATGCTTATTTAAAAGTTTATTTAAACCCAGGATGCACGTCAAATCCTTTTAGTACATCGCTGTCTAGCGCAGCTTATTATGCCATATTTCAGAGGAATTTTACCCCGAAAAAAAGTAATTGCTTTTATGTCGTGTGCTGGGTTATTCGCTGGAGGTTGAATTGTCAGGAATTTAAAATGCACTTTTTAAGGACATGTGACATGTCATGATTGCCTTTTATTCCAGAAGTTTGGTCCTTAAGGGGTTAAAGTGAATTTCAAATTTTAGGCCAACATTGCCAAGCTGTAAACACCCTGACGTCAGACTCCCAGCAATGTGACTTTGTGTAACAGCTTCAAACCCGATGATTCAAATACGATATATATAATTTTTTTTTTTTTTTTTTTTGTAAAGCACATTTAAACATTAACAGAAGACTGCAAAATCTTCTATCCTCCCACGAAACAAAGTGTGAAATGATGAACACTGGGCGAGCATGGCCACACTGGGGGCGTGTTGGTGTTTGTTATGGTGAGGCATGGCCACTAGACCCATAAAGATGGCTTGTCTGCTAGCCATCAAAGCTGGAGAGGTGCAGAGCTGTTGGACAGCGGGGCCCTTCCACAATGGCGTCTAAAAGCATACTTTTTGGGATCTTAGATCAGGACTGTCTGAGCTGGATCAGGATGGTTGGCAGGTATGACATTTTGTCCAGTCCTCAGCTGTCTTTGCGGATGGCATTGTTATGGTTTGACAGAGAAGGAAAGTGGGCGATTTGTGTCAAACAGATATTTTGAGATCTAACTGTAGCTTGTGGTGTTTTCTGCAAAGGCCATCACTCCGAGGTGACATGTCTGTCTGTATGGGGGGGCTTCCAGGAGGACAGGGTGAAAATAAAAATCTGCTTAGACAAACCTCCTTTTTCCTTTTTATATTGCTCAGTCTCTGGCTTCTGTCGTCATCATCTGCTGGAACACTGGGGCGGATTAATGAATTTACAGAGCCATGGTTTATAGAAAGTCCGCAATGATCAACATAATTGTCCGAGACCACTGATGTATATTTCATGAAGATCCCGGTTTTAAAATATAAATTAACTTACAGCTTAGGTTCCATCTACTCCAGATATTGTTGAAGCTCCACCAAGTCCCTTCTCCACCGCCACTTTCCCATAAACTCTCTCTTGTTCAGCAGGCGTTTGTGGAACATGTAGGCTTTTTTCCAATTAGTCACAGATCCATTCCTCACAATAAATTACATGGGGCACCAATTACAACTGATTATAAAGCTCCAACATGTTCCACAGCGCTGTACAATAGAAACAAGAAAAATATTTAAAGGGCCATCAAAAGAACTTTAGCATAATGAAGCAGTTTGGGTGTATAGATCATGCCCCTGCAGTCTCACTGCTCAATTTATTGCTATTTAGGAGTTAATTCACTTTGTTTATGCAGCCCTAGTCACATCTCCCTTCATGTGACTTACACAGCCTTCCTAAACACTTCCTGTAAATACATATCTAATGTTTACACTTCCTTTATTGCAAATTATGTTTTAATTTCTTATATCCTCCTCAGTTAATAACATTCTAGACCCTGCAGGAGCCCTGTGTGTGTGTGTGATTAAAGTTCACTTTATAGAGCAGGAGATCAAAACTTCTAATGTAAGTTGCATCTGACTGAAAATTAAACCACATTTTCGCAAAGGCTGTGTGAGTCACAGCCAGGGGAGGTGTGGCTAGGGCTGCATAACAGAAATAAGTGACTTAACGCAAAAAAAAATAGAGGTCCATGCCCAAACAAGCTTACAATATGAAGCCATACTATTTACATATTTGAATAATCCCAAAAGCACGGCTGTCCTGAACTGAAATGCCAGGCCGATCCCCTTGGCACGAGCTATACAGTAACTACAAAAAGCTGATATCTTTCCTTCCTTATTATTTTTTACTCCACACTTTTCTTTAACTCTATGCCTGTTAGGACAGCACTTTTCACGTTCATCCCAATAATATGGATGTGTACTTTAAAAAATAAATTTTAAAAAATACATTTTGTAATCCTAATTTGCCATCATATTTTATTTTTTTTTATTTTATTTTTCACTGGTTTGCTTTTTCTTTCCTACCCCCTTCTCTCTGCATTCTCTTGTGTAGCTGGCCAAGCTGAGACTCTACAAGTAGCCTGGCTGTTCCTCGTCAGTCGATCCCCTCTGCCCAGTGGTAGAACTAATGAACAGAGGCCCCAGTGCAAAATTATTTGTGTGCCCTCGCGAAAAAAAATTAATAAAAAATGGACAGACATTGATCAGATTTTCTCAAAAATATGTATCCATATATTTCCTTTTTTTTTTTTTTTCATTTAAATTTTTCTTTAATACAATTCATACTAAAGTATTACAGTCCTACATAAACACACGAACAGGCGCACAGGCTCTCGAGGGTCTACTGCTCCTTTCTGAGTCACAATCTGGCGGCCCTGAGTGGGGCTGTGTTAGCTGGAATGTGGGAGATAACAGAAGGATAAAGATTCTGTAAAGTTCAAAGGATTGAGCCATAGTGGAAGATGGCTGAGAATAAATAAAGGCACAGTGAGACTATAGAACCAAGGGGAGAGGGTGTAATGATTAAAGAAATACAGAGGACATATCTGCTGTTGGGTGGCTGGTGGTCGACACTTATTTTGACGGGACTGGAGCCACAGAACTGTCTATTCTGCCTGTAGTTTTTCCCATCCTAAATACTGTATCTCCGGTGAGTAGCCGTGCTATGTGGGAGACACGTGGTGGGCCTATCTCGTGTGCCATTTATCTGCCCATCTCACCGGAGCCCAAGCTGACTAGTTGCATCTTCATTATCAGCTCAGGGAGGGCATAGTTCAGGGGTAGGCAACCTTTTAGCAGCACTGTGCCGATATAGGATTGTGATGTCCCGTAGCGTGCCGGTCCTATTTTTTTAAATTGAGGTGTGTATGCTGCCGTATTCTGCTTGTGTTATTTATACTGTAATTGCTTTGTATCGTTGAATATTTGTGCGTATATGAGCTATTATAATGTGTATGTTCAGGAGTAGTTTGTGGTATTGTGTATGATACATATGAATGTGGGCTGTGTATGGGGGCTGCTTGTGGAATTGTGTGTGTGGGTGGATATGTCACGTTGTGTCTTTGGTAGTGTGTGTATATGTGGGGGCTGTTTTGGGTATTGCATGTGAGGGACTGCATTGTGCGCGTGTATGTGGATTGTTAGCAGGTTACGTTTCTGCGGATTGTGTGTCTATGTTTGTGGGCTGTTTGTATTATTTGTATGAGGGGAGGATTATTGTGCATTTCTGTGTATATTTAGCAGTGTGTGAGGCTTCCTGGGATCCAGTGGGGACCAGGCTGGCCAGGTACAGGTCGAGGACAGGAGCTGCAACAGCAGCTGCAGGCTGCTCTACTACAGTGTGGATTCCCATTCACTATGTGCTGCAATGCATAAATTGAGGATTGTCTTTCACCACCTTTTTGTATTAGCAGGTATCTGAAGTTTCACTGGGACTCCTGATAGGCCAGAGCCTGTTTGGCTCTAGCAGCCTTGAGTGCTGTGCAAAGACACCTTGAGTGCCGTGCATGGCACTAGTGCCGTAGGTTGCCTACCCCTGGCATAGTTGTGTGTGTGTGTGTGTGTGTGTGTGTGTGTGTTTTTTTTTTAATTCCCCTTTCTACAATATTGAGTCTCCCTCGGCGCTGCCTCCTGTTCTACTTCTCGTGTGATGTCCTCTTGGAGGCATGCCTTCTCGATGACAGTCCAATCTAATCTCAGTGAGGAGCATTGGGGACCGTACCTGCATGCTTTTACCTCGATCTGCCAATGATTCACTTGTCAAGGAGAATCATAGCATGCACTGATTCTCTGACAAGCCGTGACGTCACTGTGCATGCACGCTTGACGTCACTGTATACCTGTCACCGCTCTCCTATCCACAGGGCAGGGGGATGTGGTTTGATGCTGTGTTTCAAAGCCCTCTAACGAGAACGCTAAAACATTTTAGGGGCATTTACAAGTTGTGATCTACTGTAGGCACTATAACAACTTCAATTAGATGCAGTTGTTATGGTGAGTATAGTGTTCTTTTAATTATAGCAGACCGGTTGGGGCATTCTCTGAGTTCCCAACTGACTTTCAACAGTTAAATCGCAGGCAGCACCCTACGTTTTTATTTATTTATTTATTTATTTATTTATTTAAACTCTTTGTATAACAAACTTCAGGAAATAAGGTGAAGCATTTTAGCTATGACCTAGATCACTTACTCTAACCACCCATAAGACACGTAAAAACTCAACTTTGTGAGGTTCGACCTCGTGTAGCAAATTCCTCTTTACACAACCACAGACCTCTGCTTCTGTAATTTCTCTCTGTGGCTCCAGAGCTCGCTAGTCTGAGTGCATGGTGGGGTCCTAGTGGCTGTGCTCTGACTTACTTGAGAATGCCGAGACCATGATTGAGGTCTGCAACCATTAGAGGTACAGAGCTCACACTCCCGGATCCCAACATTGACCTCCCTCTAACAGCCCTGCGACGGGCAAGCAAAACGCCCAAAACAAACCCGAATGTCCCAGGCATTGGGGCAATAAAAGTTCCACCTCCTTGGTGTGTGTGTTTGGGGGTAACTACTTCGCTGTGCACAGCCTCTGTTCTGCTAACATCAAGAGCTTCTTGGACTTGTAGTGCCACCTCAAGAAACTTTAGTGTTTCCTCATTATATTGTAAACCGTTTTTATTAGATACTGCAAATTATAATGGAGAGACAATAAGGAGGCTGTGACTTAATGCGACAAAGTCACCCTAAACTTGCCTTTTCGTCAGTCTGTTCCTCTTCTCTTCCTCAATCCTAATCCATTCTTCCTTTCTTCGTTTTTAGCTCTTTTTTGCCTAAAATACATAAAACAAGAACTACTAATGTCTTAAATATTTTTCCAATGCTTTGGCAGAGGTCAGAGCTTAAGGCAAGTTAACAAGAGGACATAGTCTTAAATTAGAGGGGCAAAGGTTTAAAAATAATATCAGGAAGTATTACTTTACTGAGAGGGTAGTGGATGCATGGAATAGCCTTCCAGCTGAAGTGGTAGAGGTTAACACAGGAAAGGAGTTTAAGCATGCGTGGGATAGGCATAAGGCTATCCTAACTATAAGATAAGGCCAGGGACTAATGAAAGTATTTAGAAAATTGGGCAGACTAGATGGGCCGAATGGTTCTTATCTGCCGTCACATTCTATTCTATGTTTCTATGTCTAAGTTCCACTTTGTTCGTCATATCCTATTTTCTCACAATGCTTACCTGCCAGTCATGTCCTTCGTGTTCTTTCTCTGGTCGGTCCAGTCCATAGGAAGTGGGCATGCGTGAGATCCAAAACGCCAGAGAGGAAGGGCAAAAGCCAGGCGACTGAAGATGGTGCTGGATTGAAAAAATATGGGTGGGGGATCTAGGAGGACAAATGGTATAATAATTATATATAATTACACTAGTGATGGAACTGCTTTAATGTATACATGTACAGTAACGAGGAAGTATTTTGAGATAGCGTAGGTGGGATACAGAAGGCGGAGTTAAAATGTGAAATCCTCAAAATATTTTGGAAAACTTTTTTTAAATTTATTTTAAAACCTATACAAAATTGAGCATGGGGGGAAAAATACAAATAAAAGCTTGCGTTTTAGCAGACGTGCTCAGCCCACCATCTTGGATGATTGTAAGAACGTACTTTGCTAGTTTGTAATGTCTCTAACGTGGGATCTATCTAAGGCGGCCTGGCTGTGTTATGATTTACCATATCTCTGAGAAGGAGATGAGTGTGGGAGGGGTTGGTTTAATCTCGAGTTTTCTTGGTTACTGCTACAGAATCCAAGAGAAATCGTCACTTTTAAAGAAACAGTGTAGTGTTATGAATACAAAGCGGGGTTCCTAAAACGGCATGTAAAGGGTTAAAAACCTTCAACTTCAGCACAAGGTTGAACCAAATACCAATCGCACATTAGGCTTTCCTTGAATCCATGCATTCATATGGGATTTTTAAGATGTCCAGCCTCGTTTCAGCAAATCAAACTGCAGGAAGCGCCTCTAGTGGCTGTCCGGTACACAGCCACTAGAGGAAGTCTTAACCCTGCAATGTAACGTTGTAGTTTCTCTAAAACTGCAGTGTTTTCAGGTACGTGGTAAAGGGGGCTGAGACTATCAGTCTTGATGATCTCAGCCAATCCAATGCCTCCTCATATGGAAGCATTGGGAGGCTAATGTGCATGCGCGGCAAAATGCTACACCAATCAGATGGTCTCTGAGCAACATTTAATTGAATATTTGTGTCTGATTGTATTATTAAATGGAAACCTATCTAGTGGATGTCAGTGCTAACCCTCCACTTATAACTTCAAGATAACTGTCAATCGAAGAGAGCCACGAGGGGTTTTTGCCCCAGCAGAAACAGGAACGCTTTGGCTTCCTGCTGAGTTACCACATATGCGCGCTGCTTCCCAACGCCTCTATGAAACGAGCAGAACTAAGCTAAAAACCCTTTTCTCATTTGATTTAGAAAAAAAAAAAAAAAAATCCCACTATTTTGAGTATTCTGTTTTCAAATGTCTTGCCTAAAGGAAATGGTCTTGAGTTGATGGCAAAGGCAAGTTAGTCATTAAACTGACGACAGACGTTACATTTGCAGAGAATTGACCTTTAGCAGTCAGAGTTTTTGGCTGTCATATGTGCTGGGGGTGTAACTAACCCCAGGCACACAATTTAAAATAAAAAAAGAAAAAAAAAAGTCTGATGGCGCAGTTTTTTTTTAATGCAGAAACACTGTCTGCACATACACACTGCAACCACCATGACCACTTCAAAACATTGTGGTTAGAGTAACACTTTAAATATGTTGCTTTATTTAATATTCTACTTTATTGTACGTGGTGGATTATTTATCCAAATGTGCAGAAAACTGCACTAAGATACAGAATTGTCTATTTTAAAAATGTAATTTCTAGTTATTCTTCCGTTAACAAAAACCGCATTTAGAGACAATGAGACTGGACAGAATCCAGGAAGGATCTGCAATGTAATGGAAGATTCATAAAATCCTATTTCTAGACACCGATCAATATATTTTAATGCACAGGAAGAGAACATTTATCTATGAAGCTCTTAAAGCGATATGGCCGTATTGAACGACTGCAAAATATTGAATTATCCATACACTGCACAGACAGAATTGTAACCAGTGCATATGGATCGAGAGGGGAAAAATGTGAATTTTACTGAACTGGCCCCTGTCATGTACTTGGACACAGAATTATGTATACATATAGTTGTGTAGCGATTGATCCTACGGTGCCTTCTGTGGCACAAGAAATTCGTTGTATCCATTTTGAAATGACCATATTTAGCTGTGTAAAATTAGCAGGGTCCTTCACTAAAATGAGCATTGTTGGGAAATCGGCATGAATTCCAAATATAAGGGCAAAGTAGATCAACTTAAAAAAAATTCTCCCAGTCACTTATGCTTCCAATTCAGCTGAAATTTTAAAACTAATTCTCACGTTTTTTGTTTTTGGTTTTTTTATAAGGAGAAATTGTTCGTATTGGAGAAGCCAGGGCACCCTACTCGATCCAGCGGGCCCCACAACATCCAGGATCTGCAGAGAGGGAGCATAGCAGTAGCTGTGGTTTAGGAATGGATTTCAGAAATCATATGCATTCGTTACACACTTTAGGTAAAATCATTTTGGGGAAAAAAAATCGTTTTGGATCCACTTACCAGTTTTTGTAGCTCCTTCGTCCTTGGCTGTCTTAATACCTGGGAAGACAGGCTGCAGCCAGTACTGCCCAGACTTATCCAGGACTGTTGGTGGCAGGTTATATCCGCAGACGTATGTGCGCGCGCATGTATTATGTACGCAAATATATAAAAAGTTTAGGAACAGTTTCTGAGACCATACCGTTATTGCATTCATTCCAGTCCTCTCGTTGTAACCTGTAAACATTCTGCAGACAGGGTGACTTCGCAAGTCTTCTCCCCAGCAGAAATGCCCACCTCTCTTTCTGTAAACTTTAATGACCTTGCAATTCTAGAAGCTTACCCAACTGAAAAACACAATATTCGAGCTTGGGTAAATACATAACGCGTATAAAAGGAAACTGGCACTTCTAGAGTACTGGATTGAAAGTTGGCAATGAAATGGGTAATATTTGGAAAAAACACACTATTAAATACAAGGCTGGCAAAACAAACATTGTCATGACCCCTGAAATGCACGTCCGCATGAAAGGGTTAGCGGAAGGTGCCCATTTGCACCCAAAGAAGACAGCGGTGCCCGAACCTGGCAGTGCTGCAGAGGGTACCTGTGGTTTGGTTAGATTTTTGTTGGCTGCTTCTGCCTCAGTCCGTTTCTTCATAGACCAGAAGGTACCGGACACCCCACAGTCAGTGTTACTTTTTTGCAGAACTTGATGGTGGAATGGTGTGTGTGTGTGTGTGTTTTTTAACTTCAGGCTTGCCCACAGATAGAAGTATTGCCTACTTTCCTATGACACATTTTTATAACCCCATCACAAACTAAAATGAATGCACACCGATAACTATTGACATATTTCGTGAGACACTGTCTTTTGGAAAAAAGAAAACACTGAGTAGAATATCATGAAACCTTCTGATGCAACTGCTTATCAACATATACCATGGGAAAGTAAATCTGTTAAGTTACCTTGATTTCAATGTGGTTTTTTTTTTTTTCAAATTTTTCACGGACAGTTTAGTCATGGCGTTACAACACAAAGACATTTGAGATTTAAAGGTACGCTACAGGCACTAAAACCGCTTTTAGCTTAAATAAGCAGTTTTAGTGTACAGATCATGATCCTGCAGCCCTACTGCTCATTTCTCTTCTTTTTAGGAGTTAAATCACATTGCTTATATAGTCACACCTCCCTGCATGTAACGTGCACAGCTTTCATAAACACTTCCTGTAAAGAGAGATCTAATGTTTAAACTTCCTATATAGTACAGTCTGTTTAATTTTAGAATTTATCTAAATTTTTTTAATAGCTTTCTAGACCCTGCAGAAGCTTCCCGTGTGTGTGTGTGTGTGACTAAAGCTTGATTTACAGAGCAGAACCTAAAAACTTCTAAAGCTCGTTAACCTCTGAAAATTAATCAATTTATCATGCAGTCACAGCCAGGGGAGGTGTGGCTAGGGCTATATTAAAGGATCAGAAAGCGGTTTTCCTGACACTACAGTGCCTTGAGGGTGCCCCCACCCTCAGGGTCCCCCTCCCGTGGCGCTGAAGAGGTTAAAACCCCTTCAGCAGCTTAATCCAGCACCGGGCTCCCTTGGCGCTGGTGTCATCTCTTCCCCATCAGACGTCAGTGGAGCTGAATGCACAAGTGCCGCGCGCGCATTCAAAGTGTCCATAGGAAAGCATGTCTCAATGCTTTCCGATGGAGGCGAAATGTGCCTCCAGCGTCGCAGATGCACCTCTAGTAGCTGTCCAGAAGACAGCCACTAGAGGCTGGATTAACCCCAAATGTAAACATAGTTTCTATGAAACTGCTATGTTTGCATCTGAAGGGTTAAAACTTGAGGGACCCGGCGCCCAGACCACTTCATTGAGCTGAAGTGGTCTGGGTGACTATAGTGTCCCTTTAACAAAAGTGACTTAACTCCTACAATTGAGCAGTGAGATTGCAGAGCCATGATCAATACACCAAAACTGTTTCATTAAGATAGTTGTTTTGATGCCTATAGTGTCCCTCTAATTCTCAAGAAATCTGTATGACATACAAGGACAGTAGATGAATAGAGAGCTGTGCCCAAACAAGTTTAAAATACTAAGCCGTACTATTTACACATTTCAGTAATCCCAAGAGCACAACTGCGGTCCTGAACTAAACTGCCAGGCCGATCCCCTTGGCACAAGCAATGCATCTGTGGTGCTGAACACCTGGCATGCCGAAGGTTACCTACTCCTGACCTATAACTTGCTAACCTCTTCTTTTTAAAGTTTTAACAAATAGTATAATCGAGTTAAAACAAGGTAAATCCAATGCAAACATTGCAAATGAAGAGGAGAATGAGAAACATGTTTTTATTTGTCATCTTCTCTCTATGCTGACTGCCAGGTGTAAATGACTGACAAAGAGCTAAGATAGATGTGCCCAGTGGCAGGATAGAGCGTTGTGGATTCTATGTTTAATTTTAATTTTTCTCACGTCAGAAATGGATATTTGTTAAAGGAACACTATAGAGTCAGGAACACAAACATGTACTCCTGACCCTATAGTGGTAAAACCACCATCTAGCCCCCTCTCATTCCCTCTTGCCCCCCTTTGCCTCCCTAAATATAGTAAAATCTTACTTGTATTCAAGTCTGCTGCTGTCTCTGCCTCTGACTGGCCTGCATGCCTGACATCAGAAGTGATTCTGTGAGCCAATCACAATGCTTCCCCATAGGACTTGCTGAGACTGTCAAGGAGGCAGATCAGGGGCAGAGCCAGCACAAGTTAAACACAGCCCTGGCCAATCATCATCTCCTCATAGTGAATCAATGTATCTCTATTAGGAACATTCAGTGTCTGCATGCAGAGACTGGAGACACTGAATGTCAGTCACACTGTGCAGCACTGCCCCAGGAAGCACCTCTAGCAGCCATATGTGGAGTGGCCAGTGGAGGTATACCTGGGCTGTATATAAGCATTGCAAAAAAAGCCTGAAAGGAATGATTCTACTCACCAGAACAAGTACAGTAAGCTGTAGTTGTTATGGTGACTATAGTGTCCCTTTAAAATTAAATGCAATGGGAAGTAACAGTAAAATGAAGTTTGTTCTTCTTCTTTTTTTTTTTTTTTATCAGCAAAAAATCCGCAGGCAAAATGCCAGTTCTCAAGGCTCATTAGTAAAAAGACAATACTTAAGAGGAATTAAAGTTGACAAAAAAACCAAACAATTAGAAAGTTTGAAAACTTGCCAGAATATGTCATTGTCTGACTCATGATAAAAATCTAACTTTTTTTATTTTTTATTTTTTTTGGACTAACAGCTGTGTGTGTCCACAGGTGTGACTAGGGCTGTATAAACAAAGTGATTTAACTCCTAAATGGCAGAGAATTGAGCCGTGACACTGCAGGAACATGATCTGCACACCAAGAGCCGCGCGCGCATTCAGTCAGTCCATAGGAAAGCATTCTCAATGATTTCCTATGGACGCTGGCGTCTTCTCACTGTGAAAATCACAGTGAGAAGTGCGGAAGCGCCTCTAGCGGCTGTCTATGTGACAGCCACTGAAGGCTGGATTAATCCTAATGTAAACATAGCAGTTTCTCTGCCTACAGCAGGCAGGGTTAATCCTAGAGGGACCTGGCACCCAGACCACTTCGTTAAGCTGAAGTGGTCTGGGTGCCTATAGTCAGTGGCGTACTAAGGGGGGGGGGGGTGCGGTCCGCCCCGGGTGCCACCAGGGTGGGGGGTGCCATGACCAGCCACCTCCCTACCCCCCCGCTGCAGCCGCCCGAGCGCTCTGTAGAGAGCCTCAGGCGGCTGCAGCTTTGCCCGGGCGGTGCGTCCATGAGGGCGGACCGCACCGCCCGGGCGCAGCCTGAGGAGAGGGGATGACAGGAGGGAGCACTCAGCTCAGCGCTCCCTCCTGTCAGCCCCTCTGTAGTAGCGTGGCCGAGCCCTGTATAGTCGGCGGGTACAGGGAGCAGCTGTCTCCTGTACCCGGCCGGGTACAGGAAACAAAAGCTACCTGTACC
>OW240920.1:141280579-141293982 GCA_933207985.1 Pelobates cultripes | reverse complement strand
GATTAATTATAAGGGGGGAATTAATTATGGGTAGTGGATTAATTATGGGGTATGGTTTAATTAAGGGTGTGTGGATTAATTAAAGAAAACCTTTAACATTTTTTACAGGTTTTTTTTTTTTTTTTTAGGTGGGGGAGGGGGGGTGCCAAGCACAGGATCCGCCCCGGGTGCCAAATGCTCTAGGTACGCCCCTGCCTATAGTGGTCCTTTTTAAAGCGAAGTGTGCATTTCCAATTTAAGGCCTTCAATTTGAAATTCACTTTAGTGAATGTCTCACAATACTTAATCCACAGCGACCTGCGGAGCTCACTATAGTAACAGCCAGAATGTTAAATATATCTATGTTTGCTTCACATATACATTTACAGATAGTGATGGCTATCTATATTACACTGATGTGTTTACATCACAATATGTAGAAATTATCAGTGTTGCATTTTTGTTTAACACCAGACCGGCGGTTTTCTATATTCCTTTTAATTTCTTTTCTCTCTCATTAATCATTGGGGGAGGGGAACAATAATTGCATCTTTCAGAGCTCGATTAAAGGGAAATTCTGTTGTCTTTCAGTGTGATTACCACAGTTTACGATAAGAAATGTTTTTTGGGGAAATAATATCTAGGGGAAACCTCAGCAAGTCCCAAACGTTCTGCTCAGAGATGCCACAAAGCAAGCCCTTGCAGTCCCTAAATGCTTTCTGTAAGGACGCGTAGAAATTTGGACATGCGCGCTTTTGTGACATCACTAGCATCTATACTCCATTCTCCTATCATCTATTAGTGTGGCAGAGCACTGATTGCCTGCTGGTATCTAGCTAAAGACTTGTTCCATGTGAGCAAGGATAACCTAGGATTAAATCCATCCTGCAGAGTCCCGTTAAATAACAGTGTAGCAGGCTTCCCCAAACACCGGCCCTCCAGACTTGGCTGAACTACAACTCCCATGATTCTCAGTCTATCTATTTCATTCATAGAATCATGGGAGTTATAGTTCAGCAACATCCGGAGTTTGGGGAAACCTGGTTTAAGGTTTCAGGCCTCCTGTCTATATTTAAATTACATTGTTGCAGCTAACATAATTTTGTCTTGAGTAAAGTAACACGTACATGATTTGCACATTTTATGAATCCATGTTTTCCAGAACACAAATCAATTCGTCATATAACACCCCACCATAGGAGTCCACAATATTGGGATGCCTGTGGGTGGGCTAAAAGACTTGGATCTCGTCACTAATACTGCCCAGAGGGGCGGACACACAGAAGAACTGACAGGTCAGCCTGGCGTGAATGTACAACTGTCAATCACATGCCGGCTCAATGAGGGCTGCTCATGCATGTAGCGCTAAAAACCCAAAGGAAACATTACTTGCGCGCTATTCTGAATCGTTCTGCATGTTTTATATAAATGGAGGTTTTTAGTTTATTATTGCCATTTATATAGCGCCAACAGATTCCGTAGCGCTTTACAATATTGTTCCACTCCAATGGCCATTAGATGCTGTTTCAGTGTTCTCTGCAGGGTCCTAGTGCCCTTTGTGTAGCGAGCGTGTGTCTACTGGTTGGTCGCACTATGCTTTTTAAGGGACCGCTCCCTTCTGTCCCCAAAAGCGGGACATTAGGGAACTAACCATGCATGGTGGAACTGGACCATATAATCGTGACTTTATCACCAAAATCAGGATAACTGGAGGGTTTGCCGTATTACTGATGGGCTGTGTAGGAAAGTGGCGCCCTGTACAAAGCATTATTCACATGTTACAGGAAAGAAAGCAGGGCAAAAATCGGTGATAAATTCTAGAGAATATAAATTATACTTTCTGCTGGTCATGCTTTTTATGACATGCCCACCGTGATGAAAATATTATATATATTCTGTCTCCAATAGTTGGGCCTCAACATAGAAACTGCCTTTTCTTTGGAAAGGTGTCGTTTACACTGCTGAGGCTGCACAGACATACTATATGCCCCAGAACAGCAACATTAAGCTGTTGTGGTTTTGGTCCCCTTATATCGTGTGATAATTGCATAAATACGCTTAAAAAAAGTTGAACACAGACTTTACTGGAGAAATGCTAAAACCGTACAGGATAGCATGAATTCAGCAATGGAATTTTTATTTTAACAGTTGACATTTCAGTAGGCTTTTTTTTTTTTTTTTGTGGTTCTGCCTAAAATGAGTGAATTTTTCCTCCGAGCAGAAGTGGCATTTTGTTTTTCTGTTTGCTCTGCCAGGAAAAGAATTTTTACCCCTTGCGCCTGTTCGGATCCTTTTTTTATTTTTATTATTTATTTATTTATTTATTTATTTTCGTGGCACGTGAAGTGTCGTTGGGCTAGGAAGAAGTGGGACCCTTCATACATGGGACCCTTCCAGGATATTCAAATAGTGATGAAAATTTAGACATTTAAATGGGGAATATAGCAAACATTATTATTTTTTTTATTCTAACAATAGTGACATATTTAACTTCTGAGTCTTACACAAAAAAATGCTTCTTCTGATTTCAGCACGAAAGGAACACTCCAGACACCATAACAACTTAATGGAGTTATGATCCCAGGAAGTCCCTGGTACTTCCTTGCCTTTCACGAATAATTTAACCCTAGACCTCCTTTGCAGCGCAGTTAGTTTCTGCCCTCCTCTACCTCTTTTTGCAGAAATTCTTTTAAAGGAAGTCTTGGAGTACCGCCGGGCTGGGTCCTGTTGATTGGCTGAGCGTTCTAATCTAATCAGTAGCTCCCCATTCGTAAAAATAGCTATAGTGTTGTTGGCACTGGGTTGGCGCTCTGGAGAGAACTTTTGGTGGTTGTCTGGTAAACCACCACGTAAGGCTATCTTAAGGGTTCAAAGTAAACTTTGCAATTTCTTTAAAACTGCAGTATTTTCATTGCAGGACTAAGGGGGACAGGGACACTGCGCACAGGCCACTTCAATGAGATGAATTGGTCTGGGTGCCTATACTGTCCCTTTAAGGACATTTTAAGGCCAAATATATGGAATTAGAAGCATTATTGTTGACTTAGAGAATTTTGTCCAGTTTGGCCATTTTAGACTTAAAATGCCCCAAACAATTCTTGCTGCGGTGAATATCCCTGATAGTATTTATGAAAGGGGGTGGGGGTTGCCAAATATTAAACTGACAATTTTTTGTTACTTTTTTTATTTTATTTTTTGTATATAGTACCGGTTTTATAACCTGGCGCCTGGGATTTGTCAAACCTTGATGTAATGCATTTGTTTCATGCTACAAACATTGCTGGAAGTTTAGCCAACAAGAAGGGTTCACACTGGTTGAAATAAGGAAATTGCTCAAGGAAGGTTTTTTTGTTATACATTTATATATTTTTTTTTTATTTTTATTTTGGGGTTGGGCTGTTTTTGATCCTGGACAATAAGTGTTTTGTAAAGAATGTCTTTTTTTTTTATTTATTATTATTATTATTTATTTATTTTTTTAAAATTATTTCTACACTGCAATCCGCATCAGATAAAGTGTGAATTCAGCAGAATGTTTGTCTTGAGAAACATTTCCAATTAAAACGGATTTTGCTCTGTGCTTGCAGGACTCCCACTTAAAGAAAATCTATCCTCAAAGAACACTTTCACTACTTCATTTAAAGGGACACTCACAGGTGCAAAACCTCCACATTTTAATGTAGTGATTCTGGTGCGGAGAGACTCTCTCCCTGCAGTGTTTTCATTGTGTTCTAAAGCCCCCCCTATTGGCTCTCAGTCCGACGGCCAATAGAGGCACTTTCTGGCTCTGCATGAGGATGAGCGAATCCCATAGCTATGCACACAGTCACTGCATTTCTATGGGGAGATGCTGATAGGTGCAGAAATTGCCATGCATGCGCTCTCCAAACATGTAGTGTTCCTTTAATGGTCACAGCCTCCATTGTAGGCAACCAGTTATAAGTAGGGCACAGACACCAATTTATTTATGTAAATAAATAAAATTTAAAAAGTACTCTGTTAAAAAAATAAAAAATAAAAAATAACCTTGTCATGGCAGATACACTGTAACCGGTAAGTAAAGAAAATATACACTGAACAAAATTATAAACGTAACACTTTTGTTTCTGCCCCCATTTTTTATGAGCTGAACTCAAAGATCTAAGACTTTTTCTATGTGCACAAATGGCCTATTTCTCTCAAATATTCACAAATCTGTCTAAATCTGTTAGTGAGCACTTCTCCTTTGCTGAGATAATCCATCCAACTCACAGGTGTGGCATATCAAGATGCTGATTAGACAGCATGATTATTGCACAGGTGTTCCTTAGGCTGGCCACAATAAAACGCCACTCTAAGACTCTTAGATCTTTGAGTTCAGCTCATGACAAATGGGGGCAAAAACAAGTGGTTTTTCTAATCTTTGATTAGTGTAATTTACTATAAAGATAAAATATTAATTCCTTTATGAGCTGTTGATGACTTCTCTTATAGCGTGGCAGTCCCTCCATGACACAGGGATCCCGGTCCCTCTCTTGTATGACTGTCCCTACTTGACTACTTCCTGAAGGAGGACAACATCCCTAGTGAGACTGTCATGCTGGCTATATTTGTGTTCCAGAAGAGCGTGAACCCTGCCTCTCCATTCCTGCTGGAGGAGAAATCACAGCAACTACAGTGCCTACATTGTAGCTGCTGTGCTTGTGTGCCATCTTTAGGAGGGTTCTCCTGCCCACTTAATACTCAGTGTATACCTCTATGCTGGCAATTGATTGACCGGTGTGGGAGAATCCATGTTTTTCTTTTACATTTTTATTATTTGTAAATTTATACCCTTTCTAATAATCTATATGTACAGTAGGCCAAAATCAGCCCATATTTCGGTAGTTCTTAACCCCTGTGTCAGCAGACAGATTTATATCCGCTTGGTAATTTATTTGGTTTTCATTGGTTGACACGGACAACTGCATTTGATTGGTTTACTGTAGCAGTAGATACTCCTTTAATTAATCCTTGGGTGACTATAAGTGGACACATTCTGAAGAAATTTAAAATACTTACTATTAGAGTACTGTCGGCTGGTTAGCCCAATGCTTCGAGCCAGTTGGTGTTGTCTTGTATGGACGAATTTAACACTAATGATATTAATAACAACAAAGTATTTTTAACCAGAAAAGGTACATTCAGATTACTCTAGTATCCAAGTATGTCCTTTGGCTGTTACTCTTCTCCAACATCCAGGTGATGTTGCTATTACCCAATATAATGGTACTCCATTTATCTACCTTGAAAGGATGAAGGGCTGAGTCAACCCTGTCGGGATTTGAACAGGCGACCATCCTCCCCAAGGGTTGAACAGATTCTACTAATGATACATTAGCCCACTGAGCAATGTGAAATATTAATTCTATTAATGTGGCCGAGATGGGGTTGGTCGCTATGTGCAAGGAAGACAATATGTTATTATCAAACCATTGCTAAACTGTTTAAGGTTAAACTGGGGCCTGGCACATGAGTACTCCAGTGCATTATAACCAGTACCACAAGCTGTTTCTTTAAAAAAAACTGCATTAGGTTTATTTATTTTTTAGTTGTGTTTTTTTATATATATAAATTATTATTTTTTTTTTTTTTTTTTTCCATTCTCTGCTGTGTTCAGACTTGTTGATTACATTTTTTATGAATGGCTTTCTGTTTCCTGTTTTTGACTGCGGCTATCTATATGTTAAATATAATCCCATCCTTTTTATAACTCTACAACGCTTCTATTATTTGTAATGCTCCAAATCCTGTCTCTAAACATTCTAGAAAAAGAATTCCACTTGAAAGAGTGGGAAAACAGCATGAACTCTTACAAGTGCAAGCCATTTTATCCTGCGCTGGGTGTTAACCTGCTATAATATGAGGGTAGAGCTGCGGATCCAGTTTCCAGATGACAATCTCTCTCTAAATTCTGCATTGGGAGACTCTGTTTTACATCATGCCAGTAACAATATGGGGGCGATTTATCAAAGTATCCTGTTATTAAAAGTGGTCTAATGTACTAAAAGTGGTGCAATCACCATGGAAACCACTGTAATCAGCAGGTGCATTCCATTCCTAACTCCTCCCCTTCTACATGTTGGCACCTAATTTTAGCTGAAAACACTTGTTTTTAAGAAACTTCCCCCTTTTATCTGAATGTCCTTTTTTTTTTTTTTTTTTTAAAAAATTTTTTTCCTCTTAGTCGGTTTCCTCAAATTGTGTGGCAATTGGCAGGTCACCATTCATTTAAAAAAACATTTAAAAAAAAATAAAAATGTAGGTATAGTGGGTTTTGGCTTAGAGCGTCAGCTGATCTCTAAAAGCTAATCAGCGGTGTCCCAGCCTAGCGTCAATCTGTGCTTCCTCAAACTGCTTTGGAGACACAAATTACCATTGTGGACAAGGAGATCCAGTGTTGTAGAATAGTCTTTGGGATTAAACTGTCTGAGTACTATTTAACCCCTTCAGGTAAGAAAGCGCCATGGACTCCTGGGCACCCTTATTTCAATGAACTTGTTATAGTGCACATACAGTTCTTTTAAGATATTATACTGATAATGGATGTTTCGTGCCTCAAAATAACGTATACAGCAGCCCATAATTCCGAGCAGGCAGCCATTGTTTTTAACCTTTCCTTTTGTGATCTTTAATGCCATTTATGGTAAGGTGACAAATTAATTTACCATAATTTTTTAGAATAACTTGTGTAATTCCTTGACTGTTGGATAACTAATTGCATTTTTTTGGTTTCTTTTGTATATTTTTATTGTAGCACAAGAGGATCATGTCTGTTGAAAGCATGTATTGCTACATTTTAGGTGCAACGTTGGCATAGAATGGTAAAAGTTGGTCAAGCACATAATCCGACATAAAGAAAATTGTCCAAAAAAACATTGTTGGATAATTGTTGCATTAGTAGAACTTAGCTTCAGTCCAACCCCCCCCCCCCCAAAAAAAACTAGGAGCCCCTTGAGAGTAGTGGTAGAAAGGCTTGACGCTGTGTACTTCCCATGACTGAGAGGAAGAAGTGGTCTGACCCGATCAAGGCTATGTTCAGGTAGCCAGCAGAGAACGACCCAGAGACGTAAAGAACTTCTCAGTGTCTGACAAATAAGAAAGCAGGGTCCGCTTCTCCTTATGTATAATGGTCAACTTACAACCAGAGGCCCGTCAATACTGGATCTTGTTGTCCTTCAGCAACTGTGTGACAGATCGCAGAGACTGTCTACATATTATGGTAGGTTGAGATAGATCATTATAAAATGAGGTATGAGTTCTGGAAGTGGTAAGTGGGTGATTCGCTTACAGCAGACTGCACTAGCTGTTTACAAGAATCCCTGAATGATCAGTAAGTTCAGTAAGTTCCTGGGGACCTCAGCCTGTGCTCCGTAATGATGATGTTTTCTGGCTTTACAAGGTGACCATAAAGAGGATGGCAGACGTCAAAGGTAGTGAGGAACCTCATTGACAGATATGTCTTCTGAGACTCCTCTAATCTGGAGATTATGTTGTCGCCTGGAGTCTTCAAGCACTTCCATTATTGCTTTAGGTTGTCCACATCCAACCTCGAGTGCCTACAGCTGAGCAGTCATAACTCCAATATACTCTAATACAAGTGCTTTTTCTTAAAGATTTCTTTAACCCCTTAAGGACACATGACATGTGTGACATGTCATGATTCCCTTTTATTCCAGAAGTTTGGTCCTTAAGGGGTTAAGGAGGTTCTGGAGATCAGCCTTGCTATCTGGTGAATGCTCTGGTGCTGTGGCGGGACTTGGCTGCTTGTCTATATGCCTGGTAGTGGCCATTAAATCATTGGAATTAATCTCCTGAGATGTATAGTCTGAGAGCTCCCGCACGGTCGCCATCTTGTGGCGTCAAGCGGAGAAGATGACTAATATCTCCATAGGGGGTTGCAGTTTAATCTGTCAAAGTTTTAGTTTTTATTCTTAGAATATTCAGAAAAGTTACAGAAATGGTATAATTTTATTTTTTCTCAGGAGCTCTAAACCTATACATCTGCTTCTCTCTGTTGCTAGCTCCCCCACCACCCCCAATCTGGGTTTTTAAGATACAGTGATACCTCGGTTTACAAATTTAATCCGGGACGTTTCTTATTGTGAAAAATTTGTAAACCGAAACAAGGTTTCCCATTGGAATGCATTGAAAACCAATTAATCCGTTCTGGAGGTCAGAAAAAAAGTCAAAATGAGCTGGCATGGAAACTAACCCACAATGCAGAACACACAATAAAAGGCATGCAAACGACAAAGCTCAGCTCCCTACCTTTCCACCGCTTGAGAAATGCACCAAAAAGTCCCAAAACAACTGCAAAACATTTCCAGAATAGCTCCAAAACTCGATGCAAAAGCTGCTCCATCACCTCCACACTTGACGCCACGTGCTACCGACAGGCTCCAGCATGCAGGGGGCGGTGCTATAAACCTCCCAGGTGCAATGCATCCTGGGGAAACTTGCTTGTATTGCGAAAAATTTTTTGTAAACTGAGGCGTTTGTAAACCGAGGTACCATTTGTATATGCTATATCCTAGTGTCCAGAAAATGCCAAACCATATCTGAACTTTTTTTATTGCATGTATTTTGCTAATATTGCATCTTTGCGCACTCTAGTGTATTATGGGTAAAATAATGTCCTTTTGGGGTGACTGGTTAATTTCACACGTCAACGTATGTAACCCAAACCCTAAAAATCTACCTTCAGCGACCCTTTTAAATTACAGCACTATCCTGATTCGCCGTTGAACATTCTATAGTTATTTCTAATTGTATATTCTGATAACTTGCGCCCCAGCTCTCCATGTTATGTTAAAGATTACTTAATATATCTCGTTGTGTCACTGTTCACAAATGTTATTTTTAACATTACAATAAGTAACACTGCAACACAATCAAGGTATCCTCTTACAGTGACTTCCTAGGTGCTCATTCATCTTGCGCACAGAATTATGGGATATCACTGTTTTGCATTAAATGCCAGCCTGTGCCATGACAGTCTTGTGTTTAGGATACATATGCACATAAAAAAAGTTGTTTTGTTGAATTTTAAAGGACCACTATAGTGCCCTGAGGATGCCACCACGCTCAGGGTCCCACTCCAGTGGCGCTGAGGGGGGAGGAAGGGGTTAAACTTGCCTCTTTTTCCAGCGCCGGGAGGGGGGCTTTCCTCCTCCTTCTCGGCTGAATGCGCATGCGCGGCAAGAGTCGCGCGCGCATACAGCCAGTCTCATAGGAAAGCATTCACAATGCTTTCCTATGGATGCTGGCGTCTTCTCACTGTGAAAATCAATGAGACAGCCACTAGAGGCTAGATTAACCCTAATATAAACATAGCAGTTTCTCTGAAAACTATGTTTATAGAAAAAAGGGTTAACCCTAGCTGGACCTGGCACCTAGACCACTTCATTAAGCTGAAGTGGTCTGGGTGCCTATAGTGGTCCTTTAACATTAAGGCTAAAAGTTTCTGAGTGTGTTAATCCCAACGCTAGTCACAGTTTGGCTATTTTAGCTTGAATTTTGCTATTTTGGTTTTTGAGTTCATTACCATTCAGTGTTTAGATAATAAAATTCAAACATTACCATTTGAGTGAGTTCTTCCTTCCTGAAGCGGAAGCAAAAATGCATTCTGTGTGAGGCACGACCGGAAACCAAGATGAACTTTCAGAGCTAGTTTAATAAACCTTCCCCTTTAATGTAATTAAACATAATGGAGGATATTTTTAAAAAATGATCAAAAAGTGACTTTTCTTTACTGTAATTTTCTGCCAGTTTTTTTCCATTCATTTCAGGGAACTAACAACTTTTATAGCGGTGGGAAAATTCTGCCACTTTTGTTGTGCCTGACTGAAAAAAGACAACTATTGAGAAATTACACTCCAAGAAAAGCAACAGATGACGAGATTTCTGTAATTAAAAAAAAATAAAAATTTAATTTTAATCTCCCCGCCCTCCCCCTGCATTTTCAAATTGGAAATTGGCAGCGATTTTTCATAATCTGCTTTGTATGAAGCAACGGGACTTTGCATATCACATGCAGAGCAGGAAATCTATTTTATTGACCGAACTTTAGGTACCTTCATTCATGGGGAAAATGACTAAACTGACGCTGAATAAATTAGCCAGTAAAAACACTCCCAGTACATTGCTGTTTTATACAGCTGTATGTATTATCAAAGCATATTATTCTTTTTAAAATTTAATTTACCGGCTCATTAATTCCATTGACATTCCCATTTATCATTTTTATCGCATTTTATAGTTAAAATCTTGAATCAATATTTTAATCTATTTCATATTGACACTAGATATCCGCACTGGGTTTATTACAAAGATTTACTTTGGGCGTACGTTTTTTTAAATAGCATGTGGATAAATTCACGTTTAGGTAGGTATCGTGTACGTGTAAATGTTCTGTCATGCTTTGTTTCAGAACTTCTGTGAAGAGCCTCTGTGCGTGCGATATCTGCGGGCCATTTGCAGCTAATTAAAAATATTAAAGTATAATAATTAATATATATTTATAAGCACCTTGTAACACTTACAAATCTATTCCCGTTGTTCCGGGGGATTATTGGTTGAGCAGAGCCAGGTGTCTGTCCAGAAGCAGTATAACATCGTAGACAGGGCTATAATAAAAATTTAACCTAATGAAAGGCAGCAAGGAGATTGAGAGCTAAGTTTTTAAATACTGTATTATTGTGCAATGCTGGCTCTGATTCCCGGCGGAATTGCTCTTATCGGAAAGGCAACGTCTCTGATTACTGCGGGTGTTATCGTAGCTTACATTTCGTCAAGCCAGGCAATAAATACATTAAAAAAGCTGGCATAGTGAATTAGTAAAAAAGCCTGTCTCCGTTCCTCCTGAACGTCTTTGGTCTCTTTTTGGTCAGAGTACATTGTTCCAGCAAGTGTTTAGATTTAAATCCTATTGTGACTTGCTAAGTTTACCCCAGATGGTATCTCTGCTTGGGACCATAGGAGTCTTATTTCCATTATCGTGACCGCCAGTCGCTCCAGTGTTTGCAGGTTACTTGAAGCACCATGAGCACTTCATATTAATAAAGTGATTATGGTGCTTGGCGTAACACTTTAAGCTTAGTGTAAAGTGATTAAATAGCCCACCATGCAGGTTAAACAGTTTTTTTTTAAGATGTAGATAGTCAGGCAAATCTAATATTTGCAGAAAATGTATTCTCTGCCATTGATTTATTTTTGCTTAAATGAACACCCCTAATCACAGTATCCTGGTGCTGAAATGCTCCCACTTTTGGACCGGTTTCAGGAATCAGAGTAGCAACAAAGAAATTGGACAGAATTGGACCGTACGCTATTGTGATCGTATTCCCTCCGTTTGCATTTCTGTTGCCAGCCAGAACTCATATGCGTTTATTTATTTATTAAACAAAAGAGCTGGCCTTTCCAGAAAACTCGTTATGGGGTCGAGGACAGCGCAGCGTCATTCAGTCCCTTTCAGTAGGTTTTTTTTTTTGTTTTTGTTTTTTCCCGAAGATACAGCAAATAATCTGATGGGATTTATTTTTGCTGATGTTTAAATATGGAGGAAATGTATTTTTGGTTCTTGGTTTTTAGGACTTGCATTGATAAATATAGAAGGGGGTGGGGGGACAAAAAAAATTCAGCTTTACAAACTGTGATTGCACTGTAATATTGTAGCAATAAATTGTGTTGTCACATTCCTGTTAAGAATTAAAGGGATAATCCTTGTTATATGTATTATTACAGCGTCTTTGGGGTGCAGTTCCCCTGGTTTGTTTGTTTTGTTTTTTTTGTTTTCTTTTTAGGGAAACATTTTATCTATTTACTTTAATTTTGTATTTTTAATTTTCTTTTTACATTTTAATTTTTATTTTTTTCGCACATTTCCCTCCGATCCTTTTGGTAACCAAGTTTTGAGATTTAAAGATTCAAAGGAATTTTAGCAGCTATGTACCTGCTAAGATGTGTTCCGTGACTATTGTATTTTTTATTTTTATTTTTTTTACATTGGTGCAGTAATCGGAAGCCGTCGTCCAAGAATGAGCTTACTTTTTAATATGGTAGTAAGCAGAGGAGAATGTTAAAAACATTTAGGACAGGATATTAAAATAAGCCAGGATAAATAGACCTTTGAGGATTGTGTGTCGGCTACCAAGAAAACGGTATTTAAAAAAAATATTATATAACATATTTTTATTTTCTGAAAAATTCGTTTTACTTTCTAAACTTGGTAGCAAAATCCATGTTGGTAAATATGCATTATCCTCTAGTCTAGATAATCACGTCTGTGCTCGTGACCATTTGTTGGTGCTTCTTAAAGGACCATCTTAGGCTGGAGTTATTTTCCATTTTTATAGTACAGCACTATGGAATCTGATGGTGCTATATAAATAATAATGCATGAGAAACCTTGCAAAACCTAAAACTTTTGCAAGGACCAGGATGTGGCGGAGATCCTATAGGCAATTCTTGTCGTCCCCAGTTTATTTTTTTCATTTTTTTTTGTAGTAAAGGTCCTAAAGCAGGGCTTGACAAATCCAAGGTGCCAGATCGCCATGGCGACTAAAAAATTCCGCTCTGGCACTTGGGATGTCAGCCCTTTAGTTTAGACGGACGCCAAAATGGAGCATTGAAGCTGGCCAGCTCTATCACAAAGGTATGGAGGCTGGGTGAAATTAAA
The DNA here is from genome assembly GCA_933207985.1 of Pelobates cultripes. Classification (NCBI taxonomy): domain Eukaryota; kingdom Metazoa; phylum Chordata; class Amphibia; order Anura; family Pelobatidae; genus Pelobates; species Pelobates cultripes. Next base: position 141,281,306 of record OW240920.1, on the reverse strand, counting down.
TAAAAATGTCACTGTGTGTGTAGTGTTTGTTTGCAGGGGATGGGATTCGGTGTGTGTGTGCGCCCCTGTTAGAGAGTGTGTGTTTCAGTTTAGGTACCTGCCCCCCTCCAATCGCACACAAAAGGTGTTTTTAGTCACCTTTTTTTTCCCCACACCGTGCCGTTTTTACCATGCCTGATCCTACCTCCGTGGCTGAGATTATCAATCTTTATTATCCCAGCTAAGCCAGTGCCCACAGAAAAACACTGCGCTGTGCCAATCTGATCTCCTCATAGAAATGCAATGACTCCATGCATCTCTATGGGGAACATTCAGCGCCTCCTTGCAGAGCGGGGAGACTCTAAATGTGACTCTCTCTAGTGGCCATCTGAGTCACCGTCACTAGAAGGGTTACTGGGCAGCACTGTAAACACTTTCTTTTCTCTGAAAAGCCTGCAAGGACAGGATATACACACCAGGACAACATTAACCTGTAGGGGTTCTAATGCCTATTGTTTCTTAAGAGTTGCATTTTTCTCGTTGAAAATTAAACTTAAAATTAGTTTGGGGAAAAAAATGGCTCCTAGATTCCAAACAAATTTGTCAAGCTCTGTCCTAGAGTTTGATGTCTTCATGCACAGCAGGATGATCCTTATAGCTGCAGTTATAATACACCGTGTGCCAGAAGACAGGGGACCTCCTTACACCATAACCTTATAGCTGCAGTTATAACACACTGTGTGCAGGG
>OW240920.1:141255625-141280479 GCA_933207985.1 Pelobates cultripes | reverse complement strand
AGACAGGGGACCTCCTTACACCATAACCTTATAGCTGCAGTAATAATACACTGTGTACAGGGAGACAGGGGGCCTCCTTACACCATAACCTTATAGCTGCAGTTATATTACACTGTGTGGGGAGACAGGGGGTCTCCTTACACCATAACTTTATAGCTGCAGTTATAATACACTGTGTTCGGGGAGACAGGGGGCCTCCTAACACCATAACCTTATAGCTGCAGTCATAATACACTGTGTGCGGGGAGACAGGGGGCCTCCTTACACCATAACCTTATAGCTGCAGTTATAATACACTGTGTGCGGGGAGACAGGGGACCTCCTTACACCATAACCTTATAGCTGCAGTTATAATACACTGTGTGCGGGGAGACAGGGGACCTCCTTACACCATAACCTTATAGCTGCAGTTATAATACACTGTGTGCGGGGAGACAGGGGACCTCCTTACACCATAACCTTATAGCTGCAGTTATAATACACTGTGTGCGGGGAGACAGGGGACCTCCTTACACCATAACCTTATAGCTGCAGTTATAATACACTGTGTGCGGGGAGACAGGGGACCTCCTTACACCATAACCTTATAGCTGCAGTTATAATACACTGTGTGCGGGGAGACAGGGGGCCTCCTTACACCATAACCTTATAGCTGCAGTTATAATACACTGTGTGCGGGGAGACAGGGGACCTCCTTACACCATAACCTTATAGCTGCAGTTATAATACACTGTGTGCGGGGAGACAGGGGACCTCCTTACACCATAACCTTATAGCTGCAGTTATAACACACTGTGTGCGGGGAGACAGGGGACCTCCTTACACCATAACCTTATAGCTGCAGTTATAATACACTGTGTGCGGGGAGACAGGGGACCTCCTTACACCATAACCTTATAGCTGCAGTTATAATACACTGTGTGCGGGGAGACAGGGGACCTCCTTACACCATAACCTTATAGCTGCAGTTATAATACACTGTGTGCGGGGAGACAGGGGACCTCCTTACACCATAACCTTATAGCTGCAGTTATAATACACTGTGTGCGGGGAGACAGGGGACCTCCTTACACCATAACCTTATAGCTGCAGTTATAATACACTGTGTGTGGGGAGACAGGGGACCTCCTTACACCATAACCTTATAGCTGCAGTTATAATACACTGTGTGCGGGGAGACAGGGGACCTCCTTACACCATAACCTTATAGCTGCAGTTATAACACACTGTGTGCAGGGAGACAGGGGACCTCCTTACACCATAACCTTATAGCTGCAGTTATAATACACTGTGTGCGGGGAGACAGGGGACCTCCTTACACCATAACCTTATAGCTGCAGTTATAATACACTGTGTGCAGGGAGACAGGGGACCTCCTTACACCATAACCTTATAGCTGCAGTTATAATACACTGTGTGCAGGGAGACAGGGGACCTCCTTACACCATAACCTTATAGCTGCAGTTATAATACACTGTGTGCGGGGAGACAGGGGACCTCCTTACACCATAACCTTATAGCTGCAGTTATAATACACTGTGTGCGGGGAGACAGGGGACCTCCTTACACCATAACCTTATAGCTGCAGTTATAATACACTGTGTGCGGGGAGACAGGGGACCTCCTTACACCATAACCTTATAGCTGCAGTTATAATACACTGTGTGCAGGGAGACAGGGGGTGGGAGACAGGGGACCTCCTTACACCATAACCTTATAGCTGCAGTTATAATACACTGTGTGTGGGGAGACAGGGGGCCTCCTTACACCATAACCTTATAGCTGCAGTTATAATACACTGTGTGCGGGGAGACAGGGGGACCTCCTTACACCATAACCTTATAGCTGCAGTTATAACACACTGTGTGCCAGAAGACAGGGAACCTCCTTACACCATAACCTTATAGCTGCAGTTATATTACACTGTGTGCCAGAAGACAGGGGACCTCCTTACACCATAACCTTATAGCTGCAGTTCTAATACACTGTGTGCGGCAAGACAGGGGACCTCCTTACACCATAACCTTATAGCTGCAGTTATAATACACCGTGTGCCAGAAGACAGGGGACCTCCTTACACCATAACCTTATAGCTGTAGTTATAACACACTGTGTGCCAGAAGACAGGGAACCTCCTTACACCATAACCTTATAGCTGCAGTTATAATACACTGTGTGCGGGGAGACAGGGGACCTCCTTACACCATAACCTTATAGCTGCAGTTATAATACACTGTGTGCGGGGAGACAGGGGACCTCCTTACACCATAACCTTATAGCTGCAGTTATAATACACTGTGTGCGGGGAGACAGGGGACCTCCTTACACCATAACCTTATAGCTGCAGTTATAATACACTGTGTGCAGGGAGACAGGGGACCTCCTTACACCATAACCTTATAGCTGCAGTTATAATACACTGTGTGCGGGGAGACAGGGGGCCTCCTTACACCATAACCTTATAGCTGCAGTTATAATACACTGTGTGCGGGGAGACAGGGGACCTCCTTACACCATAACCTTATAGCTGCAGTTAGACACTGTGTGCGGGGAGACAGGGGCCTCCTTACACCATAACCTTATAGCTGCAGTTATAATACACTGTGTGCTGGGAGACAGGGGACCTCCTTACACCATAACCTTATAGCTGCAGTTATAATACACTGTGTGCGGGGAGACAGGGGACCTCCTTACACCATAACCTTATAGCTGCAGTTATAATACACTGTGTGCAGGGAGACAGGGGTCTCCTTACACCATAACCTTATAGCTGCAGTTATAATACACTGTGTGGGGAGACAGGGGGTCTCCTTACACCATAACTTTATAGCTGCAGGTATAATACACTGTGTGCGGGGAGACAGGGGGTCTCCTTACACCATAACCTTATAGCTGCAGTTATAACACACTGTGTGCCAGAAGACAGGGAACCTCCTTACACCATAACCTTATAGCTGCAGTTATAATACACTGTGTGCAGGGAGACAGGGGGTCTCCTTACACCATAACCTTATAGCTGCAGTTATAATACACTGTGTGAGGGGAGACAGTGGACCTTACGCTATAACTTGTAGGACGAACATGGGTTTATATGGAATTTGTACCACTCGCTCCTAAATCACCCCCCAAAAAATTACAAAATGGGCGCACACAGTATGTGAGGGGAAATGCAGCATAAGTGTACATACTATACATTTTTAGTCAACTTTTCCTGTAATGTCTTTCCCACGGTGAGATTTTAATTTCTTTTACGTCACCAACAGGCCATGTGATGATACCCTGCATGCTTTCAGTTCCTGAATAAAATTCCAAAATTGTTCAATGATTTTAGTCTTGTTGTTGTGGTTGGTTTTGTGTTTTTATTTTTGAAAACAAATGTATTTTAAAATGTTTATTTTTTAAATGACCTCTCATTTCCAGTTTGTGTGCCTTTTCGGCTCTGTACACCAATTCATACTGGACAGACATCATTCCTCCTACTGCTGTAACTTAGTGATTTATTCACTAAATAAATAAAATAAACCAAGACTTAACAGTATCTGCCATTCAAGCAGGTAATGTGAAGAAATAGACTAAACAAATAACATGAAAGCCAAAAAAAGTCTGTGTTTGTTTTTTGTTTTTTTTTCATGTTATTGAGTGCAGAGGATTTTTCGTCCTTAGTTGTTTTTAGTGGGTTTGAAATCCTCTGTAGGTACAGCCCAGCTCAGTCAGAAGGATGAGCGAATGGTTTTAAAAGAACACTGAAGTGTTAAGAATACAAATGCTTTAGTGTGTCTGTCCCTAGTTATAGAGGGCGCACTCCTTGTGTGCCATCAAAATACCAAAATGATTTTTTTGTTTTTTTTTCCATTTTTCCAACACAAAGGTCCCTCTGCGCTCCTACGCCTGCAACATCATGGAATCCACGTAGGTTTTTATAGAGTTTATAGCTTTTGCAAAAATGTTTGCCCACAGTATGTAGAGGAAGATGACGAAGAAGTGTGTGTACTATAAACACTTTGTCTGTTTTTGTAATGTCTCCTCCCAGAGAACCATTGTGGGCCTGATGCGCATGCTTAGCGAGAGCTTTGTGCACATTCACATGTCAATCCATCTTTTATACTGGTGAAAGCTTTTCCAGGTTTGATAGCCCCCTGTAGAGTGCGATTCTCTCACATAACATTCATTTTGTATCTCCGAAATACTTGGTATTTTTGTATCGAATAGGTCTCTACCTTTATCTCTCCCCCCGCACACTGTGAACTCGCTTCCTCTTTACAGTGCATTGTGCTACACATCCTGTGTCACACACTGTTAAACATCCCCCTCCCCTATCTGAGCTATTGTTTTTAAATGTTTTGGAACATGGATTGTTACCAACTACTTCATATAGTAGTGATGAAGATGATAATTGGGGTAATGAATTGACCTATGGTATCTGGCAGGGGACTCGCTCTGACCACAATAGCTGCAGGAAAGACTTTATACAGTCAGAAAACAGGGCGCTGGGTTACACCACTTCTTTGAAACTGCTTATTTTGTAAAATTAAGACAAAGAAAGTCATCTGAGATCAATAGCTATTAAAATGAAAGCATTCTTGCTAGTTGGTATCTGTCCTGTGACTTTAAATTCCGTTCAATCCAATATGTCTGTGTTTGCAAGTCAGTGACACTGTGCAGAAAACATGCAGCAAGATGCGGGTGTTTATAGTGCATTAGGGTGAGGCTGATGAGACTAGTAGTTACGGCACTACTGTTCTTACCTAATGGCTTTTCCTCAACGCGTTGCACCCCACTGTCAACGTGACGCATACTTTGTGCCGATGTTCAGCCGCTTCCATGTTGCTTCTGAAGGAGCATTAACAAAGAGAATATGCAAAGTAGAAACTTGGCAAGCTTTTTGTCTTCATTTCTTCATAATGCTTTATCAATACCATGGTTTCAATGCAGATACATACTTCTATGAAATTGGTCCATGCATTTTGAAAGAACATTTCAAAAGCAAAATGAGATTAAAGGCAGCTGACAGAGATGTAAGATAAGTATTTATTTGTGAGCTCAATAAACTTAACCACACTCCAGTCGATTTTTAATTCTCCCACTGCAGACTCAGCGTACCCAAACAGCACCGTAAAGGGGCACTTAGGAATGTTGGCCAGGCCCCAACGCGTGGGATGCCATTTAGAAAGATCCGTAAATGCTCAAACTGAAAGCATTTAAGGAACATCTGATATCTACCAGAAGAGGCAGATATAAAAAAAAATCATTCAAATCCCACAGGATATAGGGAACCTTTGCAAAACTTTACAGGATTATTCAATAAAGTGAGAATTCAAAATAAATTTCACATTTAAGACCAGAGTTGACCAACTGAAAGCATAGCCCACAGACTTTTATTTCAGCAGCATATAACGATTACAAACGGACTGTCCCTCTAATATAAGCCCTGGCTTGACGGAGAGCATAAAAAACCAAAAAAAAACACCATATACTCACAATGCCGCTTCTGGTTGGGCGGGGTTGTGATGTCCAAATGTGATGACGCATTTCGCCGATAAGGTGGCTTCATCGGATCACCGATTTGACTTGTCCCATTTTTTTTTTTTTATTTTTTTTTACAGCTTCAGAGATCTGCCCATATAACTGTTGCTAAGCAACACAGTCAAACATACATTATGCAGCCCAAGCATAATACTTATAGGACCACTATAGGCACCCAGACCGCTTCACCTCAATGAAGTGGTCTGGGTGCCAGGTCCAGCTAGGGTTAACCCTGAAGCTGTAAACATAGCAGTTTCATAGAAACTGTGTTTACATTAGGGTTAACCCAGCCTCTAGTGGCTGTCTCATTGACAGCCACTAGAGGCGCTTCCGTGCTTCTCACTGTGATTTTCACAGTGAGAAGACAATTTCGTCCATAGGAAAGCATTGAGAATTGCTTTCCCATGGACTGTATGAATGTGCGCGTGGCTCTTGCCGCGCATGCGCATTCAGCGGATGACGTCGGAAGAGGGAGGAGAGTCCCCAGCGCCAAGGGAGCCCGGCGCTGGAGAAAGGTAAGTGTTTAAGCCCTTCCTTCTCCCTAGAGCCCGGCGGGAGGGGGGCCATGAGATGGGGGGGGGGGACCTATTAACACTATAGTGCCAGGAAAACAAGTTTGTTTTCCTGGCACTATAGTGGCCCTTTAAATAAGAATTAATTCAGACAGGATAACGAAGTGTTAAAATAAGAGGAACATATTCACTAATACACTGAAAATTTGCATCAGTAGAATATACAAAACATTTGGCAAGTCTGTAACCAGAAATGCAGATAACAAATAAACATACCTTTTTTGTTCTACGACATTCTCTGTTAATCCAGGGCGTATATTTGTAGGACAGTCCGTTTTTTTTTTAATCCTTATGAGCTGCTGAAATAAATGTTTTCACTTAGTCACCTGCATGGAGTTTCAGTGGATTCCATGTATACACCTCATCGCTACAGCCTGGGAACAGCTTCTGCGTGCTTCTCTGTTAAACCTAAGATTTATAGAACTTTGTCGGATGTTTGTGAGTGACCTTCCCCCTTATTATATGTTTTAATTGTTGCTAAAGGTTTTATACGTCTGCTTTTTTCCCGTTCTCCTATATGTGCTGATGGGGATTTTATTTTCAAGTGCAATCTCAATTTTTATGTGTAATTTTTTTTTTTTTTTAATATAGTACTTGCATATTTACATAGCACAATTTTGTTAAGTGTAATTTTAAAGGCACAGCGCACCTTATTTATATGTGTTTTAGTGATGGTGGTCTTTGAGTCTTGGCACTTTATTTTTTATTTAGGTTGCCGCTATTTTATATTTGTATATTCACATATTATAATGCCATCCATTCAGTGATTGTACAATTTCTCACTTTGTTTAAACAAATTAACTTTTTGTAGATTTACATGTTACACTTTGAAGTATATTTTCTCGGTACTTCAAAGTATATTTCAATTTCAGATTTTAGACCAAAAATTGCTGAATTGGAGGGAAAAAAATGACTGTTGTAAATTTGGTTATTCTGAGCTAAAACCTGAAATTTACTATGAATTACTTACCAATAACACTTTTTGTGAAATTGAACCCAGGAAACCACAACCTGAGCACAGTTGACTACGGAGTTGCATATCAAAGTATAACATAGGTGAGCTTGGGAAAAGAGTGGAGATTTGAGAATCCAAATCTATTGACTTAAACTTCCAATTTCCATGGTCCGTTCTTCACAATTTATTATATTAAATAAACCTATGTTTATGGAAAAATAGCTTAAGGTTTCTGCCAGTTCCACACCGAAAAACTGTCATGTTAAATTGTGTCCTAATATGTTAAATAAAAACAGAACATATTAATGTCGAGTCCTGCAGCCCTAGCCAGGCTTTAAAAGTTACTAGCCACTACAAGCCTGACTCTCCATGTCACATGTTATCTGTTAATGTAGGATTGCTCTAAGCAGATTTATCTAATGAGAATTTTTGTACATAGGTTAATGTAGTTGTTCTATAAATTGTGCATAAATAAATCGAAACCACCATCTTTTTCTTAATGACCATTTAAAAAAAAATTTAAATTTTTTTTTTTTTTAAATTCATTTTTATTTCCCTTTATGTATTTCAGACTGAGTGACGGCAAGATTTCCTTCCTTAATCTTGTGAGTGGAATCCGTAATGAAGACATGTGCATCAGTCAAAAACGTTTGCAAGCTCTTTTCGCTAATTTTTTCCATGATCACGTTTCTTTACGTGGTCTACATCGTGGTGGTAGAGAAGACCTATTTGCCAGGGGGTCCTTTCATGTTACCTCTTCTCAGATCGAAAGAGTTAAAGACTTTGTGTAGCAGTAACTGGACGGGCGAAACTATCGTCCATCTCAAAAATAGCCGGACCTATGTAATCGGTGCCTATTTGGATCTCCGGAGCAGAAGCCTCATCCGGGTTATTGGAATTACATACAGATACGAGCAAGAACCTTTGTTTTGTGACTTTTGTTTTCATGGAACCAATGAGACGGTCCCAGCAGAGATTGAAATCCATAGCGACCACTTTCAGTTCCCCTATGGAACAACGGACTTGCTATGCAATTTAAAAGACTCCCGAATTCCCCAGTATATCTATTTACATGCAGCTAACTATCCATCGAACATTGTTTTTAAAGTCCATAACATTGAACAGATGCATAACCCACCTTCACGGTTTGAATATGATTTTCTTCTGTGCATTTCTGCTCTGTTTGGATCTTACAATAATGTCTTACAGTTCATCCAGTCGATGGAAATGTATCGGATGTTAGGGGTACAAAAAGTAATACTTTATCACACAGACTCTAGCTCAATTCTAAAGCAACTCCTCACTTATTATATTAAACAAAACTTCTTGGAATTAATTCCGTGGCCAATCACGACCTATATAAATGTTTCTTCCGGGTGGCATTACCCAGAACACCCAGGAGACCTCCATTATTATGGACAAACTGCTGCTTTAAATGACTGTATCTATCGCAATATGTACAGAAGCAAATATATTGCTCTTAATGACATTGACGAACTTATTTTACCTGCGAGGCATAAAAATTGGAATGAACTGGTCGATTATCTTCAACATTCGAACCCAGACGCCAGTGTTTTTATATTTGAAAATCATGTTTTTCCAGTAACGTTTGTAAATCAAAGCAAGCCTGATCCGGAGGAATGGAAGTCCGTGCCAGGCGTCAACATAATAAGACACGACCACCGCGAGCCAAACGACCCTTCGGAAGTTAACCCAACAAAGTTGATACTTAACCCCAGGGATGTAGTCAGGACCTCCGTGCACACTCCTTTGGATTTTAGTGGTCAGGAATATCGTGTACCCAGGAAAATTGCACAGCTTTGTCACTACCGGCAGCCAAAGAAAAAAGAAATTACGGATGATATGCTAATTGAAGACTATATATTGTCTCCATTTGAAAATGCCTTAGTAGAACGAGTTAACAGTGTGGTCGGTCAGCTTGAACTTCTAAAACTTGAGCAGACTGAGAATCTGTTACCTGTGGCTGTGTAAGGACAAAACATGTTAATGAAAAAACCCCAAAACATGATCCGTGCAACCCAAGAATTAAAATGTTAAATTGGTATTTGTTGGATATGGTCAAAATGAGAAAATCTGTGCGATCACTCAAACGCTGATTGATTTCTTTCACATCCATTTAACGGAACCACTAGTAACATAACCACTACAGCTCTCACCCCATATTGTAAGGAGGCACTGGGTGTGGCACCCTGCCTCTACTACTACTGTCGGAGAACTGGAAGTTCCTAAACAGAAACATCCATTAGCTCATTGGCCGAGACTCTCTCAGCCAATGAGCTATGCCTTGCACTTGCTTTGCTTTGGAGAACTAACAGAAGATCCTGTTTAGGAACAGATGGCTCTCCAGCATTGGTAATGGAGGTCGGGAGCAGTGCCCAGCGGATGCCAGGTAAGACGTTAAACCATTCAAAAACTGTTTGTCACCTTACAATGGTGGGAGAAGAGGGGGGATAAGATGTGCTGGTTAGGGTGTGCAGAATGTTCCTATAAATTATAATATAGTAAAAAATGGAGGAAAAAAAGATTCAAACAAATAGGCTACACTTGGAGCTGAGCTTGTGAGTTTAATATATTATGCAAAAACAGCCCATGGTGATTGTTGCAGTGTAAAAGTGGTAAGCTGTATGAGATTGACAGTTTACACCATTAAAGCGCCTGTCACTTGTTTTTTTTTTTTTTTTCTTCTGCTCCTGGCATGTGCCATGATCCCTCCCTGGGCAGCCCTTTTTGATTATTTTTTTATTTAATGCTCTACGTAAGGAAAAGTAGACTCCACTTTTTCTTATGGATAACCTTCGGGTTGACAATGGGTGGAGCTTTAATCAAGCGCCATGGTTTTTGTCAACTTTGTCATTGGCTGTCAAGCTTAGTCACCTCCTTGCATTGTGGCGTCAATAATCCAGAAAATCCGAATTTTAAATGTCTTTTACAAAAACATTTTTAGTAATTGACAAGAAAAACAGCATTGGAAATCATTACAGAAGTAGTAGTTTTCTTCTAAATTCTATAACTCCTTTTTTTTTCCTTTCCTTTTTTCAGAAAACTGCGACAAAAAGAAATCTAGCCTCATCGAAAGCAGTTGATTATAGGTGTGTGTGTAATATATTATCTTTTTATTGCACTGACAAATTCAGTTCTGGGTCATTCCAGTGCAAATGGATAAGATGTTGACTTTATTAGCCGTAGCATTCATTTGTCTGCAGGGACAATATACCAACCCTCGAAATTGGTCAGGATTTACATTTCTAAAGCCAAGGTTTCCATTTTAACTTATCGAGTGGCACTGCAATATGATGTAACATGCCCCTCACTCTTGGGTATGACACTTGTAGAATATGTGGGAGCACATATTACATTACATTAAAAATAGGTTCTCCCTATCCCCTCGGAGTGGGTGTCTGAGATTCTCTCTATCTTGTACCACTGGACTCACTGTATACCTAGATTACCTCCCGGTAGACGTCTAGATATGATGGTGATGCTGTGTTGCCCTCCCATCCTCTGATGTCATTCTGAGCTCTCCCACTAGGGGCTAATTTAGGAACAATGAGGCTTTAAAGTAACCTATTAAGTGAATGTTGCTTTTCTCATTTAACATCACAATATTCTTTGCTAATAGTAATTCGCTGGCAATATGCTTTACTGGGTTATTCAGAGGTGCTGGCTTTGAATTCTCAACCCTTGCAAGTCGGTTCAGTAAATAGTAAATTGTGGCAAAAACCTTCAGCTTTCAAAATGAAATGCATTTTATTTATAACTCCGGAGTGATGTGATTTTTATTTATTTTTTTTATTTTATTTTTTTTTTTACTGGTTTCCTCTTCTCCCTTTTTAACTATAAAAATAGTTATCTTACCTGTTATCTAACAGGGAGACAAAGCAATCGGCAAAAGCCCCCTATTGGCAGACTGACAGACTGACAGCTGGGAACTTTGTAAAACCTTTTTTTTATTTTATTTTTTTATATTCTATAAATGGGCAGACACTCGTTTAGCCCCTTAAGCACGTTCACAAGCGTAGGTGTTTTAAGGGTTTGGAGTGTTCCTTTAAAATAAATTTGAAAGTCTAAAATAGCATACGTTTGGAAAATCAAATGGCGTTCCAGATTTTTTTATTTTTATTTTTTTCCCAGCCAATAGTTTTGGCCCAAAATGCGACATTCTTTTCCCAGCTAACAACGAACTGTTTAAAAATAAATTCTTTAGTTTATCAAGAGGTTAACTATATAGGTGCAAGAAAATGCAAGGCCTAATTGTAGACTTGAGGACGATTATAAAGCTTTAATCTCCTATTCCTCCTTGCAGCCTAAATAGACCTTATTAAAGGGACCATAAAGAATCATTTTTAAAACATTACTTTTTTATTTTATTTATTTTTTTGTTAAAAGATTTCAGTAGAAAAAAAAAATCAGAAAAAAAAAATATGAAAAGTGATCTGGTTATTAAGAGTGCCATGTTTAATTCACTTAATATGCTTAAAGAACATTTTTTTTTTCCCTTTATTTAATAGGAGGAAACTTTAAATACAATTTGAAACCCTTTGCTGTGCCTGTTAGCCAATTAAATTGCTGACATTGTGCTCCATACCCCTTTCATATGTACAAAATGCCACTATACCTAAATGATAGATGGGGCAACGCGAGGTTGGCTACTTTTGCACAATTTTGTAATTTTGAAAAATGTTTCTTTTATACAAATATGCTTTTTATTTTTGGATACAAAATTAATAAAGTAATTTTTGAAAAATCACCATGGCCATTGTCGTTTGTGGATTTTTTTTTTTTTTAAATTATTCTGGGTTTTCAAACCCACAAGTAAAGTGTATGCGTGTTTGTATTTATTTTTGTAAGGAAAACCTCAAACATTTATAATTTCATATATTCATTTATAACTATGGTGTTTCTCTTAACATGCAGTGGTTTTGGTATCCCGATAAAGTAACTAGAGATACCCATCCCTACCTTTTTTAGTATATTACAGGATCCTTCAGCCATACTATTAAACGAAAGACAAGGGAAGTGAATAACATTGATCCCCACTCCCTCTAGCATGTAAGCTCATTGAGCAGGGCCCTCAACCCCTCTGTTCCTGTGTGTCCAACTTGTCTGGTTACAACTACATGTCTGTTCGTCCACCCATTGTAAAGCGCTGCGGAATTTGACGGGGCTCTATAAATATAATAATAATAGTAATAATAATTATATCATTACAATGGAACCTGTCAAGAGAACAGGTTATATTAGACAGCAAGTGAACAGTCAGTTCTTGAACTTCATGTGTTGGAAGCGGGAATAATTGGCAAGTGAAAAGATCTTAGTGACTTTGACAAGGGTCAAATAGTGATGGCTGGACGACTGGGTTAGACCCTCACCAAAACAGCAAGTCTTGAGGAATGTTCGCAGTATGAAGTGCTTAGTTTCTACCAAAAGTGATGCAAGGAAGGACAAACTGTGTCAGGGTCATGGGCACCCAAGGCTCATTGATGCACATGGGGAATGAAGGATGGCCCATCTGGTCACAGAATTACTATATCTCAAATTGCTGAAAAACTTAATACAGGCCATGATAGAAAGGTGTCAGAACACTCCGTGCATCGCAGTTTGCTGCATATGGGGCTGCACAGCCGCAGACCGGTCAGAATGCACATGACGACCTCTGTCCACCACTGAAAGTGCCTTCAGTTTGGACGTGAGCGTCAGAACTGGTCCATGGAGCAATGGAAGTAGGTTGCCTGGTAAGGTAAACCAATATATATATATTTTTTTTAAGTATAAATGCATGCCTGGGGAAGAGATGGCAGCAGGATGCACTATGAGAAGAAGGCAGACAGGCAGAGGCAGTGTCCTACTCTGGGCCCTGTTTTGGGTCCTGGCAGTCATGTGGATGTTACTTTGACTCGTATCACCTACCTAAAGATTGTTGCAGTCCTCATACACCCCTTCACGGCATAGTGTTCCATGATAACAGTGATTATTGAGTATCTGTGGGATGTGCTGGAACAACAAAACATCCATGTAGGCCCCACCTCGCAACTTGCAGGACTTAAAGAATCTGCTGCTAATGTCTTAGTGCAAGCCTTTTGCAATAAACACTCTCTTTCCAGAGAAAATGCAGTGTTTACATTGCCCCCTAGGGACACCTCCAGTGGCTACTCCTCACATGGGTACTACAGGTCCATCCTGGGGCAGTGCAGCACAGTGAGCAGCACGGATGTTTAGCATCTCCACGCTCTGCATGGAGATGCTGAACATTCCCCGTAGAGATGCATTGATTTAATGATGTGGATTGGTCAAGCTGGTGCCTGGCTCCTCCTCCTTGATGATCTCAGCCAATCCAATACTTTTCCTATGGTAAATCATAAATTCTGATGATGTCAAGGAGGTGCATAAGTGGTTGGGTCAGCATCGGTAGATCCATGCGGTGCTGGAAATAAGGCAAGTCTTGTTACCTTTTTTAATGGGGGTAAGGAGGTGCAAGCCACCTTAATGGTGTTTTAATACTATAGGGTCAGAAATGCATGTTTCTGGACCTGCAGTGTCCCTGTCATAAGTCCCTGTACAACCCTCTGCCTCCATGCGCACAAATACGTCACCAAAATATTTGGCTTAGACAGCTGAAAGAAGCGGTTGGCAGCCTCTCTGTGTCACCGATAATTCTATCCAGTGATTACATCAAAAAGAGCAGAAAAACAACTCCCATCTTCACAAGCATTTCATGCTCCAACTTCCTAAAAAGTTCTGTCAGTTTCTGGTTGTTTCCCCATTTAGAGCGGTTTGATATGAAGGTGTTAAAGGACCACTATAGTGCCCAGAGGGCCCCCCTCCTGCCGGGCTCTTGGGGCTGGAAGGGGTTAAATTTAACTCTTTCTCCAGCACCGGGCGGAGAGCTCTCCTCCTCCTCTCCTCCTCCATATCGCCGTCATTGGCTAAATGCGCATTCGCAGCAAAAGCTGCGCGTGCATTCAGCCAGTCCATAGGAAAGCATTCTCAATGCTTTCCTATGGACGCTGGCGTCTTTTCATTGTGAAAATCACAGTGAGAAGCGACTCTAGCGGCTGTCAATGAGACAGCCACTAGAGGCTGGATTAACCCATTTGTAAACATAGCAGTTTCTCTGAAACAGCTGGACCTGGCACCCAGACCACTTCATTGAGCTGAAGTGGTCTGGGTGCCTATAGTGGTCCTTTAACTGTCCCATCAAAGACTGCTGTAACCAAAAATATTACAACTATAAAGAAGTCTTATGTTGTTGATTATAGGAAAGCTTTAAAACTGATTTTAATTAAATTTTTATTTATTTTTATTAAAATATAAAGGTTAAAAAGCCACTTGAAGCTCAGGGTTTGACACCCCCATAGTGCACGTGTGTGTGTTTGTTATTTTAGAAATATATATTTAGAGTGGAAATCTGCAAAATAGATTAAGTCCTGCATTACAGTCAAGTTTTTACCATAACAGACACGTGTACTTGTTTTGCAGTATTGTGGCCGTTACAAACCCAAGCATGAAATTTCAAGGTCGCTTGGGGCGTTAAATACCTCAATTCTGTTATTCTACTCTGGATCCGTAAAGATGGCAAATGCCCTGAAACTGTTAATGGAAAAACTAACCGTAACAGCTGCAAACACATTGTAAATAAACATAGAAATGTCAGATGGAAGACTAGTTACAAATCATAGAATATTCTGCTTTACTGAGATCTCCTTCCAGTGGAAACAGTAAATGCTCATTGTGATATAGAAAGGGTAGTAACATTTACTGCTGCCACTGGAAGGCCATTCCATGTATCTACTACCCTTTCTATATCACAGTTACTGCCCCCACTGAAAGGCTATTACAGGTATCTACTACCCTATCTATAACACTGTTACGGCTTCCACTGGAAGGCTATTATAGGTATCAAACTGTCATATAGAAAGGGTAGTAGTTACCTGGAATGGCTTTCCAGTGGAAGCAGTAAAGGGTCATTGTGATATGGAAAGGGTGACGGTAACCAGGATTACCAATGCAGTACTAACACAGTAATGGAACTGAAGAATGATTTTCAATGTGTCTGAGATTTTGTGTCTGCTAAGCCTCTATTGTCTCACATACTGGGCTGTAATAAACATTCCATACTTTTATATTCTGATATAACTCACACATAGCTAGCATGATGGAAATAAACAGGATCTTGGTTTCTGATAAGACGGGCGGTACCTGTGGAGGCACAGGGCTGCAGCTCTACCGTATAAACCAACTGGTGTTCATTAATTCACGCAAATTCCAACTTTTCATAACTTAATCCTTTTTATATCCACCCGTCATCAAGATACCATCGGTATGCTTCGATAAATCTCAAGCGTTCCCTGTGCCTCTGTGATACATTAGTAATTATGTCTTAATAAAACAAACAAAAAAAATACCTTGAATCTTTCTAAAACCCCAATGTACACTTTCAAAGGGAAACAGTCACTGGTTTCCTCCCAAGTTTCTGGTAATGTCATATACCGTTTTGATGTTCATTCTGTACATTCTATACATTGTAGTTTTATAGTCTGAAGCTACAATGTATTAACAAGATGTGACAGGTATGCACAATCGCATGAGCGGTCACCACAGCAACACTATAAACATCTATTATTTAAATGTGGAAGTGGTGTTATTGGATAAAGCACAGGTGACTTCTTGTTTATATTTTGAGTTAATTACTTTGGCCAGCTGCTGCCCAAAATCAATGCTCAACCGCTTTTGTGTTTTTATAGAGCAGAGTCAATTCAAAGACTACTCATAATGGCTGCGAGCACTGGGCAAAGGTGGTATATCGAAAGTAGAATAAACAACATTAAAAGACAAACAAAGGAACGAGAAAATAATACAAACTTTAAAAGGGGAAAAGAAAAAAGTGACTTGTCTTTTGAAAATGTACATTGACGTTTGTGAAATGTTCAATCATTTATTAAAGGACCATTATAGGGTCATACAAACATGTGTACCTGATTTTATAGTGTTAAAATCACTATTTAGTCCCCTGGTCCCCCTAAATATTCTAAAATCTTACCTTATTTCCAGGGCTGTGCGGATCTGCTGCTGCTGGCTCTGCCCACGATCCACCCTTTTTGGCTGACATTATCAGACGTAAAAACCTCAACCAATCACAATGCTTTGACCACTCCGCATCTCCTCAATGAGATTAATTGGATCAATGCATCTCTATGAGGAAAGTTCAGTGTCTCCAGGCAGAGCGACTAGATGTATTTATAGGCTGTAATGTAAACACTGCCTTTTCTCTGAAAAGACAGGGTTTACAACAAAAAGCCTGCAAGGACTGACTATACTGACCAGAGTAACTATATTAAGCTGTAGTTCTAGTGACTATAGTGTCCCATTAAATCAGGCTTCCCCAAACTCCGACCCCCCAGATGTTGCTGAACTACAACTCCCATGATTCTATGAATGTAATAGATAAGCTGAGAATCATGGGAGTTGTAGTTCAGCAATATCTGGAGGGCTGGAGTTTGGGGAAGCCTGCTTTAAATGCTTTGGTGCACAATACAGCTGAAAAGTGATAAGAGTTTGAGTGGAAGTTTAATATGTGTTTTTTATTTTATTAATCTGTAGATTTCTTATTAAAAGGACACTCCAGTGCCAGGAAAACAATCTGTTTTCCTTGCACTGCGGGTTCCCTCCCACCCCCCATCCCCGGTTGCTTAAGGGGTGAAAACCCCTTCAGTCCCTTAACTGAGACCCCCGCTGATGTCCCTCAGCTGTGATTTCTGCTCGCTGCCGCTCCTCCTCCTTATGTCAGCCGGTGCGCGAGGCTGATCCCGCCCACCGGCTGAGGAGGCAATGCCGTGCACGCGCATTAGAGCTCTCCATAGAAAAGCATTGAAAATGCTTTCCTATGGGGAATTGAGTGACGCTGGAGGTCCTCACACAGCGTGAGGATGTCCAGCGACGCTCTAGCACAGAAAACCTGTGCTATGGAAAAGGAAGTGCCCTCTAAAAAAACTGCAATAATTACACTTGTAGGGTTAAGGGTAGTGGGAGTTGGCACCCAGACCACTCCAATGGGCAGAAGTGGTCTGGGTGCCTACAGTGTCCCTTTAAGAATTTCACAATGAAGAGTTTGCATTCTGAAGAAAGGAAGGCCGGTATAGAGAAAGGTTTGAAGGAAAAAACAGAAGGTCTGGATTTCAGCTGGCAAACCGGTCCCCAGACTAATGCTTTCAAAGGCCACAGATTTGTCCAGTCCTAAGCATTCAAATCTCTCGCTCGCTCGCTCTCTCTTGCTCTCTTTCGCTCTCCCCTATCTACACACACTCACTAGATCTCCTATACACATTCTGGGTCCTTCAAACACACACACACTGCACCACCTACACACACTACACTCCTGACATCAGGGGAGGGCTGGCAGCCTTAGGCCTGGGGGGCAAAACCAGTCAAGTGGCCCATTGCACCACCAAATCAGTTCACCATCCATGCCCACCTGGTTTTATAACGGATATTGATGTTATGCTAATCAGTAGCTCTTTGCCATACCCGCTCCTTCACGGCTCTGACTTTCAATGTTGTCAGAGCGCAAGCTGAGAATCTCTGAGCCTGTGCTCTGACTCACTGAGCGCCGGAACCACGAGGGAGATGATATAATCTGACTGCACCTACTGCTGGTGCGCACCAGTGGACCACCAGTGAATCATTTAAATTGAATATGCTGGGGTCCCCAACTTGTGAGCTGTGTTGGCCGCCGGGCGCCTCTGTTGTCATGGCACCCTGCGTGACCGCACAGCTTGCACACCCCAACGGCTGGCCCTGCTGACACATACTGATGTTACTACTTAGAAATCCCTCAATATTAATACAGACATCAGAGTAAACACCAATAAACTGTGCAAACAGATCTGATCCCCCCCAAAGATTTGCTGAATGGATTTGTTGTAAGATTAAATCATGCCTCCTCCTCTCTCTCTCCCGTGCACTGCGCTGTAGGCTGGGAGGAAGTGAAGAGTAATCTTAATCTCCCAGCACAGCGCCACCTGTGGCTGCATGGGAACAGCTGTTTAATGTAATGCTTGCAGGACAGCCACCTGCCGCAGAACCTCTTTGTTCCCATCGCTGCAAAGGGCTCCAGGCACTGCTTGCTGTGAGTGTGAGCCACTGTAAATTAGGGGCAGAGGGCATTTGCACTGCGGTAAAGACAGGTCTGGGCAGGAGGAGAATGCAGTGCAATCCCCTCCTGTGGGTCACCAGTAGACACAGTGTAGACACAGTGTGTGTTTACATTAAAAAGCCTGCAGGGACCGGCTATAGACACCAGAACCACTTCATTAAGCTATAGTGTCCGTTTTTGTGAGGTAAATTATAGATTAGTGTCACTAATAATATACTAGATTGCCTACTTACAACCAGATGAGGATGATGATGGGCTGCGGTTTGGCTCCACTGGTCTGGTGTAGAAGAGGCTCTCTGAAGGCTGTTTGTAACTGTGGTCACAAAATTCAAAGTTCTAGTAGAATGGGAAGCAGCTCCATTTTTTTGGGGCCCCTTAAACAGCTCAAGGTCTGGGTCCCAGGGCCTGACGGTGAGTATGCCCATAAGGCCCACCTAAAAGTCCACCTACATGTTCCACCCATGAGTTCGCTCACAGGGAGTGGAGTGTGTAGGGGATGTGTTATGTGTTATTGTAGAGGATCTAATGTGTGTGCTTATGGTATGTAGTGTATAGGGATACCAGTTTGTGTAGGTGATGCAGTGTATTTGTAGTGGAGGCAGTGTGTGTTTGTGTATAAGCGTTGTATTGTGTGAATCTGTGTTTGTATGCATAAGGGGTGCAAGGTATGTGTGTGTATGAAATGCATTGTGTTTCTGTGTATATGTAAGAGAAGCAGTGTGTGTGTTTGCATGTGTGTGTAAGGGTTTACATTGTGTTTCTGTGTATGTGTGCAAAGGATGCATTGTCTTTGTGTGTTTCTCTGTGTGTAATGGAAGCATGTTGTGTTTCTGTGTGTGTAGGGATGCATTGTGTGTGTGCGTAGTGTGAAAGAGCTCCCTGTCCTGCCCCCTGTCCTATAGAGCTCTCCCCTGCCCCTTAGTGGTCTCTCCCCCCACCCTTCCCTAGCAGTCACTTCTCACACCCACCCACCCTCCCTGTGCTCTTCTCATCCCCCCCCCCAAACCTCCGGTATTCTTTTCAGCCCCCTCCCTCCCTGTGTTCTTCTCACTCCCCCCCATGTGTTCTCCTCACCTCCCCCCATGTGTTCTACTCACTCCCTCCACCCTCCCTGTGTTCTTCTCACTCCCCCACCCTCCCTGTGTTCTCCTCATCTCCCCTTCTCTCCCCTCCTCCCTGTGTCCTTCTTACTCTTCCCCCTCCTCTCTGTGTTCTTCTTACTCCCCCTGTTCTTCTTAACCCCCGTTCTTCTTAATCCCCCCGTTCTTCTTAATTCCCCCAATCCCCCTGTTCTTCTTAATCTCCCCACCCCCCTGTTCTTCTTAATCCCTGCACCTCTCCCCCTTCTTCTAATCCCTCCCCCCTTCTTCTTAATCCCTCCCCCCTTCTTCTTAATCCCCCCACCCCTCCCCTTCTTCTTAATTCCCCCCCTCCTTCTTAATCCCCCCTTCTTCTTAATTCCCCTCCCCTCTGTTCTTTTCTCTTAATCCCCCACCTCTGTTCTTTCTTAACTTCTACCTTCCCTTCTGCTTAATCCTCCTCTTCTGCTTAATCCTCTTCTAAGCTTAATTACCCTTCTTCTTCTACTCCCTTCTTCTAATTTCCTCCCTTTTCTTTCTTTCTTGATTTCCCTTTCTTTCTACCTCCCTTCTAATACTCTCCCTTAATTCTCCCCTTTCTTCTTAATTTCTTAATTTCTTTCCTCCCTTCTACTCTTTCTACTCCTCTATTTATATCTTCTTCTGGAGGGGTTGTTTAGTTGCCGACTGATATAAAAGTACTTCCTGTCAGTTCGGGCCGGGTATTAGAAATAGAAATCTTGCTCCGCGCTGAAAGCTTTGTTTTCACGCCGGACTGACAGGAAGCGCGAGTGTGCACTCTGTCAGTTACAGGAAACAGAAACTCCGCGAAATGGTGAGTTTCTGTTTTCTGTCACTGGCTGGACTGACAGGAAGTGCACACTCCTTCCTATCAGTCCGGCCGGGCACCGCGGACAGCAGAGCAGCTCGGCCACGCTACAGGGGAGGGCAAGGGAGGAGCAGCTGCAGCCGTCTGAGGCTCTTCACAGAGCGCTCAGAAGGCTGCAGCAGTTAAAGGGCCGGACCTGTAGCGGCCGGTCCTGACAGAATTTAGGGCGGCCTGGGGGGCAATTGCCTCCCTGCCCCCCGGCCCAGCCCGCCCCTGCCTGACATCCACACTCTGGATCCCCTATGCACACACTAGATTCCTTGTAAGCAAACACATACTACATTCCCTAAACGCACTCTTTACAAACACTACATCCCCTATACACACACACACTATAGCCCGTATGCACACACACTCTCTACAGCTACTAGCCACACATGCATTACATTACACCACAAACACAACACAACTAAAACCAACCTTATTACACAATCCTACACCACAATCAGCTCACTCTATACACACACAACCCCACAAGCAGGCTCCAAACACATGCACAATACTCTTTCCTGGCCTGTTTGTCTCCTAGTATCCCATTTATAGAGACACCAGAGACAAGTTACAAGGAAACACAGCGCAAGCATAATAAATACATTTAAAAAAAATATCTCGTCTGTAACCTTTACAAGAAGTACCCTTTTCCCCAGTGCTTGGAGAATGGATAGTGAGAACCCTCTGATTTTTAAGCCACGGGCGTGCCCAGGCGAATTTGTGGATTTCAGCCCAAGTTCTCCAGACTGTCAGCCACGTTTCAATTCAAAGCGTCCGTTTTGTATTTATAATACTATAGGGACCCTCTCTCACAAGAGAATTCCAGGCTGCCTAAGTCACGTGTGCTGGGGGTGTCAAGCTGAAACCCTGCCCATACAAACACTTACCACCATTATTATTATTGCCATTTATATAGCGCCAACAGATTCCATAGCGCTTTACAATATTTGACCACTTCAAATAACTGAAGTGGTCATGGTGGTTGGAGTAAACTTTTAATTGAGATGAAGTTGTCTGGGTCATTTAAGTGTCTGTTTAAATGTAAATAATCTCTGTCCTACTAACATGATGGATGAAGTGCTGGCAAGAACGAGACACAAACTGGATGATTCACTAAACGGTGGTCAGAAAATCAAAGTGAGTTTCAAATTTTAGGTCAAGAATGCTAAACTGTGAACGGAGCCAAGTTGTATTTTTCTCTCTAAATTCTCTATTTTCCCCAAAACAACGAAATTCAGTTCAATTATCCAAAAATGTACAACTTCGTGAATAAAACTGACAAGGATATATACTAACCACAGGACTATAGCCTGAATTGTCAGGATTTCAAAGTCAACGTAAAGTGAATTATTGAAATGGGTGAGCAAAATGTAAAAAAAAAAATAATCCGGATTATTTTCATTAAATGAACGGTGCCCTCTACTGGTGATAGATTGTGTTGTTAATACATTTCAGCACTTGAGTTAATTTAACAGCATGTTCTTTTTATGTTTCTCTGCAACATGAAGGTCAGGTAGATTGTTATAGTAAGTACATGGATCCAATCTCAGGTCCACCTAAATAAGATCACCAGTAGAATTTTAGTTAATGCATTCCAGGGTGATTTAATACCTTATTGTCATACTGACAAGACAAAATCCAAAGTAAAGTTAACTCTAATAAATCCTATGCCCATCATAGGCCTGCATGTTTACATGACTATACACCCAGCAAAGCCATGTTCTGCGGGGATATTTATATTAAATCACATTACACAGCTAGAGTCATCCTCCGGGGCCATTTAGTAAACAGGGCTACATTATTTTCACAGATAGTGATGGTAATAGTAACCATGGTCACATGGTTCACACAGATAGTGATGGTTATAGTCACCGTGGTTACATGGTTCACACAGATAGTGATGGTTATAGTAACCGTGGTTACATGGTTCACACAGATAATGATGGTTATAGTAACTATGGTTCACACAGATAGTGATGGTTATAGTCGCCATGGTTACATGGTTCACACAGATAGTGATGGTTATAGTCACCATGGTTACAAGGTTCACACAGATAGTGATGATTATAGTAACCATGGTTACATGGTTCACACAGATAGTGATGGTTATAGTCACCATGGTTACATGGTTCACACAGATAGTGATGGTTATAGTCACCATGGTTACAAGGTTCACACAGATAGTGATGGTTATAGTCACATTGGTTACATGGTTCACACACATAGTGATGGTTATAGTAACCGTGGTTACATGGTTCACACAGATAGTGATGGTTATAGTCACCATGGTTACATGGTTCACACAGATAGTGATGGTTATAATCACCATGGTTACATGGTTCACACAGATAATGATGGTTAGAGTAACCATGGTTACATGGTTCACATAGATAGTGATGGTTATAGTAACTATATTTCACACAGATAGTTATGGTTATAGTAACTGTGGTTACATGGTTCACACAGATAATGATGGTTATAGTCACCATGGTTACGTGGTTCACACAGATAGTGATGGTTATAATCACCATGGTTACATGGTTCACACAGATAATGATGGTTAGAGTAACCATTGTTACATGGTTCACACAGATAATGATGGTTATAGTAACCATGGTTACATGGTTCACACAGCTAGTGATGGTTATAGTCACCATGGTTACATGATTCACACAGATAGTGATGGTTATATTCACCATGGTTACATGGAACACAGATAGTGATGGTTATAGTCACCGTGGTTACATGGTTCACACAGATAGTGATGGTTATAGTCACTGTGGTTACATGGTTCACACAGATAGTGATGGCTATAGTAACTATGGTTCACACAGCTAGTGATGATTACAGTCACCATGGTTACATGGTTTACACAGATAATGATGGATAGAGTAACCATGGTTACATGGTTCACACAGATAATGATGGTTATAGTAACCGTGGTTACATGGTTCACACAGATAGTGATGGTTAAAGTAACCGTGGTTACATGGTTCACACAGATAGTGATGGTTATAGTAACCGTGGTTACATGGTTCACACACATAGTGATGGTTATAGTCACCATGGTTACAGGGTTTACACAGAGAGTGATGGTTATAGTCACCATGGTTACATGGTACACAGATAGTGATGGTTACAGTCACCATGGTTACATGATTCACACAGATAGTGATGGTTACAGTCACCATGGTTACATGGTTCACACAGATAATGGTTACAGTCACCATGGTTACATGGCTCACACAGATAATGATGGTTACAGTCACCATGGTTACATGGTTCACACAGATAGTGATGGTTATAGTCACCATGGTTACATGGTTCACACAGATAATGGTTATAGTCACCATGGTTACATGGTTCACACAGATAGTGATGATTATAGTAACCATGGTTACATGGTTCACACAGATAGTGATGATTATAGTAACCATGGTTACATGGTTCACACATATAGTGATGGTTACAGTAACCGTGGTTACATGGTTCACACAGATAGTGATGGTTACAGTCACCGTGGTTACATGGTTCACACAGATAGTGATGGTTATAGTCACCATGGTTACATGGTACACAGATAGTGATGGTTACGGTCACCATGGTTACAGGGTTTACACAGATAGTGATGGTTATAGTCACCATGGTTACATGGTTCACACAGATAGTGATGGTTACAGTCACCATGGTTACATGGTTCACACAGATAGTGATGGTTACAGTCACCATGGTTACATGGTTCACACAGATAGTGATGGTTATAGTAACCATGGTTCACACAGATAGTGATGGTTACAGTCACCATGGTTACATGGTTCACACAGATAGTGATGGTTACAGTCACCATGGTTACATGGTTCACACAGATAGTGATGGTTACAGTCACCATGGTTACATGGTTCACACAGATAGTGATGGTTACAGTCACCATGGTTACATGGTACACAGATAGTGATGGTTACAGTCACCATGGTTACATGGTTCACACAGATAGTGATGGTTATAGTCACCATGGTTACATGGTTCACACAGATAGTGATGGTTACAGTCACCATGGTTACATGGTTCACACAGATAGTGATGGTTACAGTCACCATGGTTACATGGTTCACACAGATAGTGATGGTTATAGTAACCATGGTTCACACAGATAGTGATGGTTACAGTCACCATGGTTACATGGTTCACACAGATAGTGATGGTTACAGTCACCATGGTTACATGGTTCACACAGGTAGGGGATACTCAGGGGATGGTTTATAAACCCGCCCACTCACATAACAGCCAACCACAGATGTTGGCAAGTCATTGGCCGATTACTCAGCCAGAAGCCACGCCCACTCAGAGACGCGTTCAGCGTACTCAGCCACGCCCAAATCAGCCTGCTGCTCCTTGGGGGCTGATTGTTGACACGCCCAGTCACATGATCAAGTGCCCAGACTGGCGGAACACGGTCAGTCATGTGACCGGAAGGGGGAGGGAAGATTTATCAAACTGCCAACTCCAGGCCTAATAGAGAGAGACTGCCACAGAGAGAGAGACTGCCACAGACAGCCATGGCCTGCCAGAGAGAGAGAGAGAGACTGCCACAGACAGCCATAGACAGCCATGGCCTGCCAGAGAGAGAGAGAGAGACTGCCACAGACAGCCATGGCCTGCCAGAGAGAGAGAGAGA
>OW240920.1:141213688-141239111 GCA_933207985.1 Pelobates cultripes | reverse complement strand
CATAGGGTTGATTTAACCAGATGATCTGACACAGGCATTGGCTGTGAAAATATAAATTTTGACTCTTCTTGGTACGGTGCTTCTTGCAATATACAAATCTGATACGGGTCATTTTTTTTTTACATGTAGATTTATTTTTGTACAATTTTGTAAACTTCAATCAGGCAAAAAAGTCCAAGGTCTGTTTTAAAAAAATAAATAAATAAATAATTATCTTTGAAAGTGGGCTTGGTAATGTCATGTGCCATCCTGGATGAGTCAGACTCAAAGGAGGGCTGTGATGAATGGGATATAAACATTTTGAGAATTCTATTACTTTGTCAGTGTTGGAGAATTTGTTCATTTGTTTGTGAATGTTAACAGTGTATATGAGTGTTATGTATTTCACAACAATCTTAATGAAAGCAAAAGTCATGGAAGCTTGCATTTAGAGAATACATTTTATGACTTTTCATATGATAAAAGCTAAATAAGTGTTTGTTAGAAGCAGTAGAATCTCACCAGAGTCTGATGTGATGAAAAATATTGTTCAAAATAGTGCTGAATGGACAAACTACAAAATTGAAGAGATTAATAGGGCTGAGGTAGTTGATTAGTGTATGGTGCTGGGGGCCTTAGACAGAATTGGTATCTATCTGTGTATACAGCCAAGATGGCGGTAGGCTCCAGGTGCCTTGGCATTAAACCACTTCTGAAAATGGTTTGACATAAAACCAAGGGACTGCAAGGGAAACTTTTAGTAGCAATCAGTTCCTTTAAACTATAGCGGTTACAGTACCAGGAGTGTCCTGGCTCCCTCCCACAGTAATTAGACAAAGGGTTTAACAGTTTACCTGGATTACATGGGGCACCTGCAGCTGCACTGCCTGCGTTTATAATCTCCTGCAATCTGTTTAATTCCACTGAGCTAAGCATGGCCATTCTCATTGGCTGCAAGTGTCAGCTGAACACTCTCAACAAATGAGGGGGGGCGGGAGGGAGGACAGTATGAGGGGAGGAAGTGGAAGGAAATGGAGAGGAGGACAGTATGAGGGAAGGAAATGGGGAGGAGGACAGTATGAGGGAAGGAAATGGGGAGGAGGACAGTATGAGGGAAGGAAATGGGGAGGAGGACAGTATGAGGGAAGGAAATGGAGAGGAGGACAGTATGAGGGAAGGAAATGGGGAGGAGGACAGTATGAGGGAAGGAAACGGGAGGACAGCAGGAGGGGAGGAAATAGGGGAAGGACAGTATGAGGGAAGGAAACGGGAGGAGGACAGTATGAGGGAAGGAAATGGGGAGGAGGACAGTATGAGGGAAGGAAACGGGAGGACAGCAGGAGGGGAGGAAATGGGGGAAGGACAGCATGAGGGGAGGAAGTGGAAGGAAATGGAGAGGAGGACTGTATGAGGGAAGGAAATGGGGAGGAGGACAGCATGAGGGAAGGAAATGGGGGGGAGGACAGCATGAGGGAAGGAAATGGGGGGGAGGACAGCATGAGGAAAGGAAATGGGGGGAAGGACAGCATGAGGGGAGGAAATGGGAGGAGGACCATTTGAGGGGCGGAAATGGTGGAAGGGTTCTGGGATACCTATGGACACCTGTCGCCAGCATGATGTGTGTCTGGACATGACTACATATTGAAACAATACACAAGGTTATATTAGATGGTTTAGTTTCAATAATAATGATAATAAATAATTGTCAGTTTTCCTTTAAAACAGCTGTGCACTAGCAACATTTGGTCCAATTTCAATTCCATGTAGTACCAAACATCACTCTGCTGCCAAAACTCAGCTCTTTGCCTTGCATCTCAAATCAATCACTCTATGTTGGGTGCAGGGCTATATAACTGTGTATTACTTATCCAGTACTTTCATGTACGATGATTCCTTTGTGTTAATGTATCATTGCTTTGGTTCAGTACTGACATTATCGACTGTCACATATATGGTATTCTCATCTTTCTGTTAAGCAGTTTTCTTCTCCGTGCCTAAATAAAAACATTGACAATACTTTTATGTGGACTGGTTAGACTTAAAATATCAGGACAAAACAAGCTCTCTAGGGGAGAACAAATGTTTTTTGCAGGGGCGTACCTAGGAACCAATACAATACACCTGAGTGTGGTAGCTGAGTGTTATGGTGGTTGGCGGAGTAGGACGTGTGTGTGTGTGTGTAATATTAGCCTTAAAATCATTTTCTGCCCTCATGGACCCTAGTAGTTCAGCAAGATTCATGATCCGTGGTGGTCCTTCTGGCAGCATCTGTGTGTGTACATACTGATTGGTCACAACATTAAAACCCCCTTAACCAATATCGTGTAGATCATATACATGCGGCCAAAACACCTCTGTTGCATTGAGGCATGGACTCCATAAGACCTCTGAACATGTCCTGTGGTATCTGACCTCAAGATATTAGTAGCAGATCTTTTAAGTCCTGCAAGTTGAGAGGTGGGAGTTACAGCACATCCAATAGATGCTCAATTGCAGATTTTAGGAGTGTGGAGACCAGGGCATGCCATGTTCCTCAAACCATTCCTGAACAGTTCTTGCAGCGTGGCAGGGTTCATTATCCTGCTGAACGAGGCCATTGCCATGAAGGGGTGTACATAGTCTGTAACAATCTCTAGGTGTCAAAGTCACATACACATAAATGCCAGAACCCAAGGTTTACCAGCAAAACATTGACCAGAGAATAACGCTACCTCTACCGGCCTGCCTTCTTTGTATCTCCTTCCCAGGTAAACAACACACACACCCGGCGATCCATCTGATCTAAAAGAAAACATGATTCATCACCCCAGGCAACCTTCTTTCATTGCTCTATTGAAGGCACTTTCGGCTGTGCACAGGGGTCATCATGGGAACACTGACCAGTCTGTGGCTATGCAGCCTCATTCACAGACAACTGTGATGCACTGTGGGTTCTGACACCTTTCTATCATGGCCAACATTAAGTTTTTCAGCAATTTGAGCTACACTAGCTCTTCAGTGTGATCAGACCAGATCGGCTTGCCTTCGTTCCCCATCTGAATCAATGAGCCTTGTGTGCTAATAGGTACCCAAATGACAACCTTTGTTTTCTAATGATTAGTATTTTTGTTGACGTGTATGGCAACAGTGTCAATTGTTGTGCCCAATTTCAATGTAGTTTTAGTCATAGTCTTTTGACTATAAAGCTTTTTTTGTTTTAGTCTTATTTTAGCCATCTGAATTGTCTAGTTTAAGTCGACTAAATATCTAGCAGATTTTAGTCGATGCGATTACATCTACAAATGTAAGGGAATCCCCTGGACTGTAAGGAAGGGGAGGCATGACTGCTGCCCTGCAGTAAGGATTGAGAGAGAGAGAGAGAGAGAGAGAGAGAGAGAGACAAGGTTGCAGGGAGATGGGATGGTATAAGTAGAGGGGGGAGGGTACTCTCTATTCGCAGAAGGAACAGGCTGGAACAGTTTTCACTTTAGCGTTCTGCTGTTTAAACAAAAAAAAAGGTAGTTTAGTTAAGGGCCTGTTTACTTACATAGAGTTAGTGTCCTAGGCTTCCCCTTGTTCACAATGGCTGCTGTGTCCAAGGATGTGCCGATTGGGATGCTGCTAGCTTACCTGGCTTACCCGCCAATGGAGCGGGTTCCCTGTCGGAGGTGATGGCCGGTCTTCCCCAGGAGCTGATGGGAGCAGAGCAGCAGGTGGCGGAGAGTCCATCTCTGGCCAGCGGTAGGAAGCCGAGGCAATACTGGTCTCCTACTCGCCTTTCACGGAGTTCGGTTCGGGACGAGCGGGAGTCAGTCGGCACTCGGCACTGGAGCGGTGATCGGCGGATCCCAGAAGGTGGCCGCGGGTGGAGATGTCGGTAGGGAGTCGGGCCTAAGATGTCGGAGCGCAGGAAGAGCGCTCTGAGTCCCCCTTCTGGTCTGGGCGGAAGGGACAGTGAGACGGCAGACGTCTGGGTGGAGCTTGGAGGCACTGGACGTCACGCAGGGGAACGTACGTGACAATGCACGTCGCGGAGTGCTGACGTCACAGGCCCCGCCACCTTGGAACCCGGAAGTGGATGGAATTCCAGTATTGATGCCCCATGAGAGCCGGGAACTGGCTGAAGAGCATGGCCGGAGGTCAGTGCAGCACAGGAGAGCATCAGAGGCTGGTGCCCAGCCGCAAGGAGAGATGGACACAGGATGGAGGCGGGGTGCATTGCCTGCCAGGAGTCCAGGATTCAGGAGACAAGGCAGCCAGCGGACCGGGCGACTGCCTGAAGATTCTGATTCAGGATCCCAGGAGGAGATAAAGGACCAGGACCGGATGGGAGTTTGTGGTGTTTGTCCTGTCGAGCGGGCTACCATGGCAGCTATGCTTGGGGTAGCCTTGCAGGGGGGCAGGACGTTCTAGGGGGCTTCAGGATCAGGCTGCACAAGGGGAATTGCTGCGCTTGCTTAGGGCTGTAGTAGATAGGTTGCCAGGGACCATTGCGCCTAGACCAGGTGTAGACACGCACAGGGTGCTGGAGGAGGCACAAGCAGAAGGGGCACAGGCATGGGGGGAGGGGGCATTTTTCGCCCCTCTCTTCCTGGATGTGAGTTGATTCCTTTGGGCATGCATGTCCCAGTGGAGATGCGTGACAAGATCCTCAAGGGCGAATTTGTGGATTTACTTTCGCTGGTTCCCTCTGAGGATTCTGTGGATAGGCCGCATCGTGGCGATCCACATTATTTGGATAAGAGTGAACAAATCCCATGTACTTTCCAGGGGCAGCCGGAGCCCTCTCCGGTGCACTGGCTGGTCAGGAAAAAGGAGTGTGGCTCTTTAATGAGAGCCACTGCAGGTGGTACTCCTTCTGCAGGTTTAAGCATGAGTGCTCGCATTGCGGTTGCCTCACCCTGCAATTCAATGCTTTAAAATCGGGGGCCCGTGAGGACGGTTCTAAAGGGGAGAACACCAGTGAGCATGGCAAGGATGTAGCCGTGGCTCGAGGTCTACCCTAAACGCCGTGACGCCATGGTGTTGGAGGAAGGGTTTTCAGTCGGGTTTTGGATCCCTTTTGTTTTTTCACCGGAGCGGATAATCTACGGTCGGTTCTGGGTAAGGAGGATATATTTGGCAACAAGTTGTCTAAGGAGACATCGCTAGGTTGCATGGTTGGGCCATTTGATTTTCTCCCCTTTCCTAACCTGCGAGTATCACCATAGGGGTTGGTGCCGAAAAAAGGAGTCTAGTTCCTTTCGTATGATTCATCACCTGTCCTACCCGGCTAGGAGTTAGGTGAATGATGACACTGATAGGGAGTTCAGCAGGGTTAGTTACCCCTTCTTTGATCGGGCATTGTCGCTGGTTAGAGGCGTGGAGGCACTCCTGGCAAAATCCGACATCAAATCGGCGTTTCAGTTGTTGCCGGTTTACCCGGAATGTTTTAACCTTCTGGGTTGTCGATTTTCAGGGGTCGGATTTCTGACGTGCCTCCCCATGGGCTGCTCCATTTCGTGTTCATATTTTGAAACAATTGCTTTGTTTTTGGAGTGGGTCATGGTTCAGTTTTTGGGTATTTATTTGGTAACTCGTTATCTTGATGACTTCCTGTTTGTGGGTCCTCGCGATGGTGACGGTGTTCCACTCAGTGGCTACTTGATAAGGGTATAGTGGGCCGTCCACTAGGCTGTCTTTCCTAGGAATGGAAATTGACACGGTGGAAATGGTGTTTCATTTGCCAGACTAAAAGCTCATTGTGCTGCTGAGGCAGGTTGATCTGGTGAAGTTGGAACAGAAGGTTCAGTTACGTACCATGCAGGTGTTGCTGGGTCATTTGGCTTTTGCTTGCAGGGTTCTGCCTATGGGTCGGGCCTTTTGTCATCATTTGTCCTTGTTGATGGTTGGGATTAGGGAGGCTCACCACTTTATTTGGGTGACTGGCAAGCTGCGGGCTGACCTGCAAGTCTGGAGTGCCTTCCTGGGTAAGTACAATGGGCGTCATGCTGGTTGTGGGAAGTGTTGTCCAATTAAGAGTTGGACCTCTTCACGAATGCATCGGGGATGTATAGGATTTGGGGCCTTCTTTTGGGGTAATTGGTGTGCGGCAGCGTGGCCTTCGGAATGGCGTGGGTTAGATGTGATTCGTAACCTAACATTTTTGGAACTCTTTCCCATAGTGGTGGTTCTGGCATTACGGGGAGAGGATCTTCGGGATCGGGTGGTGGATTTTCACATGGACAATGAGTGTTGTCCATGTGATTAATCGATCATCGTCTGCATCTCCTCCAGTTCTGGCTCTCTTGCAACATCTGGTGCTGCTAAACTTAAGGTTTAACGTGTGGATTCAGGCACAGCATGTCCCCGGGGAGTTGAACGTAGTGGCTAACTCTCTTTCTCTGTTTCAGTGGCACCGTTTTCGGGAGTCAGCTCCAGAGGGTCTTCTCTGCCCTTCATACTTATGGGACCTAGTTTTGGAGAGGTTCCTGGCCAGCGCAAGTAATTCATGAGACAAAGCTTTGGGGAGTCGCAGCCTGCATGAACTCTGGAAATACACGGTTTTATCTATCTGTTGGGTAGTCACCCCAACAGCTGCCAGGTGGTGATAATGCTGTGGCTGTTGCCCTTATCCAATATGTGGCATCATGTCATTATTGGGGGGTAATGGGTAGGTTATCTGGTCAGCCATCAAGGGATCCCCTGGACTGTAAGAAAGGGGAAGCGTGACTGCTGCCCTGCAGTAAGGAGGTGGGATAGAGAGAGATACAAGGTTGCAGAGAGATAGGATGGTATAACAGGTGCAGAGGGGAGGGTACTCACCATTCGCAGAAGGAACAGGCTGGAACAGTTTTCCCTCCCTCCCCTATGTTTGTTATGTTTGTTGGTGTTTTCTGTGATGTTGTTTTGTTTCTGTTCTCTTTTTGTCACAGTTAAGGCAGAGTTCCTGGCCAGCGCAAATAATGCACGAGACAAGGCTTTGGGGAGTCGCAGCCTGCTAGGGCTGATGGCAGAAGGCAGGCTGTACGAACTCTGGAATTACACGGTTTTATCTGTCTGTTGGGTAGTCACCCCAACAGCTGACAGGTGGTGGTAATGCTGGCGGTGTTTAAAAGTTGAATCAATAAAGCTGTGGCCGTTGCCCTTATCCAATACTCAGGCATCATGTCATTATTGGGGGGTAACGGGTTGGTTATCTGGTCAGCAGTCATAGGTTTAGTAAAAGCCTCTATCGGTGTCTTTTGCCCCTTCCCCAGCCCCTCTAGGTGTTTCACTCCCAAACCCTAGTCTGTCTCTTAAGCCCCTTCCACAGCCCCTCAAATTTCAGTTTAGTTTTAGTCAGTCTTTTGACCAAAAAGCCATTTTAGTTTCAGTCATATGTTAGTCATCTGAACTGTTTGAGTTTTAGTCAACTAAAATTGTTACTTGACAAAATTAACACTGTATGACAACTAGATTGGCTTGTTCCATGCAGAAGGTGGGTTTATTTCTGTAGACCAATAGAGCAGGCTGCTTCATAGGACTATACAGAGGAAGTAAGTGTCACCACCCTGTCATTAGGTTCATAGAAACAGAGCAGAATTTGACCCAAAGAATCAGATAATTACACAGATTACATCACCGTGACGAACCAATCGTACACAAAACGCTAATTGCAAAACTTTAGAGTAAATTACACGGCGAACAACACAGTGACAACATAACACAAAGATAAATTACAGTGCAGCTGTGCAACCAAAAAATCTCAAAAAAAAACAGGTAGTATTAATGCGAAAAGGCAGGAAGTAGCAGCTGAAGATTCCACGTTATAATCTTCACCAGTCATTTTATGAAACTCAAAGAAAGGGGACTTGGTTATTCTCAGTTAGAAAGATTCTCTGGTTAAGGAGTGTGTGCGATCTAATTCACTAAAACAGAAGTTATTGATTAAAAGGCAAGTGGTAAATGTAGGCATACACAGTTGATATGGAGAAACTGACCAACCCTGTTATGGCAGATTGTCTGTTTTCGCCTCTATTTTTCCAAAGTCTCGACAGTTTGGGGTTTTAGAGAATCACGCCCATGAAGTGTACCTTTTGGAAAATTTAAAGTGAATTTCAAAATTTAGATGAAAATATCTGAAGTACAAACACCGCTGAGATGTAAGAAAACACGTGTGAAACTAAAAAGGCGTTTATTAGTGATATTTTCAAGACAGCAGCTGTTACACACACACACACACACACACACACACACACACACACACACACACACAAAAAAAAAAAACTGAAACACAAAGTTTACGAGATGTGTCCCACCAATAAACAAAAAGTGTGAGTGCAACGCTAAAAACAAATCATACATTTACCCCTTAAATATTGCAGGAGTTGATACCATACACATAAGAAAATAGAATAAAAAAAGTTTTAAAAAAAACGTAATATTGTATAGATGTGGAATTCAAATAAGTGAGTGATAGAAAACTCACATTTAATGGAGCATTTTGATGATATAGGTTCTAAACCAGGGCTTGAGAAATTTGCTTTGAATCTAGGAGCAAGCAAAAAAAAAAGATAGGAGACACTGTTTTTGTTTAAACTCACAAACCTTTATTTTCAATGACAAAAATACAATTCTTAAAGGGACACTATAGTGCCAGGAACACAAACGTATTACTTACCCTGTCCCTCCAAAATATAGTAAAATCTTACCATTATTCCAGCCTGCTGGTACTGGCCACGCCTCTTGATCTGCCTGCTTGGCTGACATCATCAGAAGTAATGATCTCAGCCTATCACAATGCTTTCACATAGGATTGGCTGAGATTGGAAAGGAAGTGGACCAAATGCCGCCCTAGCCAATTAGCATCTCCTCATAGCGATGCATTGAATCAATGAATCTCTATGAGGAAAGTTCAGTGTCTGCATGCAGAGGGTGGAGACACCGAATATCAGTCACACTGTGCAGCACTGCGCCAGGAAGCACCTCTAGTAGCCATCTGAGGAGTGGCCAGTGGAGGTATCCTTAGGCTGTAATGTAAACATTGCATTTTCTCTGAAAGGCGCTGAATGTTCTCCATAGAGATGCATTGATTCAATGAATCTCTGTGAGGAGATGCTGATAGGTGCAGCATTTTGTTCATCAAGCTTAATAATCTCAGCCATGGAGGCAGACCAGCTGTGGCAAGACTTGTATGGCGTGGGAAAAAAGCCAAGTAAAAAAAAACATTCCCATGAGATCGAAGGTGGGCTGGTCACCTAATTGTACACACTCACTGACACACAAACATTTTTAGCTACCCTCCTGTTACCTATCTTTGGGGCACAGGATTGTGGCTTCCCTGGGGTCCAGTGGTACAGGGCAACAGCAGATGAGATTACATTAGTGGGGTTGGCTGCGGCTTATGGGAGTGGGCTGTTGTTGGTTGGGAAGAAGTGAAGGGAACAGTAATTACTTCCTACCGGTGCTGAGGCAGTGCAGGGGATGGAAAGCTGGCAGGGCACCAGGTAAAGACGGCTCTACACGCCCCCAAACCTCTATTCCAAGCATGTCAAACTCAAAGTCTGGATCGGGCCAGGTTTAAGTTTATGTGGGCCGCAAAAAAAAAAAAAAACGTATATTATCATAGAAACTTAGGTTTATTTTTAAAAGTTCAGTATTACGCCCCCCCCCTCCAGGATTCCCCTCTACTAAACCACTGAATCCCCTCTACCAACCTGCCAAATCTGATCCTCCCGCTGACACCCACACACTGACAGACACACACACACATACTCACTAACAGAGACAGACACACACATACTCACAGGCAGACAGACACCCACATACTGACAAACAGACATATACATACAGACTCACTGACAGACACACACATACTCTCTGACAGACACAAACATACTCACTGACAGACACACACACTAACACACACATTATTTTCTTTATTGCTCCTCACTTTATGGAGCCGCTGTGGGGCATCTCCCTGGGGGCCTTCCTGCTCCTCACTGCTCCCTCGCGTGGTTTAGTGATGCCAGAATATGACGTCATATTCCGGCGCTCGGTTTCACTTCAGTCGGCGCACGAGGGAGCAGTGAGAAGCAGGCACTCTGAGCTCCCTCGCTGGCCACTAGGAACCTCTCCTCCCCGGCCAGGTAAGTGTTAGCAGAGTAGGCACCTGCAATGTGGGGAAAGCATGTGCCTACTCTGCTATTACACCAGCATGCAGTTGCGGCTCGCTTAACACTGCGAGTTTGACATGCTTGCTCTATTCCATTCAGCTGGCTACCAGCCTCGGAGGGATTGGGCTGACAAATTCCTACTCGCCTTGGCGACCTGGCACCTGGGATTTCTCAAGCCCTTAACTAAACACAGGAAATTCCGTGCCTATATGGTGGCAAACACTACCGTCTTTGAAGGGATTTCCAGAGTACGTCACCAATACTGTGTATATAGTGATAAAACATAAAAGAAGCAATCTGGGTGTAGAATATTAAGTATCAATATGTAAACAAGCACCTAATGAGGTGCTTACCTTTTTCAGGAACCTATAGATAACTGGCTCCACGTTTGCAGAACTTTGCGCTAATTTGCAGGGTGACATTAGCCTATGGAACCAGGGTACAGATGAAGATGGAGGGAAAATGTTTTTAAAAAGGTATTTTTTCTATAAACAAATAAAAGGAAATAAAATACTTTTCACAGTAAATAGTGTCCTCCTACGTGTTCCAAGACGCGTTTTGCCAATGAATGGATTTTTCATTTTAAGAGGAGACTTCCTGGTTCTCACATTTAACTCTGAGGCGTTCCCGTCTCTTTTTTCAATTATCCAATCATTTTTCTTCTCTACAGTCATATGTTTAATTGGAGGTGATGTATACCCCTTCTCATTCCAGATTCATGTGTGGGAAGTGATGCGTCTCGATTGCTCTCGGCGTGTCACTTCTATTTGTCACTAGCCCCCAGCACACAATTAACATGACCTCAATATGTGCAGAGTTTCAAGCTGCCTTGCCTCTCTGCCTCCCACATGGCCTCCTCCGGCGTAGTCCAATGCAATGCTCTCAGAGTAGCATTGGGGACCTAAGGCAAGTGTTGCGCATGCATTCATATTCCCCATAAGAAAGAATTAAATAAATGGTTCTCAGTGGGGCTTCCGCTTCTTGTGACCACGTTTTCAGTGCCTCAAAAGCGCTAACAGTGGCTGTCATTCTGAGATGGACTTAATACTGCAATTTGTCTTCTCAAAAACTGCAATGTTTCACACTGTAGGACTAAAAGGACAGAGACACTGCACATGGAAAGCATCTGGTTGGTGGAATGTTTTACCGTGCATGTGTACTAGCTCCCAGTGTTTAGCTATGGGAAAGCATGGGATTGGCTGAGATCATCCATCTCGAGGATCTCAGCCAAGGAGGCGGAGCTCCGAGGAAAAAAGGTAAGTTAAATACCTGTTTTAGTCTCTGCAGGTATTCCTAACATTATAATAATGTTTTATACAAAGTAATTGATAAAGGTTCATGTGTTAGACCAAAGCATTGCAAACATGAGCAGCAATATACAAAGATAGTACACTGAAGCCCACTGAAGGCAGTGGAGATACCCTATATGATTTGTGGAAGCTCTCTCCGTGTTGCTGTCTCGAGGCATTCAGCTCTCTATTTCAGAATATCCCACTGAAAACATGACATGTGCACAGTCGTTATTCGGCATGTGCTTAATCCTTATTTAAATGACACTCGGACACCAATTTTCTGTTGGAGTATAAAGTCCACAGCTTTATTAATTATTATAAATATATATAATTTAACAATTTAGGGTTTAATTATTACTTCCGACCTTCATGCCCAATACCTCTGACAATGACCCTACCAAATAACAATAATGAACATTCCAATATGGCATAACGTTTACACATGGCCTACCAAAGAGGCCCCATAACCATATGTTTAACTGCAGGTGTGTACCCAGAAACCCCTACACCCCCAGGTTCGTAGCCCCCAACGAGCTTGAACCTACCAACCACTTTTCCACTCAGGCCTACACCAGCCTAGACCTTGGCCTACCCCCTTCCTATTCCACCTCAATCCTATTTAACCCACACCTTATTCCTGCCGCTGTGACCAAACAAGAATTGCTTCAAACCAAAGGGAGGGTGGGAGGGACAAGTAACAAGTAAGTAAGGTTTTTGATTAAGATGGCCACTTCACTAAAATGGCTGTTATTTAAACCCCTACTCTCCACACCCCTTGACCTTAATTTCACCTGCCCACTCTCTGGCCCTGTCAAGGCCCACTCCCCACCGCGTTGCTCCATGGGCTTCAGGATGTGGCAACCCTACCAAGTATACACAATGGATTATAGATGTAAACCCCTCACATTAAAGCGGACACGCTGACAACACTGATAATAACTATGGGGGTAAAGTGCAATGAACTACTAAACTGTAATGAATTGTAAAATAAATGGTAAATCAGATAGCAAATCAATGATTATAGCAAACTGAGTGAAGGTTTTCCAAATAAACAATTTATGCCTAATCTAAAGAAATGTGTTTTATATCCAATCCAATGCATGCGGAAACCTGCATCACTGTGCAAACACTCACAGACTGCCTTGTTTACATAAAATATATTATTTCTGGTCTATTAGGCAATCCATCACCTGATCAGCTGTTTTCTCAACACTCTGCACTCGTTAACTCTTGAAATACTTTCAGCATTATACATTTTAATTTTACAATAAAACACAATTTGTAAAGTGTGAGGCTCAGTACCAATGTATGCTATAAGCAGGGCCAGTGCAAGACTATTTTGTGCGTTAGGCAAGAGCAGCTACTTGCACTACCCCCCTACCATAGCAAAAAATGCCAGCTTTGTGTGTCTCTTTCTCCCCCAACTCCTCTGTGTGTCTCATTTTCCCCTTCCCCAGTCCCTCTGTGCGTCTCTTCCCTCAAGCATCTTTGTGGGTCTCTTTCTCCCCACACCCATATGTGTGTCTCTTTCCCTAGACCCTTTGTGTGTCTCTTTCTCTTTGCAGCCCCTCAGTGTGTCTCTGTTTCACTCCCCCCAGTCACTCTGTGTGTCTCTTGGTCCACCCCAGCCCCTCCGCATGTCTCTTCTCCCCCCCCAAGCCCCACAATGTGTCATTTTTCCCCCCATCCCCTTCATGTGTTTCTTCTGCTCCCAGACCTTCCGTGTGTCTCTTCTTCCCCTCAGCCTCTCCATGTGTCTCTTCTCCCCCCAGCCTCTCCATGTCTCTTCTCTCC
Organism: Pelobates cultripes; assembly: GCA_933207985.1. Taxonomy (NCBI): domain Eukaryota; kingdom Metazoa; phylum Chordata; class Amphibia; order Anura; family Pelobatidae; genus Pelobates; species Pelobates cultripes. The sequence goes on along the minus strand of OW240920.1, from coordinate 141,225,931 downwards.
CCAGCCCCTCTGTGTGTCTCTCCACCCTTCTCCCTCCCTCCCCCCATCCTCCATGCTCATCTTCCCCCAGAGCTCTCGGTGTGCTCTCCCACCCAGACCTCTGTGTGCCTCTTCCTCCCCTGTGCCTCCTCTATCTTGTGCTGCCGAGCCATAGACTGCGGTACAGCAGCTTCTGTTTCCTCCACCCGGTCTGAAAGGATGCTGTCTGTTCTGTGCTCTCAGTGAGCACATCCTGTCAGGTAGAGGGATACCTGCAATGTCCTCCTGCCAGGCACCCCATCATTGTGCCCCCCACGCAGCTGCCTAATTGGCCTTGTAGTAGCGCTGGCCCTGGCAAAGTGCACTGCATAGGTTAGGCTACAGTTAGTTATACTGGATGGGTTTATATCATTAAAAGGACACTCCACGCTCGCACACATGTAAGTGCACTGTGTAGGTTAGGGTACGGTTAGTTATACTGGGTGGGTTTATATTATTAAAGAGACACTCCAGGCTCCCACACATGTGAGATGCACTGTGTAGGTTAGGTTACAGTTAGTTATACTGGGTGGGTTTATATTATTAGAGGAACACTCCAGGCTCCCACACACGTTAGATGCACTGTGTAGGTTAGGTTACAGTTAGTTATACTGGGTGGGTTTATATTAATAAAGGGACACTCCAGGCTCCCACACATGTTAGGTGCACTGTGTAGGTTAGGTTACAGTTAGCTATACTGGGTAGGTTTATATTATTAAAGGGCTCCCACACACGTTAGATGCACTGTGTAGGTTAGGTTACAGTTAGTTATACTGGGTAGGTTTATATTATTAAAGGGACACTCCAGGCTCCCACACACGTTAGATGCACTGTGTAGGTTAGGTTACAGTTAGTTATGCAGGGTGAATTTATATTATTAAAGGGACACTCCAGGTTCCCACACACGTTAGATGAACTGTGTAGCTTAGGTTACAATTATACTGGGTGGGTTTATATTATTAAAGGGATACTCCAGGCTCCTGGTGGCTATTCGATTACTATTATGCTAGCAACTGTGTACGCAAGAGTACATAAAAATAACTTTGTGTAAACTATATATTGAACTCAAGAACATCCATTATATAGCATTGTAAAACACCATCTAGGAAGTGAGAGTCTATACAATCTGGCAATCATATGTATATTTACATAACTGTTACCAGGTGATAAATACTGATCACAGCAGTAGTTGAGTGGAACAGTTGACCAAGCAGTAAACAAACATATGGGGCAGGGGAGAAATGAAAAGACAAAAACAGCTAATATTTATGACAGTTATATCTCCATATATATGCATATCCACAAATCAACGTCACTCTGAAACCTCTTAAATTGCCGGAACAAATACCTCTTTTCCTCCTTCTCTGACCTACAGTTACACCACTAGATGGTGTAGAGATTGTCATGAATTAATGAATTAAAGGGACACTATAGTCACCTGAACAACTTCAGCTTAAAGAGGTTGTTCAGGTGAGAACTATAGCTCCCTGCAGCCTCTCTCATGTAAACACTGTATTTTCTGAGAAAATACAGTGTTTAAATTGAAAGCTAGAAACACCTCCAGTTGCAGTCACTCAGAGTGAACAAGAGGGACTTCTGAGTTGATGGAGGCATAATATGCCTCCATCCACTCAGATCTGCTGTCAGCAGAATCACAGGGCAGCACTGTGCACAGCATCCTGTGATTCAGTCTCTCCTCCCTCTGCATGCAGACACTGAACTTTCTTCATAGAGATTCATTGACTCAACTGATTGGCCAGGCCTGTGTTTGAATCATACTGGCTCTGCCCCTGATCTGCCTCCTTGTCAGTCTCAGCCAATCCTATGGGGAAGCACTGTGATTGGATCAGGCTATCACATGTCAGCAGACTGCTTGTTTTTCCTGAGTCTAACAGCATGCAGAGTTACAGCTTCTGGCTTGAATACAGTAAGATTTTTACTATATTTATGGAGGCATGAGGGGCCCATGGGGGCTAGATAGTCGTGTCAACACTATAGGGTCAGGAATACATGTGGTTGCACTGGTGACTATAGTGTCCCTTTAATGTGAAAGGCTGCACAGTATGAGTTTATAAGAGTTGCAGTCCAACTAACCATATTCAATTGAACACTGTTAAAAGGACAGTATAGTCACCAAAACTACAGCTTAATGCAGCTGTTCTGGTGAGAATAATCATTACCCTCGGGCATTTTCATGCAAACAGAGAAAAGGCAGTGTTTACATTGCCCCTAGGGACACCTCCAGTGGCCACCTTTTAGATTGCCATTGCAGGTGCATCCTGGGGCAGTGCTGCACAGTGTGCAGCACTGACGTTCAGCATTTCCACGCTCTGCATGGAGATGCTGAATTTTCCTCATAGAGATTCATAGATTCAGACCTTTAAAGATTTGTTGCCGGGGGGTGGAGCCAACTGAGGAACGGAGCAGATGCATCTCTCTGAGCTCCAAGCCCTAACTTACTGAAACTGAGTAAAAATTGGCATTTTAAGCCAAAAACCAACCCAGTACTACACACACACAACGCAAGAACGGACAATGGGCAGAAAAACAAAAAAGCCCCGAGCCGACAAGTGCCCGATCAGCAAAGATATTGGGGAACTACTAAGGAACTCACAGCAAGCCACATGGGCCAAGATGGCGCTGAGGGACGAGATATCGTGTTCCTCTGACTCTGCTTTACATAAACCCTGCAAACATGGCAGACTTTACTCCGAGAGCGACCCGGAACGTGATGCCGACCTGAGCGCCAACAACACGACCGAGCCAGAGACAATCTGTCTGCATAGAGGATTACATATCCAACCACTGTGCAGGACTGATTATTGCTTGCCAGGTTTCTCTGATGTCTTTTTCTCATTCCTCTGCATCACTGTTTTATTATTTTATTATTTTGTGTTTATTAAGTGTATCACCATCACTGTTTCGCATTGTTTTAGCAGTAACAGCCTCCTTGTTACCGCCAATTAGCTATCCCACCTCCATAGCCGTATTCGAGTACCAGTCTGCTCACTATCCTCAGACCCAGTTTATAATTATATCCCACTAGTGAATGCCTACCAGTCACCTCCACTCTCTTTCAAATGGTCCGCACACACCCCCCTCCTACCGAACCCCCCAAGAGAACCACTCTGCAAACCTTTACTCCAATGTTTGGTAGGGAGCAAAATTTCTAACAGACAGGGGACTCCTTATCATTCCATCTCCACCATGTGTGGTCCGTGACATTTTATCTTCATTGCAAGGTGTGAAAATCTCAAATAGCGCTGTGTGTTAAAATGTGGTGTAGGGGAGTAGCTCCTAGATATCAAATTGGGAGTAAATTATATATATATATATATATATATATATATACATATATATACACACACACACACACACACACACACAAACAAAAAATAAATCCTTGCACTCAAGCTTCACATCCAAATAAATTCAAGTGATATGTTACTTGCCGGGTGCCATTCCTTTAAGGGATTGATAGTCACCAAAATGTCAAAGTATGGGCTGCACTCACGGTCTTAGTAAATGAATACTCTTTATTCCATCAAAAAAGTTATATCGGCGATTCGATCCACGCAGGGACCTTCCTCAGGATCAAGTGACATAAATGTAACCAGCAAACAATGTGAATATATATGTACATTCATTATAGAAAAGTGACTTACCCCAGGTGTAAGACATAATCACCAGCGTGGAATTGTGTGTGTGAATGGATATGCAGTGGTGGCTCCTGCACTACAAAAATAAAAAAGTAAAAAAATTTTTTTAAATATAATCCTAAAAATAGTACATGTAATCCTAAAAATAGTACATATAATCCTTTAATATCATAAAGTCCAACGGTACAGATCCCACAGATGTATTCTGTGAAAGCCCATGACCGCCAGAGGTTTTGTCCTGCTGCCTGTATGACGGTGGGAGATTGTATAATAACGCCTCCGATTTTGAATTTAACCACTTTATGTAAAATAGCATGAAGGTATATATATACATAGAAACTAAGCTATATTGGATACTGTTAAGCAAGCCATTCAAAGTAATATATATCAACCAGCTTTATTAGTAGTTAGAAGAGGACATATTTATGAATAAAAATAGATACACCCATCGGTCTGGTCACCTGCAGCGCGTGAAATTGGCGAAGGCAATACGAGTTTTAAAACTGTGGGTGTTTTGGTAATTTAAAATGTGTTTCTTGAAAGCAGTCTGTGTCAAATGATTGGTGGCACAACACAAATCATGTAAATGCAGTCTGCAATTTTCCAGGATTTTTAACCCTCTAACATTGAATTGAAATATTAAAACCATAACGTTTTAAACTGAATACAAATATTATTCAAAGGGGCTATACAGGGAGTGCAGAATTATTAGGCAAATTAGTATTTTGACCACATCATCCTCTTTATGCATGTTGTCTTACTCCAAGCTGTATAGGCTCAAAAGCCTACTACCAATTAAGCATATTAGGTGATGTGCATCTCTGTAATGAGAAGGGGTGTGGTCTAATGACATCAACACCCTATATCAGGTGTGCATAATTATTAGGCAACTTCCTTTCCTTTGGCAAAATGGGTCAAAAGAAGGACTTGACAGGCTCAGAAAAGTCAAAAATAGTGAGATATCTTGCAGAGGGATGCAGCACTCTTAAAATTGCAAAGCTTCTGAAGCGTGATCATCGAACAATCAAGCGTTTCATTCAAAATAGTCAACAGGGTCGCAAGAAGCGTGTGGAAAAACCAAGGAGCAAAATAACTGCCCATGAACTGAGAAAAGTCAAGCGTGCAGCTGCCACGATGCCACTTGCCACCAGTTTGGCCATATTTCAGAGCTGCAACATCACTGGAGTGCCCAAAAGCACAAGGTGTGCAATACTCAGAGACATGGCCAAGGTAAGAAAGGCTGAAAGACGACCACCACTGAACAAGACACACAAGCTGAAACGTCAAGACTGGGCCAAGAAATATCTCAAGACTGATTTTTCTAAGGTTTTATGGACTGATGAAATGAGAGTGAGTCTTGATGGGCCAGATGGATGAGCCCGTGGCTGGATTGGTAATGGGCAGAGAGCTCCAGTCCGACTCAGACGCCAGCAAGGTGGAGGTGGAGTACTGGTTTGGGCTGGTATCATCAAAGATGAGCTTGTGGGGCCTTTTCGGGTTGAGGATGGAGTCAAGCTCAACTCCCAGTCCTACTGCCAGTTCCTGGAAGACACCTTCTTCAAGCAGTGGTACAGGAAGAAGTCTGCATCCTTCAAGAAAAACATGATTTTCATGCAGGACAATGCTCCATCACACGCGTCCAAGTACTCCACAGCGTGGCTGGCAAGAAAGGGTATAAAAGAAGAAAATCTAATGACATGGCCTCCTTGTTCACCTGATCTGAACCCCATTGAGAACCTGTGGTCCATCATCAAATGTGAGATTTACAAGGAGGGAAAACAGTACACCTCTCTGAACAGTGTCTGGCAGGCTGTGGTTGCTGCTGCACGCAATGTTGATGGTGAACAGATCAAAACACTGACAGAATCCATGGATGGCAGGCTTTTGAGTGTCCTTGCAAAGAAAGGTGGCTATATTGGTCACTGATTTGTTTTTGTTTTGTTTTTGAATGTCAGAAATGTATATTTGTGAATGTTGAGATGTTATATTGGTTTCACTGGTAATAATAAATAATTGAAATGGGTATATATTTGTTTTTTGTTAAGTTGCCTAATAATTATGCACAGTAATAGTCACCTGCACACACAGATATCCCCTAACATAGCTATAACTAAAAACAAACTAAAAACTACTTCCAAAAATATTCAGCTTTGATATTAATGAGTTTTTTGGGTTCATTGAGAACATGGTTGTTGTTCAATAATAAAATTAATCCTCAAAAATACAACTTGCTTAATAATTCTGCACTCCCTGTATACTAAGGGACAAAGACTACAAAGTAACCGCCACTGAGAGTGATTTTGAAAGACAAACATCATTTCTAGGCTCCCAATTCACCCAGATACAATTTACCTCCTATTGGATCAGTTTTGAATAAATAAAGACAATGTCGTTTGTCTAAGTGGACTCATTGTTTTGATTTTAAAGTTACTACCTTACAGGATGCAATAGTTGCTCATTGTGCGTCTACTTGGTGACTCATGCACACAAAGCAGTATTTTTGGAATTACGTCTACAGGGTATTTCTCCCAATAAAGAGAATATGTCCATATAAGACACATGGAGACACTGAGATGAAGCAATGAAACAAAACAGCAGGTAAAGATCCAAAGTAGGTTAATATGCTAAGAAAGAGACCAGCTCATTAAATAACTGCAAGTGACACGATTACTTTAATTTCCTGCTTCCCAGGTTATAATTAAAGTCCATCTAGCAGACAGTTCTTTGCAGAAGAGAGAAACGCTTGCATGCGTGCAGGAAGTACAGGAAAAAATGCCTCTATCTGGTTACCATGGTTTAAAACCACTGACAATATTACACTAACTCAACAGACAAGGTAGGAACTTCCTCGTCTCAACACATACATTTAACACCTACATCTCTGTGTTCTAAACACTTTACTTATTAAACTACAGGTGCCTCTATTTCTATAGCCGAGAGAATGTGACTATGAAAGATATTATTCTATCACCAATCAGACACTCTGCAAGCTGCTTAGATACACAACTAAATAAATTACCTCGTCTACACGAACCCTACAGCTTTGTAGCTTAGTGGGGGCTATCACGGGGCTAGTTATTGTAGGATATGGTATCCAGACAATGAGCTATTTTCCTGCACTTTTTAGATGTATGGGAGAGTTTCCGTGTTACGTCTCAGTGCACAAATACGTGCGTTTTTTTCATATTGAGGGGCAAACAAAAGCACAAATGAGAAGGTAGTAAAACTCACTCTATAGTCATACAATACAAGTTTGATCATTTTAGTACAGAATTAATCCATGTGAGTTTTTCATTTCGTAATTGAAGTTCAGGTACAATGTTTACTTAGTAATCATTTCAGAAAGACCTGAAAGAAATGTATCTGTTAAACAAACTACTTCCTGGAAAGATTAAATTGTTGTACGTTTCCCCATAATGAGACTGCTCCTCTTGGTGTGAGCTGCTCCTCTTTAAGTTCTGGCTTTTAAAAAATCCAATAAATATGTGTTTCATTACTTTGAGTAATAAATCATCTTCTGTCACTTCCTTTGTCCGGAACGATAGAAGATGGAATCATAAGCTATAATGCTTGATATTATTAATTGGAGAAGACTGGTCATATATAGAGTGGGGGGAAGCACCATAAGCCTTTTGAAGGAAAAGATTAACAGACAAACTCTAATGTTAAGATTTTTTTTTTTTTTATTCTTGTGCTGAAAACACTTCAGTTTATAAATTTACATGGATTAAGAAGGAATGGTGGCTGCCTTGTACATGTGCACGGTGTATTGAAAGGGCTGCAGCTCAACTCAGCTTGCCATATTTTTCAAAACCAAATCCACAGAATTAAGGACAAACATTTTCTCTCTCTCCCCCTTTATTCTGAGGGGTGACATTGAATGCTCTCCCACCATATCCTGCTTTAAACTTAATTTGAAAATGGTCTACGTTTTCTTTCTTGGAGACAGTAGGCATATATTTTGTGCATGTTTTACCTTGTTTTACCTTTTTCTTTAAAAACAAATCTTGTCTAATACAAGGCTTGACAACTTTGTTTGACCAAAACCACAACAGCGTAATGTAGCCTTTTCAATGTAAACGCTGCCTAGGCAGTGTTTACATTGTTGCCTACTAAGACCTCTAGTGACAGTCACTCAGGCGGCCACAAGAGTCCTGTCTCAATGCTCTGCATGGAGGGGCTAAATGTTACCCATAGACAACATGGATAATATCCTCCCAATGCTTTCCTATGGGAAAGCATTGGCTTGGCTGAGATCATTACGATCTCAGCTATGGAGACGGGACAAGCAACAGCGAAACCAGCACGGTGTGGGGAAAAAAAGTGAGTAAAAACACCAATCATGTGATCAGAGGGGGGCAGGTACCTAAACAGACACACACTCTCTGACAGAGAGACACACACACACACAGACATACACACACTTTCTCTAACACTCCCAAATGTATATTTTTAATTATAAACCACCCATCCTCCGAACCTTTGGGAGAACTGAGTGGACTTTCTCTTGGATCCAATGGGGCTGCTCTTCCTGCCTCCATGCCTCCCAGGGCGGCCGGCTAAAAAGCTCCCTGAGCAGGCCGCGTCCATAAAGCCTAGGGCGGCCGGCTACAAAGCTCCCTGAGCCGGCTGCCTCCGTAAAGCCCAGGGCAGCCAGCTACAAAGCTCCCTGAGCAGGTCACGTCCATACAGCCCAGGGCGGCCGGCTACAAAGCTCCCTGAGGCTTTAGGTAAAGGCGCAAAATTTCTAATCCCCATGGTGACCTGGTGCCTGGGATTTGTCGGGCCCTGGTCTAATAATCATCCCTGTAAAAACTTTCCTTCCCCAGATTTTAAACACTTTTGTCTCCATAACTGCTTTTTAATGCTTGAGGAGGGAGCAATCTGTGTGCCAGTGTGTGTATATGAGTGTCAGTGTGTATCTGTGTGTGTGTGTATGTATATGACATACAGAAACACACACACTGGCACATAGTGGCACACAGATACACACACCTTGACACACAGTGTGTGTGTGTGTGTGTGTGTGTGTATGTGTGTATGTATCTGTGCGTCAAAGTGTGTGTATCTGTGTTTGTATGTGCCGGTTTGTGTATCTGTGTTTGTATGTGCCAGTGTGTGTATCTGTGTGCCAGTGTGTATCTGTGTGTATGTATCTGACACACATATATACACACACTGGCACATAGTGGCACACAGCTACACATACTGACAGATACACACACCTTGACACACAGATACACACACACTGGCACATACACACACACAGGTACACATACAAACACACACACACACACACACATATACACATGTTTATATTTGCTGTTAACTTACCTTTTTTTCTTCCTTCAGTGCTGCAGGCTGCTGAGGATGGTGTGCCAGGTCAGCAGCTGCTCACTCCCCGCTGCGCTCTCTCCCCCTCCAGCTGGCACATTCTGTCTGGGAGGAAGTGCTGTCACTGCCTCCCAGAATCCCATATAACAGGGGTCCAGTCATGGTCTTAGACGATCGCGGCGCCTAACCGGACGCCTGTTTACCGATACCCAACGGGTGGCTCTAAATGCTTGGGCCACCCGATGGACAAATCGCTGTGCTGTGGAACCCCAATTTTATTCTCGCGGAACCCTAGGGAACACCAATTGGGAAACGCTGCACTAGGGTATGAGAGGGCTTGGAGGCATGGCTTGAAGCCACCTATTTTGTAAAATACAGTCATTCAGGGCCAATAAAGAAATAAATTTTATTCTCGCGGAACCCTAGGGAACACCAATTGGGAAACGCTGCACTAGGGTATGAGAGGGCTTGGAGGCATGGCTTGAAGACACCTATTTTGTAAAATACAGTCATTCAGGGCCAATAAAGAAAGGGGAACTACTGTAGGCATATAAAAAGTATAATACAGGTGTAATACATAAAAAACTTAAAAATAAAAATAAGAGCAGCTGCACACGTCCACCAGCGACTATAACTGAGTATAAGCTCAAAAATTAAACAAAGCGTGTGTGCTCTTTAATCACAAAACCTTTAAATAATTATTGATATAAACATACAGATGAATCAATATTTTATTCCATAAAATAGGATAAAAATAATAAACATAAAAATTAAAATCAAAATGACCTACAACCTGCTGAGATGATGCAGAAACAATGTATCTATCAAAGAGAGCAAATGTGACCACACAATATCAAAATGCACAAATGGGTCAGAGGGATTACCTCAGACTACTGTAGGCATAAACAACGTCATTTAAATGAAGTTGCTATAGTGAGTGCAATGTTTCTTTAAATCTGGCAAAGCATCATGGGGGTTTTAGTTAGGAGACCTACATTCTGATCATGTCTCTTATAGATATTCTTAATCATCTAGGAATTATATTCCTCTCCAGATCTACCACCAATCCTGGCCGACTGTCTGTATACTTGGAGTTTTACAGTTTACAAGAGCTCAGAGGTAGCAACATTGAGACAATGAGAAGTGAGTCTGTAAATTATAAATCATTTTATAAAACTAAACAGGATTATATCTGGATTGTATCTCTGAGTTTGTCTTTGTAAAGTATCTACAACGATAAAACCAACTTTATTGCTCTCCACTTTGCATTGTGACCTTTTCACAAAGTATAGTTAACTCCATATAGAGGCTGGGGAGTATAATACTGCCATTAATTGAACGAACATAGTGCACTTTAAAATCCTACCTTTCTGCAATAGCTGCAACAAACATTCACACAAAGAGCAACATTACAGCAAATTTAAAAAGTACCGCAATCAGCAAGGTCTTTTTATTGGTTTCATTGGGACTGTGCACCAGAATAATGAATATCAATAAAGAACAGTCAGGCCATGTTTGTACATGGGTGCAGGTCACACGAGGTCATTATTCTGGTGGTAGCTCTTATAATATATGTGGTGTGGCAAGTAACTTTTAGGGCCTTGCCGTCACATTCTATGTTTCTATTGGTAGAGGTTAACACAGTAAAGGAGTTTAAGCATGCGTGGGATAGGCATAAGGCTATCCTAACTATAAGATAAGGCCAGGGGCGTACCTAGAGCATTTGGCACCCGGGGCAGATCCTGTGCTTGGCACCCGCCCCGCCCCAAAAACTATAAAATGTTTTAAAAGGTTTTCTTTAATGTAAAACTCTGTCCCCAATACAAAACCCCCGCCCCTTCACCACCCGAAATCCCTGCAGCTTACACATTTACAGGCAGACAGTCCGCACACTCAGTTACAGACAGTCACACACTCAGTTACAGGCAGACAGTCACACACAGTCACAGGCAGACAGTCACACATACACATTTCATCCGTGCGGCCAGTTTATCAGCTGTTTGCTTGTGTGAGCTGTACTGGCCGCACGGCACCCTAACTACCATGGGACACTGTGCGGCCACAGCTCACACAGCCCCCTCCAGCCAGGGCGGGTGCAAGGATTTTTGCCACCCTAGGCAAAAGTAAAGTTTGCCGCGCCCCCCCATGTGACATCACAATGCCCCACCCATATGATATGCCATGTTAACTAACGCCAGTGGTGCAGTGCCGCTGTGTTTACATTAAAAGGCCTGCAGGGACGGGCTATAGACACCAGAACCACTACATTAAGCTGAGTGGTTCTGGGGATATGTTTCTTTAATGTGAGGTAAATTAGAGCTTAGTGCCACGAATAATATACTAGATTGCCTACTTACAACCAGATGAGGATGATGATGGGCTCTAGCTGCAGTCTGTCTCCACTGGTCTGGTGCAGAACAGGCTCTCTGGAGGCGGTTTGTAACTGTGGTCACAAAAATCAATGTTCTGGGAGAACGGGAAGCAGCTCCATTTTTTTGAGGGGCCTTTACACAGCTCAAGGTCTGGGTCCCAGGGTCCACCTTCATGTTCCACCAATGAGTTTGTTCACAGGGGGTGGAGTGTGTAGGGGATGTCCTGATATGTGTGTAAGGAATGCATTGTGTGAAATTGTGTTTGTATATGTAAGGGCTGCAAGGTGTGTTTCTGTGTATGTATGGGATGCATTGAATGTGTGTAAGGGGTGCATTGAGTGTGTAATGAATGCATTGTGTGTTTCTGTGTGTGTAAGGGATGCATTGTGTGTAACGGTTTCATTGCTTGTGTATGTGTGTCTGTGTGTGTAATGCATTGTGTGTTTTTCTGTGTGCAAGGGTGCATTGTGTGTGTGAGATGGATGTCAATCTCTCCCCCCTCCCAATTTCCTTCTCTCTCTCCCAGACTATATTTTCTCACCCCCTCTAATTTCTCTTTCTCCCCCCTCTATTATCTCTTCCCCCCCTCCTAATTTCTCTTTCCCCCCTCCTAATATCTCTTCCCCCCTCCTAATTTCTCTACCCCCCTCCTAATTTCAATTTCTCTACCCCCCTCCTAATTTCAATTTCTCTCCCCCCTAATTTCTATTTCCCCCCTCCTAATATCTCTCCCTCCCTCCTAATTTCTCTCTCGCCCCCCCTCTCCTTTCTCTCACCCCTCTCCTTTCTCTTCCTCTCCCCCTCCTTTCTCTTCCTCTCCCCCTCCTTTCTCTTCCCCCTCCTTTCTCTTTCTGACCTCC
>OW240920.1:140821281-141213588 GCA_933207985.1 Pelobates cultripes | reverse complement strand
GCGTGCGCCTGTCATTGAGTGTCTGTTTAGGTGACTGCCAACCCCCCGCCCCCCCTTTCTATCACGTAGGAAAGGTGTTTTTACTCTCCTCTTGGTGAAATGGGCCCCTTGACTGCCAGCCCTCCCCGTGCGCGTGTGCAGCAATTGCCGCTCTGCACCAATTAGCATCTCCTCATAGAGATTGTACTAAATTATCTCTATGGGGAATGTTCGGCATCTTCATGCTGAGAGTGAAGATGCAAAACGGTGTTCGTGAAAAGGTAGAGTTTACATTTTTCTCTAAGGATAACAATAAGAGTGTTCAGCTGACGGTTTCAGAGAGTCACAGCCGTCCATTGGTGCCTGGGCCAATGCCTCCTGTATTTTCGTGGGTAGACTGCGGTAATCTCTTGTTTAGTTTTAAACCATTCAAAATCGTGTGACACTGAATGGTAGGATGGCACCAGGGGACTACAGACACTATAACGACTTCAATGGGCTGAAGCCTTTACAGTAGCTACATTGTCCCTTTTAAAGCGACACTTCAGTTTAGCTTGCTGAAGTGCTTTATGTGTGAAGTTTTTTTTTTTTTTTTACAAAAAGCACAATTTTAGATTTCAATAGAAACGGACACTTTTTTAAAATAAACTAACCATGTTACCCCCTTCCCCTTCTCCGACTGTCAATCAGAAAAACCGTCCCTGTTACTTTCTGGTTGTTTAACTCCATGGACGAGAGATCTGCCGCCTTAGAAAGTTGTTTTTAGCTATACCCCCAAAGAAAAAAGGCATAATTAAATGCATGTAAGTTTTCATTAGGGGTATATCTAGTAAACAATTCAATTTTTATTATTACTTTTTTTTAAATTTGTAATAAAAATGACATCATAATCTGGTTCAGACAAGGAAATGCCAGGGCAAAGGACGAGAAAAAAAGATTTGTTTAATTTCTCCTCTTCTCTGTTTACTTCCTTTCATAGGCGTAGGAACCGGGGGGGAAGAGGGGGACGCATCCCCCCCAGCAAATCATGCGGGGGGGACAGGTTATGGAGAAATCCCCCCCCAGCTTCGCCGGCCCCCCTCATGCTGCAGCCGCCCGAGCGCTACGGAACGTGTTGGTGCTTTATAAATAATAATAATAATAATATGAGATACCTGCACAAACAGAACTATACTTCAAGGTCCTATTTCCAGATAAGAGCATTCCATAGAGATTAACACCTCCCAATCCATTACACACATGGGCATAGGAACCGGGGGGGATGGGAGGGACGGAGGTTATGGGGAAATCCCCCCCAGCTCCGCCGGCCCCCTCATGCTGCAGCCGCCCGAGCGCCATGCAGAGAGCCTCAGGCGGCTGCAGCTTTGTCCGGGCTGGTGCGTCCAGGAGGCCGCACCGCCCGGGCGTAGCATGAGGAGAGGGGCTGACAGAAGGGAAGCGCTCAGCGCTCCCTCCTGTCACTCCCTCACTGTAGTATGGCCGAGCCCTGTATGGTCCGCGGGTACAGGGAGCATCTGTCTCCTGTACCCGGCCGGACTAACAGGAAGTGCACACTGAGTCAGTGTGCACTTCCTTTTAATCTAGCCGAAAGGTACAGAAACAAGGAGGGGAGAAAAAGAAATGTGACAAAAGGAGGAGGGAGAAAGGAATGTGAGCATACTAGGAGGGTAAGTGACAAGAGAGGAGAGTAGAAAAAGTGACAAAAGGAGGAGAAAAGAAGTGGCTTAAGGGAGGGGAGAAAGTGACAAGGAGAGAGAAAAAGAATGTGACATAGAGGAGGGGAGAAAAGTGACAAGGAGGGAGGAAAAGGATGTGACAAGGGAGGGAGGGGGGAGAAGAGAGTGACAAGGGGGGAGGGGGGAGAAGAGAGTGACAAGGGAGGGAGGGGGGAGAAGAGAGTGACAAGGGAGGGAGAGGGGGGAGAAGAGAGTGACAAGGGAGGGGGGAGAGATTGACATCCATCACGCACACACAATCACACACAATGCACCCCTTACACACAAAGACAATGCACCCCTTGCACACAGAAAACACACAATGAATTAGACACACACACACACACACACACACACACACAAGCAATGCAACCCTTACACACAATGCATCCCTTACACACACAGAAACAGGGGAGTACTAATATGAATGGAAGGGGTAGGGTTGGTTCTAATATGCATGGAAGGGGTTAGGGGGTACTAATATGCATGGAAGGGGATAGGGGGGTACTAATATGCATGGAAGGGGTAGGGGGGTTAATATGCGTGGAAGGGGTAGGTGGGGTTCTTTTGTGCATGGAAGGGGTAGGTGGGGTTCTAATATAAATGGAAGGGGTAGAGACGGGTAGTAAAATGTATGGAATGCATTTCTGACAGTGTCACTGAATGACAGTTAGGAAATGTGGTCACCCAAAGTCAGGGGCAGTATTACAAAATCTGTATATGTATAAAAAGTAATCTGCAAAGTACAACATTTTTGTGTCATATGTCGTGCTAAAAATTAAGCTAGGAATATGCATTTTTCCTTTTTTTAAAATAATTTTTAGAATAATGATACAAACATTTTATATCTTACATTTGTGATGATTATTTTTTCCTCTCTATATTCAAGGGACACTATAGTCACCAGAACCACAACAGCTAAACGTAGTAGTTCTAGTGTCTATAGCATGTCTTTGCAGGCTTTTTAATGTAAGCACTGCCATTTTGTAAAAAGGCAGTATTTACATTACTGCTGAGGAATACCTCTGGTGGACACTCAGATGGCCACTAGAGGTGCTTCCTAGTCGAGACATGAATGCCGCCCTATGAAGTATCTGCGCATGTGTGGCAAAGCTGCGCATGCGCACCAGAGAGCAATGACGCTTCTGAATAGAAGTGTTTTATTGCTCCCTGCTCGCACCCTCCTATTTCGTCATTTTGACGAAATATGGGTCGCGGCATCAGGAGGATCCCAGCGCTGTATCCGGGTAAGTAAAATCCCTTGCCTGTAGTGACCCTTTAATGTTATTATTTAATCATTTATATAGCAACTGCAAATTCCGTAGCGCTGTACAATGGGATAAACAACTCCTAGTTTACGGAATAAGAATATACCCGGCGAGTAAAAATGCTATCCCCCCCCAGATTTTTTTGGGTTCCTACGCCCATGCTTCCTTTATGCTTGGTGCCAGGTCCAATTGACAGAACTTATAACAAAGACTGATAGAGAGCCACAATGGAGGCACTCACAAACACGTTTGTTAAATAAATATAATATTCAAATAGTAAGTTGCAGCTCCCCTTTACAGCCATTTACCTAAACAGCAAAAACATGGATTGCATACAACTCTGAAATAAAAATGAAGAGACCTCTATATAATAGATCAAAATGTTTAAAAAGGAAGCCTGGGGGAAAATAATACGAATCCTCTAAATTTTACATCAATTAAAATATTTTTTTTGTCTTTGCTAAATTTTCAGACTTTTGTCAGGCATATCATTTAGTGGAAACGTTGAGCCCAGCCATATGTGTAAAAAGAGCTGACCATATTTTTTCTCCTGGAATTTTATCTACAAATCCATAGCTATAAGGTTCCTATGTGTATTTGTTATGGAAACGCTTAAATAAATCCTTTCTATTGCCTGCTGTATACTTACTGCTCTTAGAGTATGTGTAGTATTACAAAAAAGGAGTCAATAAATATAAAGTAATACAAAATAACAAGGGAGATTAAAAGGGAAAAAATATCTGCTAACTTAAAGGGTTGTGTTTCCACATAACTGTTTAATGCTATGAAAAGGACATTATGACAGCTTTAATAAATAACAATTATTCAAAACAAACCCTGGGATATAAAGGTGACAAATGTCACTTTTTAAAAGGTATATTCTGATCTTAGCTCAAAGCAACCAGACTCCTCATGAAACACAGTTTAAAGTAAACCTAATGCTACAAAATAATGGGTCCTTTCCCTTTAAATAATGGTGGAACAGAGATAAGGCAGTGGTCAGGTCTTATTGAGTGGAAAGTCTAAAATGTGACACTGTTCTTTTGCCAAGTCAAATCCCAGAAATTGAATGTAATACATGTAAAATATGATTTTGATACTTTTTTTTTTTTTTTTTATCTAAGACCGCCAGACACAGAATATACCAAACTACAGCAAATTAAAATTTTTCCTCTTTTAATATATTCTGTGTCGCCAAATTTAGAAACATGCAGCTTTTTTCATTAAACACCAAATTGTAGTGAATTGGAAACAGTTAAAAATAATTTTCGTGTTGTGACATTGACCAACAAAGTATACTCAGAATAAAATAGTATATATTAGCAATCCATCCTTTTTACCTGCACAGTTTATCTTTTTTCCCCGTCTGTCTGCCAGTGTTCGTTTTGTGTTTTTTCATGAGTTGTTCTCGCCAAGGACTTAAACTCTTCCCTACCAGGGAGCACCTTTTCACACTTCCCTCTTTGCTGCCCTATTGCAAACTCCAGTCTCATTGTGTGGCAGCCCCCTCCTATAGCCCAGCTTACCTTGACAGAAGGAGAAGGCAGAGCTTGAGAGGGGAGTGATCTTGGAGTTTGAGAAGAATAGGGATATATTCTGTGATACAAAGAGCTCTGTCCGCCTCCCTTTAAACATCTAAATAATAGGTTTAGAAGCCCAAAAGCTCAGGTGGATAATCTTACACAAGAAAAACAAACCAGACCGGATTCGTTCTATACACGGAACATTAATGCAGTTATTTATGATCTTCACTTTGTTTATTCGCTGGACTAATCACACTTTACCCCAATCCTAGCTACTGTCGGATGTCCAGTTGAAGCTCGCTCCCCAGCTAGTATTGGGGCGATATTTTACCCAGAATAAATGTCTGGTCGTCTAAATTCACAGGTGCTTTTTTGCCCCCTCACTTATCTTGTGATATGGAGTACACTTCGTGTTATTCACCTAAATGTAAATTTAATCTAACTAGGAACAGAATCTGGAACACAAAGTCTGAGCAAAATGTGGGAATCACAGCCACACCCCGTCCCTTTTTTTCTTTTGTATTGCCTTAAAGACCTAGAACTTGGGGACAGATGGGGAAAATCTGAACGCAGCTCTATTTCCACAGGGAAAAAAAAAACCCAGAACCTTTGTCTCCCATTTTTCCCCGCATTATCTTGGAGAAGGCTAGCCTGCCTGGCTGGTTTTTGTTTAATGTCAATTAGGCAGTTGTTAGTGGGCATTCTCTGTCTGTGTAATCATGGGCGTAGGAACCCCCAAAAAATCTGGGGGGAGATAGCATTTTTACTCGCCGGGTATATTCTTATTCAGATACTTCATAGGGCAGCATTCATGTCTCGACTAGGAAGCACCTCTAGTGGCCATCTGAGTGTCCACCAGAGGTATTCCTCAGCAGTAATGTAAATACTGCCTTTTTACAAAATGTCAGTGCTTACATTAAAAAGCCTGCAAAGACATGCTATAGACACCAGAACTAATAAGTTTAGCTGTTGTGGTACTGGTGACTATAGTGTCCCTTGAATATAGAGAGGAAAAAAGAATCATCACAAATGTAAGATATAAATTGTCTGTATCATTATTCTAAAAATTATAAAAAAAAAATAAAAAAATTCCTAGCTTTATTTTTAGCATGACATATGACACAAACATTTTGTACTTTGCAGATTACTTTTTATATTTTTTTTATACATATACAGATTTTGTAATACTGCCCCTGACTTTGGGTGACCACATTTCCTAACTGTCATTCAGTGACACTGTCAGAAATGCATTCCATACATTTTACTACCCCACCTACCCCTTCCATGAATATTAGAACCACTCCTACCCCTTCCATGCACAAAAGAACCCCACCTACCCCTTCCACGCATATTAATCCTCCTACCCCTTCCATGCATATTAGTACCCCCTAACCCCTTCCATGCATACTAGAACCAACCCTACCCCTTCCATTCATATTAGTACTCCCCTAACCCCTTCCAATAATTTTTCTACTCCCTCCTCCTCCCATCCATATTAGTAGCCCCCTTAAACCCTTCCAATGATTTTTCTAACTACCCCTCTCCCCCTATCCTTATTAGTAGCCCCCCTAACCCTTTCCAATTATTTTTCTACCTACCCCTCCCCCATCCATATTAGTAGCCCCCCTAAACCCTTCCAATTATTTTTCTACCTTTTTCCCCCCTTTTACCTGACATAGCAGGGGGACCTCTGGACGTCCGGCAGGCGCAGTGTCAGACTGAGCGCCGGGTAGTCACGTGACACCCGGCCAGGGCAAGGATTTTTGCCGACCTAGGCAAAATTAAAGTTTGCCGCCCCCACATGTGACATTACAATGCCCCACCCATATGATCTGCCATGTTACCTAACGCCAGTGCTGGAGTGCCGCCGTGTTTACATTAAAAGGCCTGCAGGGACAGGCTATAGACACCAGAACCACTACATTAAGCTGCAGTGGTTCTGGGGACTATAGTGTTTCTTTAATGTGAGGTAAATTAGAGATAAGTGTCACTAATAATATACTAGATTGCCTACTTACAACCAGATGAGGATGATGATGGGCTCTAGCTGCAGTCTGGCTCCACTGGTCTGGTGTAGAACAGGCTCTCTGCAGGCTGTTTGTAACTGTGGTCACAAAAAACAATGTTCTGGGAGAACGGGAAGCAGCTCCATTTTTTGGGGGACCTTTACACAGCTCAAGGTCTGGGTCCCAGGGTCCACCTTCATGTTCCACCAATTGTTCACAGGGGGTGGAGTGTGTAGGGGATGTCCTGATATGTGTGTAAGGAATGCATTGTGTGAATCTGTGTTTGTATGTGTAAGGGCTGCAAGGTGTATTTCTGTGTATGTACGGGATGCAGTGTGTGTGTGTGTGTAAGGAATGCATTGTGTGTTTCTGTGTGTGTAAGGGAATGCATTGTGTGTAAGGGTTGCATTGCTTGTGTGTGTGTCTAATTCATTCTGTGTGTAATGCATTGTGTGTTTTCTGTGTGCAAGGGGTGCATTGTCTTTGTGTGTAAGGGGTGCATTGTGTGTGATTGTGTGTGATGGATGTCACTCTCTCTCCTCCCTCCCTTGTCACTCTCTTCTCCCCCCTCCCTCCCTTGTCACTCTCTTCTCCCCCCTCCCTCCCTTGTCACTCTCTTTCTCCCTCCCTACCTGTCAATTTCTTCCTACCCCCATCCCTGTCAATTTCTTCCTCACCCCCATCCCTGTCAATTTCTTCCTCACCCCCATCCCTGTCAATTTCTTCCTCACCCCCATCCCTGTCAATTTCTTCCTCACCCCCAAATCTGTCAATTTCTTTCTCCCACCCCCATCCCTGTCAATTTCTTACTCCCCAGTCAATTTCTTCCTCCCCTTCAATTTCTTCCTCCCTCCCTCCCCCTGTCAATTTCTTTCCTCCCCTTTTAATTTCTTCCTCCTCCTCCGTCCCCTTTCAATTTCTTCCTTCCCTTCAATTTCTTCCTCCCTCCCTGTCTTTTCTTCCTCTCCTACTCCCCTCAATTTCTCCCCTCTTTCCCTTCCTCCTCCTCCTCCTCCCTCAATTTCTTCTCCCCTCCCTCCCCTGTCAATTTCTTCCTCCCCCCCATCAATTTATCCCCCCACCCTCCCCTACCTCTGTTTGTAGTGTGGCCGAGCCCTGTATGGTCCGCGGGTACAGGGAGCTTTTGTTTCCTGTACCCGGTCAGACTAAAAGGAAGTGCACACTGACTCAGTGTGCACTTCCTGTTAGTCCGGCCGGGTACAGGAGACAGATGCTCCCTGTACCCGCGGACCATACAGGGCTCGGCCATACTACAGTGAGGGAGTGACAGGAGGGAGCGCTGAGCGCTTCCCTTCTGTCAGCCCATCTCCTCATGCTGCGCCCGGGCGGTGCGCCCTCCTGGACGCACCAGCCCGGGCAAAGCTGCAGCCGCCTGAGGCTCTCTGCAGAGCGCTCGGGCGGCTGCAGCATGAGGGGGGCCGGCGGAGCTGGGGGGGATTTCTCCATAACCTCCGTCCCCCCCATCTCCCCGGTTCCTACGCCCATGTGTGTAATGGATTGGGAGGTGTTAATCTCTATGGAATACTCTTATCTGGAAATAGGACCTTGAAGTATAGTTCTGTTTGTGCAGGTATGTCATATTATTATTATTATTATTTATAAAGCACCAACATGTTCCGTAGCGCTGTACAATGGGTGGACTAACAGACACGTATTTGTAGCCAGACAAGTTGGACACACAGGAACAGAGGGGTTGAGGGCCCTGCTCAATGAGCTTATATGCTAGAGGGAGTGGGGTATAGTGACACAAAAGGTAAGGGTAGGGGTAGAAAGTAGGTTGCTAGGATAGTATTCACTGAGGGCTTAGTGCGTGTATTTGTTTTTTTGGGCAGCTGTCAGTTGCAGGGGAGAAATGCGTGTGTGGGGAGGGAAAGCTATTAACAGTTTAATTGAAATGTTTTCCTGAAGAAGAGATTTTTCAATGATTTTTTGAAGGAATTGAGACTGGGTGAAAGTCTAACGGAGAAGGGAATGACGTTCCACAGGAAGGTAGCACATCTCCGTGAAGACTGCTTTCAGGTTTAACAGGTGTTATGATAGAATGGAGGTTTTGAATAATTTATTCTGAGAATAAAGAACAGGTTTATTGACACCGCATCACAAATATTAGGTATCTCAAACGTTGGCCTGGCCAATCAGCATCTCCTCTATAAGAAAAATCGGCATCTACATGCAGAGCATGGAGACGTTAAAAGCACCTCTAGTGACCATCTGAGGAGTGGCCACTGGAGGTGTCCATAGGGGGCAATGTAAACACTGACTTTTCTCTGAAAAGGAAGTGTTTACATGAAAATGACTCCAGAGACTGTTTATACTCATCAGAACAAATCCATTAAGCTGTAGTTGTTCTCGTGACTATAGTATCCCTTTAATATCAATTAACCGGCATGTCCTCCACCAGTAACCCTAAATATTGCAGTTTATTGGCTATTATGCTAATTCCCCTCCCCCTTTTCTCAAATGTTTTCTTACTTATTTTTTAGTGGGAAATTATTTAAATACATTGTTGACATCATCTTTTTTACATGTTCAACCTCTAAACACTCTTATTAAAATGTGTAAATGGGGGGTGGGAGGGGGAAGCAAAAAACCTGAACATTTGCCTTCAAAGTTTTCACATTTGCTCCAAACTCTCCGGGTTTGCAGGTTCCTTCGGTGATTTCCACTTAGACCAAGACATGACTGCCACCAGTCCGCCAATCCTGTATTTCATTGTAGTGGTTATGGTGTCTTGAATGCCCTGGTCTTCTCCCTGGATAAACAACTTACCTGAAGTCTGCAGTTCACTGGTCACCTCCTTCATTGAGAGCCTGGAGGGAACACTAGTGTGTCCTTGCACTCTAGTGGTTATGGTGTTTGGAATGTTTCCATTAAAACTCTGGTAGGAGCGGTGTGCCAAATATGCAGTTCAGAATTTGGCAGCCTTGACCATTGCTGGTATAAATTGGTACAGCTACAAGGAAGTGTGTAATCTCTACATTAACCACACCTCCGTGACAGTTCCAGAGGACTCCAGGCATTATAACCAGCTCAATGAGATGAAGTGGTTATAGTGCCTGCAGTGTCCTTTTCATGCAATCTTGGCCACGAGCCACACGCTGTACATACGCTTCCTCTTATGATATGAGCTCAGCAAACTGTAGCTGTTTGCAAGTACACATTGACAAGGGAACCTATGCCTTACTTGCCGACAGATTATCCGATGACTTGGTTGTAATGTCCTAATCTAGAAGAGTCATAGGCCAGTAAGGGTAAAAGCAGAATAAGTTATTAGTTATATTAATTTCTAGAAAGCCTGTACCACTCCCCTTCTTAGCTCATTTACATCTCACAGCAAAATTCATGGTTTGAGCAAAAATTACTAGGAACATTTTACTATTATTTCTTGCCCAAACTTTTACAGTTCGTAATGAGAAAAAGTTTAGTTTTATTTCCAAAAATCAAGTATGCCACCAACGATTTAACCCCTTAAGGACACATGACATGTGTGACATGTCATGATTCCCTTTTATTCCAGACGTTTGGTCCTTAACCCCCTTAAGGACCAAACTTCTGGAATAAAAGGGAATCATGACATCTCCCACATGTCATGTGTCCTTAAGGGGTTAAAAAAAAAAAGGGATTTTTAATTTATTTTTTTTTAACGCGACAAATGTGAGCAAAGGTTCAGTGAATCCCCCACGCAATCCCCCGCAGCTTCCGAGCTCTATAGACGATAATGAGAGAGACCTACAGCTGAGCAAAGGCTCAAATGTGGACAAATATCAGCACCAGGGTACGTGTTGGATTTCGGTGCTGTGATTTTATTATTCAACATCTTCAACAAAGGAGGAGAGAGAGGATAGGATGAACATTAACAGGGAGCAGTTCCTGAACTTGATCCCCAGCCGTTCACCCACACCCATTAGCCTCAGCCATCCATCCACAACCACTACCCTCAGCCATCCTTCCATACCTATTACCTCAGCCCTAGGTATCTGATCACATTAATCCCAGGCAACTTTCAGAACTCATCAGCCCCAGCCATCTAATTTAACTCCAGCTGAGCGTCATTGCATTTTTAAAACTATCACGGCCTGAAATCTCCAAACTTTTTGTGCTGGAGTGTATGTGGACCTTCTACAATGCTCACTTTTTATTGCAGGAGGTAATCAGGGCTGTTTAATGTATGTAAATAAGACGCCAGGAAGGAAAGCCTTAACCTGTACTGGGTAACGTGGACATAACACAGCTTTGAATAATAGTGGGATCGTGGGTTGAAAATTGATTGAGAGAGACAGATACCAAACCATTTATGTGTATCATCTCTGCCAAAAATCCTCATCAATCACATCAAGTGCTCAGACCGGTGTTAGTATTTTCCTGAAGCATATGGTCTTTGTAGTTAGTGATTCCACCGGTTTTTCACATTATTTTGTCACATAGCTGCAGGCACTCTAATTTATCTTTGTATTATGTATTCTACTGTGTAATTTACTCTAAAGTTGTGGTATTTAGCTTTTGTGTACGATTGTTTTGTCACGGTGATGTAATCTGTGTAAATACAAATTCTGCTCTGTTCCTGCGAACGTGGAGACATTGTTCTGACACTAACCCGCTCTATATATAGTCCTGTGAAGCAGCCGGCTTTGCAGGTCTACAGAACTAAACCCACCATCTGCATGGAACAAGCCACTCTAATTGTCATAAATGTTAACTGAAATACTAATCCCTAGACAACCAAGATGTGTTGGCGGATAAGCACCTCATTCCCTATTTAACAAAATCTCTGCTTTAACATGTGTTTAACACCCCCTCCTATTGAAATATGTATTACCTGTCCAGAAGGCCTGGGCAGAGCGGCATCTATACCTATTTTACGCAATCCCTGCTTCGACAGGTAATTTTGGGCCTCCTCCTTTTGGAATATTTATTACATGTCTGGAAGGAATGGGAAGAGATGATTTAGTGGCAGCATTGTAAGCTATAAATCCATTTAAACATTATGTTTCTTTGGCCTCGCTAGAAATTCTGCCAGTATTGTGTGCGTACAATAATATGGTGAATTAACATGTAAATGGGGGGGTAGGGCGATCGGTTTAATATGCAGAGAGGTTGTAGCCATGTGACAGTTAAACCTCAGGTGCTGTTCACAATGAGACAATGTGAGCTCCACTACTCATGTTAAAGCTTTTGTTGCTTAGCATACAAACTGTGCTCCCTTTAAACAGATTTTGATAATGATCTAAAACATAAAGCCTGTGGCTCTGGCTCACTATTGCTTGTAGGCTGCCCAGGATGAGATTCCACCAGTTCCTGGCATATTTTCTCAATGCTGGGAATCCAAGTGACATTATGCCAGTAACTCCTTGATCTCAGGACATTATCGCTATCCCTGCTGGGAACAGAAATATTACATCTAAAATCTGGAACTTTTAAAGGGACACTATGGTCACCCAGACCACTTCAGCTCAATGAAGTGGTCTGGGAAAAATGTCCCTCAGGTTTTAACCCTTCAGATGTAAACATAGCAGTTTCAGAGAAACTGCTATGTTTACATTTGTGGTTAATCCAGCCTCTAGTGGCTGTCTTCTGGACAGCCGCTAGAGGCGCATGTGTGATGCTGGATCCGAATTTCGCATCCATCGTGCATAGTGTCCATAGGAAAGCATTGAGAAATGTTTTCCTATTGCAAGCTTGAATGCGTGCGCGGCGCTTGAATGCGCGTGCGGCGCTTGCCGCGCATGCGGCTCCACTGACGTCGGATGGGGGAGCTGACGTTGGACGGGAAGGAGAGGTCATCAGCGCCGAGGGAGCCCGGCGTGGGATCAAAGTAAGTAACTGAAGGGGTTTTAACCTCTTCAGCGCCACGGGAGGGGGACCCTGAGGGTGGAGGCACCCTCAGGGCACTATAGTGTCAGGAAAACCGCTTTGTTTTCCTGACACTATAGTGATCCTTTAATGTTAACCAAACGGTTGACTGGGGGGATTGCCGAATTGTATCCAAGGTTATAGATGGTAACATTTGCTGTGAGCTGCATGTATCGAGTAAAAGGATGTTTGCCTGGATATGCTTTTTACACCTTCAACATGGATGCTGTCCAGGAAGTAGGAGGGTCTGGGAGGGAGGGTCTGCCGGAGATTGGCCGGGATGTGTCAGCTGACCGGAGTTCGTGGCGAACCGCGGCGAACCGCGGCGAACCGTTCGCGGGAAGTTCGCGGACGGTTCGCGACATCTCTACTCCTGAACATGTCAGCCTCTCTGTCATTTTAAGATGGAGCAGCGTCTGTCTCCAAGTTTCTCCTCTGTGTCTGTACATGTAAAAGTACACCTATTTATACCTTAGGTGTCTCCATTTTAGGGTCACCGTAGTTCATATATGAAAAAGTAACACTTATTTTACTTTATTAATTTTTGGACCTCCCTTAACTTGGCAAACATACAAGGCTATAACTAAAGGGTGTACACGTCATGGAAATTTTCCTGACTTAGTTCAAGATGGCATCTTAAAGTCTGAACATCCTTATCTACTTAAGGTTACCACAGTATATTGTGTACTGAAAGAGTCGTAGCATAGCCTTGAAGCTTGTTTATGCATTATTGTAATTCGTCTGGGACAAAATAGAATAAACATATTATGCACTGAGGTTATTGCTTAAAGAAACATGTATGAAAAACAATATGTTCCATTTCTAACACCTTGTCAGTTTGCAATATCTCTTAAAGACAAAGTACACAGTTTGAGGAATACAATATTTCATTCTAAAACTTGTAATATTTGCATATGCCCATAACACTTGCGTAACGGCAGGAGGGAGGCTGAACCAGGAGGCAGTGAGAAGGGGCACTGAGCAAGGAGAGCCAGACCCCAACTCCCAACTACCCCAACCAGCACACTACCCCAGGGAAGGTACCCTCTTGCAAAGGTAGGAAACTGGAGGGTGGCTTTAAAAGTGTAAAGTTTGCGCGTGTGTGTGTGTCACTGTGTCTGTGTCTAGGCTGATTTCCAATTCAATTATGGTGTGACAGAGCTGTATAGGGCTACTATTAGACACCATATTCAGCTGGAACAGAGAAGCCTTGTTTCTAGAGCTGTCAATCAAACATCAAAATATAAACAACCAAAACCACGGGTAAGTGAAATTTTCAAGTGCAACATTGTGCAGGCAGACCACTGATAATGGGAACATTCCCTAGATTCCCTTCCAACATATTGGAACATATCCGTTTCCAATAGGTTTGTGCTTCTACGCAATCCCACCACATGTGCATATAAGTACCCCTTAGACCACAGCCCCTCCAGCATAGGTCTGATGGGTTTACACCCATTCGGCACAGTTTCACTGGGGTGGTATACCACCTAAACATTGTCTTGTAAGACTGTTCCTGCAAGGAAACGCACACCGAAGACTTTGCAGCCGCCTCCCATATATCTCGCCATTCTATACCCTCCAACACCTCATTGAGGTCAGTCTCCCACTGGTCCGTATACACGAGATCCCCCCATTCCAGAGTGTGTGAGCTCAAATGAGAGTACAAACAAGAAATGAGGCCTGGCGGGAACTGTTCCTCCTTGCACATCTTTTCGAAGAAAGTCAATGGAGTCAGTGCTGCTGCTTTGATCCGGGGATCCCTGGCAAAATCCCTGAGCTGGAGATACCAAAAATAGTCACAGGGACGTAGCGGAACTCTACTGCGTAACGCATCAAATGTGATAAAGGAGCCATTTTCAAACAATTCGCATAGTCTTTGCAAACCCGTGTTCTCAATACCCTTGAAATCTCGGGGATACAAGCCCGGCTGAAATGCCTTGTTTCTTAAGAAAGGGGACATGGGCGATAGGGCAGAGGTCAGTCCATATTTGACGGCAGCAGCGTCCCAGATCCCAAGGGAACTGTGTATCGTTGGGCACATTACTTGATCATTAGGTCTGTGTTCTTTAGGGGTCCAAATAAGGAATTGGGGCATGTCCTGGCCCATCATAGAGGATTCCAAATCCACCCACCTCCTTTCCCCCGGGGGAGAGTGCCACAAAGCTATTTGAGCCAACTGGGCCACTGTGTAATAATAGTAAAGGTTCGGGAGGCCCAGGCCACCCCTGTCCTTAGCTCTGTATAGGACGTTGCGAGATATTCTATGTCGTCTATTCTGCCAGACAAACCTGCCTATAGTCTGTTGAAGCGGCCCCAAGTTAGCTTTTGTCACGCGGTCCGGAAGAGCCTGGAACAAGAAAAGTATCCTAGGCAACACATTCATTTTCACTGAATGTATCCTTCCGATCCACGAGATCGGCTTATCAATCCAATTTTCCATATCGTTAATTAACCGTCTAATCAGCGGGATATAGTTTTGCTGATATAGTTGGGAGGGGTCTGCCGTCAACCAGACGCCTAAGTATTTGATCTGCTTTCTCTCCATTCGGATTTGGTAAGCCTCCTCTATAAACGAAGCCTCGGCTTCCGACATACCTATAGGAATCGCGCTCGATTCGCCTAAGTTAACTTTATAGCCAGCAACTTCGCCATATACCATTAGAATCTCAGTTAGAGCCGCCATGGAGGCCCTTGGGTCAGTGAGCGTCAGCAATACATCGTCCGCGAAACCCGAGACCACATACTGCGTGCCTCCCACTGTGACACCTTTGATACCCGGGGCCTCCCGTATAGCGTGCAAGAGGGGCTCCAGCGAGAGGACAAACAGCAGCGGCGAAAGAGGGCAACCCTGTCTCGTGCCATTGCTCAAGGTAAACGGCGCAATTCTCGCTCCCGAGATCTGTACCTGCGCCCTAACATTGGAATACATAGCCTGAACAGTAGTTACAAATCTATCCGGCATACCGAAGTGGTGTAGTACTTCGAATGAATAATCCCACTTGACCCTGTCGAATGCCTTTTCGGCATCCAGTGACAACAGCAATGTCGGGGTGCCCCTCGCAGCCTGTCTCCCTATAATATCAATATTATGCCTCGTGTTTTCAAAAAGCTGTCTGCCTGGAACAAAGCCCACCTGGTCCGGATGTATCAGACCTGGAAGGATCGGGTTCAATCTGCTTGCCAAAACTTTAGCTAGAATTTTAGAATCGTGATTAATTAGAGATATTGGGCGAAAATTTTCCGGGACTGAGTCATCTTTCCCTGGTTTAGGCAACAGAACAATATTTGCTAAAGACATCTCCCTGTCAGGCGTCCCTCCATCCATCAAGTCATTGAGCCAGGGTTCTAAGTGGGGCAGAAGTTCCTCTCGAAAGGTTTTATAGTAGCTACCATCAAAGCCATCCGGTCCCGGCGCTTTATTGCTTTTCAAGGCGGAGATTGCAGCACCAATTTCGTCGGCTGTAATAGGATTCCCCAAGGCCGCCGAGGCGTCCACATCCAACTTATGAAGATGCGATCGAGAGAGGAAAGCCCGTATCCTATCCAATGCCCGACCTGTGTCTGCGGTGTCCTCTGCAGTGTGATTATAGAGCTTAGCGAAAAATTCCGTAAACACTTTGGCTATCTCTGTGGGGTTCGTCTGATACTCTCCCGCTGCATTTTTGATCCTCATGATGTGAGTGCCCCATTGCCGCGGCCGAAGGGATCTCGCCAACAAAGTGTCCATTTTGTTCGCCTTTTCATAGTAGTTGCGTTTGGACCATACGATGGCCCTCGCGGTATCGTCTAGAAGCGTTTCCCTAATCGAGTGCCGTACTTCCTGCACCGCCGTTAGGTTAGTAGGTGTAGGATCTGATTTATGCCGTTGTTCAGCTGTTCTTAAAGCTTCCAACAATGACGTTAATAGTTGAGACTTCCGTCTTTTCTTCAGTGTCGCTTCCCTAATCAGAATACCCCTAATAACAGTCTTATGAGCAGCCCACACCGTGGCTTTCGAGACCCCTGACTCCGCTTCTCTGGTGAAATAATCCTTGAGTTCTTTACGAACGATGTCAACGATTCCTGGGTCTTGAAGTAAGGATCTGTTCAGCTTCCAGGACCAAGGGGACGCCACGTTCAGTTTATCCAATGTAAGTGAGATATCAGCGTGATCTGTCCACGTTATGGAACCCACTGTAGAGTCCGAGACCTTGGGAATAGCTAGTGAGTTTACCAGAAAGAGGTCTATTCTAGAATACGTATCGTGAGGCGACGAATAAAACGTAAAGTCGACATCATCTGTATGCTGAGCCCTCCAAATGTCTACCAGACCCGTTTGTTGCATGAACGTGTGCAATAGTTTGTCCTGTCCCCCCCTCCTGTGCGACCGTGGAACTCCCCTACACGGCCCCCTATCAATTGCCGGGGTCGGAGCAGCATTAAAGTCGCCCCCTACCACTGCGATGCCGTGTGGCAGCGTGAGCACTATGCGCGTCAGTTCCGCCCAGAATTCACTGGATGGCTCATTAGGGGCGTAGACATTGAGAAAATGCATAACCTGAGAATGCAATGTCCCCAACACCAGAACGTAGCGCCCACCCGGGTCCGTACAAACCTTGCTAACTCTGAACAGGCATCTATGATGCACGAGAATGGCGACGCCATTCCTCTTATTGAGGGCCCTGGCTTCGTACGTATTCCTGAATAAATGATCCTTAAGAGCAAACTTTGCCGATTTCGGCAAGTGTGTCTCCTGCAGGAAGGCGATGTCTGGGTTCATGCGTCTGAGCTCCCGAAACATAAGCCGTCTCTTATTCGGGGCGTTTAGGCCTTTAACATTAAGGGATATTAGTTTCACAGGCATGATCTATCTTGTAGGATATCTCTGAATGTAAGCTTTGCAATACGTCTACTCGCATTAAAACAAGTCTGGGCCGCCATCAACTCCCCCCCCCCCGAGGAAAGGTAGAAGAAAAAAAAGAGTAGTAGGGAATAAAGACAGAAAAAAAGTAAAAGCAAAGAAAAGAAAAATAACAAAAACTTTGTACATGTATCGCCTGGTCTTACCTATCGCCAGGCGTAGTTGGGGTAAATGTCCCGACATCCCCAGAATGACAAAAGACCCCTGGGGTGTTAGGGACATGGACCAGCCAATAAAGGCACTACCAGAGTGCCGTTTTCATCACAATTATAACAAAACATGCTCTAACCTGAGTCTCAGTGCGAAGTGGAAAAGGTTGCTGTGAGGGATATTGCGAAGGGCGCAATTGTGGATGCTGGGGCGGAGTATCAAATACAGTTCACTACATTTCTCCAACTCTTCCCCTCCTCCACCCCACTTCAGATTAATTCCTCACCCCCCCCCGCACCCCACCAGAAACCCAGAGGGGGGGGGAGGGGTCACAATGCAACAACACGAGGGACACGGAAGAGACACAGTTCTACAACACCCCCTAATACAATACATTTAAACACACAAAGAGCCCGCTTACTTAAAAAGCATAAAGAACTTAAAGAAGTGGGGAATGACGTCTCCCGGCATATAGGGGCACTCCCTAGGGGCCACAGTCAGACAGGGAGCCGGTCATATGAAAGCCAACGGGTAGGAGGAAGCGGGAGTGCATGACGCCATCTAATAAATTAGTACCCAACTCATTATCACATATATAAATCTATACCTCCCCGATGCCCCCCCCCCACCAACAGGGAGACAAGAAAGAGGGAAGCCGCAAGCGCCCTTACCCGCTACCGCCCCCCCCATCCCCCCGTCATGGCACCGACCACCGGGGGTCTATCCGGGTGCCCCACGACCCACCCCACCAGCCCAGAGGAAGGATCTACACCGGGCCTAGCAGGGCAGTCGATACCAGCCTCCCAACGCAAGCCACCACCCCCCGACCCCTACGG
The DNA here is from genome assembly GCA_933207985.1 of Pelobates cultripes. Taxonomy (NCBI): domain Eukaryota; kingdom Metazoa; phylum Chordata; class Amphibia; order Anura; family Pelobatidae; genus Pelobates; species Pelobates cultripes. Next base: position 141,195,337 of record OW240920.1, on the reverse strand, counting down.
TATCCCAAAAAAAAAAACCCCATCCTCCCGTCTCCCAAACGCCCCGCCACCCACACAAAGAAGCAGCGACCCCACCCATCACTGCCTCCCCAAAAAAAAGGGGGGAAGCAAAACAAAACGAAACATCCCTAGCCCACCCAATAAGGGGAGTGTACCCTGCCCAAGCACACCAAGACCCGGGAATAACCCCTGCAGCTTTAACTGCCGCTCCCAAAACTGAGCCCCCATGAGGGCACCTCTTAGCAGGCCAGGCCCCAAAACCCGCCATCCCACACGCAGCCTACATACCCTCCCCTAGACTCCCAGCTGGCGTGATTCCCATCCAGCCGACTCCCCGTGCAGCCGGACCATCCGAAATCCGCGAGCCTCAATCGCCCACCTCGTACCACTCGCGGGGGAGGGGACACAGCATCTCCTCAGCCTGGGGGAGCTCCATCAACGGTAAAGGGTCCTGTATACCAAGGCCCTTCAGGAATTCCACCGGGTCTCCATCTGCATTAAGGATTTTAGTGCGTCCATCCTTAAAGGCCAGCAGCCTGAGCGAGAAGCCCCAGGCATATTTCACCCCATGTTTCTGCAGAAGCCCCGTCACCGGGCGCCACAGCCTCCGCTTTTGGAGGGTAGTCGGAGTTAAATCATGGAACAGGTTAAGTTCCGCCCCGCCGTATCGAATAGGGCCTTCCCTGCCGCGCAGCATCAGGGCTTCCTTCGTCCTGTAAAACAGGAATTTAACAATCACATCTCTCGGGCGGGAATCATTCGCCCGTTTCGCCCTGAGGGCCCTGTGCGCTCTCTCTATGTGCCATTGGTGTTCCGGCACATCGGGCAGCAAGGGCCTGAGGATCTTGGACACCACTTCCATCAGCGGACCTTCCCCCTCTTGTTCAGGGAGGCCCCGGATCCTGATGTTGTTCCTCCGGGACCTGTTTCCCAGATCATCCAGGGCAGATTCCACAGTATTTAACCTAGTGGAGAGCCGATTAATCGATAACAAGCTCTTTTGCACAATTTATTTCCCAAACTTTGCCAATGTTTATGTGAGTGTTCCATTGTATCAGATTTTACACATTGCAATTAAAGTTTAGCACTGTGAGGTTATGTCCTCTTCCCATCAGTGATAACTATAACCTAACTCACATTGGTGATTGTGGCGCCCTGTACTGTATTTGGCCTTGGGTTTTGTAAACATCAAAATATGCCAATTGGGAGAAAGACCTAAACAAAGTCCGTTAAGATGACTAGAAATCACCTACCTCTCTATAGCATTAAATGTGTGTGTGTGCGTGTAGGTGGGCACATGTTTTGGGAGGTGTCTGCGGAGAGCTTAATCATAGGATAGGAGACAGGACATCTCCTTGCCCCTTTGACAATTTAGGAGTTAGTCTCTTAGAGACGTAGTTTGGGGCAAGTTAATTGAACATCTCCTGGCCCCCTGTTAGTTTTAGAGCCACACGGGGAATCTTCTTGCCCCCTTAGGTAATTTAGGAGGGAAGGAGACTAGCCACCACCTGGCTCCTGTGTAATTATCTTTAACTTGCAGATCATGTGTCTGGTCCTAATCTTGTGTTATTGGGGACCTGGGAACCCCATTTTTTCCTTCAACAAATATTAATGGAGAGAGATGATTGGCTCACATGTCTCTCTATATAGGATGTATAAAACCTTTGCAGTTATTAACTTGATTTTCTTTTTACATGTAACAGGTTTTAATCTTGGAGAGATAGCAACAGCTGGTAAAATGTTGTTACTAGCATTGGAACAAATCGCTAACTAGCATTTATCTCTTATTATTCCTGAATTAAGACGTTACATCTTGTCAGTGGGAATTATGAAAAGGTTTAGACACTCTGAGGTTCAGAAACGGCAATTTATTGACGCCCAATATCACACAACGTGTCAATAAATTGCTGTTTCTGAATCTCGGAGTGCCTAAACCTTTTTATACTTTAAAGGACCACTCTAGGCACCCAGACCACTTCAGCTTAATGAAGTGGTCTGGGTGCCAGGTCCCTCTAGGATTAACCCATTTTTTTATAAACATAGCAGTTTTTTATAAACATGTGTTAATCCAGCCTCCAAATCCTCTAGTGACTGTCTCATTGACAGCCGCTAGAGGCGCTTGCTTGATTCTCACTGTGAAAATCACAGTGAGAAGACGCAAGCGTCCATAGGAAAGCATCGTAAATGCTTTCCTATGAGACCGGCTGAATGCGTGCGCAGCTCTTGCCGCGCGTGCGCATTCAGCCGAATGGGAGGAGAGGAGGAGGAGGATCGGAGGAGGAGAGCTCCCCGCCTAACGCTGGAAAAAGGTAAGTTTTAACCCCTTTTCTTTCCCCAGAGCCGGGCGGGAGGGGGTCCCTGAGGGTGGGGGCACCCTCAGGGCACTATAGTGCCAGGAAAACGAGTATGTTTTCCTGGCACTATAGTGGTCCTTTAAGCATATTGTATTTGGGACCTGGTGCTGAGTCCTGGTTTGGTTGCACCCTGGCTCAGAGTGATGGGACTGAGTGCAGTTCCTTTTTTGTGTAGTGGGAATTATGAGTCTCAAATGTTAGGATTTCCTATCCTAGAAAGCGTTTACTCTGAAATGCTTGAGGTCTATTGCATGCTCTAACTCTGTGACGCTGTGTAACACACTGAAGCAGATCTGATATATTAGAATCAGGCATATATATATATATACACATGCTATCCCTTATTCCAATTGCAATGTGTTTTGCATCAGTCATTCTGGTAAGCAACAGTTCAACCTTTTTTTTTTTTTTTAAATATACCAGTCATTAATGTTATTGTTATAATCAGAAATGAAATTGTCTGAATCATGAGAGATTTCAGTAAGTGGTGAATGGTGAGGCCCCATAGATTTGGAATCTCCAGGTAATAATAAAAGAATTAAAACGCAATCAATATTTCCGCCGTATTGTGGTGTATCTTGATATGCTTACAGCTGTAGACATATTTAGTTGACTGATATCAGCATCTGCTTGCTTGTGTTACAGACTCATGAGAAGATTCAGATTGCTGAGTGTTCTTCTGCATTAGATCCAGCTCTTTTTTAAGGCACAAAATAATTTTATTTCCAGGATATTCCATTATTTTTAGTTTGTTGTGCTGATTGGGTATTGACAGTTGTAGCTATAAGGACTGCATCTGGCATTTCAAAAGCTTCTGAAAAGAACTGTGATTATCCAAGATCCATTTGGCGAAATAGTGTTAATTTACAGCTATTCTCTTGGGATCTTAAAAGGCACCATACAGTTAGTTTGTTTAAAGTTATAGTTGTTTTTTTTACCTTGACATAATATATTTTAGACCAGGTACATGATACTGAGATTATTGTAATGAACAATTTTTGGTGATTGCTAATTAACACACTTATTGGAGAGTGTTTAAGGATGGGTTAGTGCAGTGGGGGTTATCCCCTGAATTAGTGAACAGACTGTTTTTCAATTTTCTTGCCGTTAAGGACCAGAGCAGTTTTTACATTTCTGTGGTGTTTGTGTTTAGCTGTAATTTTCCTCTTACTCATTTACTGTGCCCACACACATTATATACCGTTCGTTTTTCTCACCATTACATGGTCTTTCTATAGATACCATTATTTTCATATCATATCATAATTTACTATAAAAAAATTATAAAATATGATTTAAAAAAAAACCCCACTTTTCTAACTTCTTTTTCTAAAATTTGTTATGCATCAACAACCGCCAAAAAACACACATGCTAAATAGTTGTTTAGAAATACCCAATGTTAACATGTTCTTAGCTTCTTTTGTTTTTGCAAGTTATAGGGCAATAAGTACAAGTAGGACTTTGCTATTTCCAAACCATTTTTTTTCTTCAAAATTAACAAAAGTTATATTGTAACACTATCTGTTAGGAATCCCTAAATAACCCTTCACATCTATGTATTTTTTAAAATAAGACAACCTGGGTTATTAAACTTGGGGTATTTGACTCTTTTCATGCAACAATTTACCACCAATCAATGCCAAATTAAAAAAAAAAAAAAAAAAAATTTTTTGACACACACAGCAATTTAATAATACATGTACTGAGAACTTTAACCCCTTAAGGACCAAACTTCTGTAATACACATGTCATGTGTCCTTAAGGGGTTAAAGGGACACTATAGTCACCAAGACCACTTTAGCTCAATGAAGTGGTGTGGGTGCCAGGTCCTTCAGGTTTTAACCCTTTACATGTAAACATAGCAGTTTCAGAGAAATTTTAAGAAAAAAAACTCTCTCTCCATTTTGATGATAGTATTTTTATATAAAGGATTTTGTTTCTTTTCCCATAAAGTTTAGCTCTTTGCATAAATTGTCTGCTCATTGGGTAGACAGGGAGACAATTCTAAAAGAATAAATCAGATCGTTAAAGACCAGTGGTATATACAATATAGACACTGGTAAATTCCTAGGGGTCGTGCCCCCTGGCCTTGGTGGGCCGCCCTTCTTGTGTAGCTATACTAGATTGTTTTCATTGTGCTCAAATGTGCATTAATGGATTAAATAGAACTATGTTCTTAGGTAATTGTTTGGGTGATGGTGGTGTTGGACCAGTGTTGCGTCTGACACCTGGGGGTGTTTGTCGATTGTCTCTTTTCTTTTTTCTTTCTATGTTGCTTCTTTTTTTGAGTAGGAAGTCCCCAAATCAAATTTCTGTAGCTTTCATATGTTGAAAATATTATCTGTTAACGTCCAGGGGCTTAATACCAATAGGAAAAGAAACAGACTCTATAACTCTTTAGTGGAACATAACATCCAGGTAGCTTTCCCACAGGAAACCCATTGGCTTAAAGAGTCTCAACAAAGATGGGGCGGCGCCAGATATCCAACAATTATTCAGGCCTCTCTTTTAGATAAAAAAAAAAAAAAAAGGGGTTGAAATTATTTTTAATAAAGATATTAATTTCGAAATCATTCACTTGGAATTGGATCGAGATGCCAGATTTATCATTATGGTATGTAATATTGACAATCTGACTTATACCCTCGTCAATATTTACCTTCCCAATGTGGATCCAATGGCGAAATTCTCTGCAATAATGGATAAAGTTGATAAGATTACTAAGGGCTCTTTAATTATAGCCGGAGATTTTAATTGTGTCAGCAATCCTAAATTAGATAAGACATCTATAACCCTAACTTCGATCGATAAAAGAACTATTAAACAGGCTAAAAAATTATATAACATTTGTAAACAATATAATCTCCATGACATTTGGAGGCTATTTCATCTATCCGAAAAAGATTATTCCCATTTATCTAGTGTCCACGGTACCTACTCTCGGATTGATTTTTGTTTAGCTAATGCTAACTCTATTCCCCTCTTTAACTCTATAAAAATCAAGGAAAACCCTTGGTCCGATCAGTTTTATATTATTTGATCTTGGTAACAATTCTTCACAGATTCGCACTACCTGGAGACTGAACGATGCACTTATTAAAGATGTAAATAATAGAGAGGAATTGATCAAATTATTAGAATATTTCTGGGCAGAAAATAGTCCGCTTGTCACTTCCCCCTTGATCAATTGGTGCACGCATAAATCCGTTATTGACGGACTTATATATTGAATTTTTTAATTGGTCAAAATTAAATAAACAGCACTCCTCACTGGAATTAAGAACCCGTTTAAAAGATCTAGAAAAACAAATTAACTTAAAAGAAGAAGAAAAATTAAGATCAATATGAACAAATTAAAGTTAAATAATTACTATACAGGCAATAGAGCCAATAAAAATGTAACTAAGAGACTTCAAAATCATTACGCGACTAAGAGGGTCCAAAAACAGGTGGATGAACATAACATTTACTCTACTCCCTCTCAAATAGGGGAGAGATTTAATCAATTCTATCAAGATTTATATAATTTGAAACTGAGCCCAAATCTGAAGGACATTCAAAATTACTTATCTAATACACTGATCTCAAAAATTTCTTGCCAAGATTTATTAATTTTAAATAAAAAAATTCTTCCTAATGAAGTTCAAGTCCAAATAGAAAGACTAGCCACAAATAAAACTCCGGGCCCTGATGTCTTTACCAATTTATATTATAAATACATGATGTCTCTATTGATAAATCCATTAACTGAAATGTTTTACCAAATAGCGGAAAACAAATTTATCCCAAAGGAATTATTGCAATCCAATCTTATCCCAATACTGAAACAAAACAAAGATCGCACTGACCCTAGAAATTATAGACCGTTTGCGTTAACGTAGATATGAAATTATACTCGGCCATCATCGCAGAGAGAATTAAAATTATTATAGACTTGGCCAACAGACATAAGACGCCCCTCCTGGCCCTGTCTTTGGACGCGGAAAAAGTGTTTGACATGGTCGGGTGGGGTTATCTATGCGAAGCTCTAAAGACCTTTGGTTTCCATGGATGGATAATGCAATCCTGGCTCTGTACTCTGCCCCCTCAGCCAGAACGTTGGCCCGAATATCACCGCAGGCTGGTTTGACCTCAAAAATGGTATGAGGCAGGGGTGTCCTCTCTCGCCCTTGCTGTATATTTTAACACTTGAGCCCCTTGCTATTAATATTAGAAATAATTCACTAATTAAGGGTGTCCATACGAGATTAACCCCTTAAGGACACGTGACATGTCATGATTCCCTTTTATTCCCGAAGTTTGGTCCTTAAAGGGTTAAGAGACATTAAAATTTAATTATATGCGAATGACGCTCTAGTCACCCTTTCTTCTCCTGAGGATTCATTAGGGCCTCTAATGTCTGAAATCGGTAAATATTCAAATATTTCTAACTTTAAGCTAAATATTTCGAAATCTACAGCCCTAAATATGAATATGACCCATGACCAGGTCGATAGTCTATCCCAGAGACACAAATTTATTTGGACAGACAAAGAAATAAATTATCTATGTTTAATAATACCTGCTAATGTTTCTTGTACAATGGAGAGGAATGTTTTGATGCTAATGAACAATATTAACCACAATTTTAAAAAATGGAGAAATTTGAAACCTCCTGGTTAGGTAAAATTAATATTATAAACTCTTATATTTTACCTAAGTGGTTATATTTATTCGCCATGGTTCCACTTAAAATGTCTAAGCCATGGTTAGCAATGATTCAAACAATCGTTTACTAATTTCATTTGAAAAAAATAAAAAACCCAGAATTAGTCAGAAAATATTATCCAAAAAGTGTCTAAGGGCGGTCTTAGTTTCCCAAGTATCACTTCTTTGTATTATGCTAATATCATCAGGCATATTTATATCCTGCAAGACCCACAGCAGGTGTCTGAACCATGGTTTATCATGGAATGAGAGGTAGCTCATACCTCTAGACTATATTATTATATGTGGTTTGACAATAGGAACATCTCAAATGACCTTTCCTTAAATTGCCTATCTACACTGGCCCAAACTCTAGAGTCCTGGGCAGAAATTAAGAAAATCCTGGGTTTTACTTAAAGTATTCCAAGGACATGTAAATTAAACACATTGGAATTAGTTATTGAAGACCTTTTGTTGAGACACTGGGAAAATAATGATTCATTAACAATTTCCGATATTATGCAAGGGGATAATATTCTCTCCTTCCAACAATTAGTTGACAACTTGCATATCCCGCCAAGAGAAATATTTACTTATCTTCGAATTAAAAACTTTATACATAAAAGTCATTCAAACTTCTTCTCCATTGGCTAAGAATTTAGAAACTATATTCTGCAATCGCCCTGTTATCAAGGTTATTTCCATTGCAAACTCGCTGTTGGACTGCCTGAACGCTGTCCCCCATAAATTAATATTTGGGAGCAAGAATTACATTTGAGGATCTCACCAAAATATTGGTTTGCCTCTTTATTTCACATAAACAAATATATTCATTGCCTGAATTTGATAGAATGCCATTTCAAAGTAATACATAGATGGTATTATATCCCGACAAGATTGGCTAAAATGTATGATACCTATGACCCTATTTGTTGGAGATGCGGCACTTATCCGGGTTCATATATACATATTTGGTGGTCCTGCCCCGTAGTTAGACCATTATGGGCTTGGGCTTTTAATATTTTCTATACAGTGTCACTTAATAAACTAAATGAAAACCCGGCCTCAGCCCTTCTGCACTTGAATTGGCTTTTTAAGTCTCATAAATATAACTGTTTAGCAACTCATTGCTTGATCGCTGTCAAAATTATTATTGCTAGACAATGGAAATGATAAAAACCATTTCAGAAAACTCTTCTAATTAACCAAATTGTTTTCCAATTGTCCATGGAAAAAGAGATTATTAATAATATGACAGTTCTTTTAAAAAAATATGAGTGGTATGCTTATTGGTTACAAAAGTTCTCCCAGCTATATGGATAATTTAAGTTTGTTATTATCCATTTAGATAAACGCAGGTCATAATATTTAGCCTTTTCTCTTTTTTTTTGCAAAATATATTACAGACAATAGTGGCAGAAACTGGGCGTTTAATGTAGGTATATATCATTAAAGCTTCATTACTAAATGGTTCATTATTTTCTAAGGTAACTCTGCTGCTTCGAAAGGGTGTAGGGTTTTTCGCGGTGTTATTGTCCTGTTTTTGTATGTCTAATCCTGTTTATTTATTTTGAGTCAAACTTATAGCAAATGACGATGGTTTTGAATTGAATATATTATGAGATGTAATTGATTTTTGTATTTGTCAATTATGAAAAAAAAAAAATCGCTTCAATAAAAATGTAATTTAAAAAAAAAAATATTTCACCTTTGGAAGACCTAAAAAAATAAAAAAACCAGTGAGAGATCATATTTAACACTGAAAATAGGGTAACGGTAACCAATAAAACCATATAACGAAGCTGTGCCTTCAAGGGCACCTAGTCTTTTAAAATGCCTGATTAACTAACCAGCTGATAAACTAATAAACGGATGGAATTTGATTGGTTATGATTTTGAAAAAAGTGGAAGCTTAGGGATCACTCTTCTTGGATAACTGGAGAAATTTTTGTTGAGTGTCCCAAGAAAGATAAAACTTAACTTTTATTAGTAATTTCTGTAAAATGAATGAAGAGAAAATATTCAGTTAAGGGATATTTTAGGGCTCAAGGTGAAGTTAGAAATAGAAATGTATATACAAGTCTATATACACATGTATTGGTATACTAGTAATAGTATTTCCTAAGTAGTGATATGACATTCGAATTCATATGCAATTTGTTGCCTAGGTAATAGTATCACAATTATGTTTGTATAGAATGAAATCTGTATTTGTGCCGTGTTTGCAATGATACTGCGGTAAGGTCTCCTTATTTGCAATTATACAGAATTATGTCTGGGTTGTTAGGTATAATCCGAAATAATCCCTAAATTGTAATGCATTGTAAGGAAGAGTCTCCCTATTTGTAATGGTACAGATTTATGCATAGATTATTTTCTGTTATACATGAATCTGTGCTCGTTTGCTCAGATCTATTTGTTATTAATCTTTTACATATTAGTTAATTTTTGATCAGCGAAATATATACATTTATTACCATGTGAGGAGCATTTAGTGTGAATAAAGGGATCTATAGGGAAGAGATGCAGTAACTGTTCTAAGGCTGCCTAATCGAAATTATCTTGCTATATCACTCTGAAGATCGATAGTGTATTATCATATGGTTAATGCTGTTGTTTAGCCTTCTAGGGCACCAAAACTAGGTTCTAATTCGTAGCCTAGTCTGGCTTAGAAACTCTAAAGTCCCCTGTCGTGCCAGTGAGTGACAATAATAAATAGAAACCTATAATAAGTGCTGTTATTTAGCTTTCTAGGGCGCCTAAAATAGGTTTAGATGGTAACCTTGTCTGGCTTAAGATCTCTAAAAACCCCTGTCGTGCCAGTGAATATAAATAAGTAGAAATCTGGCTACTAGAACCCGTTAACTTTGTGCCCCAAAGGCTTTCTTATATATCACAGGGATTTCCTGAGTTACTGTCTCCCAAGTGGCTATCGGTCTTCAATAAAAAATAAGGCACAGTAGCTTGAAATCCTTATACAAAAAACAGACTACCCTGATCTGATAATGATAATCGTTCATGCCCTCTCACTCTAAATCCCCAGATGCCCCTTGTATCCTGTTTATCATGCCTTTAAGTTGCAAGCGCACAGATAGATACTAGATTCAATGAACGTATCGCACAGATAGATGCTAGCTTCAATGAACGTATCGCACAGATAGATACTAGATTCTAGGGATGTGCATGGGGAAAAATTTCATTTCGGTTTGGCATTCCGAAATTCGGGACTTCGGCCATTCGGTTCGGAACTTTGGCAACTTTGGCATTTCGGGACTTTTCTTGCAGCCGCTAAGTAGATAACTCCCTAATTCCCACGGTATTAGGGAGCTATCTACCAAAAGGCTGAAAGATCTAAATTGGTCTTTCAGACAAATTTACTAATACTAAGTAAAAATTACTTAGTATTAGTAAATTTTGCCCCTACTCGCTATACCGCGAGTAGGGGCATGTCTATTAAACCATGAGCAGCTGTTCACTGTAAAAAAAAAGTAAAATAAGGGACACACACACACACCTATTGTCCCCCGGCCCTCACCCCTGAGCGGTGGGTGGGGGCCCTAAATATCAATAAGGGGGGGGGACCTGTTGTCCTCCCCCCTGACCCTACCCCTGAGCGGCGGGTGGGGGCCCTAAATACAAATTTAAACCCCCCCCCCCCAGGTGACTACGGGTCCTGGCACGAGCACTTCCCTCTTTCTACTGCGAATACCTCTCCCTATACAACCAAGCATTCTGCTTGCATTTCCTGCTGCTCTATTACATTGACTGCCTACCTTTAAGTCATCAGAAATAATTACCCCCAAATCCCTTTCCTCAGATGTTGAGGTTAGGACTCTATCAAATATTCTGTACTCTGCCCTTGGGTTTTTACGTCCAGGGTGCATTATCTTGCACTTATCCACATTACATTTTAGTTGCCAAAACTCTGACCATTTTTCTAGTTTACCTAAATCATTTGCCATTTGGCTTATCCCTCCTGGACCATCAACCCTGTTACATATCTTAGTATCATCAACAAAAAGACATACCTTACCATCAAGACCTTCTGCAATATCACTAATAAAAATATTAAAGAGAATGGGTCCAAGTACAGATCCCTGAGGTACCCCACTGGTGACAAGTCCAAGCTTCGAATATATTCCATTAACTACAACCCTCTGTTGCCTGTCACTCAGCCACTGCCTTACCCATTCAACAATATTGGAATCCAAACTTAAAGATTGCAGTTTATTGATAAGCCTTCTATGTGCAACAGTGTCAAAAGCCTTACTGAAATCTAGGTAAGCAATGTCTACTGCACCACCCTGATCTATTATTTTAGTTACCCAATCAAAAAAATCAATAAGATTAGTTTGGCACGATCTCCCTGAAGTAAACCCATGTTGTCTCTGATCTTGAAATCCATATGTTTTTAGATGTTCATCAATCCTATCCTTTAACATGGTTTCCATCACTTTCCCCATTACTGATTTAGTATTTTTTTTTCATGCACACAAATTGTTTGATTTCAATTTAAGAAATACTTTCGCTTTTATTTTCCTTTTGTTTAGTTGCTGCAAAATACACACTTGTTTTGCACAGTTAATTTTGTAACTGTTTTACCTGCTTCCTCTGACACTTAATTTCACAGTTTTAAGTTGTAAATTTAGTGAGAGAAGCACTTGGGCACCTTTTATATTCACTTACTATAGTGTGATTGTTTCTACCATTGACTTGCTTTAACGACCACACAAATCACAATATAAGGTGTTTTTACAGGTTACTTGACCACAAATGGCAAGCTCATCGTGTAGCTTTAAACACTCTATTCAACGACAAAATGTGTGGCTGCAGGGGCTTCTGGGCAGCTGGTCCGGAACCTCCACACAATTCTATCCATGACACACCTTGCAAAAGTAACATCGGGAATGTTCATTTTTGTGATTAAAAAAGGGAGTGACCATAATCGCAAAAGTAAGAAGCACCAATAAATGCTTGTATTTTTAATTTTATTTATATCTCATGATAATGTTTGCCCTCGTGATAAATGAACAGCACTTACTTTTTGACAATTGCATTTGAGTGAAAATACCTCCATGCACCCCAGTTGTGGTAGGAAATCTTAATGGTGACATCTAAGCCGGTATATCGCTAAGATTGATCTCTCTATACTCTATCTCTCTATCCTTGAATAGCAGCATGTGCTGCCTCAAAATGATGACATTCTCTTAATTTACTAAACGAAAATGCTCATAAAGTTAAACAGCATCAAAATATTTTGTATCCCTTTGAAGCATCATCGGGTTTTGCAATTCCTATAGCATATGTACACCAGGATTACTTTAAGGACTAGTAGACCTTTGGTTCCTTTACATTAACATTATCACTGGGATTTTGCAATTGCATACCTCCCAACTCCGGCGTCCATAGAATCGGGAGTGACACGATCACATCACTGGCTTTGCCTCAAAGTGGCAGACCACCTAGACAGTGTGGTAGGTCTGCCCCCCTTTATTTCCTGATCAGCCTGGTGTAAATACATGTCAGCTCGTTGAACATAGCACAAGCGTGTTTTATGATGTGCTCCTGCAATGCTTGTTGGGGACAGTTCCCTGGTGTCCCCAAAAACAGGACCCAAAAAGTGGCACGGTTCTGTCAAAATTGTGAGGCATGCAATTGTAGTTGCATATTTACATGAACATTTTTGTCAAGGTTAGGAGCCCATTGGTGTAACACAAGTGCCTGGTGTAATTGGAATGTCACAATGTCATATGTATGGGGTGTCACAGGTGTTATAGGCCTGTCAGCAACATTATCATTTATTGTTGACAAATCTTTTTAGGCATATACATATTCCTTTGCAAACCTCCAGATGTTTCAGAACTCATCACCCAACAGCCTTAATACAGCAATTAGCCACTCGTCTTGGACTGGTGCCTAATTTCAAACTATGAATGACCCTTACCAGTCATGCCTAGTAAGGCAGTCTTTATTAAATTTAGACCCCTCTTAAAGTCACCAACAGCACAATCAGATCTTGTTATCTCAACCATGTGTTGGTAATGTTGCAAATGTGTCACGTTATAAACCTGCTGATATCTTAGTTTAGAGATTTGGAGTGTTCTTTCAATTAATTTGCATGGCATGCAGTAGTGGAGCTAAAACAAAAAGGTATTTGGCACAAATTAAAAATACCTCCAATATTAAATATAATATAAAATATTTTAGAAAAACACAACATATAGTTAACTTTTAGTTAGTATTTTTGCAGAATCCTGAACCTCACGTTTGACAGTCCCTATTGTAAAAAAACTGTGACTTTAAAAAAAAATCTGTACAAAAGAGACATACAGCATCATAGTGTTTTTCAGTACCGTTTAATAGCTTACAGTATATCAACAACTTTACAATTGGGTTTATAGAAAGTCAGTGGGTTTTCACATAAAACAGGTTATTTAGTCTCGGTAGACATCAAAGTAGTCTGTTTTTATTACTTTGATATTTATTCCGCAGTTAGTGAGACAATATTATTGTAATGTAACAAGCCTGGAAAATACCACAACTTGTAAAAGGTAGAAGTTACAAAATTCTGTATGCAAAAAAAAACAAAACGAAAATTCCTATGCGATGTTAAACGTAAAATAAACCCAAAAAATACGACTCTAGTACGACCGCATCACAAGTGGCATGCAATGATTTGCCCACGGCCTGATATAGTGCAACAGTTATCACAAGAGACACACATAAATAATTGATGCATGGGGGTGGGGAGGTTGGATGGACATGTTATATGTGAATGGTAAAAATTCCCTTTTCTTCCCCAGAAAGCAGCGCAAGGGTTTATTCAATAAATCGTGAACTAAGGGGAACTTAAAAAAAAAGCCTTTGTAAAATGTAGCTAAAATAATGGAGTTTGGAATATAATCAGTTGAAAGTCTCCCACTTTGGCTATTCTGGCATAAATTTTACAAATCTCGGTTTTAGTCCCCTGCTATTCACTATACAGGGAATAGACCCCAGTGCCACTTTTTTTTTTGCGGACTCCTGTAAAAGTAAACAGATGAATGTAAAGTCATGAATTTTGGCACAAATTATTCACATTTTATATATTTTGTTTTGAATAAAATGTTTATTTGTAAAATGTAGAACTGTTACCGATTGCCTGTAAGAAAAAAATGTCTTATTCGGTCTCCCTCCCACCCAAACAATGATTGAGGATTTATTGTAATAAACATACATCTATCCCCTCCTGTTTGGAGAGATATTCCAGCCCATGCCAGGAATACTTTATATTTAAAACCTCGATATAGAAACTTTAGGTTGTCATTCTTCTCCTTTGCTAAGAACTGGGCTTAAATACATTATAGCAATTAAGAAAATCTTGGAACCTAGCAGTTTAGTTAAATAAAAAACAAAACACCCCAACGAAAATGTGATTATCACCTCCTTCAAGTGATATGGTCACCTTTTGTACAACTGATGTATTCCAGAGGCGCAACAATCTGTCACTTTAATCAACTTTTGAATTGTTTTTAATTTAAATAATAAACTATAACCGTAATAGCAAATATGGGTGAGCTAGATTTGTGACTGAATAACATGAGTAGACCAGCCGCAGTGCCAAGATTAACCGCGTTGGTGAATATTGATCTCCAAGAGCTTCTCCGTCCTTTAATTCTTCCTTCGGCTCTAGCTCAACTTTATCAAATTTAAATATTAAAAAAAAAAAACTATAGAAAGTAAATATTGGATTGCCACAGCTCATGCCAATCTGAGTGTGATACTGTGACAATCGGAAATCTAAAATAATCATTTGGAATGTGGGTGGTGAAGGAAACTAATGCCAGCGATTGTTTGGTTACTCCTTTAAGCCTTTTTAAAGTCAGATCTGTCACGACTCATGACCATATTGCCAGCCTGAATGTTAGTTTTGTCAGCAGCCGCAAGTGGTTTTGTATTCATTAAGGTTTTTGACTCAAAGTAAAACAATATTACAGAAGACTTGAAGTAACACTTGGCACCATCTCAGCTCAATGAAATGGTCTGGCTGCCATGTGCCTCCCCTTTTAACCCAGCAGTTGAAATGATTGCTGTTCTGCCAGTATGACAGCCACGAGGGGCGCTTCCTGTAACATACAGAGTAAAACTCTATTTTAGTCAGATTGTCTTAGGAGACCATCTGATTGGCACAGCACAGCGTTTTGCTAATGGGAAAGCATTGGGATGGCTGAGCTCATCAACATTGATGATCTCCATCAAAGAGGTGGAACTTGAGCGAGGAGACTGGCAAGAGAAAGAAGGTTTGTAAACCTTTTTTAACCCTGGCAGCACTGGTCACCTAAGCAGTGACTAGGGCACTATAGCATTACAAGCACATATTTGTATTCCTTCGCCGCCTGGCCCGCCTCCTTGGCTGAAATTGTCAGAATTGGCAATCTCAGTCAATACAATGCTTTCCTAAGGGATTGTGATTGGCTGAGATTTCACTTCTGATGATGTCAACTAAGGAGGCAGATCAGGGACAGAGCCAGGACCAGCAGCCTGGAATAAAGGTAAGATGTTACTATATTTAGGGAGGCAAGGGAGAGCCATTTGGGCTAGATTGTGTTTTTAACAGAGTCAGGAATACACGTTTGAGCCCCAGGAGACTAGAAATTATATTGAAGACTTTAGTGATAACATGAGCATGATGAAGATACAAGCTTATATGTATTCCAGTCATAGGATGGCTGATTGTTGATTATTGTGAAAAATTACCCAATCAATAAAGTTTAGGTATGCTAAGATTCTGCAGGAATCTTACTCCTAATAAAGCAGATAAATGTCTACTATTCTCCAAAACTGAACTAAACTATACTAACATGGACATGTTTTTTCGAGTTATCACAAGAAGCAAAGAAAATAGAGGGAGATTAAGGTAGGTACACTATAGATACAGACTATATTATGATACAACAGAGTCCTTCATCTGGACCCACAGAGTCATTCATGTGATTGTGTCTCTGGTAAGCACCCAGGATAGTTGTAGAACACTAAGGACCCTACACCTGTATGTAAACAAAACACAACAAGCCCCCCACACCCAAATAATAAGGCTCACTACTGGTAATAAAATCAAGTCACTGGAATAGGAAAGGTACACAGCATGTGTCCAGTGAGCTTTTTCCTGCGAATGAGATGGATTAGACTACAGCCAGCACGTTCCTATCCCTTCCTACCTCACATAAGCTGAAATGTATGCATACAGGAAAAGCAGAGTCTCTCTTATCCCCACTGGTCAGCCCTATGATTTAAACGCCTGCTAAAAATCCGGAACAGTCCACAGGAACCCCTCTCTCAGAAACTCCCAGTCCATCAGCATCCATGCTTTACCTGCTGGTCTGGGCTCCACGCAGGGTACCACCACAGCCTCTGACACCTCTAACCATACTAGCCTCCACCACAGCAGGCTTCATCAGACCACCAGTATGTCAGGGGCCTTAACTGCTTCCACACAACAGGGCTCTCGACTTAGCAGCTATTTATCTTTGAACTTCAACAACCAGCCGAGTTATGACGGCAGCTTGGCTTCCATGTGCAGGCCAGTAGGTTTAATAGTCCAAGGCAGCATTCTGAAATGCACCCACCACCTTGAGGTCACAATCCATTGACCACAGCTTAATATTTATTGCTGCCACAACTGGATACATGTAAGTAAGACATTACAGAATTGCACTTGTGGATTAGTCTGTGAATGGTGGGACATCTTGTCCTCAGATAGTACAAATAATTAGTACCTCGTAAGCAGGGCCGACATTACTTATAGGAAGCACGATAACCCGCCAGGCCCAAAAGCTGATCAGCAGGAACTGATAGTCAAGATATCTCATACTGGTTCTGTCCTTAAAAGCGTTAAGTAGATGTATACAGGTACTATATTGGCATCCTGCCAACCTTGAGACACTTGTGCATAGTTGGGTAGGCTTCAGGCACATAAACTCTAATTTTTCAGTGGCATATCACACAATTATGTGACTGTTGCATTCCCCCTTGCATATCCCAAGTGATACTGCCAAGTATCTGTCCATGCAGGCCCTGTAGAGAGAGATATCCGTTGGATTGGAGGCCCTCAGGCTGGAGCAGCATTAGATGGTATCTAGTCAACTGAGCAGCCAGGCCCCACCCTCCACAGGTGATTTTCCAGGTTTAATTTGGTGTGGTGTGTGTCAATCGATTTTTCGGTTTGTGAGGTAAGAGTACTGAGTACTTTAGGTTTAAATGCTGATTAAGTGGCTCAGTCATACACATGTAAGTGTGATCCTGTTTGATTTTTAGTAGCTCGCCAATCTGATTTCCCTCCCTCTCCCCTTTTAATTATGAGGCAAAAAGGAAGGCGCTTTTAAAGGACACTCATTTTGTGTTTTCACCCTTCAATAAACAACAATATACAGTCTAATTAATAAAAACCTATTCTCAAAAAAGGAAGCATTACATAGAGCACGACACCCCCCCCCCCCAAATAAACAAGTAGACATTGGTCCAACCTAGTCTCTTGGCAGTAAGATAAATTCCTAGAGCACGATATGGCGCTACTGACCCAATACATCATATTCAATGAGCTACATATCAGAACATTTAAAGGATGAAAAACCTACATGGAGATGGCATTCAGCGAGACAAGCAGAAACATGTTTTAGTATATTACGAAATTCCAGTTCTGCTGATTGATTGATATTTCAATGTATATTTACACTTGGGTTTCAACCACAGATTATTTTTCTTTAGGTTTCAGTAATAAGAGACCATTCTCTTGCAAACACAAAGAGTGTGAATAGGAAAGGTCACAAACTATTTGTACATCCAAATCATATCTATAAACGATACGGTAATTCAAATTGGATTTTCAACATTAGTTGTAGATAATTAGTGCTGATATATCCACCAATCAGGAGGATGTAGAACTTCCTTAGTCACACATTCCCCTACTTCTACCACTTCAAGGCGAGTAAACTGGGGGACAAGTAGATTATTGGTAAAGAAGGGTGTTTTGGGACCATGGTGGTCTAGCATGGGCTCTGTGCCTACAAGCTGCACAGATTGTAATTATGTAGAAAGTAGCTGCGCACGCTCACACATTGTACTTTGTGTAAACAAGACATACAGAACTAGTGAAGTCCAAATTAGCTCCCAGTCCCAACCCAACCCTCCCCGCTCTGCTATACTACAAAGCGCGCTGGATAAAATGTCAGTAATGGCACTAAACAATATAGTATAGCAGCCCGGCTGATGTGAGAATTGATGCCGTCATGTAAGGGAGAATGAAACCTGATAACTTCCCCGTTCTCTTCTTATAAACCCCCATTGTTAGCAGAGCTTTCACTAAGCTGTAGATTGGTTTTCCAAGTTATTTGTTGTGCATTTCATATTCCCTTCTACTCTGTTGATGTATTTAGAATTATCCAGGTCTCTGCACACCCCTATACAGTTGATCACACATTTTATTTATTAACATTTAATATTTAATCACGCAGGCACGCTCCCGTGGAGTCTAGTGGTGGGGAGCTAGGTGAGCTTGCTGGTTTATCAGTCCGGATCCCGAAGACTGCATCGACAGCAGCCCCAAAAACGTCGGCTGGGTTATTGCTGGTAACCCTGTGTTCTGAGGCAGTGAATTGCCATTTTATGAAGCAGTCTGTAGCTAGGGACCCTACTCCCATCATATTCTGATGCCCCCTAGGTCTAGGCCTAGTTAATATAGGCCAAAATACTCATTTGGCAGGGAACTAAACAGTCCTCCCAACTGTCCCGCTCTCAGGAAGAGAGTACTGCGTCAGATCCAAAGGAACTGCCTCCGTAAAGTAAAACTGTGAAGCGACCACTAGGACCCTGCATGGTCCTGAAGGTTGGGGGCCAGTCCCGGAGCCTGTCAGTGAAAGGCGACACCCCCTGACGGCTCCACCAACCCCATCCTGGTCTCCATTTGTTGGGAGGTATAGACTTTAACCCCTTAAAGACCAAACTTCTGGAATAAAAGGGAATCATGATATGTCACATGTCATGTGTCCTTAAGGGGTTAATAAGATGCTTATAGGAAGTTTGGCGACCCTTTCTTTAATTTTACAATTAACTCAGTGACATGTTCTTATTATTCTTTGAGGACCCCAATGAGCTGGATAAGGCATTTCTGCGTTAGTAAACCTGATGGCCGTTCTGTATATGAAACATTTACCAGGAATGTCCTGGTGACCTGTTGCAATCATTGGGAACCTACTGAAAAAGCACAAGGGCCCAATTTTGTGTCCGACGCACTCCACCTATCTGTATGTATCTGGAGTCTGATTTTTTATTTATTTTTTGTCTTCTCTTTCAGATTACAAAGGTGCCGATTTCAGTAGAAATTGGTATAGTTACAAGTCCACGCTGAAACACCTGCCCAGCTGTCAATCAGAAATACTGATTGGCTCCCGACATCAGATCTGCAGCTATTACAAGCTCTATTTTATTAACCCTCCCCCCTTTTAGAACCACTGTTAGTCCCCCCCCACCTACGTTTGAATGTAAGATAATGATTTTTTTTACAGATAACTGCTTTCTTTTCTTCTTTAACCATCTATGTAGCTCTACCTGTTTTGCTCATACAAAGTGTTCCGATATCAGCAAACATTTTTGGAGCCTATTATTCACTACAGTCTCTGATATTGAGTACTTCTCTAGTGCGGCTATTCTGGCCTGAATTGTGCAGTTTGTCTTCCTGCTTTAGCAGCTCTCTGTTAATATAAGCTATGTGAATCTGTGTTTACAGTACGCGAGGATACATTTTAAAGGGCCACTAAAGGCACCCAGATCACTTCATTATAATGAGGTGGTCTGGGTGCAGTGACCCTTAGTTTTAACCCTAAAACACAATGTTTCCATTTTAGGGTTAAACACATATCGTGGCAGTCTTTCAGATGGCCACTAGAGATGTTTCTGTGTTGAGAACCCGGTCATTGAGCAGCATTTGATGGTAGCAGTATGCTGATATGTAACACATTCACAGCGATGGAAAAAAAGGTAAAAATAAATCTACTGGGGTGGGGGCTAGAAACTAGAGCGTTAGGAATATAAACATGCATTCCGAACGCTATACTGTTCCTTTAAGCATGTTTAGACAACACTATAGTCACCAGAACAACTACAGCTTAATGTACATCCTTTATGAATGTAACCAACGCTACAGAATTTGTTGGTGCTATGATAATGATTGAACAGAAAAGGTTTATATGAGTGAGTGTATGTATGTATATGTCTTTATATAGCATTTAGTGTTTTTAATTACATGTTTTTAAATGATACTTTTTATTTATTTTACTAAATAAGTTTATTGCCTAACTTGTATTCAGAAAGCTTTCCCCGGTAATGAATAAACTAACCTCTCTATACCAGGCTTTTACAGAAGAGTCTTTGCGCAGATGGCTGTCACTCAGCGCAAGTCGAACGCTAACTCTTTGTAACGAACCATGTTATAACTAAACCATTTAGTGAGAACTCTGCTGCATCGGATGGTAGGAACTACTTATTCATAATATCTAACTGATTCATTCTTTTTCCATCTCCCAACACCATCATTTTATGTAACAATTATGGCACGTGAAACATTAGTTCCATTTTTACCTTTCAGAGCCAGGACCTTGTTACATGCAGAGTCATATAAATATTTAGAAACACAGCAAGCTTAAAAAGCGGAGTAGCACAGGCTCCAGGGAGCGGTGTAGACGCAGGACTTGTGAAAACAAAATGAAAACAGAACGGTCGGTCCAGTTATGATGGAATTACTATTTTTCATGGCAATCATTTTAAAACTATAAATAAATACACTCCCTCCCCCTCTCGCAGAAAAAAAGGAGATTGGTTTTATCTCCATTGGGTACAATTAGTCCCTACTGTCTTGTACTAATGTAGTAAATAAAAATAAACATAAGTATTTGTTACATTGCAGGTAAAACAGTTACCATAAAACCACATTTAAAAATAAAAAAGTTTGTGCCAAAATACATGTTTATGGAACTGATCACAAAACTTCAAAATATGTATCCAAAACAGGTTTTTTTTTTCTTCTCTTTTTTTTTTTTCTAAAAAAACAAACAAAAAAAACAAGTAATGAGGCAGCCACCATGCCAGGCAAATCAGTGCACTCGGATTAGAAAATGTTGTTCACTGTTAATGTTTTATATAATTGACACTTTATATTCACTAACACTGTTAAGATTTGTCCCTTCAGAATTTAAAACCCAACATGGGCTAATAAGACGTTGGTTTTCCTGGTACATACAGCAGCTTAACAGTTAAAAAGAATGGTTACAAAAAAATCAAATCATATTATGCACCATTTCCTTTCTCTGCATCGCAGTCTGTGACCTCTTACACATCACTAGTTTCCTGATCAGATCTGACTTCCATCCATTAAGTGCGAAAGACTCCATGATGAACTAAACAACGAATAGAAAATTCAGCTTCAGAAATCGTGGTCTTTTTACTTCTTGGTAAGTTACAAAAAGTGCTTGTCCTTTGCTGCAAACAGTATTGCATCTTGTAGTGTCATCCAACCTGTGCGGCGTCTGGTTTTTCATTTGGCACTTTAACGTTACAAATCAGGCCGGACGGGCTCACTCAAAAGACATGAGATTAGTGGGTACCTGCCAACATTAAACAAACTGGATATAAATTTCATATTTCCTGTGATGTAGACATTCTTAATCCCTTAACAACCACATGACTGTCTATGCTGTAATGTAGGGCTTAAACATCCATTGACGGCATTGACCAAACATTAAAAGCACCTGCATAATTACATCCTTGGTGGTACCAAGGAGCTCCAGGTATCATTGGATACCTCACTGTTCATGCTGTTATGTAGGGCTTAAACGTCCATTGACGACATAGACCGTCAAACATTAAAAGTAGCTGCATAATTACATCACTGGTGGTACCAAGGAGCTCCAGGTATCATTGGATACCTCACTGTTCCCTCTGTCAGCTGGGGCCACAGTTAAACAGATGAGACATGTGCAACTCTCAAAGTCAGCGCTGCACCTACTTTAAATAAATACGGCTGAGCAATCACGTATTTTCAGTCTGCCCCAGCTTCAAACATGTAGCCCCAGGTATCTTTCGATACCTGAGGGCATCCCCTCCCCGCAGTTAGTTACCCAAGACTGACAGATGTGCTATAAGCAGCAGTCAAAGTGAGTGCTGCACACGGCCCTTTAAATCACTGCTGCTGAAAGATTGCATTTAACCGCAGTGATTCTGAGTCTGACCCCCTAGTAAGATCTCCTTGCATACTGCAGCTGCCCAGGAGCCAGAGCATGGGAAGGAGATGCCCCTCTCATGCTGCAATCACACAGTACAGAGTGTTCACACAGCCCCTCTCTTGTATTAGCTGGGAAATCCCTCTGCTGGTGTCGGTACAGACGTTTGTAGAGGGAATTCCTCGGAGGTGGGATTAGTGGGTGTATTATGGGGTAATATTAACATTGTACTAAGTAACAGTAGCAGAATACAAATATGGGTGTTTACAGTAGAGCAGGGTTAGGCAACCTTTGGGACTCCAGATGTTGTGGACTCCATCTCCCATAATGCTCTTACATCTGGGGTGCGAAGGTTGCCAACCTCTGTAGTAGAGGAACACGCATTGTCTGAGAAATTCCCCAAAACGGGTGAGAAACCATAAAAAAATAATAATTTGATTGAGGTTCGTGATTAAATGGTTAAATTAAATATGTAAAAATGCTGTTACCTCGAGGGTTGTACTTTCTACAAATATTTACTTTTGTGTAATGGTTTTGGATTCTGTGAAATTTCAACATGCTGAACTTTGCAACGTTTTAGCAGTATAATCGTAATTAAGGGAACACTATAGGGTCAGGAACCCAAACATGTATTCCTGACCGTATAGTGCTAAACCCACCAATTAGGTGGCTTGCCCCACCCTTAGCCCCCCCATAAAAAAGTTTAAAACTCACCTTATTTCCAGCGCCGCGCGGGTCCACCAACGCTGGCTCAGCCCCCTTTGTGACATCATTAAAATGGCTGATTTTTAGCCAAATGCCGTTTTGGCCAATCAGCACCTCCTGATAGAGATGCATAGAATCAATGCATATCTATAAGGAAAATTCAGCGTCTCCATGCAGAGTGTGGGTATGCTGAATTTCAGGGGTGCTTTTTCGGCAGCACTGACCCAGGAAGCATCTCCAGTGGCAATCTAAGGAGTGACCACTTGGAGGTGTCCTTAGAGGCAATGTAAACACTGCTTTTTCTATGAAAAGACAGTGTTTGCATGACAAAAGCCTGAAGAGAACTATTATACTCACCAGAACTGGTGACTATAGTGTTCCTTTAAATCCTTTTATTTATTTTATAACGTCCAAAAATTTATTGAAATCCTGGACTTATCATGGACATTTTAACTAAATATCTAAACTATTTGAATCTAATTCGATTTAGTTTTCTTTAATTGTAGACATTATGGATTTGTTTTTCTTCAGTTTTTCTTTAGTATTTATTTTGTTCATATTTATACATATAAGGTATCACAGGAATGACCTGCTTCTCCTTTAAAAAAAAGGATATATGTGTGGTGCACTTAAACAGAAAGTGTGAAATTGTGGTAGAATAAACGCATGGAAGAAGGCCTTGGTTACAAATATGTTGCATTTCAAATACATGTCGACGTTGCGCTCTATACGACATACACAGCCTTGCTGAGTGATGTAATGCGATGTCGCTCTCTATATGATATACGCAGCCTTGCTGAGCGATGTAATGCGATGTTGTCTATACTAAATGCAGCCTTGCTGAGCGATGTAATGCGATGTCGCTCTCTATATGATATACGCAGCCTTGCTGAGCGATGTAATGCGATGTCGCTCTCTATACGATGTCGCTCTCTATAGCCTTGCTGAGCGATGTAATGCGATGTCGCTCTCTATATGATATACGCAGCCTTGCTGAGCGATGTAATGCGATGTCGCTCTCTATACGATGTCGCTCTCTATAGCCTTGCTGAGCGATGTAATGCGATGTCGCTCTCTATATGATATACGCAGCCTTGCTGAGCGATGTAATGCGATGTCGCTCTCTATACGATGTCGCTCTCTATAGCCTTGCTGAGCGATGTAATGCGATGTCGCTCTCTATATGATATACGCAGCCTTGCTGAGCGATGTAATGCGATGTCGCTCTCTATACGATGTCGCTCTCTATAGCCTTGCTGAGCGATGTAATGCGATGTCGCTCTCTATATGATATACGCAGCCTTGCTGAGCGATGTAATGCGATATTGTTTTCTTTATACTATATATATGTAGCCTTGCTGAGTGATCTGTGACGTCATTCTCTCTATACTATATGGGTGGCCTTGCTGAGCGATGTAATGCGATATTGTTTTCTCTATACTCTATATGTAGCCTTGCTGAGTGATGTAATGCAATGTTATATACGCTGCCTTGCCGAATGCTGTAAAGTGACGTTACGCAGCCTTGCTGAGCGGTGTAAATCAAATTGCATGTACTTGTAGACGGTGCAGATAAAATATTGTGCTTTTCTTGGACCATTGGGGTCTCACACAGTGTCATAATATAGGTGCAATGAGGGCTCACTTTAGATGACTGACCCTATTTAAAGCACACTGATGTTTGCACACAGTTCAGCCACAGAGGTTGAGAACAGATTTGTTGGGGTAATATTCTCTATAAGCACAGATGGCCACACATTACGGATGTAACTGATAAGAAATGGGAATAGACCTGTTTGGATGAATTCTGTGTATCCCATCACAAGGATGCAAATTACTTTATTACCAGTGATATGGGGGGACGGGGACACACACAAAACAACCAATATTTACTAAGCTTTCTGCTGAGATTTATGTACTTGTTTTTATATCTTTACAGTACATTTTAATTTATTTTTAATTTAGAAATTTGTGAAGTCCAGCAATCTAAATCGAGCACTTGCAGGCTATCATTGGTGTCCGTGGTCATAAGGAAATAAAATGGAGCCAGGATTTAAGTACTGGTAAAACAGTTTGACAAAAACCGAACGATACCGCACTATAACCACTATAATAAAATATTGGGCTTGTGTGGCTTAGTGCCCTTTTCAAGAAATGACTCAATCCTAGCAATAGGTCTGTGTGTCTGCTCCATCACATATCAGTAAGTCTATAATCGCACGTTTATGGAATTTGCGAGATTCTTTGCTTATGTGTAATTAAAGGAAGACACAGCTGTATTCCTAACGGTATAGTGCCTTACTCGAGGTTTGTTTCAGGTCCCCCCATCATGTAAAAACCGAAAAAATGAAAAAAGTTTTCTCTCTTTTTTTTACTTACCTTTACTCCAGCACTGAGACTCCCTCGACGCCTACTGCGTTGTCATTTAGAAAGCTGATGTGCATGCGCAGAGAATGCCATGTGCACATCCATCCTTCCCTGGATGTTTCTCTGTCAGTGCAGCAGAAGCACATCTGGTGGCTCTTAGCATGACGACCACTAGAGTTGGATTAAACCCTGCAATGTAAACATTGCAGTTTCTAAAAAATAAATAATGAATGAATTGCATTACAGGGTTAAAACTAAATGGAGACCAATTCACAATTCATTATGATGACTTGACTTGTCCTTTAAAGGAGGGTGCCTGGTGTGCACTAGTACAGTGCACCTACCGTTTCCATTAGCTCTGTGTATACATGTCTGCTCTACAAGTGTGGAGTGTTCTTTTAATAAGTGTTAAGGCCCAGATATTCTCTCCCCAGTAACTGGACCTTACCTGTGGCCTGCAACTTTTACACGCGTCATCCAAGTGCTTGTGCCATAATATTGCATGAAACCTCGAGCCAGTTTGGAACTTGTAAACATTACCTGTAAAAGAGAACAAAGATGAATCGCGATATATTATTATACATCTCTCCTAGGAGGAGTATTGGATTGGATCAGCGCTGGAGGAAGCGTTGTGGGAGGAAGAATGTTAAGCAGCAAGGAGGCCACGGTGCAGGAAAAAGAGAAGTAAAATACTCATTAATGCTGAACCACGGGGAAGGGAACCACAAGACCCAGGGACAGGAGACCTAAAGCGTTAGGAATTGTGACATCAGCTTCATCTGGTTTATGTTCTGCTTACTTATTGCTTGATTTAATGTTACAATCTTTGTAAAAATCATCTAAATAAGAGCTGCAGGTAGAAATGATAAATTAGTAATGATTTATAAAGTACGATTGTAGAGGAGTGCCATGGATGTAGAATTACACAAATTATCAAAAATGATTGGGTTACTCTCTCCTCAGGTTATTTTAATAAATTAATGGTACGCTAACATTCTAGCCCTTATATCAG
Organism: Pelobates cultripes; assembly: GCA_933207985.1. Classification (NCBI taxonomy): domain Eukaryota; kingdom Metazoa; phylum Chordata; class Amphibia; order Anura; family Pelobatidae; genus Pelobates; species Pelobates cultripes. Next base: position 141,168,965 of record OW240920.1, on the reverse strand, counting down.
CTTTAGTATACATTATAGTTAATACCTTTTAAGAGCCAGCACACCACCGTTTATATCAACCGAGGAAGATGGAACAAGCAAAACGCATCTTGTAGGTACTACTGGACACAGTTATTTTCATTTTAATTAGATTTTTTCAAAACCATATTTTACCAGGGCACTGGTCCTATTGAGTAAGCTACATTAGAAGATGTCTCTCTTGCACTAGGCAGTTCAATACCTCATTTTAAGATAATGAGAAGTGGTATGAAGACATACAATATCAGGAACATGTTTGATAAATTGTACCTTTATCAGGATTATTAAGCTGGAAAATATTCGGATGTTCTGGGTCATCGGGCAGTACCACCATCCAGCCGAGTACTGATACCTTTTTACTTGGGGTAGACTTGTACTGCAAGAAAAAAACCAAACAATATCGTAGCGACAAGTGGCTGTCACATATACCTGCCCCCCCTTACACTGGGTGACTGTTTCTCAGAACCGCACAGAACTAAATGTGGATTGGTTTACCCTGCTTTAAAAGGGAGTTGCTAAGTTCCCATTAAATGTAGATAGAGCAAACAAACAATGTACACTTTCTAGAACTTTCTAGGACTGTCATCTGATGCAGTAAAATCTCCCCTGAGCACGTAGTAGCTGAATAGGGTATTCTTATTTGCATTTTAATTTATTCTATTAAAGTAGTATATCTTGCTATTTGGGTGTAATACCGGAGCAAAGTATATGCTTAAAACAGTGTGAGCAGGAAGACATCTAGAGGCTACATTCTATACTTTATATTGTTATTACAATCTCAGTGACGTGGTCTTAGTGCAGCGCCCTTTCTTTTTTGTTGCCGCAGGATAAAACACTGCTCTGTTGGAGATAGGCAATTTTTTGCATTGCGGGGCTGAACACACCTCAGCTGGGTGTTACCCTGACAGCCTCTAGATGGTTCTCTCTCATGTACTGCCAGGACGTCCAACTAATGAGAAGCACTGTATTAAATGCATCTCCCACATTCGCCATAGGTCCAATAATACTTCTCTATGAAAAGTGTTTCAATCGACAAAGAGAAAACTGCAAGGGGATGCAAGAGTAGGCATTTGGGCAGCTGATCGTGGGGCTTAATTCGAAGTAAGTTTTGATATAATTTAGGGTGTAATTCATCAAAAAGAAGGGGGGATTTCTAAATAGAGACAACAACATAGACTGTACTCAAAGGGAAACTATGGTCATAATTAAATAATTATGTTTAATATTGAGATGTATTGTTGCCCCAACAGTAATACACTGTATGCATGTTTCTGGCAAGCAACATTCAGGCGCAGAACTTTGTTTACTTATCATTTTATCGGTTTGGAAAAGGTATTAAGGAATTCTTTTATATAAAGTACTGCTGTTACTGTCTGCACGTAGAGCCGTATTGTTGCATTTTGTTTCAGACAAAGGAGGTGCATAGTTGCAGGATAAAGACGTGTGGATTTTATTCAGTTTGATTTTTCACACCTCAAAAATACATATTTGTTAAATATAGTAATGAGTAACATATTAAAAAAAAATAATGATAAACTTGGGAATAGACCGTTCCCCTTTAATCCAATTCTCTTCAATGAGAGAACTGAGCATGTACCATAATAATAATAATAATAATATAATAATAATTAGATTTTTATAGCGTTTTTCTCCGTTAGACTCAATGCACTTTACAAGTATACAGACTTAAAGACATAAAAGTTTGGAGTTTCTAAAGGTCAGATGATCGGACTGAATGCCTGATGGAAGAGGTGGGTCTTTAGCTTTATTTTATTTTTTTAAAGTCTGCAAGGACAATGCCTCTCTGAGCACAATCAAGAGTTCCAGAAGGTAGGGGCAGTGTGGCTGAATGCCCTGGAACCTGAGTCTGTCTTTATTCTTGGCACTGATAGGAGGGATTTGCTGGCTGACCGAAGTGAATGGTGTGGAATGTAGGGTGGCAGGAGCTCTTTCAGGTACTGTGAGCCTTGATTGTTTAAGGCTTGAAGGTCAGCAGGCCAATTTTAAAATATGTTCGCCATTTAATTGGAAGCCAATACAGGGAGTGGAGAACAAGTGTTATGTGGCAGGAGCGGGTTTGATTCGTCAGTAGTCTGGCTTGCTGCATTTTGTACAGTCTGAAGGCGATGGAGTTCTTTTTCTGGGAGGCCCAAGTAAAGTACTTTTCAGTAATCTAGCTGAGAGGATACAAATGCATGGATTAATGTTGGCAAATCATCCGGTGGAATGAAGTGTTGTATCCTGGCTGTTGGTTTTTCAGATGAAAGTAGGCAGATTTTATTACGGAGGAAATCTGCTGTTTAAATGATAATCCAGAGTCATCCAGCACTTCGAGGTTTCGTACCTTTGATGAACTGAATTTAGAGCCTCCAAGCTCCAGGCCAGTTGGGTGATCATGGGATATTTCTGTTGCGTGGGGTCGTCTCACGAAGAGTAACTCTGTTTTGTCCGGGTTCACTTTAAGCCAACTGGCATTCATCCATTCTATGAGGTTTGCTAAGCAACTGTTTGTGGCATGTTGGGTCACTGGAGCAAAGGAGAAGTAGAGTTGTGTGTCATTCGCGTAACAATGATACCTTAGGCCATGTCACCTAATGGTGTCCCCCCAGTGGTAGCAAGTAAATAGTTAATAATATGGAAAACAAGAGGGATCCTTGTGGCACTCTGTAGGATAGTTCTGTTGGTGCCGATGAGCTTGATCCTGATGTTACTCTCTGTGATCTACCAGTAAGGAAAGATTTAAACCAGTTAAGGACTGTGCCTCCTAGACCACACATGTGCTGCAAGCACTCTATTAAAATCGTGTGGTCAGTGGTACTAAATGCAGGTGAGAGATCCAAGAGGATTAGGATGGAGTAATCACCTTTGTCTCTCGCCATAAGGAGATCATTTAGTACTCGGACTAGAGCTGTTTCAGTGCTGTGGCGGCATCTGAAACCTGACTGGAAAGGACGTTCAGGCTTGATAGATGTTCCTCCAGTTGAGTGTCATCTACTTTTTTCAATGATTTTCCACAGAAATGGAAGGTTGGATACTGGTCTGTAACTAGCTGTAATGAAGTCTGGGTCTAATAAAGGTTTCTTTAGGAGTAGTTTTAGAGGATCTGGGAAGTCTCCAGTTTTTAGTGAATTACTGCTCTATTTTTGTGAGGGCTGGGGTGAGTGTTTCGATGCATTCAGATATGTTTTATTGCAGCCCCCATAGCAGTCTACTTCATAAATATCAGTGAGTGGAGCCGTCAGTAAGCGGTTAGAGGCAGCAGCATTTTTATTTATAATTTTTTCATGTCAAAGGCGATGGGAAATTTTTAATAACCATTAAATTGCTTTTCCTTTTAGTGTTTAAATGGGATTACGATGTTGTGAGATTCAGACAGACTGGCCATAAAACTCTTATCAAAGGCACGAAAAGGCAAATGCAGAAACAATTCTCATCTTATTAATAAAATAATTCCCAGAGCAGCACAGAAATTACGTATTTATTAAGGAATATTACAGGTGATGTTATTTGCAGTACAATTTGAGTGCACTAAACGTCAATGTTTGCAGTGTGAGAAGCTACATCTGTGCCCATTATGTACACATACCTCTAACCGATGGAGACCCGTGTTATCTTGTGATTACGGTAAATGGTTTTGTCCAGAGACCTAACATAGCAGGAAGTCCGTCTATATGAATACTTACATTTTTCCTTTCATTGCCTCTTAATGACTTGGCCCCAAAGTAGAGCAGCATCGATCCCGACAGAGTTACCCAATATCTTGTCCAAGACGAGAGCTGCACACAAAGGAGAATGGAATGGAAAGTGCATTACTCAAACAGCTGTATCAACTCTGTGCAATGTAATACATCTATGCCCCCTGCTGGCTACATTTTAAAAGACACCCGTAGCTATTCTAGCCACCAACTGGATTTGACAGGTAGACCCAGGGGTGCATATGAATGACTTGCTGTACAATGGTCAAGTTAATGAAAGCATTAATGATTTACCATCAAGTAATTAAATTTTTCCTTTATTACCTGTTTACACAGATATCTATTATGTCCCTCCAGCATGTTAAGCTTTTCCTGGAATTAATACCCTGGTATCTGACATCAGTCACCCGGTGTGTTTATTGCATAGTAAACCATTCCTGTTGAGTATAGTCTGGCCATTAACCCCATCTAATTAAGCGTGAAACTCAGAGTTAGATCGTTGGTAGGTACTGTGGATGTAAATAAATCCTGCTGAAGTCGGATACAGCAAGTGTATAATGGTTCGTCACCTCCAGTGACCAGACAACTGGGGCTACATGGCAACAGGCACCGATATCCGCTTCTTTCTGACACTTGTACACAGGACTAGCAAAGCTTTGCCTACTCAGGGGGTAACATACATCAGTTACAAAGAGGGATAAGTTACTCCTAATCGAGATAGTGTGATCCAATCATAAGTGTCTTTATATAGTTCATAAATGGAGAATGGAAATCACAGAGATTATTAATGTCCTCACTAAGGGAGTGCTGTGCCAAACTCTGCTATAGGAATCGGATCCCTTGGGTAGGACAGACTGAAGAACTAGATGGAGCCATTCTTTACAATGGTAAAAGCTTACCGTAGGCTTCTTCCCTTCTTTAAGTAATGTTTTTCTTCTCAGCGGACCTTCCATTGCAATGACCCCTGAAGAGCTTCCCAAAATGCAGCTGCAGGCACCTGTAGGACTACGGAAAACAATGGCCTGTAAGTGCCTTTCTTAAAAACATGCTTTCTTGGTGGAACTAAAGGTAAGATAAATTATTTGTATATCTGACTGTATGATCATCCCAGCGATATCCTGATTATTTATTACTAGCCAGGCTCCGTGAAATAGAATGTCCTACTTAGTTAGCATTAGCCGGGCTCTATAAAATAGAATGCCCTACTCATTTAACATTAGCCGGGCTCGCTACAATAAAATGTCCGACTCATTTAGCATTAGCCGGGCTCTCTACAATAAAATGTCCGACTCATTTAGCATTAGCCGGGCTCTATAAAATAGAAGGCCCTACTCATTTAGCATTAGCCAGGCTCTCAACAATAAATTGTCCTACTCATTTAGCATTAGCCTGGTGCTATAAAATAGTATGTCATACTCATTTAGCATTAGCTGGGCTCTATAAAATAGAATGTCCTACTCATTTAGCATTAGCCGGGCTCTATAAAATAGAATGGCCTACTCATAAAATATTGTTTTTGTATTTTATTGTACCCTAATGTAACAATGCAATGACTTGTGAACCCAGGACATACTTGAAAATGAGAGAAATCTCAATGTATCTTTCCTGGTAAAATATTTTTTAAATAAATAAATAAATTTAACATTAGCCGGGCTCTAGAATAGCAAAACCATTTACAGATTTATTTAACCAATCATTAACAGGAGTAGCCTAGAAGATTGGAAATTAGCAAATATCAACTATAGGCCAGTAAGCCTGACTTCAGTAGTGGGGAAAGTGATGGAAACCATGTTAAAGAACAGAATTCTTGAACATCTAAAATCACATGGATTTCAAGATCAGAGACAACATGGGTTTACTTCAGGAAGATAATGCCAAACTAATCTCATTGATTCTTTTTTTTGATTGGGTAACTAAAATAATAGATCAGGGTGGTGCAGTAGACATTGTATAGAGCAGCAGGAAATAATAGCAGAATGTTTGGTTGTATAGGGAGAGGTATTAGCAGTAGAAAGAGGGAAGTGCTCATGCCATTATACAGAACACTGGTGAGACCTCACTTGGAGTATTGTACACAGTACTGGAGACCGTATCTTCAGAAGGATATTGATACCTTAGAGAGGGTTCAGAGAAGGGCTACTAAACTGGTTCATGGATTGCGGGATAAAACTTACCAGGAAAGGTTAAAGGATCTTAACATGTATAGCTTGGAGGAAAGACGAGACAGGGGGATATGATAGAAACATTTAAATATATAAAGGGAATCAACACAGTAAAGGAGGAGACTATATTTAAAGAAGAAAAACTACCACAACAAGAGGACATAGTCTTAAATTAGAGGGACAAAGGTTTAAAAATAATTTTAGGAAGTATTACTTTACTGAGAGGGTAGTGGATGCATGGAATAGCCTTCCAGCTGAAGTGGTAGAGGTTAACACAGTGAAGGAGTTTAAGCATGCGTGGGATAGGCATAAGGCTATCCTAACTATAAGATAAGGCCAGGGACTAATTAAAAGTATTTAGAAAATGGGGCAGGCTAGATGGGCCGAATGGTTCTTATCTGCCGTATTATTCTATGTAGAATAAAATTTTCACTCAACAGCTACTGTTAAATGAGTAGGACATTCTAATGTTTTTATGGCAGGCTGGAATGTGATGACGTGGTTTCTTGGAACAAAATCTGAGAGACAGGTGGTGGCAGAGAGAGATAGAACGGGGTAGCTAAGCTACTAGCCAGAGCTGCTCGAAGACAGTTGAAGAATAAAAGACCCAGTGGTGGCCCAGTCCTTGAAACACCAAGGAAAAAATACTGGTTCTCAGAGTTTGATAAATACTAGCACAAAGTGTTTGAAGTTACCCAGGACTGCCATTAACATAAAAGATCTATACTGATTGTATCAGAGATCCTTACCGTCCAGATGCCACCCCAGTCTGTATCCAGGCACTGGCTCTCTCCGAGCGTGTAGAACTGAAAGATAAACATAAGCCGTGTGCGGTACAAAGACTGCACTCATTGTCCCCACTGCAGGTTAAAGTCACTGAGTGCTTAGTGTTTTACAGTGTTTCAATGTCCTTAGAACCCTTCATGTAATAGTGATTTAAGGAAAGAACCAGCGTTCAGGCCATCTCTCTTCCTATAAAGTCTTGGCTATAAGCAAGCGAGAGACACAAATGTTTGCAGGTTCTGGATCTTGTTAGAACCTGCTTTAGCTTGTAGCTTCATTTCAAACAGAACAGCCAGGGAGGCAAATTATTTCATTATCAAAGGACAAAACAGACGTATGTTTACATAATTTAAAGGGGAACAATCACTTCACTGGAAATCACACCACTGAATGAACCACTTAACCTGATGCTACATTTACAAGTTACATCACAGTCCATTACAGTCCTGTGTACGTATTGCATGAGAACAGGAGAGATAGTCATATTGTTCTGTTTCTAAAGGGCAGAGGATATAGCAATGGCTGACGGGGAGCTAAGATGGGACACTTTTAGATAAATACAGCAGTGTCTAATTATACATGTATAAACATTGATTTGTAAAATAGGAGACAAATAAACGGATGGTTAAAACTCCTGAGAAGTGACATCTCCCCTTTAAAGGATATTATTTTCTCTACTGGGAAGTACACAGTAGATATTATTGTGCTTGCACGGTGTATATTTCTTTACTAACCAATGCTAAACTCCATAGATCTTTTGTAGCACTTTTGTTTTGTGTTTTCTGATGATTTGCAACATTGATTACATTCAGCCTTTCTTTCCTTATTGTCAGAAGTAAAATGCCTCCTGGGACCAAACAGAGAATATGGACCGACTCCCATAGCCGGCGTTTCCACCTATTTATTTTAGGGTGGCGGAGGAAAATATAGTGTTCCTTCTAAGTCATTTTGTGAGTAGTCCAGACACAGTTAAAATAGGCAATTTGCCGTTTGTATAGCAACCAAAGGATGCTCGATACAGAAAGCACTGTGTGTTTTTATTCTAAATAATAATTTCTTAATTTCAGAGATTACACAAAACAAAGCTTAGAGGAAACGCTATGGAACTAATTGTCATTGGTTGTATGTTGGCAGCGTAGATAGCAGTGTTAATGTGAAATAGTGAGTCATTCTAACACAGGACAAAACCAGAGGCAAAGCACAGATACCATACTGTACATGCAGACGTGGGGGTACGGAATGCAGTAGCACTTGGTTGTTTGATATGTTGTGGGTCTGACACCTGCTAGCATGAAACCACCAGAATATCGCCATTATTTAAATATCTAGAGAGAAAACCCATCAGGACTGATACTGATTGTTAGTGAATCTCGTTACAGATTGATATGTTTTCCATCTGCTTTAATGTAGCTGCACGCATGGGTGTTTGTGGGTGCTAATGCTAGGTAGTTGATACAGATTTATATATTTCTGCTCTGTGATCTGGTGCACAGGAGACCAACCAGCAGCCACATACAGCCTGAGCTATTGAAGGCCAAATCCTCAACACAAAGCCGGAGAGGAGATCACAGAATTATTAACCCTTTCCCTAACACTGTATACTCATTCACTAGGATTTTAGGAAATAAAAAGAAATCTCAAATCTTTTCCATTAAAAAGTGCACATACATATGTGGTTAACTCGCCACATGTTCAAATTAAAGAACATTACCTGTCTCTAGTGCTTATAGTAAATCTCCCAACATGCACCTGCCCTGCTGCTTGGCTGCCAGTATATAGCTATTTGTGCTGCTTCCCGATATCGATAGATATTGGAAACTTGGTTTGCTCTTTATACTGAGATGAATAATAATTGTCTAGTTTACTAATGGGTTCTGACTGCAGCATACGGAGTCTGTGTATTATATTAATCACATCCATTTGGCAAACTGACTGTGTAATGCCTGATGTTTATATTGTTTTTTATTCTAGATGCCTTATTACTTTTTACAAATTGAATTAAAATAGATTAAAAAAAATAAATTTACATTTTTCTGGAATGTGATTATGGTTTCCACAGCTGCTGTTCTAGGTCAGACTGGCTACCGGTTCCCATTCTGTTCTATGGCAGACTTGCTACCGGTTCCCATTCTGTTCTATGGCAGACTGCTACCAGTTCCCATTCTGTTCTATGGCAGACTTGCTAGCGGTTCCCATTCTGTTCTATGACAGACTGGCTCCCCCATTCCCATTCTGTTGTATGGCAGACTGGCTACCAGTTCCCATTCTGTTCTATGGCAGACTGCTACCAGTTCCCATTCTGTTCTATGGCAGACTTGCTAGCGGTTCCCATTCTGTTCTATGGCAGACTTGCTAGCGGTTCCCATTCTGTTCTAGGTCAGACTGGCTCCCCCATTCCCATTCTGTTCTATGGCAGACTGGCTACCGGTTCTCATTTTGTTCTAGGTCAGACTGGCTCCCCCATTCCCATTCTGTTCTATGGCAGACTGGCTACCGGTTCCCATTCTGTTCTATGACAGACTGGCTACCGGTTCCCATTTTGTTCATTGGCAGACTGGCTGCCGGTTCCTGTTGTGTTCTATGACAGACCGGATTCTAGTTTCACGCCATTCTGTATACACTGTCTCTCACTCCCCACACTATTCTATGGATACTTGGTCCAATCCAATGCTTCTCATTTGCACTGGGGACCTATCGCCACATTCCACCAATCAGGAGCTTCTCATACAAAAGCATTGAAGCTAATTATTTATGGAGAGAAACATTCCACATTCATGAACGTGAAGACATTAAAAAAAAAAAAGTAAGTTCTTCAATATGGAAGCGCCTTTCCGACAACCACTAGAGGTTGTGTTTAGGTAAAAGGTGAACATTGGATTTCTTGGAACCTGAATTGCACATGGTTAACTAAGCATCTAAGAAAGATGCTCCGTTCCACCTGCATGGGGTGCTCTTGATATGATTGGAGTCATTGACACCTAATATCAGAAACAATTCTTACTTCAGAAACAAGGTTTGGATGGAGCTTTAATTTCACAGGTTAATAAACCACTAAAGTCACCCAGTCAACACATGGCTATTTCCAATGAGAAGCAATGGCTTGGAGAAAATTGCTGAAGACATCAGCGGGCATGCAAACGTCTTCAAAGGTGGATCAGGCAGATGCAGGAGAGGATTCCGGCACTGGAAACTAGTTAAGTAATTCTTTTAACCTTTACTTTTGTTTATACCAAAAGGGGGTGAACAGAAGAGAACCTATAGCATTGAAAAAACGATTGTTATCAGCATTTGATTGGTGGAGTGCGGTGGAGAAGCAATGGATTGGAGGAGATCATGGGTGATGTCAGCTTGGATGCAGACATCACCAGAGGCGGAGCTGGAGGCTGCAGCAGAGGAGTCCTGGTGCTGAAAACTAGGTAAGTAATAATTAGTTCACTTTTTTTTTTTTTTTTAAACCACCAAATGCGGGTGGGAAAGAAGGAAACCAATAGTCCTGATATTATGATTGCTATTTTCAGGACAAGGTTCCCTTTAGTTAAGCACTAAGGATTATTTTGGAAATTGTTGGGTTCAGATAAAGGAGACTAATGGATTATAATGGGTGAAAGTAAAGCTTGATATTCGAGGTATTGAATTGGAATAAATTATGCACTGGGTGAGAATTTGACTGTGTACAATTTAAAGAAATAAAGTGCATGACTGAAGCAGTTACTGTCCAACCTTGGCCCCCAGAAAGTTGGTAGATTTCTGTAAAGCAATCATTAGATAAGTGCTCAGTGTATAGTCGGATTGTGTTTAAAAGGCTATAAATTTAAAGTGATGCATGCAGATTAAAAGGAAGAGGTTAACGCGTAGAAACCCACCACCTAACTGTACCTGTATACACAGCTTCGACTTCTGGGAGAATTCCGAAGCGGAACCCGCCAGTCGGGCCCCAGCGTGGCATACAACCGGCCCCTGTTTGCAGATTTAAACATGAGTTCTAACAGCGTCCGTGAGGCTGGACAAAGCATACCTAAATATCACATGCAATTATTTCCCATGAGCACCTACTGTTTTCTCCACCCAGGAGACAGATGTCCATTTATTAGCAGCCTTTCAGCTTGTTCCTAATCACACTTCACAATACAGGCTGCTCCCGTTCTGATGTACAGAAAAAGAGCCTGCACTTGAAAGTGTGATTAGGAAAAACAAATAATAGACCTTGGCTGTGATTGGACATCCAAACTGTTTTTACATTATTCCCTTACTTATTGCACACAAATGTAACAGACAGGGAAAAGATGCACATTTTGCTATAGATGTTTAGATTGAAATCAATACTATTGGATCGTGGTAAAGGGACAAAGGATCTGGATATGTCAAAATGTTTGTGTACAGTTTTTAAGCACACATAGTTGTAAGCTCTTTCCACATACATTTAGCATTACGTTTCCATGACACATTGCAAGAAGCGTGTATGAGAAAAAACATTAAAGGACACATTCACTTGGCCAACATTGGTCTGTGCTGTCATCACAATCTAGGCTTTAAAGACCCCTTTCTTTCCTATTGCAGGATACGAACTCTATAGACAGACACTGTGGTGACAACACAGACAATTACAGTACACCAAACTTGTCATTTATATTGCTGAGCTACAGACAGGGAGGAAGATTAATCAATTCTGGATATAAATATGTTTTATTTATTTTTTGCATCCTGATGGTCATTTTTTAATACACGCCATTTGTTTCAATGACACAACAGGAATTTTCCAACCAGTTTTCTGATACAAAAGTGTTGTTTCAGTTTTCTTTTTTCCGACACACTAAAATAAAACAGTCCCCCAATGTTTCAGATTGTGTAGTAGATACTATCCAGTAAGTAGAGACACCTAGTGGACATTTCTGATACTGCATGTTTTCCCGAAATAGTATCAATTTAAGCATACTCTAAGGGAGATTGAGATGCCTTGTCTAATCATTGTACATACACTACTGAATCATTTTACCATTGTAAACACCTCTATGCTATCTGCAAATATTTCTTTGTGTAATCTTCGTGTCCTAATCATTGGGTTTACTGAAATTTAAATTAAGGTTAGCCGTTTTCAGCTAACCTAATTCCTCTGGATGGCATTTCTTGTTTCGTCGTTTCCTGTTCTCCATGATACCCAAATAATATTTTTACAGTATCAATAGAAAGCCTACTCAGCAGTAATCATCAGTCAAAAGTGACATATTACATTTTGATGTATTTAGATCCTCTAAATCTTGTTCAATAAGATAAATTAACATAAAGTTTAGGTGTTGTCAATTCAAAGGCAAAGGATTTGCCAAAGAAGTCAGGTTAACTGGATCTGTAACGGCTGAAAATGACAGGGTTAGAAATTATGAGGGCTTATTCATTATTTTACAAATGTACTTCCAGAGTTTATTTTTTATGTTGTAAATGTGTGCTCTCTAACGTGGATTATTGTGTCTTTTGGGATCCCATTCATTGAAATCTGGCATCCCTGGGGTGGCTATTTACTGATTCATATCCAATGACTCATCTAGTTTCATATATTAATTAGGAAATCTCTTGGTAATGGAAACTTACTTCTCGAGCGCAGATGAAACCTCTTCGCTAAATTCAGAGCTCTCGCTGCTGCCTGGAATACAGAAATCAGAATTTTATATTTTAAAACACAGTATCCGACCAATGGAAGCAAAGCTAAAAGTGTACAACTATGCAAACTATGTAATTCCTACCTTTAATCGTTACCTGGGAAAAAATATCATACATTGATTGAACATAAAATTAGTCATGTTACACAATATCTCATGCTTTCTTTTTTGCTTCTTTGCTACGTCCAGATTCTTTCCAGACTATGAAATTAATCTTACTCATCAGGTATTAATTTCCCCATTTTCCAATGGATCAATTTATCCTTTATATGCCGCCTTGCATGCATGTTTTGCCTGTTACCAATTTTGTACAGCAAACGGAATTTATGTACCAGATGCCTTCTGCATGTGAGCACAAAACACACACAATTCTTGTTTGTTTTACGGCCCTATTCATTGGGCATAAACAAAAGGAGGCAGATTTGATCCCTAAATTGGATGGAAACCCAGAGTAGACATAGAACTGTCCTGTGGGTTGGTTGTGGAAAGTAATACGGAAGTCTCAGTCCCCCGGCTGGAGATACTTTGCCAGATGGCTAATTCATGTTTTGGTTTTTTTTTTTCTTTTAACTGCTCCTAATGTGAAAAAGGATATAACATTTCCAGGACTTTCCTTCCAGCTGTAAACTCAGATGAGAATTTGTGTTGGTTGTGGGCGGCATGTTGGGTGTGAGGATTTTTTTTTTTTTTTTTGGCTAACTCCTTACTGAAATCATCATTCTTTTCTCAAAGAGTTTACTTTAAATAATGCAGCAAATGACTAGCATGTCCTTCTTTTATATCACCTTGGGCCCTCATACTGCTGGTACCCTATGGATATGGGGGGTTCCTGCCGGGGTAGGTAACAACAAAGGCCTGGTGGGAAAAGAACCAACTGATTGGCATGTGGACAAAAACAATTGCAGATAAATCTAAATAGCGATTCTGACAAAAGCAACTTGAATCCAGCTTAATATAGGTTTCCAAGAGATCGCTAATTGATCTCAAACATGACACACAAAGATATATTAATACTCATGGGGTGCAGCCTATAGCTCCCAAATCATCACACATAGCAATATTGTCCTCATTGGCTGTACTCCAGGGCTTTATGGGAGTTATAATGCAGCTGTCCAATTTTTAGTAAAAAGGAGACTGCTGTACTGCAACTCACAGAAACCAATGCGATGTCCCTAAATCCCTATGTACATAGGATATGGTCAGCTTTGCCACAGAAAGCAATATGAGCAACAGGATTGGACGATCCGTTTCCTGGTTTGGTAAGAGCTCAATGCAGCATATTCCAAGCCTAGAATTCTGCAGAAAGCACAGGGACATCATTCACAAAAGTCACCCTTCTGGAAATGTTAACGACACCAACATCAGAAGTAGTGTCAGCATCAAGTGCCAACATTAGCTCATTCAATCAAAATATTATTTTATTCTTTAATGAGAAAATCTTGCTCAACTGCCTGGGCTGTGGCATCCAATGGCAATGATTTAATCGCACCTTCCTCCCTGTCATCAAAATGAAGAAATAAAGTTTGTGATTTAGCGTTTAGATCATCATTCATTGCCCAGCTTGTAAAACAGCGGAAAACTCACACCTCCAGCGCCTGGCATTCGGAGTGAAAGCATTTTAGCAGTGCCAGTTTGGGGCGTCACAAATTAGACACGTCTGATTTCAACAATCCCCATTGCTTACCTGAGTGACACAAGGCTGACATAATAACCCTTTATCTTTTAGGTTCCATGACGTTTACCATCCCCGCGTACTAATATAATTTTGTACCCGTCACAGGTGTTTTTAGGTACAGTAGGGTTTATGTATTAATAATAATGTAAGAGCAGTCACCATGGAATGTTCCTGCTGATTCCCACACCAGAATAGCTCTTTATACAGAGTGTCTGCTGTACAGTATAGAAACTCCAATCCTGAGCGTTCTTGGGATTGTAATATATTCATTTATAGAGATGTTATAGCTGCCAGTTAATGACTAGTTTCTCTAAGTTAAACTGTGCTTTGTGCGACTAATTTGCTATCATTATCTCATGGCTGTCACCTGATCCTCTTTTTTTCTCTCACTACCTTCTTAAAAATATAAAACTGTAATGGGTATTACACATTTGATCTGAACATGGAAATATTAGTTCAATTGGAGAATATTGAGACTATTCTGTCGTAAAACTTAAAATTTTCGATAACTTCACATAATTCTCTCTTAGCCCATGTACCAGAACAAGAACCTAGGCCACACCGTAATGTAAATGTAAACCCAAAGCGGCATGGGAGCTGTAGTTCTCTACCAGCTTAGGGATTAATTACCAACCACAACCACAATGCATTATGGGATGGTAGTTAGTGCACACTGTGTAGAGAGATTTGTAGTGACACATAATTATGTTTTGATCTATGGCAAGACTTGACACATTTCCATGTAATCTAGGAGTTGTTGTGGTGTGTGAATGTGGGTATTCGAGGCCGGTGTATACAAATATGAAGACGAATGTTTGTGAAAATGTTTGTTTATATGTGTAAGCTGTAAGAGTACTGCGGGTTCTATGTAGGAATGTCTATATATTGTGTCATGTGTCATGCAACCAGTGAGCATCTGGCAGACAGCTGGGGTTAACCTTGCAAATGCTACGTACAATAGAAACTGGGGGATAGGTCTGCAGGCAGGGGGTTAACCCCATTACTTCTGGTTTGAGGTTTCAGTAACAAACTTCAAACTTGAACAAACAATGCATGGATCAGGGTCGGTAACATGGGGTAATGAGCGCACTAAGATGTGGGTGGCTAATCAGTATTATCCAGCTCATGTGTGTGTGTGGAGCTGTTGAATAGTATGGGGTTATAGTATGTATGGGATGGGGTTACAGTATGTGTGGGATGGGGTTACATTGTGTGTGGGATGGGGTTACATTGTGTGTAGGATGGGGTTACAGTGTGTGTGGGATGGGGTTACAGTGTGTGTAGGATGGGGTTACGGTATGTGTAGGATGGGGTTACGGTATGTGTAGGATGGGGTTACAGTGTGTGTGGGATGGGGTTACAGTGTGTGTGGGATGGGGTTACAGTGTGTGTGGGATGGGGTTACAGTGTGTGTGGCATGGGGTTACAGTGTGTGTGGGATGGGGTTACAGTGTGTGTGGGATGTGGTTACATTGTGTGTAGGATGGGGTTACATTGTGTGTGGGATGGGGTTACAGTGTGTGTGGGATGGGGTTACAGTGTGTGTGGGATGTAGTTACATTGTGTGTAGGATGGGGTTACGGTATGTGTAGGATGGGGTTACAGTGTGTGTGTAGGATGAGGTTACAGTGTGTGTAGGATGGGGTTACAGTATGTATGGGATGGGGTGACCGTATGTATGGGATGGGGTTACAGTATGTATGGGATGGAGTTCTCCTATATACATTACTTAAAAATAATCCTGCAATGGAGGACGCAATCTGGGCACCGGTTGAATTTCTAGTTCACCATGGCGACTTGGGAATTGTTGAGCCCTGATCTATGCATTTCCTAGGGTAAAGTATAGGTCTGCAGGCAGGGGGTTAACCCCATTACTTCTGGTTTGAGGTTTCAGTAACAAACTTCAAACTTGAACCAACAAGGCATGGATCAGGGTCAGTAACATGGGGTAGTGTGGGCACTAAGATGTGGGTGGCTAATCCGTATTATCCAGCTCCTGTGTGTGTGGAGCTGTTGAATAGTATGAGGTTATAGTATGTATGGGATGGGGTTACAGTATGTGTGGGATGGGGTTACAGTGTGTGTGGGATGGGGTTACAGTGGGATGGGGTTACAGTGGGGGTTACGGTATGTGTAGGATGGGGTTACAGTGTGTGTGGGATGGGGTTACAGTGTGTGTGGGATGGGGTTACAGTATGTATAGGATGGGGTTCTCCTATATACATTACTTAAAAATAATCCTGCAATGGAGGACGCAATCTGGGCACCGGTTGAATTTCTAGTTCACCATGGCGACTTGGGAATTGTTGAGCCCTGATCTATGCATTTCCTAGGGTAAAGTATCCTGTTCAGTCATTATTCTGTACTGAGCGAGCTCAATGCAAGATAACAAATAGCCCAAACAGAGTCCCTCCTATTGTGCTCATTTCAGTATTTCTCCTACTTAACCTATCGCTGCTTTTATAAACCCAACACACAGATCGTTGCCATTCAATTACTATGATACAATTTCATTAATGTTCGAAACCGAAAACAAAACAAAAGATGATAAAGCTAATAAATGGAAGATGCTCTGTATCATTCGTAGCAAAAAAAGAAAAGAAAAGAAAGCACTTACCTATGGACACCCCATTGGTAAACACAGATGGATGAGTGTGAATCCTGGTCGGGCTCTGTGATTCTAGGACACTATCATCCAGAAGGTGGCGCTGTTTCTCTGATGGAAATGTAGCACTTTTACTCTCAACAACACTGAGCTGACACATGACGCTGGATAAATGGGAAGAGAGATAGGTGCATGTGTGACTGCATAGGCAAAGCATTCATTTCACGCACAGACATGGGTGAGCAGCAGGTGAATGAGCAAAATGTCAATGTGGAAATCAAATGGCAAATCTCCCTGCTGTCCCTATACAAGTCACATTTTGTGAAAGTTGAATAAATAACGCTCTAGTTTACCCTTTATCTGAACGGATTAACAAAAAGTAGCCTAAACACAGTTATTTTATCAAGCTATCTGCAATGACAATAAAGAATGTATTGTTACTTATTAAGGTGTATTTTCACGAAACAGTGAATTGTGCAGAGTAGATGATCTCCGCAGTTTATGACAAAATATCAGATTTTGGTATAAAATATTTTGCAATCTAGGAGTGTAGTCAGCACAGCGCACCGTTTAGTGAATTAGACTTTTAGTGACCTAAATCTCCTAATTTCTAATTAAATAAAAACACTAGGGTGGGGAGTTCTGGGGCAGACTGCTAAAAGCAGAATGGTCACTATAGAAACCAATAGAATGTTCCATTTGATTCTAGATCACTGAGCATCTTTGGAAAAGTAGTCGTAAATATGTGCAGTGCCAATAAACATGTAGCATGGCTTTAAAAATATACACAGGGCTGGGCCAGGGAATTTATTCCAGACTCAGGGTTTCACCATCTCTTAAAATCTATGCCATATATTATATTTATATACAGTCAGACCTAATACTATGCAAAATGTAAAATACACCAACCCAGGACAAGATTTATTTCCTGGAAGAGAAGATGAAATTAAGGAGCACCTTCCTAAATCCATCTTCTCTACCAGAAAATAAATCTTGTCCTGGGTTGGTACTATCATAATCAGCGACCAGATAGGAGAGACTCTGGTTTGGGTTCCTTATTTGCCTTTCACATTTGATCAATAAATGCTAGAAACCTATTTTAAGATTTTTATTTACACCAAACATGCCCAACTATCTATCTGTCTCTCTCTCTCTCTCTCTCTCTCTCTAGTTACTTTAAAAGATGGAACATTTTCAAAGTATTTGAACAATACTAGATGGGTGCATAGTAAAATGACTGTTTTTGTTTAGATTTAAAGAGGGGTTATTAATATTAATACATAGCTGGGGGCAGTGCTTTCATTGAATGACAGTCCTGTGTGACTGCTTTTTTCACCCACTTGTTTCCCAGGCTGTGGCTCTTTCTATGTCTGGATACAGGAGGAGTTGGGAGGTGGGTGGCCACTGACGCATCAGGACATGTCGGTCTCCTGCTATACCTCATGGTTGCCGCCATCTCCGATGAACCTAACAATAGAGATCAACTGAAACAAATTCTGGGTCCACATGTCTAGAGCTAGTGGGGAAACAACACTGCCAACTAGTGTCGGTTCTACACACTACATCCAGCAATTTATAACAAATACACAACAAGATTTGTCAGGAATTCACAGGCCAAAATAACTAAAATGAACACCAAATTGACTTAAAGAACCCTTTTAAATGTGGCTATTTTGGCCTAAATTCCAAATTCCTGGCAATTCTCACTTATCTTACATCTCAACGGGATGTCCTTGAGAACACACACATGGGTTTATACGTTACACTCTGAATTGTAGTCAATGGAAAATTGAATACCAAAAATAGCAGATTTGGAAAAATTATTCCCACAGATTTATTGTTTTATCCTAAATCTGGCAATTTGGTTTAAAATTTTCATTTTGTGAATAAACCCTAAAGTGAAAAGCAGCAGAGCTACTCACTAGACCTTTGACAGGGGAACTGCATTCTGTGGCCACAATAGCTGGAAACCTTCTCTGAACCAGTTTTGCAAATCCCTTGTCGGTTTTCCTTGTTTAATTACTAAACCGCTAAAGGTTTTGCAGAATAATGGACCATAGTTCTGTTTTGGGATCCTGACTTCGTAGCTGAGCTGAACTCATTTTATCTCCCTCCGATAGCACTAGGAGTTCCCGTCTTTCCTCCTACTAATCCTCTCTGCCAGCAGCAATGAATGAATGCCAGGTCCTAATTTTCCAATTAATTAAGGTCAAGTTGACTACTTTCTACGCATTTGTAACTTTGTGTTTTACTGGCGAGTTGAGTTGCAAGCATTTAACTGCTGGAATTAGAGAGGCCAAGAAATGAGAGCAAAAAGCATAGTGTTTAAGGGACAAGCACCACACTGATACATATTTACTAGGTTGAAAATTAATTTTACACTCCTCACAGCAAATAAATTAGTGGGCAAAAATGTCTGTTTTATGGACTTTCTAAAAATCCCATGATACTCTGCCTGTCCCCTTATCAAAATAGTGTCAAGAGACAACGACAGAAAAAATTCCCAACAAAATGCATATACACTTCTAGAATGTGTCAAAAACAATCACAAACAAACAAAGTAAATCACAAGTAATAGAAAGTTACATATTTGGTAACAAAGTGCAGCCATGTTTTACTGTCTAAGGCGGGCAGTGTATCATTGCAATAAACAGTTGATTAGCTAGTTATTGTATACCCTGTGTACATGTCTATAGAAACCCCTTTTATATGCTGTAATACAAGGCTTGAGTGTGATATACATGCCCTTTATACTGATTGTCTTCATCAGAGAAATCCTGAAGAAACACTCCTAGCAGTTTTATTAGAGTCAGAGTAGCCGTGGCACAGTGGGACGGGGGTTGTGCCTTGGCTTGTTTATACATGCAGTAAAGACCACGGCCTCTCACATTTGGTGTATGAATCACTCTGGCAACCACGCTCGGAAAGAATCTTGAAGGTCAAGATCAGCTCCACAAAATAGACTTCTGCACAAAGTGTGATCCTTTCTGTTTGTGGAAACACATTATAAGGAACACGGTAACAAGAGGAATTTAATGTGGTCTTAAAGCCAGACAATGGTTTTAATTATCTAGAACGTGCAAAGGGTCAGATTCCACTCTGCGTAGAACACATGTTGGGCTCTGGGACTCAGGACAGAGCCATGTCTTGTCCTGCAGTGATTTGGACCAATCACCTGGAATGGTTCCGAGGTGTTCCACTCTTCGTGCTCGATGGGGACATCTGCTGTATGTCTGCCATCTTTTCCAATTACTTTTAGTGTTTGTTAATCACTGCTCCATCCCGCCCTCCAATTAAAGCACAATTCATAGGAGCAGCACTGGCTTTTCTGGGGGAAAAGCTCACAGAACAATACAGAGAGGGATTTTATGCAATTTGTCAATATGTTTATGGCTGATTTTTAGGTCCCTACTATTGTTTTATTGAGCGTTAAAGTTTATTATAAATGGCCTGAAGTGGTACAGCTGTACAGTTTCAGGTCAGGAACAGACTTTCATGGAGAGTTAGTACATTTCCCATAATTAAATGGAAGGTGATCATAGACTGTGCACGCCCCTTAATATTGGGCTGATAAGTAATTACATTTCCTATTAGTCTGTCATACATGACATCACTAGCCATCCTTTTTACCAAGCTCTAACCATAACCTCTTGCTCTCCCTTAGGAGTCACCATAACTACTGCCCTCACACACACACTCAATTAATATGAGCCTACCCCTCAGGAAGGTTTTAAACAAAAATAAAAATTTGAAAAACAAAAAAGACACATATAAAAAATATATAAATATGCATGTAAGGCAATAATTGGAAAGCTGTGTATTACACCAAGAGTGGGTGAAAAACTAAACAGTGATTAGTATAAAAAGAGAAAATGTGGTGCTTTAATATCACAGATGATAAAATATATGTATTGCCTATGTTAAAAACATAATAAAACTATGAATTCCCACTACCCCCCTAGGGAACCCGGTCTTGTGACTTGGGGGTGGGAGGGGACTCCGTCTCCTAAACAAAAAGGTACAGCAAGCCGCTGATTAGCTAGACAAGTTAGGAGACTTCCCTGTAACTATTTAAGTCTTGCGGAAAATATTTCAACCACGATGCAATTTGCTCAGATTTGGGCGCTCGCATAGACGGGATCAAAAAATACACAACAGAGTAAGAAATTCAATCTGACCGAATTGATAATGCACTGGAAGACTTGGTGAACGATCATTCGACACTTGATTTGAAGGTTGCGAACTATTGGAAATCATTTGCAATAACGAAGTTTGCTGATTTGAAAGATCGGAGTAGGCGAAATAACGTTCACGCCCAAAATATTCCAAATTAGCTAACTATGTTAAAGGTGCCATTCTCTCAATTTTACCGAACTTGACTCATTTGGATGTTATAATAGATAGATGCCATAGGATTCCAAAACTGAATTTGGCTCCTCCTGAGGACTCAAGAAACCCCATTGCTAGAACTACTAAATTGCTACTAAACTGCCAGTCCGGACAGTTATAATTATTAACAGACTGACACTATTGTAACATGTTCTGTACTGTATGTAGCCTGTTTTGATACATTGTACTTGTATGATATTTAGCTGCTGAACGGGTTACAATTGTGTCAGTCTATTATGTATTATAAGTGTCACTTTTAGATACTTGTGCGTTACCTTATTTAGGATTTATTGAGCCAATTAATATATATTATGATCTGATAATATTAGCATGACCAGTCTCACACACACTTCCAGCACTTCTCCGCTCACAATGCTGTCTCGCTGTCTTTTCTCCTAGTAACATAGCATGATGTCCACTGGTATGAGAGGACTGGTCACAGGGCACCAGACAACCATGGCAGTGATGAGGGCACACTTGCAGGCCCACAGTGCCACTGACGAGTCTCAGGAAATTAGGCTGCGATAGGTACGAATTATTCTACACTGGTTGTTGAGTGATTTCTTGTAGCAATGTCACATCGTCTCAGGATTTCGTACATTATAAAATGCGTGTTACAGATATTAGGTATTTGTGATTTTATTTTTAATGCTCACTTGAAGAACAGAGCTTTAAAACAAAATATTTGAAACATTAACAGAAAATGTCATGAATTTTGCATTTTTAACAGCAGCAAAAATTATGGTAATACTATGAATCATCCAATGAGGGCTCCCACGCTGATGGGTTTCTGTAGTGGTTGAGTGCCCTGTGGATTTTGTCCGAGGTGGTGAGTGAGCCACACACCGTGTCATAGCCACCACAGCACATGACGCCACCACTGATGGCTAATTCATCATTCCCTTATGTTGGGATTTAATACTCCAATCTGGGAACACAGGTTACAAGTAAGCCCCTTGTCACCGTGCCACACAGCTCTAATTAATCTAATTAATTATACAACATCCTGAAATATAGTGATATTCCCTCTGTTGAATGGAAAACAAACATTTGCTGAGTGGAGGTACAGTTCTTCCCAGAACAATCCGTGTTTGATGAGAGCTGTACCGTGTGGGGCTGGGGGGCCCTTTTCTTAAAACACCGGGTCCATGGCATTAAGAATTCACAATCATCAATCATTAACAGACTATTAGTCAAAGAAATGCTTGTATCCATGTTGCTCCAAGTGTGATATCACATGGCACTGTGCTCCTAAAAAGACTAATCAAACTGGCATCAAATGGTTATGAAAACCTCATAGACTGTGATGGAGTTTCACTGAAATTCCAATTTAATTCAAAAATATACAACTAATTAGCAATCGGTTATGTGTACAAGCCAATTTTTGACAAAATATGGAAAATGGCTTCAAATATTTTTCCATTTCTCATCAGTGATCGCTTATTTAAGGCATCTCCTTGTGCATGTGCAAGATTATTTATTTACGATGCTGCAATATTTTCCATAGACCTCCATTTTGTACCCTTGCTCCTCCTTGGGGCATTACTTGCCTCTTTTGAAAGTTAAATGCTGCCCTGTCTGGCTGGATTGTTGTTTTTTGTTTTGTAAAACTCTGACATAATAATGCAATGTCGGTAAGGAAAAGTACTGTTCTGTACTGCTTGTGTTTTATAAAAAGTAAACCCAAACAATCCTCAAACAATCCAATGGGTTTTTTCTCACTGAATAGGAAAAATCCTTCCCCTCCCTCCCCCAAATACATCGACAATGGTTTTTCTCACTGAATAGGAAAAATCCTCCCTCCCCCAAACACATCGATAATGGTTTCATAAAGCAGAGTTACAATATGCTAAAATAAGTTAAAAATAAGATCTGGAAAATAGGATTCTGGAACAGCCGTTTTGCTTTTCTTTCAGAGGGTGCACTGTGCGGTTATCTTCTGTTAGAAATCGAACACACATTTTTGATATTCCTTTTCTCATTCTGTTTATTTATTAACGTGTGGCGGCTGTTTTGGATTCAGATTTAATCTCTGTAAATTTCCTGCATTGCTACAGGTAGTCATCAATCACTTTGTCAGATCGCAGGAAGTGTCACTGGGACAAGCAGCAGGCTACAGTCCTGATCTGTGAACATGGGGGCAAAATTCCATCGCAGAGACCTGATACAGGGGAATAACCTCCTGCCATGGCAAATGTATGAGCCCTCTGCCGGGTACCAGTCATCAATACACACTTCCTCAGATTAGTGAGCAAACAAGAAACGGACGATGAAGTGGAGGATTGACTTAAGAAGTGAAATTCTTCTCCAGCAGAGACATTGTGGCCTAATCTGCAAATACCTTGCTGGCTCTATAAATTACAATGTAGTGAATCACGCCTACTGAGTAATCACACAGGGCCAATCCGTTATCTCTGAATCCAGAGATATTTTTTTTTACAATGTAGTGAATCACGCCTTCTGAGTAATCACACAGAGCCAATCCGTTAACTCTGAATCCAGAGATATTTCCCATGGAATTACAAATTTGATGGTAAAATAACCGGGGCTGGAAAAGAATGTAACTTGCAATTTGTAACTTTTAACTTGTAACTTTTCAATGCTTTCCTATGGAGAGCGCTAATGCGCATGCGTGGCATTGCTGCGCTTGCGCATTAGGTCTCCCCGGCGCGGAGGAAAAAGCAGCGACATGGGACATCGTCGCTGCCTCTGGTAAGTTACTGAAGGGGTTTTCACCCCTTCAGCAACTGGGGACTGGAGGGTGGGAGGGAGAGGGGATCTGCAGTGCCATGAAAACGGATTGTTTTCCTGGCACTGGAGTTTCCTTTTAATTTGGGTCCACATTCTACATATAAAACACCTGTTAGGCTTCTGCAGGCAAACAGGAAGATGATGCATGGTTTATTACAATGTGTTTTACAAAATATGCATTGTCTTTAAAGATGAATATTCTTTTCCGTCAGTTCTATTTTTATAAAACATGAGTATCCTGGTTACACTGTATAGAGTGGCTGTAAAACCCTCTGCGCAGTACAGTGATCCTCGGAGACTTTGAGACCAACTGTTTTGTGGCAACGCAATGTTTCCGGACTATTATTAGAATATCATCGCTGGCTTCTCAGCATATCATATTGTTACAAAATATTAACGAAAATGCGTTATTTCTCCACCATTTATGTGTTATACGGTCCCATTACAACATTTCATCCGCTATCTAGTAAAAACACAGATAATGAATTTTGTAAAACTATTTCAGGAATATTAACTCTAAACTTGACTTCACGAACAGGGCTCCTGCAAATGTTAGTCAAAAATAGACATAATTCGCAAATTCTTGCTCAATAAAATAAATTAAGTAAAACATAACCTTTAATTAATTAAATGTTAAAACAGGTATGTTAAAGGTATCACAGATATTTGTGCTGAAAATAAGGAGAGGGGAGGAGTACTGGTTAGAAAAATCCGAAATAAACAATAACTGGGAACGGGGAGGTGAGTATTCACTAACAATAGAAGAAACCACACCCAATATCAACTGAAGTGCCTTCGTGGGCACCCCTATAAAAAGTCTAGACTCACAAAGTCTCCAATGCCCAAAACCCAAAACGAGAGAGCCAGACTCCTTCCCCTCACTTTGATTGCTAACCGTTGCTAGCTAGTGAACAGATTATTGCATACTAAAATCACAGCATTGTAGCTTGTCTAAAGAATAGAATATAGCTGCAGCATCATCCCTTATCTAACTGCCGCCCACTGCTCTAAACTGTCCTAAAATGGGACAGCTTAGAGCAAAGGAATAATCGAAAGTGCAAATAAGAGAACACTTATTTTTTTTTCTAGTTTTTTTTAGTTCTTTATTTTTGGTGTGGATGGTACCACGAAATTTGTTTGTACATTGCAATACGTATAAAACATCAGTGTATCAGTGTACAATGGTGATATGGAAACATATAAGGGCTTACAATTATACTATAATAGTTATGTGATGGCATTATGAAAACATCAAGAGTTTGTTACCATTGAAACAAGTGATGACAGATAAAACCGGTATAGTTTCCAGTCCTTAACTGTACAGCAACAGGATACCAAGGATCCCATGGTAAGTCACTGCTGTAAGAAGGCCCCTAAAGACCATTGATAAGAGCAGTAATATGGAGGGCTCAGTAGCCTGGGAGAATCTGTGTTTTCCACTGCCTTAGGCCTGGTCTCCCATGTCATCTTGGTCGCTGGGGTTCCCTGGGCTCAGACTCTCTGTTGTGTTAGGGGATGTACTGGCAGAGGTGGCTGTTGGAGCTTTTGCAGAAAGTCTGTTGGAAGTCCAACAGGACAAGGATCTCTGCTGAGCTGAAACGTTGCACATTTTTTCCTGTGAGGTGGTGAACCCACAAATAAACCTACCTTCATTATCCTGGAGTGTTGCCCGTGTCTTTCAACTTTTGAGGACAACGATCGCATCCTCCTTAGCACTACTAGCGTTCTCGAGATTCCCCACCTGTACCTGAAGCCGTGCTCTCTCAGGGTTTTGGTGGTGGGCAGGATGTCTGGGTGATTTACACTCTCTGGGCGAGCGGTTTTTTTTTTTTTATGTGTGCGCCCCGTTGCACTTTGGGGGTATTAGGGAGTCTGTAAGCTCTCTTTTGAGGTTCAGTTCGCGGCAATAAGGCCTCTTTGTCGGTGTGTGGAGCTGGAGCACCACACATGCACGTCTGCTCTCCTGATTTTTAAATGTAAGTTGGGATTAAAAGGTGGGAAAAATCAAGGACGCATTAGATTCCATCATTTTTAGAAAGAGTTTTACGGATGCGGTTTTTATTGGTTTAGACATCTGCAACAAAACCGCTCGGTTTTGCTGACTTAATGCTTCATTTACAGTATTGTCCAACCCGTCCATCTGATCGATGGACTTTGATGCAATCTTCAGAAAATTATCAATATCTCTGTGTTTCTTGATTTTTTTTTCATGCTTGAGGCGTTCGTTCACTTATGACTTAACTCCTCGTGCAAGTTAGGAATTCCTTAAAAATATATCAGCTTCTGATTCTGTCTCATCCATCTCCACTTTCAATCTTTTTAACTCTATGTTCCTTTCATAAGAGTCCATAGCTTTGTGAAAGTTGGTCGCCATGTCTATTTATTTAATTTCATTATCGAATACTTCACGGACAGGTTGGGTATGATGCCGTTGATGGGTGCTACGTGACACTCTTCACAAAGAAGCAAATTGTCCTTGTTACAATAGAGAATAGGATTATGCTCCGAATGCGCAAAGCATTTTATGACATCGTCTACCTGAATGCCTGAATCTCCAAGGGTGTGAGACACTGTGGAGGCATGTCTCACAGAAGGTTAGATAACAGGTTTAACAAACTTTTTCATAGCGTTATGGTTATACTTTACATCACAAAGCTGGCAAAAGTTCTTACTTTCCTGAAGCACTGAGTCAGGGCTCACCGAGGAGGACAGATGTTGCATGTTCATCCTCTTCCTTTGCTCCTTCACAATCATTTGCATGAGATACTTCTTCTTTTAGCTTGTTAAAATGGAAATCCGCACTGAAGATAGGACATTTCAGAACCAAGTGTCCCCTTTTATCTTGCATCTATGCATCTTGCTCCTCACGTTAAGCAGGCAAGTTTCACAGATGGTGTCTTTGCATGGCAACAGGTAAGGGTCGATGAAAAACTTGCTGCATCCAAAACAAATTAGCTCTTGGTGAAATGGTCCTATTACGTTCCGGATTATCCTGATGTTTTTATTTGAGGGATTGTCTACAAACCACTGCTTGTTGTCTAGCTTAGTTTTTTTTCTAGAATACAATGTCTAGAATCCAAGCCATCATCGAGATCCTTCAAAGCCCAGATGTCCCAGCTTCTTTACATTCAGACAATGAAAGCCACCTGAAAATAAGCTACTTTCTCACATTACAAATTCCAGATGTACCCCTCTGACCTGAAACCTGTAGCTCTATGTTTGAAAGCATAATATGATCAGTGAATTATATTCAAAGATTGTGAGGATCCTTTCTTAGCTTGGTAGTGCTACCTTCAACTGCTGGAGAAACCAAACATTTTAAGTTACAGAGTTCAGAATTTCAGATGCTTATTTTAATATCGGAGAATACCTTCTGCAATTGGCAAAGGCAGGTTGCTTACAAAGTGACGATATCGTATGGCAGAAAAACTAAAGCCAGCAGGGGTCCGTTGAAGAAGGTACAGGCAGGGTAATTAACCAACTAAATTGACTGTGAAATGTGCGCCCTGAAACACGGTCTGCCTCAGATAATAGCTGCTAAATGAAAACACAAAGCAAATCTTGGTATCGTAAAATAAGATAAAAAGCTTTACCAAATTGGTTTATTGGATCTAAATTTGGCAACTCTCATCACTTTGCCACAATTCTCAATTTAGTGAATACGCCCCTTTGGGTTCCAAGAGGATCCCCACTAAGTCTTCAAACCTCCTGCGGCTGATCTAAAAGCAGCTGTTTTATAACTGTTGAGGTTCAATGAGCTAGGCAATAATACCCACAAACTGTTTCAGTATTAGACAGCAGTCCATTCATCAGACGATATTACGCCATGTCTTAATAAAATAATGCTGTGTGTCAACAAGAATATTTACAAGCAATCTTCTCAATCACAGCTTTCTGCTTCTTTTTTTATCAACAAAACCTTCAACGTAGCATTATTTAATTTATTTTGTGCATGACTGAAGCCTAAACATGTACAACTGCCATGTCTTTGAACAGAAAAGGCAAATTCTCCTGGTGTGTGAATGAGCAGATTCTCAGGATGAATTTATTAATTATTTATAAAATATTTTACCAGCAAGGATACATTGAGATTTCTCTTGTTTTAATATATGTCATGGGGTCTCTCTGGCTAAAAAGTCTCAAGGTTGGGGGAGGGAAAAAAAAATAAAGTTATAAATTACTAGCAAATGATGCTGTTGGGATTATGCTGTGAAATAACACTGATCGAACAGAAATAAAATAAATGTTTATAACATCATACAGATTATCTCATGATATTATAGAGTGGTTTAGGCTATCTGGATTTTGAAAAAAGACTTCAAAATGTAAATATGTTGCACAATACATTTGTTATTCAGCTGTTTCTAAGATGATGTGTAGAGGATCTGGCATTGGGGGACAAGAGGCAGTAGTAGGATCAATATTCACACTGTATAGATGCCAGCAGAGTTTGCTCGAGGGCTGCTCATTCTGAAATGACCTCATCTCATCTTCGTAATGGCCAAAGCAATCAGTAACACCTTATGGGAGCCAGTGGGCCAGGAATGTACAGAGAATGCCAGTTCTTCCGTTAGTTCTCTCTAAGTTTGTGACTACAACTGCCTCGCAGTTCACAAAAACACAGGAGGGGAACATGTGTTCAACAGATAAGGAAAAACATTAAACTGTTAAAAAAAAAAAAAAAAATATTGGACGGATTACTTTAAGGGAAAATAGATTTATTTATTTATTCATTTAGGGGCATCTGTACAGGCTGTTTGTAGTCTGGTCTCTCCGAATTCATGGCCGTACTATGTAGCCCTTGGATGTCACTGACCTAGAACGCTCACTAATGTGTTTGATCATCAGAGAAACTAATCAAAGCTATCACAAAGCTGCAATTGTGGAGTTCCCAAGGACACATTCACATTCCAAACCATAGCAGTCCAATTCTCCAATTCCATTTTACCAAAGAATAACAATTTTCTTGTCCATGCCCCATATATAAATTCTGCTATTTCTCTCATGGAGGGTCCCTTTTAGGATACAATCACTAGTAAAGAGACGCCAGTCTGTGGTCTACCAGCTGCAATACCGGATTATCCAATGTAATAGCACTTTAATGTGACTGCTCACGTCAGTGCTACTGGCTGACAGCTAAACACTACTAAGGAATGCAACAAGGTACAGAGCTAAGGTGTTTACTAGTAGACAAAGCTTACTATTATTTTAGTGATACATTCCGCACCTTGTTTGCAGTCATTAAAAAGAGTTTCTAATCATGAAATGGCTGAGGGTCAGGCCACCAAAAGAAACCTGCGCAAAACAAATCGCTGCAGCCCGAGTCACATTATAGACTTTGTTTTCATATTTCTTAATACAGCCATAGCAAACATTGCATACTGTCCCGCCATGCTATTCTTTATAAAACATCAACATAACCTGCAACCCGGGAGATTGAAAGGAGTTGGGACCACCGTTAAAGGGACACTTTGGACCCCTAAAGCACTTTAGCTTGCTGAAATGCTTTATGTGTGATGGGTGTGTCCTTTTTTTCCATTGTAAAAAAGGTGGAGATTTCAATAGATATTGGCATTTTTGTGAATTAACCTGGCTTGCCCAGAGCACCTGACTTGCAAAGACTTCTCATTGAACTACATTGGGAAGTCTGTCATTGGACAGCCACAGAAAGTCTGGGCGGGGTTAGAAGGGGAGGGTTTGCCAAGTCTGCATACAAGCTGTCTTTAGAAACAAACCTAAATGCATGCATATTTTCATTGGGGTTATTTCTACTGAACAATCATTTTTACTTCCCCTCCCTCACCCCCATTTGGGCAGTGGAGTGTCTGTTTAACGGACAGATACTATATATCATTTAACCCACTGAACACCAGTAGAGACATGCAATGCATTGCACAAAGAGTTGCCCCCCCTAACCAGACAAGTACTTTAGAATCTATTAGATTCCCTTTAACTCAGATAAACCTGAAGGCAAAAGGCCATCAGCTATGCAATTGTGGCTGTAGAATTATGATCTGTAATGTCATAAACGGGAAATAGGAGCAGCTATGTTTTATGCTTGACTTCACATCCATCTGTTTCAACGCAGATTTGAGCAAAGGCCGGCTTTTACACGCTACGAGCAATGATCCCATAAAGAAACGCCGTCCTCTTGAAGGATGGATTACGCTCTCGATGCGCTCATAAAAGAGGCTACGTACATTAAACAAGTTAGCATATTTAAAACACAAGACTGTTTGTAAACGTTTACACAGTAATACAAATCATATAAAAAAGGCTCAGGCTTTCCAACAATGATCTAATCTAATGCAGAGGAGGCTGAATGTCGTAAACATCCTGATCTGGAAGCTTGTCCCTGTGTTCCGTAAGCTGCCACATGATTTGCACATAAGAGTTCATTAAATTTGGAATATCACCAAATAGAATGGCGGCTTGTTATTAAAGGAACACTATATTCTTAGCAATGGAAGCCTGTATTCCTAACTCTATAGTGCCCCTTTCCCTACCTCTTCAGAGGCCTCCAGTTTCCAAAAAAAAAAAAGAGTAAAACATAAAGAAGTTCCTTACCTATTTCCAATGGCAAGGCTCCATCGGCGTTGCTACCTCTCAGCCTCCTGTGGCATCAAGCAGCAGACATGGCCTCCTCCGCGATGGTCCAATCCAAAACTCATCATAAAGAAGCATTGGGGACCTGATGCACATGCGCGGTGAGCACTGTGCGTATATCCAAGCTTTTCCATAGGAAACATTGAATCAAAGCTTACCTATGGGGACTTTCACGTCAAGTGACCGAGTTTTATTCATTGAGTGCAGCTGACGTGCCTCTAGTGGCAGTCAGTAAGACCAGAAATTCAAAATTCACTCCGTTTGTAGATCTATTTTGGGATGCATTGCTTGCCATGTGCTGTGCATAATCTGGAATACTCAGCATTACAATGGCTTCTGACAAGGCTGTAGTGTAGCGGAGAGCTGGTCTTTCACAGGTTAACTCCACTAAAGATTCCAGTAAGGCTCAGGAACAAGCAATAAAATACCATAGAGTAATAATCCCAACAAGCAAGGTAATCCACAAATATTCCCATACAGATCCCAATGACTGGACGACACACAGCATCAGGAGCAGAACTAACTTTTAATCCACACAACCTCCTTTTAAAGCATTCTCCCATGCAAGGGAGGGATTCACCATAATTAGTCCAGTAGCCAATACATCTCCTCCCCTCAGCGTGACACATAATCCTATTAAACATACTGTACTTTTCCCTAAATTCTAGATGTACCCCAAAACAAGCAGTGAGAATAATAATTTGGGTATCCCCTGGTAGCCCTGATATGGGTGACTAACATATCCAAAATTCACCCAGATCAGACCAGGGGTTCCGGAGTTAGGTGGAGGGTGTAATTTGACCGACCGCACACGAGGTGGTATCCGAAAAAGGCTCCATGTGTTTTGGCCTTGCGGTCGGTCTCTGTTCGGGAGTTAAAACACATAGAAATACCTGCCATCCACAGCTAATCTTCCATTCGTATTAATTCCCTTGTACGGTACATTGATTTCACCGAACGAATGGCTGCCTAGTCTCTCCGTTCGTGCGTTCTGGAGGTCTCAGCGGTGTTCGGTTATTTGAGTGTCCGATTTGAGTTCCAGACACTCGACGACCAAACACCGCTGAGATTTTCATGCATAAGATGGCCGCCGCACGTGGTTCGTATGCCACACAGGCACATACAATGAATCGGTTTGCAGAGTGTGAACGCTTAACAAGGCGCACACTTCTCACGGGGATGGTCTGATGGTTAGGTAGTTTTTCGTATGAACCTACCGAACCATCATGGGAATACTACATACCCTTTACAGATATACAGGGAAACAATAATGCGAATACATTTTCTATACGAATTTCTATGGACAGCATCAATACAATCCGCTACATGTAGTATGCATATATCCTGTCCTCTAGTTATTGCTCGGTGTCCCAAGTGCCTAGCATACTGCGCACAAGCAGATAAGGTGGGAATCAGCACGTGTGTGACGTGGCCTGAAATTCATCCTTTAAACACCACAAGCCTGGACTGCCAACTCTCAATGTTGGGAGATGAGACCATCTCTAAAAAATAAAATTAAAAAATCAGCAAATGGCATATTACTGCAATCTGACATTTAATGTGTTAATTTGGACCTGCAGTGTGGCCTTGCACAGATGTTTAACATTCACTAGTTCCAATTCAGACTACATTATATTGTTTATGATTTTAAACACGGTAAAATGGATTTTCTTGAGAAAACCTCAGTTGTGTAAACACTTCTAATGGAAAGCCATTTTACTTCACTTAGCGTTCGGGGAGCACGTGCTGCAGAAGCTAAACAATTTGTCTCTTATAGCTATAAAAAGCGATGCAGGGATGGTTCACAGTGAGAACCCGCAGCAATGCCCACCGAGCCACGGCCTCCATCTCAATTAAAACTCTCTTTGCATGACTCTGAGGAATTCAGCAACTTAATGCCTGCCGTGTACAAACAGACAAAGTATTTATCAGGTGCCATGGTAACGACTGCAACAAATTGAGCAACCTCGCAGTCTGATAAGTGTTTATGTGGAAAATGTTGATTATGTTTTTAATGCCAAACGTGCCAGAAGTATGACATCATACAGCTTCATCTCCCCCTCTACAAATCTGTACAGCAGACACAATTAGAGCGCTCCCTTTGTTACTCTGTATTAAATCACCAGGTGTCAGAACATCCGTGTCTTATGGGAAATTAAAAATCTTTTTAAACTCACGGCTAGATACTGCGCGTTTGCCAACACATGCCTAAATACTGTGAGTAAGGGCAAGCTGCGCATTTGGCAACACACGACTAGATACTGTGAGTAAGCGCAAGCTGAGCATTCGCCAAAACATGGCTAGATACTGCCCATTCGCCAAAATAAGCTGGATACTGCACATTCGCCAAAACATGGCTAGATACTGCCCATTCGCCAAAGTAAGCTGGATACTGCACATTCGCCAACACATGGCTAGATGCTGCACATTCGCCAAAATAAGCTGGATACTGCACATTCGCCAACACATGGCTAGATGCTGCACATTCGCCAAAACATGGCTAGATATTGCGCATTTGCCAAAATAAGCTGGGTACTGCACATTCGCCCAAACACAGCTAGATACTGCGCATTCGCCAAAATAAGCTGGATACTGCACATTCGCCAACACATGGCTAGATACTGCCCATTCGCCAAAATAAGCTGGATACTGCACATTCGCCAACACATGGCTAGATGCTGCACATTCGCCAAAACATGGCTAGATATTGCGCATTTGCCAAAATAAGCTGGGTACTGCACATTCGCCCAAACACAGCTAGATACTGCGCATTCGCCAAAATAAGCTGGATACTGCACATTCGCCAACACACTGCTATATACTGTACAATTGGCCTAAACATGGCTAGATACTGCGCATTTGCCAAAAAAAGATGGATACTGCGCATTCTCCCAAACATGGCTAGATGTTGCGCATTCACCAAAATAAGCTGGATATGGCACATTTGGCAAAACACGGCTAGATACTGCACATTCAGCTTATTTTGACGAATGCGCAGTATCTAGCCGTGTTTTGTCAAATGTGCAGTATCCAGCTTATTTTGGCGAATGCGCAGCATCTAACAGGGTTTGGGAGAACGCGCAGTATCCAGCTTATTTTGGCAGATACTGCGCATTTGCCAAAACACGGCTAGATACTGCGCATTCGCCAAAATAAGCTGGATACTGCACATTTGCCAAAACATGGCTATATACTGCGCATTCGCCAAAATAAGCTGGATACTGCACATTCGCCCAAACACGGCTAGATACTGCGAATTCGCCAACACACGACTACATACTGCGCATTCGTCAAAACACAGCTAGATACTGCGAATTCGCCAACACACGGCTACATACTGCGCATTCGCCAACACACGGCTACATACTGCGCATTCGCCAACACACGACTAGATACTGCGAGTAAGAACAAGCTGCGCATTCGCCAACACACGGCTAGATACTGCGAGTAAGAGCAAGCTGCGCATTCGCCAACACACGGCTACGTACTGCGAGTAAGAGCAAGCTGCGCATTCGCCAACACACGGCTACGTACTGCGAGTAAGAGCAAGCTGCGTATTTGCTAACACACGGCTAAATATTCAGAGTCAGTACCAGCTGTCAGCTGATACCCCTAAATGTGAAATGGACACCAGGCACGAGGCACAGACAAACTTTCCTATTTCACAATAAGTAACCTTGTAAAACCCTGGAGTGCTTTTCCTAATCTCTGTGTATATACAAAGCCAGCCTCCCATTAGCATCCATTGAGTCCAAAACTTCTTGCAATATATTAAACAAGTTATTACTTAAAAATTCTTGATGGATCAGGTCACAGCAGCTGGGGTCCCCAAACCCGGGCTTACACTCCACTCTACCCTATTTGGGTAAAAGAAAACACCCCGTGTTAACAGTTTGGAAACACTTTGTACTCTATTGCATTTTTAGACTAAGCCATGTTTGTCCATCCCTCCCGAGGTTAACCCCGGTTAGTGCAGCGTGGGATCTGGCACTCCAAGGGTTAACTCCCACTGCCTAAAACAGCAGATTCTGGTCCTAAACACAGATGTTCCTGTTTAAAGCTGCGGCAGACTTATATCACCAAATGTCCTGTAAGAATGGGTTCTGTTTAATAACTCTGTAATTACATGCCAAGGATCCCAATGACCACCTATTAGCTGAGTAAGGGCAGCCAGCAGCCATAGTGTCGTCATTGCCCCGGCAGCTTAGAAGTAGGGATGTGTGCCTGGGCGACCACTGGGCTCACACATTGCAGCCGAGCTTCATCTAATAAAAGCTTAGCAAACAGAAAGTACAGCCTGGCAGGATGTCTGGGCTGTGAATGTCTCCGGTGTGTTCTCAGCTTTACCTTTACCATGTCTGAGGCTGGAGCCGAGAGCAGGACACACAGGTAATGGGCCACAGCATCCCAACACCACGCTGGGTGTTCTTTCTGCACATGTAATAGAATAACATGGGACATGTGTTCACACGAACAACACGGGCATCACAGAGAAGACTTCATTACCACCGGGTGACGTGAGGCAAAATGCTGCAGATTGCAACTCCCATCATTCTGATGGAATCCACTGATATCAACATATCCAGTGTTCAGAAGGGTAGTGGCTATCGGAGAAGTGTGCTAGTTACGCTGGGTGAAACCTTTCTAAACTAAGGGGCACCAGTCCTTAAGTCATTCTATTTCCTTCATTTCTGTCCTTTTGTGCACATTACAATTGGTAACGATTTGTTACTAGTAGATCATTTACGATCCAGCAATATATTCTAGAATATTGTTTTCTTTGTTTGTTCTGTAACATTTGTTGTTTTCCTGTGACTCCTTTTTCCATTGCAATAACAGAATTTGCAATGATAGACTTTTGGAGCATCAAATATTCACCTTAAAAACACAAGAAAACAAACGCCTTTCTGGGGTGCGCTCTAAGCAAATGTTCTGCACACACTTATGCCCTTTGATTCAACACTACAGACACTGATAAACAATAACTCACACCTTGTGTAGGTGTTCTATAGAATTCACTAAACAGCTTTAGGCTGTTGATTAAGAAGTTACAAATGTGAAACACCGGGGGCAGTATAGAGCTAAACAATGACAAAATGTATGTGATGTCCTTTGGTGCAGTCTGACAGCCGCCAAATTTCTAGGACATGGTTTAATAAAAAGGATTACCATGACTGGCAGCACAGATTTCCTCCACAAAAATAATACAACCTGTCTGATGGAGATAGCTTCTTATTATTGCAGTCAATGAAATATACTCCCAAATTCAGAATTGTATTTGTGAAACTGCAGGCAATGCTTACAATGAATTACTTGGAATTCTAACAAGTATTTCTGTAAAGTCTGCAAAAGAAATAAATGTGTCTGTGTTTAGGGTTTCAAGGAAAAAATGTTCTTCTGAATTTCCATCGAACATGTCTAAGAGTCCAACTCTGCGACTTGTTTCCAACAAGTGGTAACAGCAAACATGTAACCATAGAGCAGTAAAACGTGGCCAATGATCAGTTAATGAGTCCTGGTGATGCCAGTCATTGAAGGGCTCGGTCTTCTGCTGGTATAATTGGCACCTCTCAAACTGTCCCAACTAACCATTCTGTGGTAGACCTACAATGTGTCATCTGTATTGTGGCTGGCTATGTCTGGTTGGTTTAACTCTTCCACTCAATTATGAGGTTTCTTTTGCACCAAAGGATGACATTGACTTCTTTGTTGAAGGTGGAAAGTGAAATCTCCTCGTCTTCAGACGAACAGGACTATCCAAAACGATCATCTGAGCCACATTCTAAACTTTTTACATTTCTTAGTGAAATAAAAGTGTGTGATATAGGAATATTCGTTATCTTAAAAAATGGAGGGGTGACTAAAAAAAACAAAAACCTCTTACTTTTTGTCATCTGAATTCCTGTCTAGGAGATACCGAGCCTGGGCATTGTTGGGTGACATGAACATTTTTAATGGCCACTAAACTGAACTTCCCGCAACAGTAAAGGGGTAGAGATTACAGTTGTTAAAAATGGAACCTGGAAGGTATCCAGATCAGTCTCCCAAACCTATACAGTGTATGTATATAAATAATTCATAAGTGGTTTCATTTTTTAAATTTCAATATATTATGATAACACACCATTAATTCATTCTGCCATTTTAAAAAAGGTATTTCACTGGCTTTTATCTCCAGACAAGGCATGTTTGGACATATCTGGAGTTTGGTCAGATCATTCAGGCACCAGAAAAGGTCAAATCAGAATTAAATTGTGGAATTTGTGCTGCTTTGTGCAACAAATCATTATCTGAGAGTACTTTCTGTCTGGAATCATATTTTGAGGCATATTTTTTACAGATAATTCAATATACACTTGAGGGCGTTCATGATCTGTGAGAAGCAGGTATATAGACCAGACATACCACATGCATATAACACAAACTGCTTCATAAAATAGCTTCTCAAGACAAAGACCTGTATAGTCAGTGATGAATACAGCATGTGCTTATGTGAGTTCTGTACTTTAAAATGTATATTTTGTACATATGTTGTTTAACATTATAACTCGGACTAAACATGGCACACAAAACATGACAGGGACTGCTTGAAGGACTCTTTAGGTAGAGATCTGCGTTTACCAATATTATCTGTCCTCACACTTATTATCTGACACTGGGCTGAATTGTAGGAAATAATCTTTTTAGCCAAAAGGTCAGAAGACAAAACGGCTTGATGTACTAATCCATGGTTATTGGGCAGAGGATTCTTAAAAATGGGTTACTGCGGGGGCGTGTCCTGGAAGCGGACCAGAGCAGACGCATGTAGCAAGAGCTCCGTGCCTCATTGGCTGAAACTGAGTAATTAAAGCCTGTAAATCATCTCCAGATCAACTTACATACAGCAATGTCCCAGCCCAAAGGTAAAAGGGCAGCGGAGAAGGGTGAAAAAAAAAATTTCTTTGCATGCCTCGCATCAGCCCGACCAGGCCCAAGATGGCACGGACGGTGAGCAGGATGTGGAGGTTAGGCCTGGGGACAGCAATACCACTCTGACACACAGCTCCCTTAAACAGCTTCTAGACCATGGGTTGTCAACCTGGTCCCTACTAGTGGGCGTTTCAGGATTCCAGGTGGGCAGTAGGGATTTCCTCATTTGGAGAGATTGGGTGGGCGGGTGCGAGCCGGCGGTACCCCTGCGACCGGGTTCCGCCATCACCATCTGCGGCCCCGGCGCCGTCCAAGGGGTCCATCGGGTGGCCCATGCTGTCAGGGCCACCCGATGGATGTGGATTGTGAGGGGGCCCGTTCAGCGCTGGGCGCTTTAACAGCGCGACCGGGCCCCCTGTGATTACATCACAGCTGGGAGGAAGTGACTGCACGTCACTCCTCCCAGCTAACACTGAGAGCCGCGCGGGAGGAAGACCAGGGAGTCAGAGTGGGAACTCTGACTCCCATCCACCTAAGCCACCACTGGACCCCAGGGAATGTCTCCCTCCTGCACCTTAAAGGTAGGAAACAGGAGGGTGACTTAAATATAATGTGTGTGTTTGTTTGCGTGTGTGTGTCTTTGTATGTATGTGTTGTGTGTGTCTTGTCTTTGTATGTATGTGTTGTGTGTTTCTTGTCTTTGTATGTATGTGTTGTGTGTGTATGTGTGTGCCTGTCTGTTTGTATGTATGTGTCTTTGTATGTGTGTCTGTATGTATGTGTGCCTGTCTGTTATAGTGGGCTATAGTAAGTGGGCTACCTAGCTCAGCCTTCCTACTGGGAATTGCTATAAGTAAGGTTAAAAAATAGAAAAAAGGAAAAAAAAAGTGGGGAGGGGAATTGAGGAGGGAGAGGAGGGGAGCTGACGCACAGATGAGAAATCATATTATGCGCAAACAGAGAAGTCGTCTGAATATCACCGAAAGAGGAGACCTTTGTTTGTTCCTTATGAAAATCGAACCAGATATCAAATATTTAGTCTCGCAGCATCAACCTCAAGGATCTCATTAATCACTTATAAAGGTAATTTCAATTTACTTTATTGTTTTCTCATTAAATTTTATAAATGTAAAAACATTAAAAACATGCATTAAGTAGAAATAAAAAGATAAATGTACGTACATTTTTTTTTTTAAAACGCCCTCCTTTCTAAAAAATATTTTGCACTTGCGCGAAAACTGGTGGGGGCGGTAAGGAAATTTTTCCATCAAGAAAGATGCATTAGTGGGCGGTAGGTAGAAAAAGGTTGACTACCACTGTTCTAGACTAAATGTCAGATAAAATAGTGTCAAAAATGGACAGTGCAAAGAATTGCAGGAAATAGGCCAACGCACGTCACAGACGGAGGACCAACTCTCAGAAATGGCGGAGGCCCACATCTCGCTGGCAGACACAGTGGAAGGCCTGGTCACAGGAATCAACGACCAGGACCTCAAAATTGCAGATATGGAGGACTGGGCCCGCCAAAATAACCTCCGCATAAGGGGAATAGCAGAAACGGTAACAACTGGGGAACTTACTGCTCATGTCACGGGCTTACTGAGAGTTCCCGACATGCTACAGGACCTGTTCTTGCTAGACAGGATCCACAGAACGGCCAAAACTAAATTCCTGCCCCCAGAAACAAAGAGGGATATACTGATAAGAATGCACTATTTCCATGCTAAAGATGCAATTCTTAATGCAAACAGAAAGCAAAAAGAGTTGCCTGCGGCCTACAGAGGGACTGCCATCTATGAAGCTCAGAAAGAACCACCTACCGTATAGATGGGGATACCCCCACCAAGCTCCTTGTGTCGAAAGAAGGGAAGACCACCATCATCGGAACCCCAGAGGACAGACACCGCATACTGAGAGCATGGAATATAGCACTTACACCGTCGCCGGAGGCAGAGGGGAGCAGAGCAAAAGCATCTCAGGACTGTAAAAAAGCGAAAAGGAGATAGATGGAGAGGACTCTGTGTGGGACCACGCCGAGGCTACGAAAAACAGCCATCATTAGGGCAGGGTAACGTAATGACCTATGCAAATATCACACGATAACACAGATGCCTCTGTTTGGGCAAAGGAATGGGGGGGACCACACCTAGACACACCAGGGGCATAGGGGCAGCATGGCCTAGTACTTACCCACCACTCCCCCAAATCAAAGTCCCCATAACAAAATAAAGCTACTCTACTCGAACCACGCATTGCATGCCTTGCACGATGGTATAGGAAATAGCCAAGGGGATACCCACATAACTACCCAACACAACAACTTATTTAAAAAAAAAAAAAGAGCAGAAACAGTCATATACGGAAATATACCAAACCCGTGACACATCGGGCTTTAACCGAGAGTTGGGATACCCCAACATAGGTAATGGAATCAGCCAAAGAGGGAAACAGCTCCCACGGGATGTGAGGCCTTAAGCCTCTACCCCCAAGGCACGTCTAAGCGGTGCCAAGCCATAAACACGGCACTACTAGTACTTAGGAATGTTCATGCAAATACTTTAGTTTATGTTAATGTTATAATTTATGTTATAATATGCAATGTTTTTCTACTGCATGCTATGAAGCACTCACACAGAGATGGGACAAAGGTAGTGGGTGACCCGACACCATCTAACAAAAGTAAGATAGAGATACCCATAGCAGAACGAGACAGAATATACTCCGTCAGCCCCGGAGGGACACTAACAAACACACGAAGGGCCATACTGCTCGGCTTGATCAAGCTGGGGAGAGCAGAGACCCTCAAAACCATTGGCAGATATACAAGATATGCTAAGCACCATCCCCACAAGCCACCGTGAAGATATGCACCTTCAATGTCAGAGGCCTTAATACACCAGTGAAGAGGCACCTTCTTATGAGAGAAGTCAAGACCTTAGGGGCGGACATACTGTGTATTCAAGAAACCCATTTCAGACACAATGACCACCCGACAATACTAACTAACAACTTCCCGCACCAGTTCCATGCCACATCCCCTACCAAATCTAGAGGAACATCCATTCTAATAAGCAGATTAGTCTCATTCTCGCTACAATCCCAGGACATAGACCCGAATGGGCGATACGTCATACTCATAGGTCCGATCAATGACATGTTATATACCATCTTCAATGTATATTCCCCTAACGCGAACCAAAGGAATTTCTTTCACAAAATGCTACTCAAAATAGCAAATATACAAAAGGGAATCACAATAATAGGAGGGGACTTCAACCACATATTTGACCCACAGCTAGATACCACCTTGTCTCAAAAGAGTAGGAACAACCGCCCCCTGAAGAGGCAATGTAGAGCCATAGCGAAACTACTCCACAAAAAACACTATTACGATACATGGAGGGTCATGCACCCCACAGAACGGACATACACACACTACTCACCAGTACACAACTCCTACTCTAAAATAGATGGGTTTCTCATACAGGGCTCAGCGCTGGACCAAATCCTCCATTGCAAAATACACCAAATCACATGGTCTGATCACGCACCAGTAACTATAGAACTAAAAAATATTTACGATTTCAAAAACCGCAGCCCATGGAAAATCAACAACTCACTATTAAGAGACAAGAGATTTGTGGAAACCCTGACAGAGGAACGCCAATCGTATTTCAAAATTAATGACACATGAGGGGTCACAGACACTACCTTGTGGTCGGCCCACAAAACAGTAGCGAGAGGTCTATTGATCAGGTGGGCGTGAAAAGAATAACACAATCACAACTTAGGACATGGCATATAGAATTATATGAGCTAACTAGACTTAATCAAACTAGCCCAACCTCTGAAAGGAAAAACAAGATAGCCCAGATCACCAAACTCATGCACCAGCAAGCACTTGACACGCTTAGCGCATACATGCAGAGACTCAAAATCAACCATTACATGCAGGGCAACAAAGCGAGCAAACTATTAGCGCAAAGATTAAAAAATAGACAAGCAAACCAAAAAATATCCCATC
This sequence comes from Pelobates cultripes, assembly GCA_933207985.1. Lineage (NCBI taxonomy): Eukaryota > Metazoa > Chordata > Amphibia > Anura > Pelobatidae > Pelobates > Pelobates cultripes. Next base: position 141,127,697 of record OW240920.1, on the reverse strand, counting down.
TTACAGACCAATTGGGAACCAAAACGTCAACCCCAAAAGGCATAAGCGAAGTGTTCGCTGCATACTACTCATTCCTGTATAACATACAGGAGGACACACAGACCAGTCACCCGACAGGCCTTAGTATACGGCAATACTTAGATGGGGTGAAGCTTCCCAAGATCACACCTCAGCAACTGTCAGACCTGGTTGTACCAATAGAAACCCAAGAGGTCGAGGATGTGATCCGAGAACTCCCTACAGGGAAGTCCCCGGGTCCGGACGGGTTCGACAACCAATACTACAAGACATTTAGCTCGACACTAGCGCCATATCTAGCAAGACTGTATACAGACGCAGTCCAAACAGGCGAGCTTCCCCAAGAAACACTAGCCGCTCACATTATAACACTGCCTAAACCCAACACAAATCCGACGGTACCACAAAACTTTCGCTCAATATCCCTTCTAAATACTGATGCGAAAATATTCGCTAAATTGTATGCAAACAGACTGGGAGCAATTCTATCAAATATAACCCCTCCATACAGGGAATAAGGATAGGAGGAACGGAGTATAAAACGAACTTGTTTGCGGACGACATTTTACTCACACTTATACAACCGCAGATGTCACTACCGAACCATTTAAGGGAAATCCACCTTTATGGAGAGCAGTTGTACTACAAGCTCAATGTCACAAAAACTCAGGCCATGGGGATTGGGGTACCACGACACACTATAGACCAGTTGAAACTCGCGTTCCCACTAGACTGGAGGGAAGACCACAACACATTCCTGGGACTGAGAATACCGAAAAACCCGGGGAGGATCTTGGATCTCAACTATGGGAAATTACTGGGAGAAATTAGAGCAACCATGAAGAAATGGGATGACAAGTACATGTCCTGGATAGGGAGATTGGCAGTGGTGAAAATGATGGCGCTGCCCAAATTTCAGTATTTAATTAGGACACTACAGATCCATGTACCAAACACATACCTGAAGCACTTACAGCAGACCATCAATAGCTTTGTGAGGGCGTATAAAAAAATACAAGTAGCCACAAGGGTACTTACAAAAACTATTGCACAGGGTGGGCTGGGACTACGAGAGGTGCAAACATATTACAGAGCAGCACTTCTAGCCACGATCTTGCAAGCACACACAGCCCATAACCCACCACAGTGGGTGGAGATGGAGTCGACATTGACATGCCCCAAGGGCCTCAGATACCTCTGTTGGATACCACACAGACAGAGACTGCCGCTCCCTGACATGCCCGACACCACAAACTGGGATACACAGACAAGTGGACATTGGCCACCCCTATATACAGCTTACACATAGCGCACCCCACTTTTGATCACCGACTATGGATCATGACCGGGTGCACGACGGACAGACACCTATACAATCAGGGACAGATGAGACAATTCCCAGAATTGCAACAGACACACAACCTACCACAAAGAGCGATGTTCTCATACATACAATTAAAGGGAATACTGTCCCACTCCACTACCCTGTATATCCCAAATAACACAGAACGAGTTGAAAGAGTATGCGAATCCATGTCCTTACCCAAAAAAACACTTTCGCTATTGTACACAATACTCAACGACCTAAACCAAACGAAGACAGACAACTTCAGGGAGGCATGGCACAAAGACATGGGCACAGTCTCACTGAGGGACAATGGAGAAAAGCCTTCTTGGCACACAAGGGTAGGTCGAGATGTGCATCCCACCTAGAACTAATGCGCAAGATACAATACCGATGGTACCTGGTGCCGACCAGACTAGCAGCCATCTACCCCAACTCCTCAAAGACCTGCTGGAGGTGCTCGAGAGAAGAGGGTACAATGCTCCATATATGGTGGGCCTGCCCAGCCATTAGGGTATATTGGGAATCAGTAGAGGAGATAATCCAAGGGGCACTACACACCAAAGACAAACTAAGTCCAGAAAGAGCCCTATTATTCATATCACTAGAAACACAAACAAAAGCGAAAGCGGGCCTGTTATACCACATACTGATAGCAGCCAGCTATTAATAGCCAGAAGCTGGAAACAGACTCAGATCCCGGAGAGACATAACCTAATACACCAGATCTTGCTAAACCTAAACTACGAAAACAAAACAAACCAACAAATGCGACCAGCAAAACACATGGAGGAAGCTAGACACGAATGGGAAACATTTCTTAGACAAGAGGGGAGAGAAGAAGGGGCAAAAACAGACAGAGAAACTGAAGGGCAAAAAGGGGAGGAAGGGAGAAATGATGGGCAGCAGCACACACTATAAACCAACATATCAGAGCCAGAAAGGGCCTCTAGAAAAAAAAAAAAAAAGCAAGCACATTTTAATGAAGGTTGTATAAATGAGCAAAATACACTTTAAAATAATGTACTCATACAGCCTTTACTTTTTACAATGGACTGTATAAAATAAATGTTATAATGGAAAAAAAAAAAAAAAAGGGTTACTGCAACTCTTAAAAAATAAATAAAAAGGAAATTATATATAAATATCTAATTTCGAACGTACTGTTGGGCATTAGCACTTAGATCCCTTCCCTTATAAATATAGTGAAATAAGAATAACTGACCTGGAATCCAGCGCCAGCAGAAGCTCCCCATACTGATTTACGCACCCCACCTGATGTCAGTCCCTCTCTTATGAGGTCCTCATAGAGTAGAATATGAATGGACCATTCTCCCAAGAATGCATGTGCATGCTCTGAGCTGCATAAGGAGAGGTGGGGGCTGGACAAACAAATACTAATAAATTGATGGATCACAGCAGAGATGCACTGGCGACAGATTTATTTATTTCTTTTTACACAGAATGGGCTGCTTGCGTCCCATATGGTGGGGGGTGCAACTAGCCCCCGGCACAGATCTGCAAAAATATCTGTATGTAAACAGAAAAACTGCAATACAGATTCCTTCCACCATGATCACTTCTGGAAGCAGACGCGGTCACGGTTGTTGTAGTAAACCTTTAAGACTCCTGTACAGTTGCTGATATGAAGCCTATGTTTCATAATAACAATAATCGACCAATCAGTGACAACCCATTCACTAAACTGTCTTAAAAGGAAATGTAGCTTTTGCAGGCCAGTTTTGTGAATGGGAGTCACTGATTGGCTGAGAGCATCAGCTGACTGCTCTCAGCCAATCAGTGCCGCCCCTGCCTGGCAGCACTCTGCACTTCCTGAATCTAAAATTTCACAAGCTGATTGCCACCTGGGGGGGGGGGAGTGGACATCGCCGCTGGAGGCAACTTTGTGGTTATACAGTTGAAACATCTTCAGCTACTTACCTGAAGCTAGCAATGATGTCCCTCTGCGCTGGATCAGGGTCCGCCCATGCTCCCCCACCCACCCCCTGATGTCAGCAATGGGCACGTGCCAATCTGACCCAGAGGGTCCTTGAGGACGCCCAGCGTCAGATGATGGACCAAAAGTCCGTTATGAATCCGGGAGCCCCCCAGTGGCTGTCTGGTAGACAGCCACAGAGGGCAGACTTAGAGATGCAATGTAAACATTCTCTGGAAATGCAATGTTTTACATTGCAGCACTAATTGCAAAAGGGTCACAGCACCCAGACTACTTCAATTAGCTGACGTGGTCTGGGTGCCTACAGTGTCCCTTTAATATGTATTTAAAGAAAAAATGTGGGTGGACCTGATCGGTAGTGCCCAAAAGGCATAATAAAAAAAAATACATTGTCACTAATAGGGTTACAGTCATCCTTTAAAATAAGCGTTACTTTGCGGTAAATAGAGATAAGTTTCCACGTTAATCTCTCCGCCAGGGCAATACCTCCACTCATGCTTCAGATGCCAATAAAAAGTAAAAATATATTTTACATTATTATTATTTATATAGTGCCAGCAAATTCCGTAGCGCTGTACAATGGGTGAACATTAGATATAAACATTAAACAGCTGCAGAAATGAAATGAATATTGAAAAATAAATGTATTGGATTCGAGCTTGGTAGAATATACCCGCACGTGGCAGAGAGGTTTTATTCAGAATACAAGGAGAACAGGATGCAAGGGTTTTTCCTAGGCTATCTAACATTCTTTTGTTCAGCTGAAAACCGAGTGCACAAGTGTAGTAAATCTTTCATACATGCTATAAAATCCTTTTATTTGGTTTTAGTGGTTGGGCCAAAAAACTTACAGCTGGAAGGTTTAATTTCTCGAACAATAGCGGCATTCTTTGTGCACTAATTGTGGTGTTTGCTCAGTATGTAGAGGGGGATTAAAAGCTGTTCCGTGATGTTATGGAACAAGGAGGAACGGGGGTCACCTTTCACCCACGACATAGGGCACAAACCATAATTGAATAGCGCAACTTGTAACGGTCAGACTAAGGATCCTGACCGTCTTCAAAAACATGTGCAGACAGTTCAATCTTTAAAAACAAAGGATCCTTGTCACGATTGTAATTAATTACTATTCATTGTTAGTATTTGGAAAGTGTCTACATTTCCCACAGTGCTGTACAATGGGTCCTTACGACATGAAAGTAAATTTGAATGCGTAAGTTAGAAAAAAAAACACATAAAATATTCAATAACAGATAGTCCTGGCTCTATGATGGCAGGGACCAAAACCTGGTCTTTCTTTCTTAATCCCTGCCAACATTGTCTGACTTCATGGACTGTTTTAAAAAAAAAATAAAAAACATTTTGGGTGCTGTCCATCACCTTCCTTTCTGTGCAATCAAGTGAGACAATCCTATACAGGAAGACCCACGGACCAATATTTGAGAGTCGCAGAAACCTGGCGATAAAATTAAAGGAACTACAGTGTCAGGAATCCCAACACTATAGTGTTAAACTACCCCACCCACCACACACTGCGCCAATCAGCATCTCCTTATAGAGATGCATTCAATCAATGCATCTGTATGGGGAATGCTCAGTGTCTGCATGCACTGTGCAGCACTGACATAGGAAGCACCTCTAGTGTCCATCTGAGTCACTGCCACTAGAGGTGTTACTAGGCAGTTACTGAAAAGTGTTACATCTTTAAGGTGTATCCTCGATCAGAATACTACCTCTACAATGCTCAGATTATAGTAACCAACAAACAGAGCTCTTCAATGCAAACAATGCAGAGGCTTCTAACAATATGTATGTAACAAGGCATCATTGGTGTTGCAACTAGTACTTAATGACTGAAGCTTTTCCAAGAAGCGGTGTTTGTGACTGAGGTTTCTTGGAATGTTTGCTCAATTAGGAGCACCTACACATATTATTTATTGGCGTAGGCAGGAATTTCTTCTGATACCCTATATGTATGCATAGCACATTATTATTTATGAATAATGTATTTAAATATTGGGGACAGAATTTTTTTTTAACTTTTAATAACAGAAAAAAAAATTGTATTTTTGCTGATAATTTCTACACAATAAATAGATGGTTAAAATGCCTCATATGCCTAGAATCGTAATTACTTTTTGGAAGTTATAAGACAAATATTGCAAAGAGTGAATTAATTATGGTTTTAACGCTACATCTTTGCAAAAACTTTGATAGCAGTGACAGGATCCAAAACTGTAAAACAAAAATATATATTTGTGGAAAGTAGACCCCCCCCCATGTATTTACGTAAGAACTTTTCATTTAAACATTTCGTCAACCTCTTTGCCAAGTATGCTAGATATGCTGTAAAAACTACATGTTTGTATTCTGCTACTATTCGAGAGGACAACATTATCTCACACGTAGACCTTTGCCATATTTTTGTGAAATTTTTGCATTAAATAACAGACATGCCAATTTGCCACGGCGATCAGATGCCTTGGTGGGGCTATTGCCGCATTACTGGTAAGAAGTCTGGCAATTGCTGGGATTCAGACCAATCAGACAGACAAAACTTTGGTGGGGGGATAGCAACAGTATGGCAGGCATAGTTGTCTCATGACATACAGTGTACAAAGCCTGTCACAATGGGTTAATAATAAAACAATACATGATCATTATAAAATTATCAAAACTTTCATACCTGCTAGATCTTCTTTAGAGGAGACTAGACGCGGAGAACTGTTTCCAGGCTCAATTCTTAATGACAATCTAAACAAAACAAAACATATCAAAATAGTTAATGGTGGAAATACAACAGGAACATGGTGATTAGCATGGAAATACTTTGACAGCATCATGGTATCAGTGCTTAAAGTGGAATGTTTACTAGTTGTCTTTCTGTAAATCAGTTTTCATCCCTGGGTTTGTGAAAGACAATAAGTTTTGACATGTGGAACTGGGCGGTAGAAACCCATAATACGATACAATACAGCACACACCTCTCGCCCTACAATCTTCATTTTTAAATGTCTACCTTCCTCCAGGGAAGAAACAGAACTGATTGACATTTTTTTTTTTTGGAGGGTGTGCTCCCTATCGAGGGGCACCTGACTCCCCTGCTGAGTCCTAAAGGGCCCCTGCACTGTTCACTTGTACCCAGGCAATACATGGAGTACACATATTTTTTGGGTCAATAAAATACACCTCCTTATGATGACCCCTTAGGTGGATGCCTATTGTGGAGAGCCAGACTCGAGCTCCAGAAAGGGTATACTAGGGGCACCAAATTGTCACCCTAGGTTGTGAAGGAGTGACCCTGGTGTTTCTCCATATTCACTGGTCTGTAATTTGAGCAGTGTTATTGGGACACGTCCCCTTTAAGAGGCGCACCGTTATAGTTGCAACATACGTGTTCTGTGTGTCTGTTGAGTTGATTGGATGTCTGCGTAGTGGAGACACAGCCTGGTTCACCACTCATTTTAGGGGTTTTCTTTGTATTCTAATCATTTTAGGGATTCCCTTGTATTTGAAAAATCTCCCAGACAAAGGAACAGCATAAAAATACTCAGGCACCCAATTCGCAAGTACCTGGGAAGAGGTTTCTCCCAATTACCATCAGCTCTACAACCTCTGTGCAGATGAGCTCAGTCCATAATTGAAGGTGGATCTACATCTGTGGAGTTTCAGAATAATCTGTCTAAGTCACTCTTATCCTTGTTATCATTCAGTGAGGGTTCATACCCGCTCTACGTTGTGTGCAGGGTGTACTGACCGCTTGGACTTCTTCAGGTTAGGTCCATTTGGAGCTCACTTTGGGAATTTGGCTGGTCCCTCTGTGGGTTTGGGTTATCCTCTGGTCATAACGAAATGCCATGTACTATCAAGGTGTATGTTAAGGCAGCAATTAGTGATGTGCATTGTGACTGTGCAGAACTCGCTCATTAAGTTATTCTTGATGTTGTTATGTGTTTCCAATACGATCATTAATCATTTCTGATTTCACGCACAACCCATATACAGTAATTAGCACAGAAAGGCAAAGCAGTTTATTTGTTTTCAATTTATGTAATGTGCTCTGGAAATAGCTCCCAATTTTGATGTGGGACAGGCCACATCCCAGTCTATGGGCACTAAACAGGTCCAGCACACGGAATCCCCCATTTTCTATGAAGCTTGCTTGAATCATATTTCATTATGTCCAGGTAGAGTTATGTGCTTTGAAACAATTGAGATTTGGAATGAATAAAATTACGGGTTAGCAGAATCTCTTAATCAGAAAAAAGATCGAACAATGCCATCATTTGGAACCTTTAACATGACCTCATAATTTTGTAAAGACTACATTTAAAAGCACAAAAAAACATTCCCTATTACCTTTATACATTATGAACAATGGCCACTTTCCATGGGTTTGTGTATCCCCATGGCAGCCTTCTAGTAAATATTTACAGGACTTGGAAGACAATGAATTAGCTGATGTGCATTTTGTGGCACACCCCCCCTCCCCCCAAATGTTCCAAAATCAAAGTGCAACATGTAAAGACAAACAAAGAATTTTCCTGTACCAGGCAGACCTAGAAACAGTACACATATTAAACAAATGTTAAGCTCTACGCTGGGCTTGGCATTCACCATCAGGTGCCAATAGGAAAGTAAACGTAATGGAAAGACAAATTATGCTAATGTTTCTATGGGTAGTGCCAGCCTGTAGGAGGTTTTTTTGTTTTTGTTTTTCTTCAAAGAGTTAGGTAAAGGAGAGAAAGGTCTGCCCAGCGACAATTGAAGTCTAGCGTGCCTACTGGTAAACAGCAGGATAAAATACTTCACTATGGAGGCCAACATCAGGGTGGTCTTCATATCACTGAGCAGTGTAATTCAAAAAGCTCCAACATACAGTGTGTGCTAATAGCTCTAGAAGTGAAACCTTTGTATTTCTACCATAAGTTTGCCCAGAAATGTATGCTGGATTTGCATTATTAACCAACATTTTGGACAAACTCTAAAAATTGTTTTTAAATCTTCATCTTGTACACATTCTATAGGTTTGAGGGTGTGAGCATTGACCAGTAATAAGACTGTGTTGTTATTCACAATGCTTGATACATCTTAAGTTGTGTACTCTGTGACATGTGTCCACACTTCAGATATTTCAGGACAGTTACACAATGTAACCTATTGTATATATTAGAGAGGAACTCATGCTTCGGGCTAATATTGTATGTGTTTTAGTGTGTGTCTGCCTCTTTAACTCTGTCTTGACAAGCTGTAAAACAGACCTTTGCAATGTCTCCCAGGGAGCAGTCCGTGTAGGCAGAGGAAATCCTGACAATGTCATAGAACAGTAAGTGAAATGTATTTCTTGCATTTGCGGCAAAGCCATATAATCAACCCAAAACAAACATAGCAAAGCATCAACAAGACTCGTAACCCAAGCCAGCCTTATCCCATCTGCTATCTCAATTCCCATCAAGAGTAACCAGGACATTTGTAAAGAGTGAAATATTCTGCAACGAACGAGCCATCAAATCCACAGTACAGATATTATACGTATCCAATGCAATCTGTTATAGCCAGTGTGGCTCTGAAAATACAAGGTCTGGTCATTGCCACTGGAAACCAGACCAGTGTGGGAACATGGAATGTGAACGCCACTGAATGCCAGACTGCTGTGGAAACATGGAAACATCTTAAACAAACAGTTATTAACAACCGTTAATTATGTAAATGGATCATTCTGAGAAGACCGAGGAAAAAAGTATTGCTATTTTAGTTCCCAAGGTTCACTTGCAATAAATAATTATGTGGTAGGCATTGCCAACCCTTTTGGAGAAAGGAGAGACGCAGATTTTAAGAGGTTCAGGGTTGGATAAGCCTAAAGGGATGGTCGGTATGTACTAAGGGCTGGGTCTGCTCTGGTGGCCATATCTGTGACTGCACAAAGACCATAAAGAGATATATTTTCCCTTGTAACCAAGGGTTGGCTCATATTGACTCAGTCAAAACACAATTACCAGATTTGCCATAATAAAACCCCAAAACAGAATAAATTAGTTTGCATTAAGAAAGCAGTTAAGATAAAATTTAAGTGTAGTTGATTTCATCATTATGTCAAGACGTGAAACTTTTCGCTTGTTGCTAAACTATAACTTCAACTGCCAGCCCCAGCACACCTGGTGATATCACCTGGATAAGTCATGGGTAACCAATATTATAACCATCCTATGTTTTGTTCTTCTGTTTTATTCCTAAGTTGTTAACCTTTAACCTCTTGTTAAATCAAGGCACACTGATGATCTCATATTCCGAGGACAAGGATGATTTATGAGTAGTTTCCACTGCCTGGGTAAAATGAGTAAATCCCCCGATTTGGCCAAGTCATATTTATTCAGATAATAGTCAGTGTAAAATGTTCATAAGTACCTTCAGGATTATGTTCTGGCTCAGACACACTCAATCATACACAAATAAAGAGGCTATCCAATGTCCTGAGACCATTTGAGGACAGAACGTCTGCTCACTGTGAATGAGATGGCCTGCTTTAGCAAGTCTGGATTACATGACAATATTTCCAGTCTGAATTCTAAGAAAATGGTTTATAAGGGGGCCAGAATGTGGCTCCTGTGAAATACAGCCGTAGGGGGACACTAGATAAATCCAGCTAACATGCTTTCACAATGCTGAAGAAGTGTGGGGTTTGAAAAGAGATAATTCGAAGACCACAGAGAATTATTTACCATCTGGAATGACTAAAATAATCTCACTCTCGCTATATATATATATATATATATATATATATATATATATATATATATATATATATATATATATATATATATATACACACACACACACACACACACACACACACACACATACATATATATATATATACACACAAAAAAACAAAAAACATTACAGTCTCCATATGCTGGCAGATGAAAACTACTACATTTTTTTTTTTTTTTTTGCCACAGTTTCTAAACGTTTAGAGTTAGACAGTGTGATCAGAAGTTGGGCTTGTGATCCGTCATTTCAATCTGATACATGTAACAGGATTTAGAAATCACTGAGGAGAGCCCTGATCTCTGGGACAGAGCATTCAGGTTAAATACACAATGTTGTATTCACCGTGCCACTAATAATTTATTAACAGTAGCCAACATTAGGCTCTGACATATTGGCATACGGCTGTCATTATTACAGATAATAATTTGAGTATCGGTGTAACCTGCATCCCAAGACATGAGTTTCAATCAGACACTACATTAGGAGTCCCAATCTGTACTCAATGTAGAAACATCTTCTCTGACACTCTCCGGTTAGTTCCTCGGCATGGTGCCACCACTTTGTACAGGATACTGGGTAGATGGCCTGCAATGTCATCTGATTTTGGTCAGTTACCGTATGATGTTTAGGACAACGTGCAGGCATAATGTTTGCTTTCTAGTGGAATTTGGAGGAATTTGCACTCACAACAAGTAATGACAAATTCCCCTTAATATAAATACTTCTCTTACGGAGATCTGTGCAGCTTGCTAAGAATGAGTATACTGAGCAATACTCAAAGGATTAAGCATTTATTTACGATTTCTATTACATTTCATAGACAAGATATGATATTCATAGACTAAATATCATACAGGCAGGGCCGGCGCAACTATAAGGGGGTGCATTGGTCCGAGGGGCGCAATTTTCAGGCTGACTGGCATGAAGGAAACACTCACCGCTGCCTTCCTGCCAGTCACTTCATGTAGTGTGGCCGAATGGACCACGGTAGAGGATCTTCTGTTTCCTCTACCCAGTCTAACAGGAAGTGCAATGAACAGCTTCCTGTCAGACCAGCTAGAGGATACAGAAAATCCTTTACTGCAATCCACTCGGCCTCGCTACAAGGAGGGAAGCAGGAGGGAAGGAGGAAGAGACACACAAAAGGGCTGGAGGTAGGAGAAAGAGACACACAGAGGGGTGGGGGTAAAAGATATACAAAATAGGCTGAGGGGGAGGAAGAGACAAACAAAATAAACAGGGACCAGAGACATACAAAAGGGGCTCTGGGGGGACGACGACACACAAAGGGGCTTGGAAAGGGGTAAAAAGATACAAAAGAAGCTGGGAGAAAAAGAGACAAAATGAGCGGGGGAAAAAGAAACACAAAAGGAGCAGGGGAAAAGAGACACGTGGGGTGGATCAAGGGAAAAAGAGACACACAGAGACTGGAAGAAAGAGACACACAGAGGGGCGAAAAAGACACACAGAGGGGCTAAGCGGGAGTAAGACACACAAGGGGGAAAAACGGGGATAAGATACACTAAGGTGTAAGACACAAAAGAAGGGATAATAAACACAACAGGGGGTTAAGACACAAAAGAAGGGATAATAAACACAACAGGGGGTTAAGACACACCTGTGATGGTGCACTTTTTGGAGGCAGCAAAATGAATCTTTGTCTTTGCACCGGCCCTAGATGCAGGGAACACAAACAGTTAACTCTTCCATTAAAGCACTCCTCTGTCCCACGTATGCAGTGTGGGGGTTGTGTGAGGTTCTGTAAATAAGACTATCTAATAACTCTTGTTATTTTAAGGACACACAGAGATGGCTGCTTCAGGTTTAATCCCTTAAAGCCAGTCATTCTCACGGCTTCATTTTTGTTTAGTTTCCTCGTGTTACCTTTTCAGAAAAAAAGGAACCAGAGCTGTGTCAACAAGAAAAATCTACACAAATAGTTTTTTGGGGGGCAGAGGGTGCAGGAAAGTCAGCAAGCGTTTTTTCAGGTCATGTTCTGGGTGTAGTTTCCATGCAGTTAATTCTATTAGTCTCTTTCTAAGGCATATTTTTACTACTATACCTGTATCTATGTAGAGTATCCGAGCTCCGGAACCAGCACCACTGCCAGGACTATAACTGCCTGATCTACAGTAACGGTCACTGAAAGGTGGGATTAAACCGATTACTGCCTACATTACAAAGCTGAACTAAAAGCAACTAGAGTTTAGATTTCTGTGATTACTAGTGAATGAGTGGAAATATCTCAGCTAGTTTTCCCAGCGCTGCTGTTCCCTGAAATGTGGACCTCCCGATAATTCCCATTTTGTATTGTGAGGACGGTGAGCAGGGCTTTCTGTGGGATCCGCACAGATGATGTAGGAGGACGTGGAAACATTCTACTGTCACAAGAATGGTAAATACAGATTGACAGGTCCTACATCCTACAGGAGATGTGTTTATTTTAGGTAGAATTTCCCTCTAATGCTATTGGAAGGAACGAAAATAAAGTAGACTGAAGAGTGCCAAAATTAGATACTGATCCTGTGAGGTTAAAACAAACAGTATATAATGAGCTAAAGCTCAGGGTATAAAGAACATTATGACTCTCTTCTCCTCTATCCTTCCAACACTTCCTCTTATAGGAAACCACGCGGGTCACTAATATATGCATTTCACGCAGCATCAAAGGACAGCTATAGGAAGGGAATCCAGCGTCCCAGAATAAATTCTCATTCCTGTGGTTTTCGGAGGGATCGCTAGCTATGCACAAGCGATAGTTCTCTGATTTAATACGGCTCTAACCCTAGGGCAAAGAGTTTACTTGGCCAAAATATAATACTCTACATAACTGGGTAAAAATTACAAAACAGTAAAAGAAAAATAATTTATTTGCACCAATTCGAATTCAATGTCCGTGAGATATATATATATATATATAAAAAAAAGACAAGATGCAGTGCCACAAAAAGGGATACCAAGATGGAAGGCAGCGATTATTATACACATGAAAAGGCCATTCTTCTACGTATGATAAATAAGCAGGTTCTTCATTCAGGCTAAGAATAAATCTATACATATGGGATGAATTTGGCAGGGGCATTTCCTGTTTAATTCCCCTCGCATAATATAAATCGTATGCACAATCTGAACAGTGTAACTCTTCACAGAATGTATATACATTTTGCTTCTGTACGCAGCAAGGGGTAGAATTTAACATACCAAGGCCTCTGCACTCAAGAAATGCCATTTTTAACTCACCAAGGCCAAGAAAACTGCCCAGAGGCGTGTTAACGCAGCTCTACTTACACAGTTGGGGAAGGTGTTTGACTCAAACAATATGGAGGCCAATATTATTCCTGTGAGGGGCGACGCCATGCCGATGAATGGTCATCTCTGACTGTAAATTAGTTTGAGCAATAGTCCTAAAACTGGAATGTGCTTCATGTTCAAAATATGGCCTCCATGTTAATATTTTGGGATAAGCTTTTTAAATAATGTAATATTTTTGGCTAAACTTATAAAATCAATTTTTCTATATATATATATTATAAAATATATATATATATATATATATATATATATATATATAGTTATATATATAGTTATATATATATATATAGTTATATATATAAAAACATTACAAAATGAAAATATTTTCCATAATATTAAATTCCAAAAATATTAAAATCGGGGATATAGTTGGCACTATATAAATTATAACAGTAATAAAACCAAAATAATTTGCCTAATTTTTACAGGCACGGGGCACTGAGTTCATTAGTTCCATGAACCCTTTTCAGACGTGCACCACGCCACAGAATATATACTCCCAAGCGCAGCCGACCAGGCTCCAGATAAAATATCGAATTTACTGGACCATTAAAATAGTAGCCACAACCACAGGAAAGAACACAGGAGTGCTCTGCTGCAAAAACTCTTCAATAAATGCGTTACGATATAAGTATATTACTATCAAAATAAATGGCACAATGTAACAGCACGGTGCAGGTTATACTAAATTAGATTTTACATGGTGTGTTAGATCTGTGGTGTACCTTTCAAAGGAACACTAAGGTGTGTGTGTTATATTTATATCGGTAAATACCGGCACTCCTGGATCCGTACAGCACATTGATTTATTGTCACAAGTCAGTCAACGTTTCAGTTCCTAGCTTGAAACTTTCATCAGCACATACATTTTTTTCATTTATTTTTTCATATATATATTTCTTCTTTAAAAACATAACTATAATCCAGTATCCAGACAGTGAGTATTGGGGAGCTATGGTGCAAGCGTGATGATCCAATGCAGAAGCTGATTTTAGCTGCGTGTAATGATGCTGAATGTGTAGTTTTTTGAAAACGTAAGTCTTACAATGAAATGCCTCTAGTGGCTGTCTGTCTGTAGGTTTTTGACCAAATGTAAACATTGACTCTTCTCAGGTACTGCAATGTATTTACATTGTCTGAGAAAAGGGACTACCACTATACACCAAAACTACTACACTAAGAAGCGGTGGTTTTGGAATTTAGAATATTCCTTTAAGGGATGAATGTTTGAAAACTGCTGTGGAAGTGCAACAGGTATGCAATATCAGCCAATCAGTCCAACAAGGATGCCAAGTGGAAAATCACAGCAGATTGGTCTGTAATTTAAAAAAAAACCATGAGATCCTACATTCTAGTAAACTCAGTGGTCAGTAAAAGACACAGGGAGAGATCGATACCCCATCATTTAAAATGGCTAGTAAAGAATACTTGATTTTTTGGGAATGTGGCTGTTGGCCAGGCTATTACAGGAAATGTTAGGTGACCTGCTGATAACTATCGTTGGAACTGAAAATGTAATTTAGAATGAGATCAAAGTGTCTTAGTTACCTAGACTGATTTATTGTAGTTTAAAAGACACATTACATGGAGTTTTATAAGCTTATGCACTCAGACAAACCAGTTATATACAGAAATATATAATATCACCTAAAAATAGCGCTATTGTGATAAAAAAGAGGGTCAAATGGACTATCCCTACTAAACAGATACCTAAAACCAATTTAATTTGTAAATACTCCACAGATAACAAATATAAATGTCACACACTCCTGAAACCACAATCACAATAGACGCTGTCAATGTACACAGTTATTGTGGTATTGGTTTAAAGTCACATTAAATTACAATTTAACATGTAGAAAGTTTGCCCTATGACTATACCAGCCGTTTCCATAGACAGATGAACTAAACCCTTACACAGATGATCTGTTTGTGAATCCAAACGGGATTTGCACATGAGATTCATATGGTGAGAATTCAAAGGTTTATTCTGCAAAAATAGGCCTAAACCACCTCACATTGGAAATCATTGGAGGGTTTTAAATGTCAGTACCATCCATAGCAAGGTACGGCTCTGCTAAAATGATCAATTCACTGCCCCAATGTAAAGAAAACAGCTGGTCTCATGGACATTCTGCACAGATGACTCATATACAACACATCATAGCTCCATGTCTGCTACTTTAATGTATGGACCAGTGATGACTAAACCTTTGCACCCAGGTGGCTTCTGAACTACGTTTCCCATGACTCATCAAAAAATGATAATTTTACAGTTTAGGGATGCCAAGAATTGCCATCACGGTTATCTACATTTTGACCCCTTTGTAGAACACAAAACCACAAACACAGTTTATAGTAATAAAAAGTTTTAAACGTTATTTTGGGGGTAGAACTTACTTATAATTGTCATCTTCCACAAATTTTTGGAGTTCTTCAATGTATCGCACAGACTTCAAATATTTCTGCACATGGGGCAGTGTCGCAAGGTGGTCTGTGGAAGTAAGAGAATAATTAATGTCCAATCAAAAACAGCTTCCAGTTCAAATAATATTAAATCACATTGAATCACCCGCAGGGGCAGCTGTTTGGGTAGAACAGCAACACTTTCATGACATTATTTTTTACACAAATGTTCATAAACATGTCCTACACAGCAAACAAATACAATCATGGAGCAGGTACCCAAAAACTGACATTTGGAGTGAGATAGGGGGACAACTAAAAGTTCTATACCTAAAGGCACCTGAGATGGGAATCTGGCCCTCGCTGTGCCAGGACTGAACTTGATTGTGATGTGAAATACTAGTTATTTTATATACTTTTAAAAGAAAACAGAAAATGTCAGAAAAAGACAAAAAAAAAAATAAAAGTTAACACAAGTTAAGGTGAGTTCACCATATGGATGTGCCTTATGGTCAGTCATGTTTAACAGATTTATTTGCTCACAAAGCCCTTTAATTGACTCATGCTGGCGTCTCAAGCAGATGATTCAAGAAACGTATTAAAGTGACTCTGACATTCTCTAGCACATTACAAGACTATAACTATATATGTCTATAACGTATGTGGAGCAATTTGTAAGCAGAAATTGCAGAAAACCGTCCCAGCTAACTTTTGACTTGTCCTGGGCACCCAGCATTGCCACCCCTGTCTCTTCCTTGCAATGTGAAATCATGATATATTATATCCAATGTTTCAAAGCTACAAATAGCTGATTTAGGAAAACAAATCTAACCACAGCTATTTTGGTCTAAATTGTGCAATTATCTGGTCGATTCCCATTTTGGTGAATTACTCTGACATACTCTGATTAAATGCTGACATTATATGCTTCCTACAATATTTATTTATCTGCAATCAGGAGCTGACACGTAACATTAATGACACAACTCAAGATAATCACTGACGCAATTCACAATGGCTGCTTCCAAAAAACCGTCAGGTGGGAGTTACATACAAACGTGATAACGGCGTATTGCCGTGAATTTCTAGCAGTCGAAGAGTAAGTGAGCAATAACAGACAGAGTCCTGTTAAATGATTGTATGAATTCTGAAACAGGTTTTATGTTGCTCAGCAGTCGTAATCTTCATTACACAAAACTCTTCCTGCCCTACACCTGACCAAACAGCGCAATACGGGAACTTGTCCAGAAGGCTCTGTATTTATGTCAGCTACCTTTGGCCCCAGATCTCAATCAGTCTTTCGTTAAAGCAATACATCTTAAATCGTCTGCTAAGTCAGTTCTGCTAAGTCAGTTCCGTTTGCACAAATGAAACTCTCACAAAGGACTTTTGTGGTCTTGGGACATCTGCAATTGCTTTCATATAGTAAGGAAATTCAGTTTTCCGCAATTCTTTCTCCACGTTAGCTGTTATAAACCCTTTACGTGGCTGGGCAATGGGTGGCACAATGCAGCCACGGACATTGAGGAAACCTTGAATATAAGGCTGGCAAAACAAATTAAACGGACAATGGCCATGCTGTATTAACACATTATCGTTGACAAAGCGCGTACATAGGGTCAAGATCCATTTTAATGTTTGTAATGACTTAACAAATGACACATTTTATAACAATGATTTTCATTCTGATTCATACACATATCCTTTTCACCATATACAGCAAGGAGTCTTATGTTTTAAGACTTCATTTCCTGTAATCCACTGCTGGAATGATGGGGATTGTAGTCTGGCCATTCATACAGCACATGGTGAGCTGCCATGTTTAATATCACGCAGCAGGCTGTTAGCGGCTACACTGGACTTACATTCCAGTAACATCGGAAGAGTCTCTGTGTCTGTTTCATGTTTATTCTCCACATTTACTGACCCTGGAGTTCCCTTCTTTGGCTGCTGGACAGACTGTGCTTGTATCTCTGGGGTCAGTGTTAATACACGGGTGGGAGCAGAGTCCTCTCGGAATTCTCTGCAACCAGTGCATACATGTTTATTTTGGTGTTGTTACCATGGATATGGAGAGCCCGCTGTGATCTTCAATTGAGTGAAATCAACTGATTAATTTCATTTACGGAGTACAAAAATTTAAAAAAGCCTAATCAAGTGGTAATATAAAGGGAATCTCTGAATCCAAACATGTAGGACATTTTTAAATGGATGCTTGTGTTTTTTGCAAATGAAGTTTCAGGAACATTGTAATCAACAACACAAACATATGGATATTGTCAATGACAAAACGCTCTGTTAATGATATACAATGATGTAAATGTTCAAAGACAAAACAAAACAAATCAATAAATCAAGTAAATTCAATAATATATAATCCAGTAATGCAGTGTATGAACTACAATCAATTAAACCATCCACGATGCGCACACGGAACCAGAAGCGATGGTTTTCTTATTCCGGTGTGGAGAGTAAGCAGTAACATGTTATAGTATGGCTTCCATTTCAAACAGGGGATCGTCTGTCGAAAAGAAGACTGCCCAACGCACCTTGTACTAGTAGGGAACAATTACTGGGCAGTCTTATCATATACATAACAATATCCTTTCGTTCGTACTATCATTGACATTTATGTAGCGCCAACTTATTCTGCATGCCAGTAGGTGATAAGGATAGCGGGGAGTCCTGAGTGGAGGAGGTGATCAGTATCAATTTGATAAAAATGAGTATTTCTAGACATTGACCAATATGGAACACTTAATGTGTTCTCATAAATCCTTTCCCATTCTACATCTGTAAGGGTACCCATCCATCAAGTGGTGCCCATTATGGATCAACATCAGATAAACTGAAAAGACAAGTTTTTTTTTTTTTTTTTAAGATATCCTTTAAACAGATCTTGTCAAAGACAGGTATGTACTGCATTGCAGACACAGATACACTCTGCCTTCTCACACACTACCAGACACACATATACACTCTGCCTTCTCACACACTACCAGACACACATATACACTCTGCCTTCTCACACACACTGCCAGACACACAGATACACTCTGCCTTCTCACACACACTGCCAGACACACAGATACACTCTGCCTTCTCACACACACTGCCAGACACACAGATACACTATGCCTTCTCACACACTACCAGACACACATATACACTCTGCCTTCTCACACACACTGCTAGACACACAGATACACGCTGCCTTCTCACACACACTGCCAGACACACAGATACACGCTGCCTTCTCACACACACTGCCAGACACACAGATACACACTGCCGTCTTACACACACTGCTGTCTTACACACACTGCCAGACACACAGATACACTCTGCCTTCTCACACACACTGCCAGACACACAGATACACGCTGCCTTCTCACACACTTCTAGACACATAGATACACTCTGCCTTCTCAAACAGACTGCCCAACACAAATATACACTTTGCCTTCCTACACACACACACACACACACACACACTGCCACACTCTGCCTACACACACACAGATACATTCTGCCTTCTCTCACACACACACACACACTGTCAGACACACTCTGCCTTCTCACACACACACATACACGTCCTTCACACTCACACACACATACTCTCTGCTGTCTCACACACTGCTAGACACACAGATACACTCTGCATTCTTCACACACTGCCAGACAGAAAGATATGCTCTGCCTTCTCTCACACACACTCAGTCTTCCTTCATTCACATGCACAGATACACTCTGCCTTCTCACACACTGCTAGAGACACAGATACACTCTGCCTTCTCACACACTGCTAGAGACACAGATACACTCTGCCTTCATTCACACACACACTTTGCATTCTAATGCACTCATTGCCAGGTACACACGCTCACTCCCAAACAGATACACAGACACACACCTTGAAATATTTACACACACATGCTGCAGGAGGTTGGTTCCCCAGGGGTCCAGTGGAGACTGGGCAGAATACTGGCTCCTCCGCGTTCCCTTTGTGCTGGGTGGAAGTGCTCTGATGTCACATGCTCCCAATCCTGCTGCGGAGTGAAATGGAGTTGGTGCTTTGAATCAAAGGGCCCGTTCTACAAGATATCTTCAAATTCTCCGGTTGGGTTGATATTTTGTCTTCCCAACTAGATTTCGTCGACCCCCCCACCTTGAACGGACCCTTTACTGGAGCAACGCTTCCTGATGGCAGCTCTTTCAGTATTTTCAGAATACACGGTCACTTTAAATTGTGTTGGGCCCAACAACAGGCCATGTTTTTATTTTTACTGTTAGATTTTCCAGTATTACAGGAAACTGAGTTACTGTTCTTAAAAGTATTTAAGTATATATATATATATATTTTATATATAATTACTGTGTCTCCTTGGCTATTCTAGACATTTATAAGGTGGGATATCAGGAACTCTACAATGTCGTGATTTTTTTCTTTTAAGACTTTTTTTTAATCAAATCTAGTTATCGTATTTCCTTCATAATGTGTTTATTTTAAAGTTATTATTTAAATGTAGGGATTATTCAATATCACAGACTTTACTTCCTGATAGCCATCAAAAAGTTAATTTCTTTTTATTGTAATATAACTTAATTGACGGCAGAGACCATCCACCAGTCAAGCTACCAGTAGTAATCTGTGATAAATGTCAGCAGGCCTAGATACTGGACTTCAGTTATTATTCTGACCTTCCATTTCAGGAGACACACAAGTTATCACTAACCATAGCTGCAGGAGACTTGCAGATCAGCAATTATCCGCAGAATATTGTTCATCTGATTGGATCGTTGCTCATTCTCCATAATACTGCCTGACGCAGGGTACGCAGAATCGATGTAGACAATATCCAGAAGGTAAATTCCTGAAACAAATAATAGAAGAATCACATTTTAGCGCTTTGCTTCAGAATGTGAAAAGTACAGGTTTTATCAGTTCAGAATGGATTGGTTGCAAACTACGTTGTCCAATAATAGGGGACGTAGATCAATATATTAAATGGACAATTAAAATATACGCTAAAATATCTTTCCAACACACAACATAGTATGTGAATGGCTACTATGTTTATTGGAACTCCATATCACAACATTTGGGGAAGATCTGTGCTTATCTGCCATAATATAAGGTTCCAATGAATGAATCGCAATATATTATTTCAGAAACATATCGTATGAAACAAAAACAGAACCATAATCAGGAATGTAATTCTATATATTAATTCAATAAATATATAAAGAAGTCTAAATGTGGGTTTAATGGAATACGTTCAGCCATTCAAAGAGGATCTGTATTTGAAATACATAGAGCACATTTATTGTATTCATGGTTTCTTATTGTTAAATTCTCCAATTTCTAGTTGAGAATCTCATATGTTAAGAGCTTTAGATTAAAGTACACCATCAGCCTTGTCTAATGCCAGGTATTAAAATAGACCCTATTTCCACGAGAGGACCTTGTGGTCAGCGGCAGTTCAGACGCTTTTAGAAGGTGTTGGGGGATATTTCTGTTGAAACCAGACAAATTTGTACCTTTGGGCTAAACACAGCATTTTTGCGGTCAGGGACATATGCATTGGGAGCTTTTAACATACTCAAACCAACAGATCAAAAATAGCTCTCTTCATGTGCTAGAACAGCCACTTCTGCAGCAAAGCCACATGCCGATTTATATTCATAGATTGATAGTCACGCTTGAGAAAAAGCAACTCCCACTACTCCATATCTAGCTACTTCTAAAATATCCTCCACCTCACTCCACTCAATCAGTCACCCTTATTTGAGGAAATGTATCACTGAATGGCCAGTAAAAAAGGGTTGATGGAAGGAGTGGGTGAAGAAAACCTGCTGGTTTGTGGACCGAGAATTTCACAAAATGTATTTTCAGAGCTCCCGCAGATCTGAGCTTACATGAATCTTTGTTTCTATATGATGGACTCCGCAACTTTTGTCTGTCAGTATCTCTTCTAATCTGTGTATTATTATTTCAGTAATTACTACGTATTGACCATCTCTGAACAGATGTTAGCCATGTTTGTGTAAACTAAAGGCTGGATTGATTCCGAGTGGTTGATAACATACCGCAATAACTGTGTCCCAGTTACTGTTTGACAGATTTCTCTTGTTCTCTAACTCACTGCAGGCATGAATAAAAAGGTTTATTGGATGGACAGCCTCCATTGTTGGATTAAAATAAATCTACATCTCGGATGTTTCATTATATCTGTTCTTGTGTCTCGGAGACTCAGAGGACTATTCAATAAATATTGAATTGTGGAGATCTAACATGGAAATGACAAATTTAAAGGTGAAATTGGAAGGAGAAAAAGGGGTAAGGTAACAAATATTGGGGAGGAAAAACTCCAACACGCAAGGCTTGGCTAATTTAGCCTAAAATGGACAATTTCCTTGTTAATTCTCCACAATTATGTTTACTGAATAAACCTTTAGACTAAAGAGACCAGTCACAATGTATGAAGTCATGGATTTATCTTGAACAGATAACGGGCAGTCCCTTCTTACTTCTCCTGAGGCTTCAGGCAGACAAGATATTTATTACTTTGGCAGAATTTTTTTTGAGCTTTGATCTACTCCAGTCACTCAACACCCCTGAGCCATAGCAATCTGATTATAGCAATGCCGATGATAGACCTTCACGTGTCACAAGGAAACTACCATTGAGTTAGGAGTGGATTTCAGCCATATGTGACAAGCTGCCATTAATCTACAAGCTTGCAGGGTTTTGTCATAGTTTAACTCACACCTACGTGATTGGGGGTGACCGAGTGTGACCCGTGCTCTCCCCCTCCATGAAATGCCAAGACTCTGTGTGCATTTTGTCAGCGTTCTGAACATCTGTTTAACATTCCCTGTAAATAACAATTTTATCTGGTGCGATAGCAAGAAGTCAAGGAATGCTATGTTTTCATCCCCAAACGCCATATCAAAACA
This sequence comes from Pelobates cultripes, assembly GCA_933207985.1. Taxonomy (NCBI): domain Eukaryota; kingdom Metazoa; phylum Chordata; class Amphibia; order Anura; family Pelobatidae; genus Pelobates; species Pelobates cultripes. The sequence goes on along the minus strand of OW240920.1, from coordinate 141,104,925 downwards.
TAATGCAGCAGAACTGGCCTTTTTAATGTCCAATTAGCCCATTCTCTTTTAACCCCTTATTAAGTATCCATCTCCGAATGCTCTCAGTCCTCATATTTCTATTTACACAAAAACCATTAGAATTAAATAGTTTGTGTTGCTGCCAGTGTGCTACCCTGGTAGCTGTCTGCATGGCATGTAACATTTTCAATGACTGTAAAGTGGCAAATGAAGGTAGCCAATGTTACCGAATCACCACTGGGACACCGGGAGACCACATCTGTAAGATTTTAGGGTCTGCAGTTACCAGCACGGTTTATGGATTCTGTACTGAATTGTTTTTTCATTAAGTATTGTGTTTACTTTGTGTTAAATTCCTTGTTATTACATTCACCAAATTTTGTTTTTTTAAAACCCCCACTGTAATCTACCCCAATCTAAGAGAGATTATTACCTGCATCCATGGAATGCAGAAGAAAAACCCAATAGAAATCCCTGGACTGAACACTAAACTCTGAGAACCCGGTCATATTCTAAGGTTGGGGTTCAAATTAAAGCGGAACTGTCATTCCCCTGTAATACCATTAAAACACTGAACATATCCTATAAATTGTTTTAGGTTATTTTTTATGCAATGCTGTTTTATTTAAAATTTATATTAAAGATTTAACAATTGTCATCACAATTCAGTGGAGTTCTGGCACAGCCACAGCAAACATTGTATTGGAAGAAAACCAGAATGATTGCTTGGGTTTGCACTCCTCTGTCTATGCTGACCGGTGCAGTGGGCATAGCTTATAAAATGGCTCACAGGGAGCCAAGATGGAGCCTATCCATTCTTTATTTTTTGCAGTGCAGGTGATAACATGCAAGTTTGTCGTACCACAACAGCATCAACAGACAGAAAAAGTCAGCCATAGTGGTACATAGGTATGGCAGGTAATTACTGTGCACTATGTTTTGTTTAAGATAACTGAGTAACATGCTGAATAAGCAACTTGTCAAATCTGAAGAAGAGACTGGAACCTAGTAAAACATACGTTGCACATTTTAGTTATAGTAGAGTGAGATAGCATATAGCTCAGATCAGCAAAGTTTGGAAGACAGTGTCAGAGTCTAGTTAGCTATATACCTGATATTATGACGGTCATTATCCCATCCTTAAACGCCGCAAGAGCCCAATGGAAATTAAATGATTCACTACTGAACCTCGACGGGGTCCAAACTAAAATTACCACGGCCTTAGATCAATATTTCTCTCTTAATACACACCCGGAATTCTCGCACCCAATCATCTGGGAAGCACACAAATGTACAATAAGGGGCACACTCATCCAGCTAGCATCAACACATAAAAAGCAGAGAGACAAATACATAACAGAGCTTCTCCACACGATCAGGGGACTAGAAAACTCCCATAAAACCAACCAAACTCTTGACACATACAAAAAGCTAACGGAAAAAAGAACCAAACTCAACATACAACTAAACGCCCAAACCAAGCGTAAACTAGCAATCACAAAAAGCCTATACTACGCACAAGGGGGTAAATGTGGCTGCCTATTGGCACACGTCTTGAAAAAGCAAAGAGAAACAACCTTTATAGCGACCATCCAAAATAAGGAATGCAACAAATCCCACTTAATGCCAGACATAACTAAAGCCTTTCATGAATTTTACACCTCCCTGTAACCTTAGGTCCACCCTACCATCCCTTACGGAGATTCAAAGGTTCCTCACAAAACGAAACACATCCACCGTACCGACTAACCTAAAACACTCTTTAGACCAACCCATAGAAATCCAGGGAGTCCAAGAAGCGATAAAAAATCTACCTCTAGGGAAAAGTCCCGGCCCTGATGGTCTCACAGCCAAATACTATAAAATGTTCTCAGCCTCCTTGGCCCATCACTTCCTTAACACGTTTAACTCACTGTTAAAACAACCGACCCTCCCACCACAAGCACTGGAAGCCACGATCACACTTCTACCCAAACCCGGGAAGGACCTGACGCAGTGTGGGAGTTACAGGCCCATCTCCCTCATAAACATAGACCTTAAAATCTTCACTAAGATCTTGGCAAACCGCTTACGTCAGATCCTGCCAAACTTAATACAATCAGATCAGTCAGGGTTCGTGCCAGGCAGGGAAGCCAAGCACAATACCACTAAGATTCTGAATCTCCTCCACCAAGCAAAACGCTCGGGGGGAACTCAGTCTACTCCTGTCGATAGCCGCAGAGAAAGCGTTCGACAGGGTAGACTGGACCCTCATGGGTTTTGGCCCCAATTGGCTGAAATGGCTCGGGGCCATTTACTCCACTCCAACAGCACGCTTACGCATCAATGGCCAACTGTCAGACACAGTGCACATCTCGAACGGCACCAGACAGGGATGCTCCCTCTCCCCTCTGTTATTTATCCTAGTTTTGGAACCATTCTTGCAGGGTATAAGAGATAACCCCAACATCAAGGGTATCCAGGTGGGGAAGGACAACCACAAGATATCCACATTTGCGGATGACATCATGTTCACACTTGCTCACCCCTACTACGACAATGTCGGAAATGACACAATATAGTAATATCTCAAACTTTCAGGCAAACATTAGCAAATACGAAATCTTACCGATCACAATGCCCCCAGACACTAAGTCACAACTCCAACATGACTACTCATTCACATGGACCACAGGAGCGCTCAGATATCTAGGGGTATACATACCCAGCGACACCACACTGTTATAGGCTAGCAATTACCCCAAATTAATTAGTGCGATCAAGACAGATCTCACCACATGGCACAAGCCACACTTTGGATGGTTCAGTAGACTAAACATTTTAAAGATGAATGTACTGCCCATGATATACCATATCTTTACCTCATTCATCTGGGCACACAAAAAACCCCGCCTACCATAAGCACTAATTAAAAGACCGAAAGAGGAAGGAGGACTGGGGCCCCCAGACATCGAATTATACCATAAGGCCTAGCTAGGGTCTACGAATGGTCCAACCCAAAATCTGACAAACAATGGGTTAAACTTGAAGACGCATGCTTCACTACATCGATCTATACCATCCCCTGGCACAAATCTGTCCAAACACTACTTCGAACACACGGCCATCCCACTATCACTCCAACACTCAGGTTGTGGTCGCACATACGCAACCACCAAGCGGTATCCCCATACCCCTCCCCAATGTATCCGGTCACACACAACCCTTTATTCCCCCCGGGGGTAGACGGAAGGACGTTTAGGCGATGTCACGAATCATCGTCATACCTAACATTAGAGATGGTCACAAAAGGAGATGGGGTCAAACCACTAAAGGAAATGATCCCTGAAAAGGAGATCACAGCAATCCAAACCTTTTGCCATGCTCAACTCACACACTTCCTGAAAAAGGGCACCCTAGCACAGAGCAAAGTAAGAGACCAAACATCCTTCGAAAGGTTATGCCAGAAACACATGATCCAAAAGAAACTAATTTCTAAGATGTATGAGTTCCTTCTTTCCACTCAACACAAACATAAGCCAACCTTCACCACAACCTGGGAATCAGAACTAAACATTTCTTTCACGCCAGAGCTCTGGAATAAAATCTTTACCATAATACATAGATCCACACGAAACACTGAGGCGCAAGAGAGTAATTATAAGCGCATAGCAAGATGGTACTACAACCCGGCTAGGCTTCACTCCATTTCCCCCCAAACATCCACATGCTGCTGGAGATGCCACCAACCCAACAGCACGGCAACCCACATCTGGTGGACATGTCCAGAGGTAAAAAAATTCTGGAAACGCATCTCAGGCTTAATACAAACAACCATTGAAGAAACAATCGCACTCACCCCAGACACCTTCATATTTCTCCTCCCACCCCGCAAACTGCCCAAAAGAAAGGTGCAACTACTAACACACCTAATCACAGCTGCCAACCAACTAATTCCACTATTCTGGAAAAAAAACAACACACCATCTATCAGGGACTGGATACAGAGAGTGGAGACCACGAGAAGCATGGAAGAAATATGCTACTCCTTCTCAGATAAATACCCCACATACACAGACACATGGGCCAGGTGGTGCGAGTACATGCAAACCACGGGATTGCAAACAAGAGACAACCAGATTGCACGACAATAGGTCAATACCACAGTGGTCACTGTGGAAATACTAAGCAGCGAAGTCAATGTACCAAATACAATTGACAATACCGAAGTTGACACAAAACGTACCACACGATAACCACCTATAGAATGTTGACATATGACGCCGAAAAAGCCCAGCAAAACACTCTAGTTATGATAGCAGACTGGGATACCATTGCATATTCCAACCTATTTGTAAATAGAAGATAAAGCGGAAAAGTAGTTGTGTAAGAGTCATTTCATGCACAAAGTTTATGAGCACATTAACTGTATAACTTGTTGTACTATGACTTTACTTGCTGTTAAGACGTAGTACCTCTAAGATTGTCACAACATGTATTCAGCCTTGTTCTATTTAATTCACATGTAACGCCTTTGAATTGCAAAAAAAAAAGTGCTATGTTTACTACTGCCTAACCAATGCAAACCTATGTCTAAAGCTATGCATGCCTTGCCTGTTATGGCAGTGTGTGCTGTATGTAGTTTTTCCCTGCACAAATAAAATAAAGAAAAAGTTTCTAAAAAGAAAAAAGAAAAAAAAAAGAAACAGGCTAAAGTACTATAATAGAAATCAAATGGGCTGTGAAGCCACTGGATATTCACATTAATAGAAGTGTAACATCATCTAACAGAGTATTCCGCACTATAAAGCAGGATGGTAGCTAGGGTTAATATTTCCGCCAGCCTGGATTTGTGCAATGCTACAGGTGGGCTTCAGGCAGACGAATTCAGAGCTCTTTCTAGGGGAACATACAACAAGTTAAGCATTGCCCCTAGATTGACAGGCATTGATATATATTCACCATTGGGCAGCCTAAAAAGGTACACAAACTGCCCAGCATTGTACATAAAGATTACATCTGGTGAGCATTTAGTGGGGCAGATAGCGTTCAAATAGCAGTGTCTGCTCGTGGGTAAGTCCCCTGACGATTGTGCTAACCCAGGGAAAGGACAAACCCCTCAGCCTATTCCCAGTCTGAAAGAGTGCAGCCGGTGTGTGTAGAGGGTCCGCAGGACAGTAAGGGATGTGCCATGTCGCCAGGTCAGGAGCCTCTTCCAGCCCCGGGCTTGTATGAGAGCAGGCATTCTTAGTCCACAGACTTGGAGACATTTCGGTGCCAAGTCTTTCATTCTCCGGGGGCAGTTGTGAAGACCAGGTGGTGTCTTTTTGCTGTTTGCGGTGGGTCGGCGACCAGCGTGGTGATGCGGTAAGGCAATACCTCTTTTAGCCCTTTTCCCAGGAAGGTTTATAGTCGGGGGGGGGGGGGGGGGGGGGGGGGGGGAAACGCTTGTGGGCTTGAGCTTCCCAGGGGGTGTTCCTTCTTTCCCTGTTTTCTGTGGCAGTGTTTGTGGTTTTGCTCTCCTTTGAATACCGCCTGGTCTCCCAGCGTGCTTCCCGCTCAGCCGCCATGTGGGCACCCTTGCTGCTTGTGGAGTTGCTGACTCTGGTAGGAGACACCGATGTGAGTGCTTGTCAGTGGCGGGGCGGGTGGGTGCATCTTGTGCTCGAGTTGCTGCCAGAAACTTCGAAAATGCTAGTCCAGCCGGGTGAGTATTTCGTTGGGATCATTTTTTGGAGATGGGAGCCATGCGTCGTACGCCATTTTGAGTAGGCCGTGGCTCAGTTGGCCCTCGTTCGTGGTTGATCGTGAGCGAGTCAGCACTCCGGTGGGGACCGGGATAACCCCCACCGGACCGGCCAGGCGTGCTCACCGGGTCGTGTTATTGGCCGCTTCCCCCAAATTCCGGGCATGCTAGGCCGCAGGTCTCGATCAAGGTAAGTGCCTGTCAGACCCTTACACTCCTGGCACAGAATGGTACAGGGAGTTAGGGTGTCAGTTCGCAGGGGTACCAGGATAATTAATGCAATCTTTTTACGCAATTTGGCCCCAATTTCAGGCTTGGATAGCCAGAGCTATTTGAAAATGCAGTGTTGAGTGCCAGGCCCCGCCCCCCAGCCTATCCATTCTAGGATAGAGGTAAATACAGAGGTATGGATTTTTTACATTTAATTTTATTTTTCAGACCTCAAAAGCACACATTTGTTAAATACTGGGGATAAATCACCAAAATAGTTAAAAAAAAAATTAAATAAAATAGATGGGACAGTTCTTTTTTAATGTTATCAAATTCACCAGTTGTTATAGTGGGATTTTCATCCAATACTTATCCTGCAGCCCTTATAGAAAAGCCGCGCAGATCTCACTGCCAAAACTGTACACCTGTATCATGTGTTTTCAATCATCCCTAGACCTCCTTTTTCCAAAATGTATTTTTGTCGAGATTTGGTTTAGGGGCAAATGAGGGTATTTTTTTTCCCCTTCCATCCAGCATGAAGTGTTTATACTATACACAGATGTGTTCAAAGATCTTTGAAGCCTCAAAGTCTAATAACATCCTTTACTACGCTCCCCATGAAGGCCATACAGTATAAATGACTTACTTTACACGGTAATGGGTTCCAGAAGTTGTGTTATGATGTAAGCAAGCATCCAGGATCTAAGCTCGTTTTTGGAAAGCTTCCCTGCTGGGTTTTACAGACTGCTCTCAAGTTTATAGCCATGAAACCGGATTATTGGAAATTACATCATTAATGTCAAAATTTCAAATTCATTTTCCAAGGGTACCATCATCTGAAGACGGCTAACGTTGCACAGTTGCTGCCTATGCATAAGACAACACGAAGTCACGCATCTCACTAAGGTCCACAAAGAAAAAAATAAATAACTAAAAGCACCTGAACTAGTGACTAGACCTGGACTGGAAATACACTTCCTATATACTCCATTCCGACCATCCCGATTAGCTAGCAGTGCTTATGCCAGGCTTTGTGTTACAGTTGAGTCTTCACCTCTGATATTTGGCCACAAGTGATATAGTACCATAGTTAATTACAACGGGTGAGTGCGATAGAACACAGATAGAGATTCATGTCACAAGTATACTGTGAGTACACCCACAATGCCAGATATTCAGGCTTCTATAAAAATGGATGCATATTGATGTGAGGAACCCATCTTGCCAAATACTTTGAGCTCTGAGAAAAGAGGGACTAATGACATGGAAGTAGTAATTGAAGCCCATGTGTGAAAAAGCATTACGTAACCAACACGCCAACAGGTCTGTTAAAATGTTAATCAACGAGGACAGACAGAGGGCTGGATAACAAGTTCCTGTGAATATTAAACTGTAGTTTTCGTTCAGTCTTACATACTTCCACCACCTCAAGGGTCTACTTTATTACATTTTCAAACCGCACATGTAAGAAAGACGTGTAATGAGTGAGAAGTAAAACAAATGTTCTTCCCGTGGTTCCTGACCTTTCCAAAGTACTCTTTTGAATGTAACCATTAGTTGGACATATCGCTGTCCAGAATAACTAGAGCTCCTACTTCCTCAACTCATGCATTTGGAACAACCACTTTTTTTATATAGTGGGTTCATCAGACCCAGTCAAGGTTACTTTCTTTGGCCTGACACACAGAGGGTTAAAGCCAGGCATGTACCATCACTAATAATCTGGTTCCATTTCCCTGTGTTAAAATTATATTAAAATCTAATGCTCTCACATATGTTACTGCTTATACATTTCAGTCACCTTTAATCATGCTAAAAGTATTTCAACAACAACAAAAATAAGACATTTGTGCATTGTATGAATGGGGCTTTTGAAAACATTAATTTGGTAATGGACTTTAAAAGCTCAAATTCTTTTTTTTGTGTTTGTGACATAATCGTCTGATTCCTTTATTTGAAATATGTTAATATGATTTACAATTCGAGTGCTAAAAGCTTACAGATGGTGTTGCCTCTAAGTGGATTAACAGAATAAATCTTTAGGAAGGGGATACAGACTTACCCCGAAGCCCACATACATGGGAAGCCAGAATGGCATGGGGCGCTCATACGTTACCCATTACATTGCTGGGCTCGACTAATGACTTGCACTCTGCCTCTCCATTATTCCTTAATTTTGAGCAGATCTAGAACCAATCAATGGAAAATGTCTAAAAAAAAAAACCAAAAAAAACCTAAATCTATAAAAATAGTTCACACTTTGTATAGTTCCACGCTGGGTGATATCCCAAGGTTTGCTCTGGAATTTATCCCGAATTCAAATCATGATTTGGAATCCCACGTCAAGTCACATCAGAAGGACTCTGGAGGATTGCTTGTAAAGCACGTGATGGATTTGGCTTGCGCTGCACTTAGCAATTAATGCGAAGGGAACTTTGGTACTGAACGAAAGCCACCAACTTCCCCTGGTGAATCAGACTGTGCTGCACCAGAGTGAAATTTAGCAATCACTCTTGTTGTGTTAACCAGGAATTTAAAGGGACACTATATATGCACTCAGACCACTTCAGCTCATTGAAGTGGCAGTGTACCAGACAGCCACTAGAGGCACTTCTGGGCTGTAAGGAGACTTTTGGTCGCAGAACGGACATTGGACGTCCTCACGCTATACATGGAGATGTCCAGCGTCACCCATAAACCCCCCCCCCCCATAGGAAAGCACTGAATAATGCTTTCCTATGGGGAAATCCTAATGCGACCATTTCCGTGCATGTGCATTAGATTACAGGAGGGAAGGTGGATCTGAGTCAGCACCACCACCATTGGTGCTGGATCCAGGTAAGTGACAGAAGGGGTTTTTAACCCCTAATGCACCACGGTGGGGTGGGCCTTTACAGAGGGCTAGATTGACAGGAAACCGTTTGTTATCGTGGCACTATAGTTTCCATTTAAAGCAAGGCTTCCCTTGGGCTTAGTGAAATATTTAGCCAGTGGTGGCCTAATATGTAAAACCACTATAGAATATCTCCCTTGATGCTTTGTCTACACCAAGGTTCTCTCCGTAACCTCTTTCCACATTCATTAATCTTATTTGACAGTAAAAAAAATATTACATTTCCCTTTCACCATGCCATATGTACAGTGGTATAAATTAATTTGATGAGATCTATTTTCTGGAAAGTTGATCTGTAATCTGTTTGTGGTTATTAAATTAGAGAGCTCGTTTGTGTACAACATCAGTCGTACTGATGTTTACACAAAGATTTGTCATTCATTACAAACGACTACACAATCAAATGTGAATATAACTTCAGCAGCAGGAGACAATTTATAACTGGGAACGCCCGGGTTACAGTGAATTTATGGAGTTTCCCCCTTTTTTATTCTAAGAAGAAGGAGAAAAAAAACTCAGACTTTTACATTGTTTATATAAATAAAGTTAGAAAATGTTGTGCAAGAACTGTTAACCATAACAACATATTTTGGTTCAGCTGCACCAAGTAGAATGGTCAGACTAATTTATAAATCGGGATATTATAGCATCATACGTAGAAGGCATGCTCTGCATGGTTTGTATAAACAAGCCACTTCCTGGGGACCTGGAGCCTACACCGTTTTCTAACCCCTGAGTAAAGGAGGCAAAAATGAAAGTTGGTCACACAACCGAGATAAGACATACTCAGAATGAACTTCTCTAGAGTAAAGAAGGTGCTGAAAGAGTGGGAGGAAAAAATGAAGCAAAGGGACAGATTAAATGATAATAACCAGACGATAACGTTGGAAAACGGGATTAGAAGACACGTATTAAATGGGTGACATGGACACTTATAGAATAAACAAGGAAAGAGGGAAAAGCTGTTATTAAATAGAGAATAAAATTTCAATAAAACTTAAAATGGGAAAAAATCCAACAGTGTACTATATTCAAAAAGGTAAAAGTGCACGGTTTGAATATAGGGGCAAGAGAAAGCAGGGCTAAATGGGGATAATGTAATAGGGAAGCAGGAAAGAGCTCGAATAAAGGGGGGAAGAGAAAAGGCAGTGCTTTCTTGGTAATGATATTACGGAGCTACAGTAATCTTTGGGTAATGATATTACGGAGTTGCAGTGCTCTCTGGGTAATGATATTGCAGAGCTAAAGTGCTCATTGGGGAATGATATTACGGAGTTGCTGTTCTCTCTGGGTAATGATATCACAGAGTTGCAGTGCTCTCTGTTTAATGATACTACGGAGTTGCAGTGCTCTCTGGGTAATTTTACGGAGCTACAGTGCTCTTTGGGTAATGAAATTACGGAGTTGCAGTGCTCTCTGGGTAATGATATTACAGAGCTACAGTGCTCATTGGGTAATGACATTATGGCGATGCAGTGGTCTCTGGGTAATGATATTACAGAGCTACAGTGCTCATTGGGGAATGACATTACGGAGTTGCAGTGCTCTCTGGGTAATAATACTATGGAGATGCAGTGCCCCATCAAGGTAAAAATGTTACTATGTTGTGGCACTGTCAAGGTAATGATGTTACTGTGTTGTGGCACTGCGAGGTAATGATGTTACTGTGTTGTGGCGCTGCGAGGTAATGATGTTACTGTGTTGTGGCGCTGCGAGGTAATGATGTTACTGTGTTGTGGCGCTGCGAGGTAATGATGTTACTGTGTTGTGGCACTGCGAGGTAATGATGTTACTGTGTTGTGGCACTGCGAGGTAATGATGTTACTGTGTTGTGGCACTGCGAGGTAATGATGTTACTGTGTTGTGGCACTGCGAGGTAATGATGTTACTGTGTTGTGGCGCTGCGAGGTAATGATGTTACTGTGTTGTGGCGTTGCAAGGTAATGATGTTACTGTGTTGTGGCACTGCGAGGTAATGATGTTACTGTGTTGTGGCACTGCGAGGTAATGATGTTACTGTGTTGTGGTGCTGCGAGGTAATGATGTTACTGTGTTGTGGTGCTGCGAGGTAATGATGTTACTGTGTTGTGGCACTGCGAGGTAATGATGTTACTGTGTTGTGGCACTGCGAGGTAATGATGTTACTGTGTTGTGGCACTGCGAGGTAATGATGTTACTGTGCTGTGGCGCTGCGAGGTAATGATGTTACTGTGTTGTGGCACGGTCGAGGTAATGAAGTTACTGTGTTGTGGCACTATTGAGGTAATGATGTTACTGTGTTGTGGCGCTGCGAGGTAATGATGTTACTGTGTTGTGGCACGGTCGAGGTAATGAAGTTACTGTGTTGTGGCACTATTGAGGTAATGATGTTACTATGTTGTGGTGCTGCGAGGTAATGATGTTACTGTGTTATGGCACTGCGAGGTAATGATGTTACTGTGTTGTGGCACGGTCGAGGTAATGAAGTTACTGTGTTGTGGCACTATTGAGGTAATGATGTTACTATGTTGTGGCGCTGCGAGGTAATTATGTTACTATGTTGTGGCACTGCGAGGTAATGATGTTACTGTGTTGTGGCACTGCGAGGTAATGATGTTACTGTGTTGTGGCACTGCGAGGTAATGATGTTACTGTGTTGTGGCACTGCGAGGTAATGATGTTACTGTGTTGTGGCACTGCGAGGTAATGATGTTACTGTGTTGTGGCACTGCGAGGTAATGATGTTACTGTGTTGTGGCACTGCGAGGTAATGATGTTACTGTGTTGTGGCACTGCGAGGTAATGATGTTACTGTGTTGTGGCACTGCGAGGTAATGATGTTACTGTGTTGTGGCACTGCGAGGTAATGATGTTACTGTGTTGTGGCACTGCGAGGTAATGATGTTACTGTGTTGTGGCACTGCGAGGTAATGATGTTACTGTGTTGTGGCACTGCGAGGTAATGATGTTACTGTGTTGTGGCACTGCGAGGTAATGATGTTACTGTGTTGTGGCACTGCGAGGTAATGATGTTACTGTGTTGTGGCACTGCGAGGTAATGATGTTACTGTGTTGTGGCACTGCGAGGTAATGATGTTACTGTGTTGTGGCACTGCGAGGTAATGATGTTACTGTGTTGTGGCGCTGCGAGGTAATGATGTTACTGTGTTGTGGCACTGCGAGGTAATGATGTTACTGTGTTGTGGCACTGCGAGGTAATGATGTTACTGTGTTGTGGCACTGCGAGGTAATGATGTTACTGTGTTGTGGCACTGCGAGGTAATGATGTTACTGTGTTGTGGCACTGCGAGGTAATGATGTTACTGTGTTGTGGCACTGCGAGGTAATGATGTTACTGTGTTGTGGCACTGCGAGGTAATGATGTTACTGTGTTGTGGCACTGCGAGGTAATGATGTTACTGTGTTGTGGCACTGCGAGGTAATGATGTTACTGTGTTGTGGCACTGCGAGGTAATGATGTTACTGTGTTGTGGCACTGCGAGGTAATGATGTTACTGTGTTGTGGCACTGCGAGGTAATGATGTTACTGTGTTGTGGCACTGCGAGGTAATGATGTTACTGTGTTGTGGCACTGCGAGGTAATGATGTTACTGTGTTGTGGCACTGCGAGGTAATGATGTTACTGTGTTGTGGCACTGCGAGGTAATGATGTTACTGTGTTGTGGCACTGTGAGGTAATGATGTTACTGTGTTGTGGCTCTGTCGAGGTAATGATGTTACTGTGTTGTGGCACTGCGAGGTAATGATGTTACTGTGTTGTGGCGCTGTCGAGGTAATGATGTTACTTTGGGGGGTTGCTGTTGAGATAATGATGTTACAGAGCTGTAGTGCCGTCAAGGTAATGATGTTACTGTGTTGTGGCACTGCGAGGTAATGATGTTACTTTGCAGTGGCGCTGTCGAGGTAATGATGTTACTTTGCAGTGGCACTGTCAAGGTAATACTGTTACAGAGCTGGAAAGGGCCGGAGGCTTTTCTGGTCCTGGCCAAGAACTGAATAATACATTTGGAGTTATTTACTATGGCTAGCTCATCAGAACGCCATCCTTCTTTGGGATCAAAAGAGTTGTGTAGGGAGGTTCTTGGTCTCAGAAAGTGGGACACGCTGACAGAAAACAATGGCTATGATAATACTGGGGGTGAGTCATCTCTCTCCAGTGCTGGACATTGATTCATTACTGCATACTGCCTTCAAGTCATGTTGTCATTTCATCAATTACATGCAAATTGTTCCAGGCTGGAAACAAGGCGTCAATTGACCTTCTCAGATTCCGCTCACTCCTTTAGGAGAGGCCTGGGTTCGCAATGGATGCATGCCACCCAGTTAACCATCACAATTCTTCACTAGCCACGGTCTCAGAGCATTTTTCAACAGCAAAGTGGGGATCCTGGCAACGGCAGATGTCCGTATTGACGCACACCCTTTGTGTTGAGCAGAACAGTCATTCTGAATTACGCACAAGATACATCACAACATTGTGACACAGCTGGGAGACCGAGTTACTGCTTGAATGTGAGACTCTATTCCAGCGCTCAAAGGAACAAACAGACTTTTGGAATATTTTCCCACTGTGACAGCATTTCAAGAATTTTGTCAAAAAGTTTCTCAGATTTTTCTAACACACTTACCACTATTATTATTATTATTATTACTGGTATTTATATAGCGCCAGCATATTCCGTAGCGCTTTACAATATTATTATAGAGGGAGATGTAACAATAAATGAGACAATTACAAAAACTTACAGGAACGATAGGTTGAAGAAGACCCTGATCAAACGAGCTTGCAGTCTATAGGAAGTGGGGTGTAAAACACATTAGGACAGAAAATAGCAATCAAACAAGGTGGAATGAAGCAAAGCTGGAAGAGAGAGTAGAGTGCTGCCTTTTAGGAGAGAGCAAGAGACAAGTATGTGAGTCAGAGGTTACTCTGGGAGGCCATGAGCTTTCCGGAAGAGATGCGTTTTAAGGCACTTCTTAAATGAGATTATATCTGTTGTGATTCACAGAATTGTTTCCCTGCATGCATCTGGTCCCCCACTTCCTTACTTTATATGAGTAGGGCCCGGGATGTAAGTAACCAGGGACCCTTATTTAGTGTTAAACTGCTTGAAAATTGCTTAACACTGATTGGAGGGGCAGCGCCAGGACACTGCAGGCACTGTAACCACTTCAATGAGATTAAATGGATATAATGCCTAAAGTGTCCTTTTATGCCATTTAGGCTTAAAATTAGCAGTTTCCTTGTTAACGCTCCATCATAGCTGCTTAATAGAAAACAATTTTTTTTTGTAATAAATATCGCAAATCAATTGATGCAAATAATGTTATTGGCCTGTTACAACTTAATAGAAGGCCATCCATATATTTTCCATTACATATTAGAACCAATTCGTTCGTTGGCCGTCAACATTTTATGGTTAACGTTGACTGAGAACCAACCGGAGTTTAGATTAAGTCATTTCTTTTTTTTAATTCCCTTAACAGAGCTGACCTACAACATGGACTCCACACTCTACCAGTGAACCCAGTAGCACATTTATTGTTATTTTATGCAGATTAATGTAATGAGGGGAGACGATTAAAAACACATGTGGACTAACCAGCTGAGTGAGCGTCATTACTGGAGTTATAAAGAAAGAATGATGTTTATCAGTAGAACGTGAGCTGGAGCAGGACGAAAGCAAAGTTTAGATCAAAATAACTACGCAGATAAAAAATATGTTGGTGGTATAAAATAAATGAATGTTGCTCACCCATCATTCTGACCCCAAACACTCAATCGTATGCAATCTATCGGTTACTTTTAGAACAGATTTTACATTGTTTTGTTTTTTTGTGCCTAAATTATTTCTGCGTACTTCCAGACCTATCTGAATTTAAATCTCCCGATGCCAATTCCCAGATCCTTATCACATAGATTTTAATCTGTAAAACGTGCAGCACGTGTCTTACTGATAGAGGTATATACTGACCCCATTATTGGGAGCCAGCTATTAATGCTGAGATCATTCTGGAAACAGCACAATGGTTTCACATGAATAATGTGGATAAATAGTATAGGTCTGGTACTCCCAACCAGTTCCCAACCTACATGTATACACAGACTGGTACTCCCGACCAGCTAGCAACCTACATGTATACACATAGACTGGTACTCCCGACCAGCTAGCAACCTACATGTATACACAGACTGGTACTCCCGACCAGCTCCCAACCTACATGTATACACAGACTGGTACTCCCGACCAGCTCCCAACCTACATGTATACACAGACTGGTAATCCTGACCAGCTCCCAACCTACATGTATACACAGACTGGTACTCCCAACCAGCTAGCAACCTACATGTATACACAGACTGCTAATCCCGACCAGCTCCCAACCTACATGTATACACATAGACTGGTACTCCCGACCAGCTCCCAACCTACATGTATACACAGACTGGTACTCCCGACCAGCTCCCAACCTACATGTATACACAGACTGGTACTCCCAACCAGCTCCCAGCCTACATGTATACACAGACTGGTACTCCCAACCAGCTAGCAACCTACATGTATACAGAGACTGGTACTCCCAACCAGCTCCCAACCTACATGTATACACAGACTGGTACTCCCAACCAGCTCCCAACCTACATGTATACACAGACTGGTAATCCCGACCAGCTCCCAACCTACATGTATACATATAGACTGGTACTCCCAACCAGCTCCCAACCTACATGTATACACAGACAGGTAATCCCGACCAGCTAGCAACCTACATGTATACACAGACTGGTACTCCCGACCAGCTCCCAACCTACATGTATACACAGACTGGTAATCCCGACCAGCTCCCAACCTACATGTATACACAGAATGGTACTCCCAACCAGCTAGCAACCTACATGTATACAGAGACTGGTACTCCCAACCAGCTCACAACCTACATGTATACACAGACTGGTACTCCCAACCAGCTCCCAACCTACATGTATACAC
Source organism: Pelobates cultripes (assembly GCA_933207985.1). Classification (NCBI taxonomy): domain Eukaryota; kingdom Metazoa; phylum Chordata; class Amphibia; order Anura; family Pelobatidae; genus Pelobates; species Pelobates cultripes. Next base: position 141,089,105 of record OW240920.1, on the reverse strand, counting down.
AGACTGGTAATCCCGACCAGCTAGCAACCTACATGTATACACAGACTGGTACTCCCGACCAGCTCCCAACCTACATGTATACACAGACTGGTAATCCCGACCAGCTAGCAACCTACATGTATACACAGACTGGTACTCCCGACCAGCTGCCAACCTACATGTATACACAGACTGGTAATCCCGACCAGCTCCCAACCTACATGTATACACATAGACTGGTACTCCCGACCAGCTCCCAACCTACATGTATACACAGACTGGTACTCCCAACCAGCATGTATACACAGACTGGTACTCCCAACCAGCTGCCAACCTACATGTATACACAGACTGGTACTCCCAACCAGCTCCCAACCTACATGTATACACAGACTGGTAATCCTGACCAGCTCCCAACCTACATGTATACACATAGACTGGTACTCCCAACCAGCTCCCAACCTACATGTATACACAGACTGGTAATCCCGACCAGCTAGCAACCTACATGTATACACAGACTGGTACTCCCGACCAGCTCCCAACCTACATGTATACACAGACTGGTACTCCCGACCAGACACAGTAAATAAGGAATCGCCAATCACCCTGATAAACATTCCTAATATACAGCTGGGTTACAGCCAATAAATTAACGGGATAAATCTTACTTTGCAGACAGAGCAAGCCAAAAATATACCTTTCAAATAAAGAAGGAATGGGTCTCCCTCCCCCACTGTGGTAAACTCTTACTCAGCCCGTATGTATTTCCCTTTTTCTGTTACTTTAATTGCTAGCAGAGATAAAATTCTGCAACTATACGCGAGTTTAAAGAGTTCAGAGAGCTACGCTGCCCCGTATGGCTTTACCAGTTCGCCGCTGTACAAGATCTGTTCTTTGTTTTTACACCATATATTTTATTTTTATATCCACAGAAATATTAACCTCACTGTTTGCTGTTAATGGTTTGGTAGATATGTGTGCGATATGCACGACAAGAAAAAAAACAAAAAAACAACGTATTCTTTTAATGGGAAATAGTTACATTTCTAAGTTTCTCTGACAGATCAAGTTATTGTAATCCACTCATCTTTCTCTCACCGTAACTAGATTTTATCTACATTTTTATATATTATATACACATTAATAATTGTGAGCGTCTGTCCGTAGCATGCATCATTGCAGTGCTGATTTAAGGGTTTTGTTTTTTTTTCTTCTCTTCCAAAATGCTGAATTTTCTCTCTCTCCCACCCCCAGATACGTTCTGAATCCAAAAAGCATGCTGTAATCAGGATAGGAATTTTAAACGGACATGCAGCACACGATCACTTTTTCCATCGTGATCAGGGAAAGTCTTGTATTAGACGTTTTGCGAATTGAGTCTGTTACACAGCGAATGCGTTTCATACATCTGTATATTAAATAACGATAAGAAATCATGGTGACGTCTCCTAGCGTTTAATCAGGGTCAGGGGTGGCTCTAGAAGATCTGGATTCAGTTATACAGAAAGATGAGAATATTTTCCATATATTCGCTTTGTTGACTTTAAACCAACAGTGAGTGTAAGATTGTGTCAGGTTACTAACGCATCAAGTCTTTGTTCTTTAGCAAAAGGTTTTATTAGTTGCAGACAGTCATGCCCTCCTGTAAATGTAACGCGACTATGTTACCATCTCTGGTCTTTGCATTGCAAAATTAGTAATCCCCCTGACGGTGAATGCTTTACCTTGTGTCTAGTGGCCATGGGGTGCAGGGGCAGGCGAGTTGTACTTACCTGAACCTGTCCCTCACGACGGCCACAATGATATTACTGCTGGTCCTCCTGGAGCTTCAGCAACCAAAAAAGGCCCATGTCAGTGTTTTACTCTCAGACCTGTACGAGTGTAAAACACCAAGGTTTATGGAGAATCCCGTAAGACAAAGCTTTTTGCTCTACATCCATAACTAGTGACGGCTGGGGTAGTGACAACTTGATAACGGTAGCTCTGTCTTTTGTAAAGTGTAGGAAAAATACTATAAAAAAAAAAAAAATAGTAGTAGAGACTACTTAGTCTTACGATCTATTAGGACAACATTGACCTTAGGTGAATTCCAACACAGTCAATGTGAGTTTTTCCATAAAGTTGGTATCTTTAATACATATTATTTCTTGCCAGGACAGTGCCGCGTTTATCACTATATGAGGTTATGGACATCTGTGAAAATGATGCCATGCCTTGCCACATCAGGTGACGACTTTAATTTTAAGGCGTATAGGCGGTTGTGTATAAAAAGTCTGGACTTGTTTTCCTACAAACTAACACATGCCGCCCCCCTCCCCCCCCCTAAAAAAACCCAACATGAATTTATAAACATGTTTACATTTCTTATGTCTTTAAGGGAAAGCTAACTTAAAAAGTGATTTTTCTGTTTTTACATTTGCCGTTTGAAGGTTTAGTGTATTTGTACGTGGCGCAGCTTCTCGCCACCTGGTGAGAGGCGATCTGTCTCTTCAGCAAAGATTTTAAAACCCAGTCGAGTGGACGGAAACTAATCCTTGGCTAATGAGGAGATAATGACTTTTTATATCATTTAATGTGGGGTTATAAGTATCGCAGTCTGGTACGAGCCTCTGCCAGTGAAACGCAGGTCTGGCGACTAAAGTTATACAATTATACCCAGAAAAAGTAAAAAACTCGAGAATGCAAAAATGGAAGCTCTTTACAGCGCTCACCTCTGGCCATAACCCCATCCACATTTAATATTAGAAATTGATGAAAATGTTTTACTCACAGGTATTAAACATATTTTTTACCACTGTTTTATTTAATAATTAACATATATTGCACTTACAAGTGGTAAACAATAATACATGTGAAACTAATTAACTAACACATTAAGGTGCAGATGGTCCTGAAAAAAAGTGTCAGGGTGTAATTTAATGCAGATCCTTTTTTCAAGTAAATACACCTAAAAAAGTAAAAACTAAAAATACAGAACACAAAACCTAGATCTCTACAAACTGCCTCACCGCCTTCCCACTCTCGTGCCCCACCACTATTGCTGGAGCCTGCTGCACGTGCACACACGATCGAGTCTCCAAAATCACTTTCCCTGTTTGTCATCAATATTTATTCTAAAACAAACTTTAAAGGACCACTCTAGGCACCCAGACCACTTCAGCAAGTTCATGCAAGGAAACCATTGTTTTTTGTTTTTTTATCCAAAACATTGTTGTTACTTTTAAAAAGATGGAAAACACGCCCCCAGTTCGCCCTCCTGCCCTCCAGCACGGCAGGAACCCATTGTTACAAGAGTGGATTTAACTGGACGGAATATGCTTAACGCTTCACTGGCGCATTCACTATAAACAGCATTTCATGAGTTTTTCACCTGTTTGTTCTTATTTCATACAGCCCAGCAGTGCTCGTGGCCACAGGGGGACTTTAATGCGCGGTGGGTGGAGCTATTCATTGACTTTTTAGGTTATTTCATGTCTTACAGAAAGATATGAGACAGAAAGTGATTAAGAAAAATATATATTTGCACATATTAACGTCTAAATATCGTTCACAAAACGTTAAAGGCATATTATTCTCCTTAGCATCTACTGGGAGTAAAAGAGGGGTTCTAGTCTCGGGCATGGTAGGACTCCCAAGGATTGTAAAGGGTTAATCTGCTCAAAGTTTGAACGTACATGCTCTCATTTGGCTGACTAAAATACTGAATGCAAGTAAGACCGTGAAACTGAAGGTATTTTCAGAGTTCAAAATGTGGTTTTGATCATCCACAGATACACTATTTGTTCTCAATGATAGATAATAGGTTGACCTCACGCACCACTATGATGCCAAATGATCCAAGATGAGCACGAGGCATCGTGGCCTCGAGTATTACTAAATGAAATGAACAGCTGCGCGGAAATATAAAAAGGTTTAAAGCGGCACTCTTATTTATTGTTTATTTCAGCTTTCCTTTAATAATGCTCCCTGTGTATTAGTAATTAACCCCCCCACCACCTATCAATTTCCCCTCAAATCCAACCACTCTCTTCAAAGCCAATTACTCTCCCACGTTTCGGACCCACAGAGATGATACCTAGGAAAGAAGATTCCGTGGATGGGTAGAATTCACTAAATTACAATTAATTTGTCGCACACCTCCTTTTCCTCTTTACCAATACCAGTTAAGAAGTAAAGAACTTACACAGTCTGCAGATGCACAGAGACTGGTTTATATGGAATAATAAGAGACACCATATAGCGAGGAAATTATTATACAGACCAAAGAGAAGGGGAGAATTGGGCTTTCTTATCCTGATTATGTATTACTATGCGGCACAACTAAACCAAATTATATTATGGCACGCCCCACCAGGTCTTAGGAGTAGGGTAGATCTTGAGTCTATATTTTTGGGATCTGATCTACCTCAGTTCTATTTATGGCTGTGAGCATCGCAGAGAGCCAACTTGAGGACTTAATGCCATGCCAGCCTTTACTCCCTCAGGATATGGGACAGAGTCTGAGACAAGTTTCGATTATCAAGCAAAGCCCTCCCCGAATGGGCGAAACATCTACCGATACATTCTGAAGGGGGCGTGGACAATAATGGACCTACATACATATGAAGTGGCAGTGCCAAAAAACAACCACCTTCTGGAAACATATTCAACACCTTTTAGTGACGGTGCTCCAAAGATCTTTCGACCTAGATCCATAGTCATACCTATTATCAAGACCTATAGGCGGTATAAACAGGTGCAAAAACGTTACAATTTAATAGCATTGGCTGCTAGGGGATCAATAGCGACCAACTGGCTCAAACAAGACCTACGTAGCATTAGAGAGGTTAAAGCATCGATTGAAGATAACAGACTCATAGACAAACTCACTGCAACGGTTAGAGGTACCCTGCCCTCTTGTCATAAAATCTGGTCTGTGTGTTAGAATATGTGAACTTGACCTAATTATGGTAAGAGGAAAGAGAAAGTCACCGACCTACACTCCTTTCCCTCTCAAGTTTATGCCGATCAGTGAAGTGGGAACATGACTTTACAAGTTGCATTAACATTAGCTATTGTTGCACGCAGTATTCACTGTCATGATTCCTACAGATAATATTTTTCATTCTAAAGATTTTCAGACTAAAGATGGAATCATACAACTTGTTACTTGCCTGTATTTCCCTTTGTTAATATTTTTTTTACAATATATATATATATATATATATATATAAAAATAAATATAAATTATGTGGGATGGACCGATCTCTTGCCTTTTGATATGTGCAAATATTTGTATATCTATCCTTATTAAAAAAAAACAAAAAACAAAGTTAATACTTCAGGAGAGCTCACTGTACACCAGACATATATAATCACTTAGCTGTATAGGAAAGGGGACAGAGGTTAAACAATTCCTACCCAGATAGCCTCACATAAGCAAATAAATACTACATTAATGAGTTTTCTTCTGTGGCATGCTATGTAGAACGCTGGTTTATTACATGGAAATGTCGTAATCAAAATGGATTATTAAGGGTGCAACTACCAGTTCCCAGTACCTGAAGCTGCCCCCTGTCCTCTTTGCCAAATTTGGACAAGCTCCTCTGTACCTCCAGTGAGGGTTTTATACTGGACACACTGCATATTCATGAGGGCATTGGAACGTTCTGTACACAACAGGACCACCAAGATGAAGGCAAATACGATGAAGCAATAGAAGAGAAGAAAGTGTTGTTGATATTTTTTTTTTGCTCCTTTTTAAATATGTGAACTCATTCTGTTGCCTGCTGACCACTGTCTATTTCTCATTTAGTAGCACTCAGTGAGAAGAGAGTATCGCAAATCACCAACAAGCCAGTTTCTCAGTCTTACTCCAATTAAAAACTAATGGTACTTTGAAACACAAATGCTTTGCAACATGTGGATTATGTAGACTTTAAAACAAAACACTTTATGGAAGAGAGAGAATTTTAAGTGCTGCTATAAAGAAAGATTTGAAGAGTTTGTTAGATTGTAGAATGAGCAGAGTTGGCCAGGAGAATAAGAATGCAAACGAGGATCATACTACGGTATTGCTCCGCACATGGAATGTATCTTCCACATGTTTTCACTCTGAGATGCAGGAGTTGACCCCTGCTATAGTCCTCTTTTGACTTAATCAAAACAATTCCGCAAATTCAGAGTCTAAGCAACACAAGAAAGGTCACTTTAAAAACTGAATAACTTGTCCGAGTCCAAGGCCGACCATTTGTAGTACACCTAATGACAGGAAGTCTCTGAGATGTCCTGCTCGATGGGCTGCCAGTAACGTTTCAACAAAAGTGCAAAGAGACACGCAGTCTGATGTTTCAAAATAGAAATCATTGTGTTTGAAATGTTCAGTTTTTCTTTTATATTTTTTCAAGATTTAAATAATAAATATTTAGTATTCATACTACATCATTCGTAGTTCCACCTACGAGGACTTAAACACTAAAGGTTTACGTCTATAAGAACGAGAAAACTAGTTGTGGCAGACAGACAAAACAATACAACTCTGGCAAAACAAACAGGAACGATTTAAACAATTACTTCTAGATTCAATCACTGTAAGCTTGTTCTCTATACAACCTTTATGCATTGATATCCCTTTATGTTCTGTAAGTTTTAAGAGATCAGTTTGGTATAAACATTGGTGAAAACATGGGAAGCAGAAGCCTGGGTCAAAAGTATGAAGGCACTTTTTCTTGACCGCAAAGTCTTTGGTCATGCGGGGCACAATGTAGCACTGTCCTTACTCTGATGTGAGGCACAACAACCAATATATTTCCACCTGACGGAGTGGATCTGTTTAACGCTTGGTGCTTAAGACTAAACTATAAAGTGCAGGATATGTACAGGTTACAGAAACGGTTAAAGAGCGCTGCATTATTTGTTGGCGCTTTATAAATACCAGTAATAAATAAATAAAGAGAATGTGACCTACAGATTCTATTGAAGGAGCACATAGAATTTTAGTACCTTCTACAGATTAACCACCATCTAAATTATAATGAATCTCAAACACTGGGACCATTCCCCCTTCTGTAACAACACCAAACAGAATGTAAAGACAGTTTATGCACAATATGTCTTGCCATTAAAGGCCAATGTATACCCCACTCAAATTTTAAGATGAGCTAAACAGATGAGCAATTGCTGCGGCAATAGGAACAAGAGAGCAAGGTAACGAAATTCAGAAAACAATGAAGGTTTCAGAAGCACACGCTATAAATGACTAGACCAGCCAGCAGGAATACGTACAAAATATTACTTTCATGAACTTGGCAGGAGGCTGGGGAATTGCAAAGTTCAATAGTCTGGATATGTTACTGTGGTGGTGTTACTGAATACACTCCACGTTTTCCTCAAATGGTTCTTTGGGAATCAGCTTGAATTGACGTCAGGGAAGTGAGGTTTTCAGCTGTGTACAAATGGACTGGAAGTAAAGTCACCAGAACTCTGAACTCAACCCTGGCAATGCACATGTCCAAATACTAAAATGTGGTTTTAGAAGTCGGCATGAAATTTATTTGCCGCCTACATTTCCCAAATGTAAAAAAAAAATACAAATATGCATCTCGCTACTATCATCCCTTTCCTAGTACCTCAGTATTCACAGATTTGGATATATTTCTGATATGTTTGTTAAATAGGAGGACCGGATATAGCAATGATTGCACCACACAGTTGGCGATATCAGGCAAAACTAATTCTGAGCTGGGATCACCAACACTCAGAACTATGGGTTATTGCTTTTAATTTGACTGTGATCATATTTTTTTCATAATTTACATTTACAGGAACAATCTGAAAGCCAGGTATATCTAATGTGCAAATGTTACAAAAAAAAAAACCAAAAACACACAAAATATATCAAGGGGGAAATAGCTTTTTTCTCAAAACAAGAAAAATGTAATCTCTTTAACTTTGCCGAATTTGCATTAGCTTTCTAAGATTGTGTAGGACGACGGGACTACGTGTCTAGCAATAATTATCGTGGGTTTAGCTTTTGTTCCTATTTGGAGCCCTACATTTCATGGGAACGATAAACATTGTAAACAGTGGTGGGTTGATAATGGGGTAAAAGATGTAAGTGCCTCCATAACAGGGAGTAACAAATCTGCTTCACAGATTGCAAGCACTCATTCTGCAGCCAATCGGAGAGCAGTCTAATATAGACTGCAGTCTAATATAGGTATCTCTCCCTGTATGTAAATACAACAACGTCTGTATCCTGCCCGTAGGTGTCTATATGCCTTGGGATTGACTCAGAGTGTCACATGAGTCTCTGTGGGAGATGGCCAGGAGTTTAATTAAGAACTGTTTGTGTTGAAATTATTAATATGTTTCCTACGTTCTACGATGGGGCTTACTGTGCTGTTTGCAGAAGCTGCTGTATTCGTGGATTGCCTTGAATGCCAGTAGAAAAATGTAGCACTCAGCAAATTAACACAAAGCATCAAGTTCATTTGCAGACAATACAATGCGAGCCCGCTGGAATATGCCTTTCAAATGACGTCAATAACACGTGTTTAGATTTACTCTCCAAATCTGTAGGCGACCTTACAACAAAAGGCAGACATATCACCAGCACACACTGCTAAACAGCTACAGGCTTACAGGTATTTATCCAAACCAACTGATGAATTGTAGCAAGTGATGGGCATGCCAAATAAAGTAGAGTCAGTTTGCGGAGGGGAAGCAGAGAAGGACACTCTGGAGGCGAGAATTTTTGATATATACCTTTACGGGGGCAGGACGATTCACTGGAGAGCCAAAGCAAACATCTGAGGAGTTAGACTTTCCAATCCTTACTAATAAAATGTGCTACTGTGCAAAAATGTTCTTTCAGTGTCTGAATCCACCAGGATGGAGGCCAGAGAATGAGCTCATGCCAAGCCCCGCTTTCATATTGAAATCATTTTCCTCACAAACTGATAATTGAGTATTTCTGCTTCGTAGCTACTGTTCTACCCTGTGGGACTGAGGATCCGGCCTTTCAAACGAACTGAAGAGAGATCTGCATACTATAAACATTTTATCTTAGTGAATATCTTTGTGAATACTAATTGCACTGGTTCTCTATTACTATATAATGATAAAATACTGGAACTTGGTGTTCCAACAGTATGCCTTATTTTGCAGACGGGATATCAGAACCACAAAGGACGTATATCATGACATTTTACATGCATTGTGTTTATGTGCCGTACTAGTAGTATACACAAAAATATCCTGCACTCTCCCATACAATCCAAGTGCTCTAGGCCAAGGGTTGGCAAATCCCAATTTAGCAGATATGAAGAAAGTCAGGTCCAGGCACTCAGGATATTGCACAAAGCAGGTTTATTGGAACAAAGGGGAAACGTTTTGGTCTTCATGTGCCGTACTAAACTGATTAAATCTTTTTACATTAATATTTAATTGAATCGTCCAATTGTGAAAGGTGCCAGCAATATGGATTGACATGCTCTAACTACCTGGCCGTTAAGGAGTCAGCTCAAAGCACCCGCACCTACCCAACGCACAACTCAAAGCACCCATACATACCCAACACACAGCACCCGCATGTACCCAACGTACAGCTCAAAGCACCCACGTAACCGTACAGCTCAAAGCACCCGCACCAACCCAACGCACAGCTCAAAGCACCCGCACCGACCCAACGCACAGCTCAAAGCACCCGCACCGACCCAACGCACAGCTCAAAGCACCCGCACCGACCCAACGCACAGCTCAAAGCACCCACACCTACCCAACGCACAGCTCAAAGCACCTGCACGTACCCAACGCACAGCTCAAAGCACCCGCACGTACCCAACACACAGCTCAAAGCACCCACACCTACCCAACGCACAGCTCAAAGCACCCGCACGTACCCAACGCACAGCTCAAAGCACCCGCACGTAACCAACGCACAGCTCAAAGCACCCGCACGTAACCAACGCACAGCTCAAAGACCCAAGTGTTGTACATGTATTCGAGTTTTTGAAATCTAATTAACTGAACACCTTGCTTCTCAGCCTGAAAATATAATTAAACATATTTCATTTACCTATTATAACGATTACTGTCACTGTCTCTATTCAGATTTTCTTGTTTTTTTCCATATAACTTCTTACTATTTTTTTTCCCCACACCACTATCCAGACTCATGACATTTTCTTTTCTCATTCCTGGTAATGAAGCAAAAGAATTTTCCGACAATTTCCTTCTGTCTATATTATAAAAAATTGGGGGTTTTTTTATACAAAGGCTAGCTTTGCCGATTTACTGGAAAATAAACTACCAGAAAGGACTCACAATCTTACCATTTACACAGTGTACTGATCACAAGCAAGGCCTAATTATTTATCTCAAGGCCCAACAGGAAATACCATAACAACATTCAAACCCCTAAAACATGGTGAATTGGAAAGGTGAAAGCTTTAATAGCAAAAATAATCAAACCACTTTTACAGTACGTTATGAAGCAGAGGTTCCCTCAAACTTGAATTACGGAGCCCCATCAAATCTGAATGGCCATCAATTGTAGAGGGAATAGGGCAGGTGCACTAAATAGTGCTAACAGATAGGAGTCGAATCTGCCAGTATAGATGTCCCATTGAACACAAAACAGTACTGGAAATTTACCCCACGTTTTGACCAAATTCTACCCATAAATTGCTAAACTGGAGAAACAGGTACCTGGTCAAGAGACCTATCAATGCCCAAAGCATAAAGAATCTCCGAGCTGTCTGAAATGAATACGGCAAGACCCGACTGTCAGCTGCTCAGGGTTTTATTAGGGGAATACGAAGGAACATTTATTGGCAATGTCAACAGAACAAATCATTTATTTAAGATGGGATTTAGATTTAACATATCCTAATATTCCAAAGCTCTCTTCTAGACATTTTACACCAGACCCTGTCTGCCCTCTTTATGGCTAAAGGATTACATGCAGAGAACAGTAAATTGACATTTTATGTTACGACTATTGCCATTAAACTTGAAGAATTCCAAACACCCAAGCACATCTGACGAAACTAAACCCACATAATAAAAATAGCTATAGGGATCTTTGGGAAAGAGGAAAGATTTTTAACTTGTGGAGAAATTCCTCACCTGAAGGTTCATATTTAAGAACGATCAGCCCTCTCTGAATGAGAGCATGCGGCGATATCGTTTCATGATCAAATAGTCTATTTTTAAAAGCAAGACTAAGCAGATAACACATATTTCACACATTCAGGGAGATGTTTATATTAAAGGGACATTTTGGGAACCGTGACAACTTAATTTGGATGAAGTTGTTATGGTGTGAGGAGGTCCACGGAGGCGACACATTTTTCACTTCATTTTGTGAATAGCCTCTGACTGCAACGGAAGTCAAGCAGCAGAGCTGGTAAATGCCAGATTGAAGACATAACGAACAGTGTAACCACTTCAGGCAAGTCTGTGTCTGGGGACCACCTCACACCATAACAACTTCATTTTATATTATGGTGCCCATATTAGCCTTTTAAACTGGCAGATAAATAGTGCAGCATTACAGATATACAGTTTGCGGGACAGACATCTTTCCTCTACACACCCGTATTAATCTGGTATGGCACGTGAGTTAACATTGATGTTAGAATTGTGCGTAATAATTACATTTTATTATTTTATCCAAAAACACTGCCCTACGTGAAATACTACAATATTTTGTTATAATAAATCTATATGTAGTGTTAATTAATCAATATGATTGCTTACTCAGCACAAAACTATATCTAAATTCAGAGCCTTTCAAGCATTCAAGAAAAAAAATGTCAAAGACCTGAGGATATTAAAGCAAGGGCCCGTCCTTCCAAAATGCAACAAGCGTACAGTCACTCATTACACCACATAGTAGGAGTTGTGGCTTCCACCCAAATCCAAGCTCTTCAGCATCCCAAATCCTCCATGCAGTGACCCAGCTTATGATACGTTTAATTGTTCCTGCCTTAAGACAGTATCTGATCACTGACCTGGACTTGGACGCTGGGGACCTGCACCCACCATAGGCCTGCTAACAGTGACCGTGCTACCAGGAGCTACTTTACAACATGGAAATGAGTCAGAGATTCCACGAAGCTTAGCAAACATTCCAAGTGATTGATTATTGATCCTGTGTTTCTTGATATAAGGTTGAAAGAAATGCCCACCAGCTGCTTAATGCAGACCAGACGATGTATGCAGGCTGCACTGGAGTAATGTTCATCTGTGCATGAACATGAAGTCGTTAAACCTCTCTTGTGGTGGGTAGCAGAAGGAAATCTGATTGGGTGTCTACACACGGCAGCTATTGGGGTTCACAAACAAACCGAACTGAAATTAACAGCGAAAACTATTGGTGGTGTGGAGCTACACTGCTGCCATGTGCGCCCACCTATATCTAAGATTCCTTCCAAAGGAAACCAGTCAATTAATGAATAATAAAGAAAAACAAAAATAAGGATTATTGCTCAATCGTAGTAAACAGAATCCCTGCTACTGTACATCAAGTTTAAAAGTTCAGCATTTTCCAGCTTTGGAAGAACAATTATGCTGACTTGAGTAGAATAGAGAAAGGGCGTATTGCAGAGATTTTCCTATAATTTTGGGACATTTTTCAGCAAACCAAGAAGAAAAAAAGACAGCAATTCATATATTTGCAATTGTCGTCTGAAGAAAAAAAAAAAAGGGCTGTGCATTTAGGGGGAAAAAAATTGAAACCAGAGACTTCATTCTTTCTAGGTTAGCTTATAGTTAGAATCTACCCCAGCAAGCTTGTGGTTTGGCCAAAACCATGAAAACGCAAGGGTTTTATTCTATGCGAAAAGAAATCTCTTACCCCTAAGGACATAGCCCTAAAACACTATATGATCTCAGTAGTCAGAGGTCAATGTTTTCCGCTATGAAAGTCTTTTAGAAACTAGACTGGGAATAATATACAAGAATAAACAAGACAATGGTTTCAGACGAATTAAAACTTCACGAATTACACGCATGGACTTGCTATATTTTATCCTACATGGTGTCTTTTCTGGAGCAAAATACCTGAAGTAAACGTATTATACATGGGCTTTTAAATGGTTGACATACATTTACCCTGATCAGCCACAACATTAAAACCGTTTGCATTATATTGCGAGGGTCCCCCTCACACAGACAAAACAGCTCTAATACGTCGATCAATAGATTCTAGTCTATAAACTATTACTGTGAGTTTAATTGCCGTGGAACTCTGTGATGCACTCACATTGTACATCACACACCGCACATTACAGTGAGTTTTATTGCGGTTGTTTTCTGAAACTTCATACGTTTAGCACCTAAGGTAAAAACGGGACACCGGCCAAACAAAACCTGACATAAGAGACTTTGGTTTCGAAGATGGACATTTGTAGAAAGAACCTGCCCCCATCTTCCTGCTGGTGACCTAGTAATGGGGCAACTCTTATCAAGAACATTTTGTCTTGAATCCCACTTTCAATAAGTAAAGATACAAAGTAATCAATTCATTCTTATATGGTCCTGTAAAAAAATAATAAATAAAAAAAATTATTTTAGAGACAATATTAGAGACATCCTAACTTTCTGTTGGGAATATTAGATGTTGTCCATTTTTTCTCTGTATCAGTATGGTCCAGTAGGAGATCTGTGACATCATTGCGCCTGTGTTCCAAAGTAAAATGTGAGATTTCTTAAGAAGCCAACATTAATCGTTAAAACAAAAGAGAGAAGAAAGCCACACAATAAAATATAGTACGTGGTTAGAAGTCAGAGTCCATCTAAAAACGAAACCAAGATTGATGGTAAGTTCTAAAGCCAACACCGCGGCTCCACTGCTCCCAATCTGCTCATTAATTTTGCGTCTCAAGGATAAGATGTTACAACTCATTAAAGGACGCCGAGCTGAATGGAGACCTCTGGGGAAACATTTCAACTAACTATTCTTCATTCCATATTTATTTAATACGGTTTACTTAGCTTAGGAAAGTTTAAATATATATTAAAAAACAAAAAAAAATGGTAATGACTCTACCATTTGCGTTTTCAGAGAAAGTGTCAGTGACAGCGATATGCCTGAAGTAGAGAGGTTTAAATGGTTTACGCCAGGACAGTGAAAACAAAGGCACAGTTAAAACCGCACATGTCAGCAGTTTTCCTGCCAGCTGCTGAAGCAGACTGTAAAGTCAGTTCAACCACATGTACATGATACAGAAAGTGGTCATTTCTTTTACTATAATGATAGTTCATAGAAACGACGCAATCCACACCTACCACACAAGGACTTGATCTGCAGAGCCCTGAATGCATCTGTTAGTATAGGGGTGTTCAACCACAGAAAGCTAGGAGACAATTGTTTCTGCAGCAGCTGTAGTGCTGAGAGGGGACACCCATGCTAGATTAAGCCTCGAGTAGCAGACAGCAGAACAATGCGTTTTGACCAGTCTTGTGAGCTGTAAAATTTAGGTGACTTGTTTTCCTATATGATGAATTTAAAGGCTATATTTTGTATCAGGACATATTTAAGGTGATTATTATTATAATATTTATATAGCACCAACAAATTCCGTAGAGCTTTACAATGGGTGGACTAACAAACATGTAACTGTAACCAGACAAGTTTGACGCACAGAAACAGAGTAGGGTAAAGTGACACAAAAGGTAAGAAGTAGATTGGTAGAATAGTATTCAATGAAGTTAGTGTGGGGTCTTGGAGTCATTAACAGTTTAATTGATACGCTTTTGTAAAAAAGTGATTTTTTAAAATGTTTTTGTGAAGGAGTGGAGACTGGGTGAGCGTTTAATGGGAAAGGGAAGGGTGCAGCCTTAGAGAAGTCTTGAAGGCGAGCATCAGAGGGTGATATTGGAAGCCAAAGGAGCTGATGAGTTAACCAAGGGAGGCAGTATAGATCGAGAACAGTAGGGGACCAAGGACTGAACCTTGGGGGACACCAACAGAGAGAGGTTGGGAGGAAGAGCCAGAGCCAGAGAAAAAGACATTAAAAGAGCAGTGGGTGAGGTAGGAGGAGCACCAGGAGAGAGCAATATCTCGTAGACCGAGATTACGGAGGATGAGAAGAAGCTGTTTATGATCAACAGTATCAAAAGCAGCAGAAAGGTCAAGGAGAATTGGGATAGAGTAGTGACCATGAGATTTTGCAGAGAGTAGATCGTTTAATACTTTGGTCATAGCCGTTTCCACAGACTGCGGAGCGCAGAAACCAGACTGAAGTGGGTCAAGCAGAGAATTGGACTTGAAGAAGTCTGTCAATCTTTCAAGGATCATGGACACAAAAGGCAGTAGAGAGATAGAGTGGTAGTTGGATGGGGAGTTAGGGTCAAGGTTGGGCTTTTTTTAGAATAGGGGTTACAGCTGCATGTTTGAAGGGTAATGGAAATATGCCATAGGAGGGGGAGATATTGAGCAAGAGAAGGAGACAGAGTACGGATGAGATATGAGGGAATAGGATCAAGGGAGCAGGTGGTGGGAGGACCGGAGCAGATCAGAAACCTCTTCCGCTGTAGCGGGTGTGAATGAACATAGAACCGCAGAGGGAGTGAGGGTGGGGGAAATATTGTAAGGGGACGGATATTGTAGAGATCTTGTCAGTGAAGTAAGTTGCAACGTTTGTGGTGGTCGGGAGGAGGAGGAGCAGCAACAGGGTGAATAATTATTGCAGTGCTAGTGCTCTAACAAGTCCTTTTTGTGAAATTATAAATGCTGTCCAATATTTTCTTTGTGTAAGTAGTGATGACATTTAAATGGACATTTAATCCATCACAGGGCTGGGGTATAGGTGTCTAAAACCTTTTAGGTTAGTTCATGGAGGTGTGAAAGCTTAGCCATGATTCATTTTGTTGGCCGCCAATTCATATTGCCTTTCACTCCTCTGCAGTTTAAAGAGGAACTGCACCTGAAACTTAAATAAATGGAAAAACCCACCGAAAAAAACCTAAACGTTAAGTGTGTCATTGTTTACGTTTTAGGGGTGAGAGGACAGTGGTTCTAATGTGGCAATTCAACAAATCATGCAACAATTTTTTTTTCATGATATCAAAAACAAACAATAAATAAATAAATAAAGCTGATGACGTTGACTGGATCAACCTGTGATACATAAACTACTGCATTTTCATTCACCAAAATAATGCAAGCTGTATATATGTTGGCTACTCTGCTGCAAAGTAACCCATTACACCTTATAGTTTTCGTGGGATTTTGAGCATCAGTCATTCAAAGCATATGGCTCTGCCTGAATAGGGCAGCTACAGGGTTTCTATGAAATCTTTTTTCTAGAATAACTGCCTGGATTTTGGGGGAAATTTCACTAACATTCATTGAATCATAGCTTGAAATATAATCCAGTTGTACATTGAATTGGGCAACTGCACTTATCACCAGGATCAAGCTAGTTAATTAAGGTCACCAGACCTTAATGAGAACAGGCAAAACAACATAATGCTTGTGTTTCTAAGAGACAAAAACAAGGCATTCTCTCTGAATTGAAACTGATGGTGCATAAGTGAGTATTCTTGAAAGTACAATGCACGCAAGAGTAACAAAAACCGTTCCAGCAGATCAGAGGACTGGTAAAACCTAATCCCCTGGAAGCCCTGAAATCATAGAATGACATATTCGAGCTTCGTATGGCCAGTCTCTATTCCTGCCCCAGCCCAGACTCCACGCTTTCCATTCTCTAAGCTGGATTTAGACGGGGCTGGTGGAGAGCACACTTTGTATTATCTCATCTATGCGTTTGGTCAACATTCCAGGCCGTTATCTCCTCTATCGACCAACAGTCTCTTTTCACAATAAATTCAACAAACTCCATTGACAAAAAAAAGAAAAATATTTGTTTAATGGAGATTGTCTATTTTATGGGATAATCTCATGCCTTCCTGCTGGATAAAATGCACTTATCTTTGGTCACATCTTGCTTTTAAAAAATAAATGAAGCCATATGGTCTAAAGTTTCCTCCTCATATCTTCCATCTTACTCATTAATCTTGTTTCTTCAACCCTTGTTTGAGCTTCACAACATCATTTATTGTGACCAACTAACATCCTGTGTGAATAAGAACCAAAAATGTATTTAAACTAATACACTTGATAAAAGAAGACGGACTGAAGGTAGTAGACTGTTTCACTTTTGGAACTTTAATTCAGAACCAATCGGTAGGAACATTCTCTTGGGGGAGTGTACATCTTCACTGGAGGCAACGTTGGGGTTAAACTGTTTAACCTCTTGAGCTAGGATTTTGTTTTGGTGCCTGGAGTGTCCCTTTGATTCAGAAAATCTGATGACAGTTGTCCTTTAAGGAACTGACCAAAGTAACTCATCAATTCTGCCCATTTTGCAGTTGATCACAAAGTCCAGAGCTGTTGGATCAGGGCAGCCTGATTGATCCAGATAATGCAGTTGTTGGTTTGGATGGTGTACCGTAGCAGGAAGAAAGGTCTAGCGGTGTATTCTTGAAAAAGGGCGCTAAAAACATTGTCACAAAATGGATTCCATGTCAGCAGACTTAAAAAAATAATTCCATTTCAGTGGAATGGAAATGTTTCTTTTACCAGCCGTATCGTGGATGATATCTAACAGTGCAGTGAATAAACCCCACTGTAGATATAATATAATGCAGAGCGCTGAGGCTTTGGATAAACTGAATACATACAGGATCTATGCACTTATAGGGACACTATAGTCACCTAAATTACTTTAGCTAAATAAAGCAGTTTTAGTGTATAGATCATTCCCCTGCAATTTCACTGCTCAATTCACTGTCATTTAGGAGTTAAATCACTTTGTTTCTGTTTATGCAGCCCTAGCCACACCTCCCCTGGCTATGATTGACAGAGCCTGCATGAAAAAAAAACTGGTTTCACTTTCAAACAGATGTAATTTACCTTAAATAATTGTATCTCAATCTCTAAATTGAACTTTAATCACATACAGGAGGCTCTTGCAGGGTCTAGCAAGCTATTAACATAGCAGGGGATAAGAAAATCTTAATTAAACAGAACTTGCAATAAAGAAAGCCTAAATAGGGCTCTCTTTACAGGAAGTGTTTATGGAAGGCTGTGCAAGTCACATGCAGGGAGGTGTGACTAGGGTTCATAAACAAAGGGATTTAATTCCTAAATGGCAGAGGATTGAGCAGTGAGGCTGCAGGGGCATGTTCTATACACCAAAACTGCTTCATTAAGCTAAAGTTGTTCAAGTGACTATAGTGTCCCTTTATACTTGTAGAACAGGTAGATTAATCAGGTTACACATAAATAGCGGTTGAAGTCAAAATATAATCTATAACAAAGTGGAAACGAATTACCCATGAGCACTGACGTGATTTAATCACTTTTCCATTCACTTTGCCTGCATTCTTAAATCTGTTATAACACTTGTGTTGAAACCTTTACCTGTTACAGTAAGCTCTGAGTGGATTGAAAGAAAATATTCTTTCTGGGTATAAAGTTACAACAATATATATGCTGGCTGCAAAGCCTGAATTAGTTTCATTTAATGTAAGCTCCATGTCCCCTGCCCATCGGCTAGACCACCTAACCCTGGAACAGCAGATTTTTGTGAATAGTAGGCCTTTACACAACATGCAGCCCACAATCTGTATGTCCGTTAACTGGGTTACGCTGAATACAATATTAATAGCACAATAAACTATTTACAATGTTACTGTTGCTATTTAGAGATTTCGATGCCTTTATTTGGCATTTGAGGCTGCCCTAGTTTTAAGGCAGCTTCTGCACAACAGGAAACTTGCTCAAACACCAGCAAAACGGGGATAGATTTTACATTCTTAGAATAAAATATCCCTGCCGGGTGCCAACGCTTAGCTTCCTATCTGGATTACAATAAATTAGTCTTTGTTGCATTCTCGTTGATTAGTTGATTAAATGCCATAATACAGAGCTCTATCCGCGTTGCACTGATGCCTAGCTACACACAAATGGGATTACATTGCGTAACATTAATCCTAAAATTATGGTCCTCAACACGGTACCGCGCTGTGTCCTGCAGCCACACTGGCCACTCACTGTGCTCACAGTTGGACAATGAACAGCAGTTTTGGAAAGGAGTTTGGTGACATTGAACAGTTGGCAAATTCTGGCAAGAGTCCTCGGTCATTGTCCTTGCCAGCTCATGTTTTATTACCTAAACATACAAGTCCCTTTCAGAAACCAGATAATCAGCTGTTCAAAGCTTGCTGGCTATTTAACCAAACAACTACTGTACAAGGACAATCTGAGCTGGCTCCAATTCTGTAACGCAAGAGCCAAGAGAAGGAGAAAAAGAGCCCTCAGGGGACATAAACAAATGAAAAGAAGGTAACAAATGTTTCATTTTGGCAAAACAAAGCCATGCTGTATTCTAGCTGTCAAGCATCCCAGCAGCAGAGTTTTCATGATGCAAACTGATACAAGCGAGTGGAGTATCGAGACGCAGAGCTCAGCAGTCGCCCCCAGTTACCTGTGAATGATACAGATTGTTCTTGGGGCGCTCGTATGATTATATGGACGGTTAGCTAATATCCCTTGTGCACAGGCCATGATAAGTACGAGTCAAACAAGGTTATTATGTTCCCTCTAACACCAACCGTCAGGAATGAGGCTGTACAAATAAATCCTGATAAAAACTTAATCAAAAAGAGTCCTATAAAGTGCACATTATTAACAAATGTAGTCCATGAGGTTTTTTTTCACTAAACTTTGAATGGTAATGGATTAAAAAAAACTAAATTTTGCACCAATTTGACAAATTCTCTAACTTTGCTACAGTCACAGTTTGGTTATTTTAGCTCCTCTCTGACTTATGTGAATGTCATAACTTTGTACCCCTGAATTCTTAATTAACTGATGCTACAGGTTCCAGACTGGGGATATTAAACTCTGCGATCAGGTGTTACCCACATCCATCACTCTTTGCAGACTTGTCCAGAAGCAGAATGTCTGCTTGTAACGTATGATTTTCTGACAGTCAGTCCGGTTACTAGTTGGCGGCTCTGTCAATCACTGTCAGGAGGAACGTTATAAAGTTTGCGGCTCTTAGTACAAATTACAGGGCACGTGACCCTGTAAGTGATCTCTTCAACAGAGCTCAGTGGGTAGGTAGCCCTCCTTGGCTGCCCTGTCATTTGCACACGCATGCACGCCAGGGTGACCTGCACATTATCCATGATATTATTTATGGACAAAATAAACTAAAACAATCAAATACATAGAAAATATCATGGACGTTCCTGTGTTTGCAGCTTTCTCAGACCAGGAAGTGGCTGGCGCCTATCCTCCAATCCCAGCCATCCCAAGTTTTCAGAGGGAATACTGAACATAAATCTCTGCTCAGCAAGAATTTCTGGGATAAATATAGTTCTACACTGCTGGCTGTGCAAATCATCAGACTATGAAAACGCACTCCACATTCCATTTATATATTTTTTAATGGATGGCGCTATAGGTATGGCTGTGGCACCTGCGATTTATCATAAAACCACCAAGGTGCCAATAACATGAGTGGGAACTTGTCTGGCGTGTAATCATACGTGTAAGATCACCGGAAAGCACTGAGTAAGGGGTGAAATTACAGCTGCAAATCACCGCCTGTACTAGGTACAGGGTCCACAGTGACAGGGGACCTCCTTGCATGCAGTAAGCATCATGTGTTCTGGTTCTTGGAGTGTCCTTTAAGAAGATATGCTCTTACATAAGACTAGGCAATAAATGATGAGTTATGGGTCAGATATATGTCCCAGTCAGAACACCTCAGAGGGAGATTTTGATTACCCATTTGTATAAACTGTAAAATCTAATCCCATGGAATACCCCGGAGTACCACAAGACTCGTACAATAAAATTAACAGATTTTACTAATTTCATGACGTAAAATCATGATTTTATAAAGGACACAGAGGCGAGTATTATGCTATTCTCTTTCTTTTATTCCTCAGCAGCAAAAGAGAGAAATACTGTAAATATTCATCAACATTTAAATAATAACAAAATTTACCCCAAAGGGTTAACCATATATAACACATTAACCAATGAGAGTGTCCCTATCCTAATAATGTCCCATGTGACCTAGAGCCGCCACTCTTTCTTTTGATGTTGTCGATGAACACTTCCTCAAACAGAAAAACAATAAAGTGCAGAACCATGATTTCCAGAAACTTATAGCAACGGGCTCCTTATGAAACAGGCAACCTTCTGCTTGAACTTGTATGGGCAGACATGGACCAGAATGACAACCCATTTAGGAGGCTGCAAAACAAAGAAATGAAATGGTAAAATACGTTCTTGGATCTTATTTCCATATTATATTACGATCCTATCTACCAAAAAACAATTTGTCATTTCAGTTCTAGTCATCAGGTGAAAGAACAAATTACATTATTACACAACTCGTGCCCCATTACATGACAGTATATTCACAGGGAGGGCGTAACTTACCTGGATTGGGTGGGATAATACTCGCCTCCGTGTCCTTTATAAAATCATGACTTTACGTCATGAAATTAGTAAAATCTGGTAATTTTATTAAAGGACACAGAGGCTCATATTATGCTAGTTCAAAGCTGCGTGATCACAGAAGTGGAAAAAGGAGAAATTGGTCGGAAATAAAATTCTTGGAACGTAGATTCTCTGGACCAATCAGCTGCACGGAGGAGGTCTTCTAGCCTACAACCTAGAGAAAAGGCTTTTGATGCCATAGCACCCCTTACTGAATGTACTCTGTACGTGGAGGTATCAATGCCCGCCGACTCCATGATCCATTTAACCGGATTGTGAGGTTGTCGGAGTGCCAGAAACAGATCTGGATACCGGGAATCACGAATCGAGACGGTCCTTGCCTCATATTCCTTGAGGCAGGCTACTGGATATAACTTAACGTTATGTGGAAAGGCTGGGTAGAAAACTGATGTAATGGATGTCTTCGTACGTCTCGATATGTTGAAGGAGACTCCTTCTGGTGTAAACGAGCATGCCGTGAGGTCCAGTGCTCGGACATCTGAGACACGTTTACAGGAGATTAGACACAATAGTGTAACCAACTTAGCAGTGATCTGCTTGATCGAGAGTTCCTCATTTCTTGGCCAGTTTTCGAAAAGTCTGAGAACTAGGCCAACATCCCACAAGGCTGCATATTTAGGTCTTGGTGGGCGTGCAAACTTGATGCCACGTAGAAGTCGACACACCACTGGTTGATTTCCTGCTTGGAGTCCATTCCAGCCTTGATGGCCTGCCGAGATCGCTGATCTATACAAGTTGATTGTATGATATGCCAGACCATAGTCGTAAAGTGAAGTCAGGAAACTCAGAACCTGACTAACATTTGGAGAGATGGGATCCACGTGTTGTTCCATGCACCAACCATTCCATGCATTCCAGGCATGTATGTATGACTTCCTTGTTCCTGGGGCCCAAGCTCCTGCCAGGAGATCCAGAGTTGCCTATGAAGCATTTGGGATGTAGTAGGGTCCCCTGAGAGGAGCCATGCCAAGAGTTTGAGATGTCCCTCAGGTAAAAGGGGATGTGAGTTCCCGTCGGAATCCCGTATGAGGTCGGTTGTCACCGGTAGTAACCTCGGAAGATCTATGGACATTTCCATGAGCATAGGGAACCAGGGCTGAGACGTCCAAAAGGGGGTTATGAGGATCAAGGATGTTCGGTGACATCTGAGATGCAGTAAAGTTCGTGCAATGAGGGAGAAAGGAGGGAAGGCATAGTGGCGGGATTTCGGCCACGGTTGGAGGAAAAGTGTCCATCGCCAGAGCTTCCGGATCCGGCCTCCAGCTGAAGAATTTTGGCAAATGTGTGTTCAAGCGTGATGCGAAGAGATCGATGTCCAGGGGGCCCCAAAGTGATTGTAAGTGGCTTAAAATGACAGGGTTCATCCGCCAGTAGCTGGCATCTCGTAGGTGTCTGGAATTCCAATCCGCCACTACGTTGGACATCCCCGGAATGTACTCTGCTTGTACCGAAATGTTGCGGTGCAGACAGAATTGCCAGAAATCTTTTGCCAGTTCTACTAGTATTGTTGACCTCGTGCCCCCGAGGTGGTTGATATATCGGACCGCTGGTCGATATACTTAAAAGACTCCGTAGAGCAAACGATTCTGCTAGCAATTCGAAGCAGTTGATATGTAGTTTCTGTTCCTCTAGGGACCATTTTCCTCCGGTGGAGATAGCGCCACAGCGCGCTCCCCAGCCGAGCATGCTTGCATCGGATTCCACTATGATGTCTGGGGTGGTTCCGAAGATCGCTCGGCTGTTCCATGCTTCCATGTGTTGTAACCACCACTTGAGTTCCTCTTTGGCGGTGCAGTCGAGAGGAACAGAGTCTGAGTGCCCTGAGTGAAGGTATTTGGCTTTCAGTCAGAGTGCCCTGTAGTGCAGAGGCCCAGGGAATATGGCTTGGATTGACGCTGAGAGGGGCTGACAATCCTGGCCAGTTGTCTCAAGGTAAGAATGGGACATGCTAAAGTCCACCTGATTTCCTTTTTGATGGATTTGACTTTGGCTGTTGGGAGTAGGAGTTCCCCCGTTCACAGCATCTATAGTGAATCCCAGGAATTCTATTGACTGAGAGGGTTTGGTGACCGACTTCTCCCAGTTGATTAGAAACCCCAGGTTTTCTAGTAGAGTCCTCGTCCAGGAGAAATGTTCGTGGAGCAGATGAGGGTCTTGCGCCATTATGAGGATATCGTCCAGGTATATTATGAGCTGAACTCCTCTGCTGCGTAGGAGGGCGACCACTGGTTTCATGAGCTTCGTGAAGCATCATGGTGCCGACGATAGGCCTAACGGTAGGCATTTGAATCGCTATAAGGTCTCTTCCCATTGGAATTGTAGTACATTTTGGCACTCTTCAGCCATCAGAACTGTGAGGTACGCATCCTTCAAGTCGAGCTTGACCATCCAGTCTCCTGTAAGCAGGAGATCTTGTAGAGGGTGGATACCTTCCATCTTGAAGTGGTGGTATGTGACAAACATGTTTAGGGGTCGTAGGTTGATGACTGGACGGACGCCTCCGCCCTTTTTGGGAACCAGGAAGAGGTTGCTTAAGAAACCCGGTGTGAGAGGGAGGACTTCTGCAATAGGCTAAGGCTTGTACTTCTTGAGATATTAGGTATTGGTCGTGAGTGGGAAACACCATGCGGTTGGGGGGTTGTATTTGAACAGTGTAGTGTACAAAATCTATAGAGTATTCCTGAACAGTGTGAAGGATCCATGCATCTGCAGTGAGCTTGCGCCATGCAGTGACAAAATGACACAGTCTGCCCCCTACCATAATTAGTGAAGCCAGATGTCGAGGTATAGAACTTATCATAAGGTCATTGGCCATAGGAAGAACCTGTGGGTCCCCGAGACTGCCATGGTCTGCCCCGGGCTGGGAAGAACGGTGTGGTAGTTCTGGGTTCAGGTGTTGTAAGCCTGGACTGTATGGGGCCTCGGTAGCCCCGGTATGAACCCCGGGGTGCTCGGCCGGGCAGACGGCCCCGATATCTGCCGGCCTCGCCAAAAACTCTCTGGTGGAACACTCGTTTCATGTTGGCCTGAGCTTTATCAAGTGCCGTAAAGGTGCATTCATATGTGCCTAGCTCTTTAACAAAATTATCTCCAAATAGGAGGGATTTTGCCTGGGGTCCAGGCTCTGAAATAGCTTAGGTTCTATTTTTATCAAGATTGCCTTGCGCCGTTCTGTGGCTACCGCCGTATTGGCAATTCCGCCAAGCAAAATCCAGGCCCTTCTTGGCTTTCCAACCTGATTTCCCCAAGAATTGGGCAATTTTGGGGTCTATGTCCGGGATGGCGCATGCCATATCAGGAATAGTGGGGCGTAGGTATTCTGCCCGGAGTTTGCTCTGTGACACCTTGTCGAGTGGTTTTCTAATACGAGCAGCAATATATTTCGCAACGTGCTCTCGGGTGTTGTAAAGGTGTCGGGGTCAAAAAGTGGTTTGCCTTGCGGATCAACCAGGGTGGAGTTGTCTACTCCATCTTTGGAGTCTGCTACCGCTCCGGTCACAGAGCCTTGCTCAGGGAGATAAAAGCTGGGGTCATAAGAGTCCTCCTCATCGGACTTGCTCTGTGCCTCCTCTTGCTCCGACTTCGGAGGATTCAATGAGGGCTCTAGCCCTTTTCCAATTCCTCACTGATTTTGCCCGGTGGGGGGCTCTTTGTTGTGGTTCAACCACATGATCTGTGACAGGACGTACCCTGTCCGCCTGTATTGTTTTGGAAGCATTTTCGTCCAGGTGGTGGGACTTTTTGACGGCTTTATGCCCACTAGGGGCTACCGGATTATCCTCTGGGGGGTTAAAAGTGGAGGATTTCAGTGCCTTGGTAATTGACAGTGAGATATTGTCTGACATGGCCCCCATAGCGGTAAATATGGCCTGTGTCATGGACTTTGTCATAGCCGCGTCCAGGAGGGAATGCAACTCTTCAGAGTCCATTTGCTCCTGTGGCCCTATAATCGTTGTGGGAGTTTTGGATTCCGGAAGGGGTTTAGGTGTCATGGTGACGTTGGTGGCAGAGCCAGAAACATCAGTCATTTTATTTGATTGCATGGCCAGGAGGAAAGGATTAAATGACCGACAGATAAATATTTTTAGCCTTAACTGGGCACTATCATCTGTGGAGTAGGAGTGTGACAGTTTAGCAGCTAGCTAAGTAAGCCAACAGCTAAAGAGGCACCAGCTATTTAAGCAATACAGCTTAAGAGGCTACAAGCTATTTAAGCAATACAGCTTTAAGAGGCACAAGTTAAACAATATTCAAAGTTGAGTAACAAGAAAAAACTAGGCACAGTTAGAGCAATAGAGCAGGCTCACCGAGTGTTCCCTCAGGAATAAGGTCCGGGGAGCACCGGTGACCTGCCTAGTAACACAGACACATTCCCGCCCCCAGGTGAGCGTACTGGCCGCGTTAGGAAAAAGCGCTGCAAAACCGGCAATCAAAATATGGCAGCCGCCATGCGCACTCGCTATGTGCGAGCAGCACTTAGCCGCGGTTAACGCCGAGAATCGCCGGAAACGGTACACGGTGCGAGGAGGGAGCCCCAGGCTGAGGTCCCTTCAAGGCAGGATGGTAGAAAAGCCTGGTCGGAAGATAAACCGACCAGGTGACTGAGGGAGAGCAGGGGAGCAACAAACAGCAATAAAACAGTAATAAAAATTTTTTATTTACCACAAAAAAAGGACAAATAAGGCACAGATCATGCAACAAGGTTAAATTAAAGGCAAATGTACCCAAACTAAACAGAGATAAATAGAGAATTTTCCAAATATGTACAGAGATGTAAAATTGTACTTAGCTGAGGAGGCAGCAGCAAAGAAAGAGGAGTGGCTCAAGGTCACATGGGACATTATTAGGATAGGAACACTCTCATTGGTTAATGTGTTACATGTGGTTAACCCTTTGGGGTAAATGATATTATTTAAATTTTGTTGAATATTTACAGTATTTCTCTCTTTTGCTGTTGAGGAATAAAAGAAAGAGAATAGCATAATACTCGCCTCCGTGTCCTTTAATAAAATCCCTATTACAGAACAGTTGCTCACAGACTGACATTAACTCTTTAACAGATTGTCTGGATTCATACACAGTTGCAGTATTTTGGACTGCACTATGACAGTATACGGATCCACAGAAAGATCCGCACATCTAGGTTGGGCTGAGAGGGGCTTTGCGACTGTGCTTTTGTATCACAACTCCTTCTCTACCTGTGAACTTAAAAATGATGTAATTGTAGTGATATTACACCGTGTGCAGCCTATAGATTACACATGATCTGTGTTTAAATCATATCTACATGTTATCCCAAATCACTCATTGCCTCCGTTACTCTGAATCCAGTGTATATTGAAATATATGACTGAGGTTTTCTTTATACGTAGATGTGTGTTGAACTCTATCTTTTCTACACACAGAGATCATTTTTGCTTTGAACGCAGTGTCCATGGGTGTGGGAGTTTGTGGTGTGGGTGACCCACAGGACAATGCACCAACACAGATACACTGCTGGTAAAAAACTTGCACCCCAAAAATGTATGTGGACAAGATCTCATTTAAAGCTTTGCTTAACAGACTGAAATAGATAAAAAAAAAAAAAAAAAACACAATAAACACTGTAAATGTCAACAGTGTAAAAACCACCATTTAAACTGGTCTAAAACCATTAAAGAAATCTAAAGAGTGCATTAAACACCATAATTGGAAACGTCTAACTATCCTTTATTTAAGATGCTCTGTGATTGGAAAACAGGGATTTCCACCTTGTTTGTCAAATAACTGATCTGGTTTGTGTCTACAGACATGGAAGTGCTTATTGTAAAATTACCGCAAATTCAGGACGCACACTGCACAGTGCTGTGTGGTACATGCTGCGTCACTGCGTCATGAGGGAGGAACACAATGTCCTGTCAACTTGCAACGTCCACCAGGTGTGTATTATCGCTGGATTTTAAAGGTAACTAGCTCAAGGCTGCACGAGTACAAATGTGCCATTTCGAGCTGATGCAATGGGCGGCTGGTTACGGAGAGAGAAATAAAACACACCTTCGATCTGCAGACTATTTTCAGTCACATGTAAAGCACATAGGTCCGAAAATGTCCATTGGCAGGAAATAGCAGTGAAACAGCTGATGAGATAAATCCGTACGGGATAAAAAGGGGACACACGACCTGAAATACTATCTCCTTGTGTTCATAGATACAAGGCAGGTGTTATTTGAAAACAAGCATGATGGATTGTCAGATGGGTATTTTTAAACATAAAATAAAAGATGGAATGCAGTTATAATGAGATTATATTTGGTGAGAGCATAAATCAGGGTATATAGATATAAAACAAAACATTCACAAAAAATGGGGAGGTACAGTACGTGCAGTAGGTATACAGTGTCTGTATATTTTATTTATATAGCGCTAACAGGTGTACTCAGCACTTTACAGGTTACATTACAGTAGAGGGAGGTACAGTAAGTGCAGTAGGTATACAGTGTATGTATATTTTATTTATATAGCGCTAACAGATGTACTCAGCACTTTACAGGTTACATTACAGTAGAGGGAGGTACAGTAAGTGCAGTAGGTATACAGTGTATGTATATTTTATTTATATAGCGCTAACAGGTGTACTCAGCACTTTACAGGTTACATTACAGTAGAGGGAGGTACAGTAAGTGCAGTAGGTATACAGTGTATGTATATTTTATTTATATAGAGCTAACAGGTGTACTCAGCACTTTACAGGTTACATTACAGTAGAGGGAGGTACAGTAAGTGCAGTAGGTATACAGTGTATGTATATTTTATTTATATAGCGCTAACAGGTGTACTCAGCACTTTACAGGTTACATTACAGTAGAGGGAGGTACAGTAAGTGCAGTAGGTATACAGTGTATGTATATTTTATTTATATAGCGCTAACAGGTGTACTCAGCACTTTACAGGTTACATTACAGTAGAGGGAGGTACAGTAAGTGCAGTAGGTATACAGTATATGTATATTTTATTTATATAGCGCTAACAGGTGTACTCAGCACTTTACAGGTTACATTACAGTAGAGGGAGGTACAGTAAGTGCAGTAGGAATACAGTGTATGTATATTCTATTTATATAGCACTAACAGGTATACTCAGCACTTTACAGGTTACATTACAGTAGAGGGAGGTACAGTAAGTGCAGTAGGTATACAGTGTATGTATATTATATTTATATAGCGCTAACAGGTGTACTCAGCACTTTACAGGTTACATTACAGTAGAAGGAGGTACAGTAAGTGCAGTAGGTATACAGTGTATGTATATTTTATTTATATAGCGCTAACAGGTGTACTCAGCACTTTACAGGTTACATTACAGTAGAGGGAGGTACAGTAAGTGCAGTAGTTATACAGTGTATGTATATTTTATTTATATAGCTCTAACAGGTGTACTCAGCACTTTACAGGTTACATTACAGTAGAGGGAGGTACAGTAGGTGCAGTAGGTATACAGTGTATGTATATTATATTTATATAGTGCTAACAGGTGTACTCAGCACTTTACAGGTTACATTTCAGTAGAGGGAGATACAGTAGGAGCAGTAGGTATACATTGTAAGCAAAAGAATGGATCGAGAAGGATAAACGTGAGGCATGATCCATTTGGATTGAGCTAGATGGAGGTTATTTATTACTTGTAGGAAATACATTCTTAGAAAAGATTGTGTTGAAATGGATGTTATCAAGGTTAAACGAAGTTAGAACCTCGGTTACCAATAATGAAGTAATAAGGACTGTATAATCTGGCCATTTTGATACGGAAGGATTTTAATGAATGTGTGAAATTGTAGATGAAGTGTCAGAGCAGAGTAAAGAGTTAAAACAAATTGAAGTCAGACATAGAAAGGAGGGACGTTATGGGATTTATTTGCAGGTGATGAGTGCTACTTTGGGCATTAAAGGGTTACATATACAAAGTGGTTTTCCACAACTTCGCTTAGCGTGTGATCAAGACGAGAACTCAGAGAGCTGGAATCTGAAGCTGGCGCACGTTAACCAGAGGAAGAGGTGGATGTTTTTAACAGCTGGTATTCGACAGATTGTATTCCGGGAGTCCGATGGCAAGACTCAAATAGGGAAATTACAAGACAGACAAAATAAATTCTCTTCTACAAAGGGTGATTTTTGGAGACGGATTGACATTTTCCCAGGCAAGCACCGTGCTGATGTGGCAGAGGTAAAGGGAATGGCCATTTTAAAATATAGCACAGATAGAAACAGAATATCGACACAAAGTTCAATTCCAGGCTGGAGTCGACCCCCGTTCCTTCAACGCATTATAATATACAAAAGGAAGAAAAATGAAAATCACAAAAATATTAAAAATCCCCAGGTTTGTACCGTCCTCGTCAGTCAAAAAAAACGAGCATCCACGCTTTTCAATTAATTTAAAAGCAGATACAGAAAATAGTCAGGAAATCCACGTGGACTTGAAAACCCATTTATCAGAAAACATGAATGAAACTGCATCAGTTGTAGGGAGAATATCAACAAAGTAATTAATGAATGGAGTTGTAGTGGTGACCAATAAGGTGTGCAGCTGTGTCTCAGGTAGTGAGAGGTTGTATGTGTACAATGACCCCATGGACACATGTCATACAAGTACTCGTATGGGTAGAAGGAAAACTTCTCATTTGAGTGAGGAAATGTGTGTGTGTGTGTATATATTAGAATATTAAAATTATTAAAAATAATATCTGGAAGTATTACTTTACTGAGAGGGTAGTGGATGCATGGAATAGCCTTCCAGCTGAAGTGGTAGAGGTTAACACAGTAAAGGAGTTTAAGCATACGTGGGATAGGCATAAGGTTATCCTAACTATAAGATAAGGCCAGGGACTAATGAAAGTATTTAGAAAATTGGGCAGACTAGATGGGCCGAATGGTTCTTATCTGCCGTCACATTCTATGTTTCTGTATCTGCAAAGTTGCTAGTTTTTGCAAGTTCCTAGTTAGAAGCAACAATGTAAAGAGAGTCAGGAGACCTTATTTGTATTATTCTGAAGGCACAGTATGTTATGGTATTTTAGGTAGCCATTGAAGCACGGTATCTACTCACACAAATATTCAGGATAACCCTTTGTGTGGCAGAGGAGTGCACAATGCATCAAAAAGCAACTTGTGGGAGATATTTCTGTCACTCATAGGGTCAAAGGCCAATAACATTTCACAGTCTGTATAATATTGACACCTACTGCTTGTATAAGTTGCTTTGCAAATGTATCAAAACATTTATTTATACTCTGTCAATAATACTTTCTTTGTTGACTAAGCTTTCAGCCCCCCCCCCACTTTGTTTATACCAATCCTCCCTGATCGTGTGTGTACAGGGACAAAATTAAGGTGTCTGTGAAATCAATAAGTGTCCTGATAATGTGGAGAACGCCTTATTGACAGATCTCTGCACGTCTGAAAATAACTCTGATGGAGTTTGCAGTGGCTGTTTTTCATGGATTGCCATTTGTACCTTTATATCAGGATTCCAGATCAGTAAAAACACATATATATAGTAAAACAAGAGATAGTAAGTGCACAAGAAAAATGTCTCCCTCTGGGCACAATTCTAAACAACATCGGCTCAGGTAATCTACGAAAACTTTTATATTCATATATCCACGCAGACAAACCTACGAGCATTGTCCACCATTATTGCAGGACCATCGTTGATGGAAGACAGACCTGCATATTACGCGTCCTTTAACTAACATTCCACAAGCCGAGGTACAATGCGTGAAGGCATCCCACTAACACAAACACAGATGTTCTCACACCTGGATCCTGGCAAAATCATTAGCCTCCAGACCAAATTTCAATCATATCAGTTATTCTATCTGTACTGGATGAATGTAAATAATTTCAGGAGTCCTGATGCAAGTCAATGTGTCTTGTTAGAGATAGTCTCTAATGGAGAGACATTAAGCAAGTATTTGAGGTACATGGCATGGGAGATGGATGAGGTGCAGTGACAGAGATGAATGTAGATGGAGGCAGCAATGTGTGACGTGATGTATCAGAATGCCAGGTCACTGCGATGTTGCAGGTTAAGTAGAGACATGTTAGAATGTGGGATCAAAGAGAAGAAGCCCCTCCAAGTTCATGATAAGAAAGACAGAGGCTTTCAGGGAGTTTAGTATTATCTGCAGAGATCAGGTGAATAGATATCAGTACCTACGAAATAACAGAGCTCCCCTCTCCCCAAATCATTGCTATCGGACAATTTTAAGGAAAACAAGGCCGGCAGTGCACTTATGGACAGCCACCGGTTTATTGATCTCATGATCATTTACTGTTAGATGTCACTATTTACAAAAATACGTGATAGTTTTACACTGCTTGGGCTGAATCTTATTTTGAATTTTTGCTTCTCTTCATTAAAATAACATTTAAAAAAATCCATAATTACTTTTAGTTCTCATATAATCCTCTGAGGGTGAATTATCCCATCGTGGAGGCCGGTGGCCCCTCACAGTTGCCCCTTCCTACCCTGTTAGACAGCCTTGAACTATTAACGTCTCACATCTCTGCGTGCCATCACAGTTTGGTCAGTTCGAGCTTCCTGGCTCCATGCCTTTGACGGTAACCTTGAAATTCAGAGAATGCAAAGCTCTTATTAACCTGTCCAGCTTGACATAGTGAAGTGTTCTTCAAAACATGGAACGATACACAGAGCCTGCGAAAGATAAAACCACTTTATTTTTAAATGTATGTGTCTATAGGTTTCTCACTTTAGAAGTTTTGGAGGAGCAATACGTTGACACGGAATGTGTGTCTTAACTCTAGAAAAATAGAAAGAAATTAAATTAACTGAGCCCAGCTGTGCTGTGTGTGACAATAAAAGGGGCAGAACACACAGGGGGGCTTCAAAAATCTAAATTTGTTTAAAACAAAAAAAATAATAATTGGTGTGATTAAACACATGGCTGCATAGTGAGCATAGGATCTTACTCATAGCAATATGGAAATTGTTGAACTGGTCCAATCACTATTTTATTAACTAATTTCAGGAAGTCTTGGGAGATAAAATTCACATTCCCCTACAGACTCTTCAAAATGTGTCAAGGTCTGTAAGGGTTGTTTTCGTAACCCCATAACTGCCAAGTTCTGTTTTAAATATATATTTGTAGTCGGGGCAATATAGCCGAACAGAGAAAAATTATCACAGAGTTTTACATTTCACAGAGTTTCTTTTTGCCCACTTTTATTACAGGCCTACTGCTCTGTCGGTTCCGGCACACCACAACCGACTGGTGCCTACTCATAGATGTTATGATTGTATTGTGCTACGATTTTTCTGTTCGGCTATATTGCCCCGACTACAAATTTGAAGGCTTGGCCTGGAGTTGTGGGAGGGGCTTGGTTCACCTTTAAAAGGGCTGAATCTAATAGGTTGGATAGAGAGTGGAAGATGTTGTTGTCTATAGGTAGTCTTTGTGAGGGAACATGTGTATCTAATTTTTTAATGCCTTTAAGTAATGTTTTAATTTGGTATGAGGTTAGAAAAGCAGTACTGTTAGGTTGTTGGATGAGCATATGGTGTTGGATGCCGGTAAGGTACAGTTTAATAGTATTGAAGGATAGTTTAAGGTTAATGTGGCAAAAAGAGGTAAACCCCAAAATCGTCTCTAATGCAAACATGTCGTGAATGTGAAACTCTGTGATAATTTTTTTGAATACGTGAAAGGCCCTATTATAAGTGTCCCTAGTGTTTACTGAGAGTGCCATATGAGAAATGTGACGTGCGTGATCTAACAAGGTCTTTAATCCATGATCATGTCTTGGAAAAGAGGTGCAGGTGTCGCTCGTCTGGAAGCGTTGGGTAGTGACGAGAGGAAAGCCTGGAAACGAAACCGAGACAAGTGATCAGCAGCGGTGTTTGTGTAACCCGGGATGTGTATGCATGTTATAAAGAATTGACAGGTGGCTGCTACCCATGTGAGACGCCTTAGCAGTCTCATAATGACCAGTGATGCCGAACGGCCTTTATTCACAATGTGGCATGTAGCCAGGTTATCCGATTAGCACCTGACCGTGTGGCCAGACCAATATGGTCCCCAAGCAATGGCTGCTGCCACGATTGGGTACAACTCAAATAAAGCTGAGGTGTCACAAAATTTGGGTAGTGATTTGACTTCGGTCAGCCAAGGGCCCCAAAGCCATTGGTCACCCCAGATGGCGGCAAAGCCTGTGTTAGCTGCGGCATCTGTCCATAATGTAGGTGATGTGTCGGATGGAGGTGGTATAAACATGGTTCGCCCGTTCCAAGAGGTGAGAAAGACCCGCCACATGCGTAAATCAGAAGTTACGTGTACATCTAATGTGATATGTGAAGTGTCCGAAGAAAACAGTGGAAACAAGGATAACAGGTGGGATATAAAAGATCTACCTTGGGGTATGATCCTCATGGCAAAATTGAGCGATACAAGTAGTGATTGGAGTTCTTTCCGATTGCAATGACCTTGTAGCAGGTAATGTTCAATACTTGCCAGGGTACGCTCAATCTTGTCCTGAGGTAGACTGGCCTGCATGTTTATTGTGTCTAGTTGTATGCCCAAAAATTGCATGTAGG
Organism: Pelobates cultripes; assembly: GCA_933207985.1. Taxonomy (NCBI): domain Eukaryota; kingdom Metazoa; phylum Chordata; class Amphibia; order Anura; family Pelobatidae; genus Pelobates; species Pelobates cultripes. The sequence goes on along the minus strand of OW240920.1, from coordinate 141,055,000 downwards.
TATCTGGACCCAAAGTTTTGTGAGGAGAGACAGGAATGTAAAGAGATTCAAACAGAGCCAATAAGTGATTCAAACTACTAGGTGGAAGAGTGTTATTTTCAATCAAGAGGAAATCGTCCAGATAATGGATAACCGAAGGGCACTTGCACACATTTAGTAAGAGCCAACATAGAGCCTCTGCAAACGTGTCAAAAATACGTGGAAAGCTTTTGGAGCCGAAAGTAAGTCGGGTGAAAAAATAATACCTCCCTTGCCATTTAATACCATGTAGATGCCACAGGGAAGGGTGTATGGGTAGTAGCTTGAAGGCATTTACCACGTCTGTTTTACTCAGCCATGCTCCCGTACCTGCTTGTATAATGGCCCCTATGGCATGGTCGATATTGGCGTAGTGAAGTGAAAATTCTTCAGAAGGTATAAGAGAGTTTAGGCTGGGGATAGTGGAGGAGTGTGGTGCTGATAGATCAATTATCAGTCTGGGTTTAAGTGAGGTCTTCCCTGTGACCACCCCTATAGGATGTGAAGGGTGGGGAAAAGAATGGTCCCAACAGAAACCCTTGTTCCAGCTCAGTTGAGATAAGTGTATTTACCAACTGTGGATCGTCTAATGTGGACTGTAGGTTGTCGCATTCCAGTGTACCGGAGGGTAAATGGACCAACCCGGTGTGAAAACCCTCGGTCATGCCCAAAATAATATATTCAGTGAAATGACGTGAAGGATGTGGCTGTAAAAGTGATGTCAATAAAGTGACGTTCACACACGTGTGATACGGTTTTGGGAATGCTTTATTTGGGCACATGGTTTTGGCATGGGCTCTAAAACAGTGTGAACACACATGCATCAGTCTACATGAACTAAAACCGCAATTGCCCGCATTGAAATTATTGCATATCTGAGATTTACCCAGGAATACAATGTCTCTCCCCAGCTTGTCTTTTAATCCCTTGGTAGCTTTAGGAAAGTTAGGGGAAGATTGGTTTTGTTCGATCTCGGCTGTGTTAGGGCAGAGATTAGTGTGATGTGCTGTAGATGCGCATACTGCACATGCTGGAGGCCTGAGGCCTGCAAAATGCCTGCAGAATAGCTCAGTGTCCAATTTGCTCCAATTAATGCTTAAATTGAACTGAGCCAGAGCTGCAGCCACCTTTGCAGAAAAGGAACGGTGGTAATCGTAAAAAGGTCCACCATCTTGTGCATGTATGCATCCAGCTCTGCTCTTTTCCCTGGGTATACTGAGCAGTACACATCCCTATAAATCCCAAAACCCAGTACAAATTCAGGTATTGACAGTTTTTTATTTAGTCTAGGGTCTCTAGACCTTAGTACGACAGATATATCCCCATATGCAAAAGTCCTATTCTCTAGGACATCCTGGGAGGCTATAAGCAATGACACCAGGTTGACATCCTTGCCTTCCAGAATGTCCTTTTTAAGGTGAGATGGGACCATGTGTGAGAGGTTAATATCTTCGCTAAGAGACCCTGATTCCAAAGTATTACCAGTCATGTCAGCCAGAGGGTGACTGGCCGCAATTGGGTTTGTAGCGGTCTGTTTAGTACCACTTGTTTCCAATTTATCCAGTCTGTCATTAATTGTGCTGATGGATGACATGAGCGAGGTCATCATGGCATGAAATGTTGGCAACTGTGTGCCACTAGGGCCTTCCCCTGCATCAGAGTTGTCAGTGCCCGTATTCAAAAGTCTGAACAACTCAGCTTTCCTAGCAGTAGCTGGGAAAGGGATGCTGCGTCTAAGTTCTGTCGTGAGACGTGGGATGGTCCATGATCTGAGAGAAGCAGGACTAGCAACGTCTGTTGCAGGAACAGGGGTACCAGGCCTAGCGGGAGTGCAGGGTAGCGAGAGTTCCTCGGGGATATCAGGATTATTAGACATAACTGAAAAATATAAGTAAGCTTTAATCAATCACTCTGTAATGTTTTATTTGGGTGGGTACTGGTAAGGCTAGCTAAATGCCAAGCGGCGAAACAATTATACTTATGGATGGTGACAGATGAGTCCCTACTAATTGCCAAGCGGCCTGAGAGGCGCTACCTATGCGTGGGCCCGAGGGGAACGTATGAGGCCACCGAACGTTGTGGCGGGGTGTTGGCCTCTCGGTGGTATTTAAAGCATAAGATAGATTGGGAGTGACAGGTGAGGCCCTCTCTATGCGACAATGCGAGACGGCTAGCTATGATTTGGCCTGAGGGGCGTATTCCTCCAAGTATGAGGAGAGGGGTGTTGGTCTCGCGGGACCACTAGCCTATAGATTAAGACCAGAAACTTTTACCTAGTTGGGTCATATAACCTAGGACCAGTACCCCTCAGAACATGGTAGAGGGAAAAAAAAAATGGGTTCTGGCGTAGTACCTGATATGTGAGTCAGGTTGTGCTGTCGAGGTAGAAGTAACCAGGGACTGTAAGAGTCTCGAGATGATAACCTGTTGGATATGAGATTCGATATATGAACGTGTGATTAAACGTAGTGTTATGGCACTGCAGAGGGTAGATTTAACGAAATTGACGATGGTTTTCCTTGCTTGTAAAAGCTACCGTTTTGAAGGCAAACAACCTAAAAAAGTAAAATACATGCCTAACTAATGTAATGTGTATTATTGGACTTCATAAAACATAATTTAACAATAACCAACATATAAGAAAATTGATACCAATGACAGATTTCACAATTCCCAGTAAGAACCACTGGGATGACTCTGTGGGGAAAACAAATTCAGGAAATCAGGACCCATCAACTTGTTTAACAACATTACAATTCAAAATAGATTTACTGCAATAACATTTGTAACCAGTAGGGGCGAAATTCCCTTGGAGTACTGGCTGAATTCGTGTTTAATAAGTGAGTTAGTGTAGCTGCCGAAAGAGCTATGTAGAGTATAGTAACAACCGAATAGATACACTATAATTTACCTGCGAAACCAACTGATTGATGTTTAAGTATGATTTAACCGAATAATATCGTTCGTTAGTTTGAACTTGTGGAACACGCGAATAGCAGAGTGAAGCATTAAGACGAATGCAATAGTGATATAATAAAACAAACCGAATGTAGATTTGAACCGAACGGAGCGCCGCCATGTAAAGCAGGGGAATTGCAGCGGTTACTTTACGGCGAGTCTGACTTATGGTTTTTGTGAAGAGGAAGCACCGAGCGAGCTGTGCGGACGCCGGCGACGGTAAGGAGAGCCAGGGGAGCCCGGACCAGGAGACCATGAGGGAACAGGTAAGGAAATTCAAGATGGCGGTCTGAACCGGAAGTAACGTTTCAGACTCGCCAGACCAGCAATGGTAAGGTGGGAGTGGATTGGCAGCCCTTTTAAAGGTGAACCAAGCCCCTCCCACAACTCCAGGCCAAGCCTTTAAATATATCTAACATTTACTTTAAAAATCCATAGTGTCATTGCTGGCACATAATTAAAGAATAAAACAGTATCAGATTGCTTATAAAGGATACTTAAAATAATTAACAATAACTCATTTATTTTGTATTTATTTGTTCATTCATCCTAGAAACTTAGGGAGAGGTTAAAAGGTTTTGAAGAGGGTATGCTCATCTTGCAATATTATAAACAGAATCTGAAATATCAGGGTAGAAGCAGACATACAAAAAACAGAAAAGGTTTTAATAAACTGCTTGTGGATTTTTATAAGTAACCAGCATGTTAAAAAAAATATATATATATATATATTGTAGGAATATTGCCCACAAGCAGTAAGTACAGTTACACCAACCATCTGTACTACACCAGGCATCAAACATTGCTATTGCAGACTTCAATAAATCCCTGCATTCACAGGTCTCCCTACTATTCGGTGGCAAAATGCAAACATGACGTTTAACCTTCAAAAGCTACTGTAGTCCCTCATAACATATATGGATGGAAAAAAATGGAGCATTGGCAGAGAGGTCTCTGCGCTGTAAGAATTAGCGTTGGAGAAAATAATGAGATAAAGCTGTGTATGGTAATGCAGAATTAAAGTTTGTCCGTGTATACACCTGGGGAGGGAAAGAGTTAACAAGCCAACAAGGGGGAATCTAAACAATTACCTAAGAATGTTTCCAGGTAAAAAGATTGAAGAAGTGAGGTAAAAAGAGCTATCTGGTTAGTGTGCCCTGTCTGTAGTAGATAAAACACTTTATTTTTCCTCAAAATACACAGATTTATTTCACTCCTTATCGTTTTCCAACTTTCTTTTAATCAGTAATCAAAGCTTTCTGAACAGCGGCTGGATCCAACATGCACTGTGCCGTCTGGGTTCACCAACTCCAACAGTAACCTGTTATAGGTACAGTACTGAATTCACCCACATACATCCAATCTCTCACACCATGGCTGCCATCTTACACCTAGCATTCTACCTTTGTATCTCCTAACGTGAAATCCTCTTCCACATATACTAATATTTACAGGAATCAGCGGCAGCATGAAGCCCTGATCAGTCATCTTCCAAAATGGTTCTCCATGAAATGTTTCCTTTGGAGAGCTGAGTGATACAAGTCTCAGATGAAGGTATTCCATTCTTGCACAAGGCTTCATGTTGCGAACACAGAATGTTGATTGTCAATATTATTACCATCATCTCCAGCCTATTAGTCACGTGAAGCAGCACATCTGGTAGCTGCTGCCTGTCTGCGCCGTCTTCACATGACTAATATGGCTGCCGCCTCTATGTGTCTGTCAATCTCTGTGTGATTCATGCACAAGGCCTGACTCACGTCTGCAGAGCACACATCAGGCTCTCACACTTATTACTCTGCTTACAGAGTTGGTGAATAATCTGAACAAACAGTAGAGCGTTTAAACACTTTCTTATTAAAAAACAATAACATTGTAATTAGTTGCAGCAGGAATACAAAATGTATCTTACCAAATACACAAAATTGGCAACTGTTACCATTATCGTTATATTAAAGGGACACTATAGTCACCAAAACAACTTTAGCTTAATGGAGCAGTTTTTGTGTACAGATCACGCCTTAAAAAGTCTCACTTCTCAATTCTCTGCCATTTAGGAGTTAAATCACTTTTGTTTTGGTTTATGCAGCCATATTTACACCTCCCCTGGCTGTGACTGTCACAGCCTGCATGAAAACAAAATGGTTTAATCAAAATGTTTTTATTTTTTATTTTCAATCAGATATAACTTACTTAAAAAGCTTTTATCTCCTGCTCTGTAAATTGAACTTTAATCACATACAGGAGGCTCCTGCGGGGTCTAGCAAGCTTTTAACAGAAAAGGATATAAGAAATTAAAAATTAAACAGAATTTGCAATAAAGGAAGTGTAAACATTAGATGACTCTTTACAGGAAGTGTTTAAGAAGTCTGTGTAAGTCACATGTAGGGAGGTGTGACTAGGGCTGTATAAACAAAGTGACTTAACTCCTAAATAGCAGTGAATTGATCACTGAGAATGCAGGGGCATGATCGATACACCATAACTGCTTCAGCAAGCTAAAGTTGTTTTGGTGACTATAGTGTCCCTTTAAAGCATATAGATTGCAGCTTTGCAATCACACATTTATTGGCTGAGAGCGATCAGATGACACTCTTAGCCAATGATTGAGCGGCAGGATCGGCATCCAGCTTCTTCAGAGGAAACCCAGACCCAGATAAGAGGCAAACCATTAAAAAAAATGGAGAATGGCCCCAAAGAACTTCTACCTTTATAAACACTACAGCAAGATATTGTGTTTATGATGGTTGGAGTAACTGTTTAAACCAACTGACTCACCTGTGTTTAAGCAGGAGTAGCTAGCCTATTTGTGTTCATAAAGGCAGAGAATTCAGTTCTCCTGAACCAGAACTTTAATATCTGATTTAGAAGCCTTGTTATGCCCCTAGTCGTGCCTTGTAGTATTGATAATGGGAGTGCTATGTCCATGCTTCTAAACTAAATCAAAATGTAGCACCAAGTCATCGTCACATTTTTAAAAATACATTGCATATTCATAATGTCATATTACACATTTCACCTCTTATACAGATGAAAAATACTCTGCCAAATCATCCCCTGCACGTCTCTTCTTTTACCCCCTAAATTCTTAAACTTCAGCTAAAGACAATAGGTTGTCGGTGCATGGTCCCATATGCCACAATTTTAAGAAAGAAGGGGGGACTGAAACATTGAAATAACTCATCTCCTTTGACAGCTTCTCCATTGATATTAAATCCTACATGATTCCATATGTTTGCTCTGTGATCTATTACCAGTTCTTTATAACTATTTTTGGCAGTAACCATATCCTAATAACACATTAAAAATTATACTATTGTAGATAAATGAATGCAGTTGGTTTGATCTCAAGCATAGCTTGGGCGTTGAAATTGCTGAGCTGTTTCACAGCAGGGAATGTATAATATTTTATGTTTCCATTTTTTTTTATTTTATTCTCTCCATCTGCCTAAACAATGTCCTTTTTCAATTCTAGTTTTTGCGAGGGGGTTTTGGAGCAAAGCAGCCTATACTTCTCTAATGTGACTATTCAATCAAATGTTCCCTCGCTAAGCATTGGCACACAATGAGGGCAAAATAAATAATTGATGGATGTATGTAAAAAACATACATTAAATAATACATGCTCAACAAAAACACTAAACTCCACGCTCTTAAACTCCAATTTATTATACAAATTTTAAAGGGACACTTCGGTACTCCAGACTCCTAGAGGAATTCACCTTGCTGAAGTGCTTTAGGGGTTAAGCTGAATGCCCCCCTTGTTCCCATTCATAAAAGTGCTGATTTCAAGAGAAATTGTTACTTTTATGAATTAATTTTGGACCGCCCCCTTGAGCTTCCCAATTCACTCCACTTCAATGTCTTGCATTAAATGTTCAAAGGAAGGCCCCAAACCTTAAAACCGAATATTGTTTCTTTAACCATTCATTGACATTATCCCCACATTATACAGAGATTTTTCAAGGGTAGCCCAAGCAGTTCCAGGCGGTGATCCATTCAGGCGTCTCTCGTATTAGACACCGGCCCCAGTGCCAGCCAGGCTTCCTCTGTCACAGCCAAACCCTTCCCGTTTAAGTGGGCCAATGACAATCTCATACAGGACAGCTGTGCTTTAACCTCTGTGTTTTCCCCATGACTTCCATGTGATCCAAACAGACTGAAAGCTATCAGAAGCCAAATGTTCATGAAACCTGGCTACACGAAAGGAATATGTTACAAGACAGCAGCTTAGCATATATAAATATACTATATAACATCAAACGTTTTCCATTTTAAAATTGGACTCCAGAGATCCATGCGTAGCTGGCCCACTGCCTTATGTACAGTGAATGAGCTTCTTAATTTACGGAAATGACTGCATCATAGCTCGGATGGCACAGGAATCCCCACGAACACTGCATCAACTTAAAGAAGAACCAACTCTGGAAATAAGACCACCGAATATCTCTAATAGCAGGGGTGCCCAAAAGGTAGATCCCCAGATGTTGTAGAACTACAACTCCCATGATGCTCTGCATGCCTTTACAATGACAAAGCATCATGGTAGCTGTAGTTTTAAAACATCTGGGATCTATCTTTGGGCACCTCTGTCTTATAGTTTGTGTTGACCTCCTTTTAATGGCATGCTCCATTTTCTTGTAAACGCACATTAAAGACTTTGCAACAAACATCAAAATCCAGTTCAGTCCTGGCACGGCCTTGGCACACATTGCTTCGGAATAATAATAATTTAACTTTCAGCCTCTAAGAGGACCTGAATACGTAGATTTAGAGTAAAGAAAATTCCCAGTTCCCTGAAGACTAGTGGCGGTGACCTGATGGTTATAACGGGGGGCAGATGCTGTTTTGAGCAGATTTAACATTCTCCTATTTCTCCTCCATAATCAGACAACTCATTTCAAAACATCATAAATCAGTTCGCCCTTACAGATGGGTCTTCATTTCCGTCTCATCACCAGGGCGGACGCTCTGATTGGTCATGGGGTGTAATGAAAAATCCCGAACAGCGGTTCAGCTTCATAAAATGATTGATTTCCTGCTGAATTAAACTCACGGGTTACAATGTGTTCGGTGAAACGCTATCAGACAGGTGCTGACAGATGTAATGGAGACTGCGTGCGTGTGATCTCCTGTAAGGTACATTTTAAACCCAGCCATTGTGCACGCAGTAGAATGAACAGAAAGGGGTCGTTTGTAGGAAAAGCCAAAGGCAACGCTTCGCTTAAACTGTGAGAGTCGCTTAATTGCTTCGTTTTCTCAGTGATTATGAATGGTAATTATTTTTCCTCGAATTCTCCAAAGCTCAGACTGACATGGAAAATAGACTCGTAGAAGGAAGGAATTACATTTCAAGAGGATACAAAGTAAACATTAAGTGACAGATCAGAAATGTCTCCGCAAGCCATTAGCCACGTAAGCAGGTGACGGATAGATGAATTAATTTAGAAGCGTATTCAGAGTATATACGACTACTGTTCTAATTCAGCCCTGAGGGAGAATGATACATAGAGACTTCAGCAAAGGTTTTATACTGGAAATGACAGGTTTGGGTATGAAAGCATCTCTTTGTGTAACACAAACACAGACTGTGAGCAGATTAGGCAATGTATAAATCAATTCGTAAACTAATTTACGGTATCTGTGAAGGTCTACTATTGTATATGGTCTAGTCACTAAACTGAGAATTGTGCAAATTGAACTGCAAAGGAACTACAAGTTTTAGTAAAGAAAAAAAATCTTCACTGGAAAAATTGGTCAGTTGCAGTTTAGTTTAAATCCCCATTCAACCTTTGTGATATTTATTTAGTGCTATACAGCCGCGCCTGCAAAGTCCCATTTTATATCCAAGCAGCCATCCCCATGTTGATAGATCATAAATCAAGTGATTTATACATTAATTACAAACTGTCTTATGTGCCAGATATCACTGGTTAGTAAACCAAGGGACAGAAGCTTGGTCACTATAATACAATCTGGGTATTCTCCGTGAAAAAACTGCAAAGTGCCAAAACGTATGACTTTCTTTACCTATAAATGAACGACATTTATTTAACACGAGTGACGTTCATGGGGTGGGTTAAGTAATTATGGAATAATTACATTTCAGAGAACGGTGGAGGATTGCGTGGTTAGTGCAAGGAGTTTAGTTAACAAATTATATGGAACAGGATTGCGAAGTACAAATTAGTGGAGAACACTGTATGACAAAATGAAGATGAGACAGCCTGGAGGAGAAACCAGTCTCTACCGGAGAATACAGTATGGCTTTGAGCAATGGAATCCAGAGTCTTCAAGACTGATAGAGGAAGTATTTGAGTAAAGCATAGCATGGATTACTCATGTACTTCAAATTACTAAGGATCTACCTTAACGTTAACCCTAAAACACATCACTCATCCTAAAACAAAGTCTTAACTTAAAAATGCGAGACAGAAAAGTATTGCATAATGGCAACCACAAAACAGTGCATAAAAATATATATACATATACCTTAAAGATAGGCTGCACTCACAGTCTTATGTAAAACACTCTCCTTTATTTAACAAATACGTTTCAGTCCCTCCTGGGACTTCCATCAGATCCTGATAGGAGGGAGTACAACGTTGATCTTTGGAATCTATGTCTGTTGAATAAAGAATATTTTTTTTACATAAGACTGTGAGTGCAACCTATCTTTGAGGTACATATGGATATCCGTCCCTAAGGGTTGGCACCTGGTAATTTAATGGAACATAATCATTCAGCCCGAGTGCAAGGATTCCTCTACATGAATATATATATATATATATACACACCTGCTCCTCTTCCCGAGTTGTGTTTCAAAGCTGTTGTACACAGCAGACACATACTCCAAAGAATCCATGAATAAAGTGGAATTATGAGGCAAAAAAGTGGTTCCTTGTTGAGCTTATTTGCATACACCTACCCAGAATCCCTTGCTATATGTATATATACACACATACATATATCCCGCAGGGTATCGTTATCTAGATATTATTTAATGTATTATTATATTCATTATTAACTAGACAAACTGTATGTGTACAGAGTGCAGGCAGCTCAGCAGATAATCTCTACGACACCGAGGAGGAAACCAGACAACAACACTCGGATCGCAGAGTTACGGCAGATAATCAGCCGCCCCCACAGTTTGCCATGAACGTTCTTTGGAATTTTCACTTAAAATTCAGGAATGACTTCCTCTTTCAGGAACTGGCTTTACTTTGAAATCCCGGATAGGATATCATCAATAAATCGTCTCTTGGTCAATACAGCGGTAAGCAACTGACTTCAAAAAAAGATATTTAAAAAGTAACAGAGAGATGTGAAAAGTAGCCATTCATCAGCTTTCATTGTCTACCTGAAGTTTACATGTGAAAAAAAAAAAATTTCCCAACCCTGTCTTTGATTTATTTATTTTTTAACCCATGAGTGCACACAGCTGTCACAGCACAGCGCTTTATTCTCCTGTCTTGGATTTTTTTTATGTATCCAGAATGTATCCCTTAAAAACATCCATTTATACCATTCATATAAAAAAAATTTATTATTCAAACCTTACAGGACAGTGATACAGAAATATGAATATGGATAACATGGACAGAATAATTAATTTGTGGGAGGACAATAGAGATTCATCCTTCCCAGAAGTCATAAGATCAAAGCTCGAGGTGGTGGACCTACTGCAAACTGGGGTAAAATGGAGAAATGTGATCCAAATCCAGGGGAGGGGGAGAGAACAGGAGGGGAAAGCCTGTCACCTGTAACCAGTAATGAGGCTCAAGTCTCCGCAGCCGCTACTTTCCACAGTTACCAGTCATATAGGTACATTGACCGCCAGCCTAATGTGAGGATATTATCTCCATAGATACATATAGGTCCAGCTGAGAAACGTCCGCATAGACGGTCTGACATTGGGGAAAAAACAAGAAACACTGACTGGTTGTTTCCAGGTACTTGGAGGCTACAAATACAAAGATATTTCTGCCACAGCGCCTCTGTGAATCCATAAAAGGTGGTGTTGGTGTGCAACAATTATTTATTAGAATTGGTAGAAATGGGCGATACCATTGGAGATTGGGGTTTCAGAACGGATGAATCATTCCAAATAAATAGAGGGGGAGAGCTGTTGCAAAGCCTGTAGGAAATGAAGGTAATTGGTGATAGGTGTGCATATTTGTTAAGGTGAGTGCTAATCTGCCCAGGATGTAGCTTATCGTCTCAGTCAGCCACCCTGGCCACAAGGAAGAGAAAGGTCACCAGTGATTGGTAAGCCTGGTGAGCCTAGATTGAGTATTTTCAGAATAATAACAAACAGGCAGTAATGTCCCCATTGTTACTCAGAAATGTTGAGTCGGAAATGAGAATGCAGAGCGCTATTAAGATGGAAAGAATGGAGGTATGTGAATGGTGAGAGGAAGACCAAAGGAGAAAAGAAAAGATTTTTAAGAAAGTTAGGGGTACACAGTCTCATTATAAGCTATTGATATGCTGCAGTATTCCATAGCGTTGTCATTATCAGACTCAACTCAAATTCCGACCAGTGAAAAAAGAATCATAAATCCTTCAAGCGAAGATCTTACTAGCATGACTATGTTTTCATAATGTAACCATCACTCAGACGCTGAAAGCTCTCCATAGAAATGCATCGACTCCATGTGTCTCTATAAAGAGATGATGACTGGGGCAGTGTGGCGTTTTGCTGCGCATGCGCAATAGCCTCCCACTGTTATCCTATGGAAAGGCATTGGATTGGCTGAGATCATCAAAACTGATTACTTCAGCCATGGAGGCGGAGCCAGCCGCAATGAGACTGGCGAGGCTATGGACAAAAGGCGAGTAAAATCACCTTTAATCTCCGGAGGTGGCAGAGTCCTAATTCTGCATTCCAGCACTGTAGTGTTCCTTCAACCTACACCCATTGCCAAAATTTGATCATGCTCCCCGTGAGAAGAAGTACTCCCTACTTTTAGAAGTGTTTATTTTTTTTAAATTCACCTAAAAAGGAGACATAAAGGGACCAAAAAGGATTAGTTGAAAAGCAAAATCTGCAAAGTGAGAAACAAAAACATACACCTTAAGAGTCTGGAAGAGACCTGGAGAAAGGAACAACCCAGCATAGGAGCATTAATCTGTACAATAAAACCTGTGTTTGGACTAATTTAGTATAAAAACCTGCAACATCTAACTACAGCGGGTTACAGGAATTGACAACAAAGTTTTGCACACATTTAATAATGCAAAGGGTGACTTTAATCCTTTTGATGAACCATGTTTGGATAATGGCAATCTTCATATCCGAACGGTCCATGTAACACCACAGTTTTGGCAAAACTACAATTCCCACAATGCTTCGCCACTGGGGCTACTCCTGGACTAAGCACTCTCATTTATCTGCTGAGATGTATTTTTTCACCCTTCATATTATACGCATACAGTAACTTTAAACTTCCCAGCACACTGAATCTCTGGGACAGATTGTGCCTGTTCCGATTACTCCCATAGTCCCTGGAGTGAGATTAGCCTGAGACTGCAGGACGACCTGTACGCTGGGACAAAATGGATATTGTACATTTGATGCAAAGCAGAGTCCCGTCACTGTACCCGTGTTATCACCAATCCACTGATCCTGAAACAGAACATAACGCACCCTAATCCTGCCTTATTTAAAAAAAAAACCACAAAAAAAACGATACAGCCAACATTTAGGAAAACAAATCGAGAGAAATGGTCACATTAACCCTTGTGGTACAGGAGGCGAGTATAATGTAGAGCAGAGAATGGCACACATTTGGCAAATGGATCAGTCTGGCAAAGAGGAAATGCAATGAGAAGCATTGCGAGACTTGTTAGAAAGGTCCAATGCTGGATGGATTACAAACGCTCCGTATGAAAGCGAACAAAGGAGAATCTTATCTGTCATCAGAGAAACAGCTCCTGCAAATACAGGAGAAGTGTGTGTGTCGGGAGGGCGGGGGTGTCGTATTAATAATTGTAACAGAAGAGGTAAAACAAAGCTCTATAAAAGTAACTCTCTGCATGCCAGAAAGGCGACGTGCATTCTGTTACAGGTCATTTAGTTAGAAATAAATAAATTAAAATGTAATTTAACCCTTCATTGGCTTCACCCCAGATCTATGAACATTACACAGGGTTACTGAATGGCAAACAACCAGCAGGGATGGCCAATGTGTACCCCCCCATCCGCTGCTATGATGCATTATGGGGGTTTGTGGTTCTAGAAGTTCAGGGGGGGCTTGGTATATGTTGGCCATCCCTGTTACAATACTATGGCTCAGTGTGCCCCGGGGCCGGGCATCCAGCATACCAAATGAGCCAATGACATCATGTGTGGAGGTTTAGATTCTGCCTGCGGAGTGTTTGTGGTAAGGGGGGTTAAGGAGTTGCTCCGGTTGTGTCTCCTGTGTGTGTGTCTCCCGGAGCATTTTGTGGGAGTGGAATGGAAAATGTGTCCTCCAACCAGAGCTGCTGCTTACATACTCCATGCAACTTTTCTTTTGCTTTTTTTCCCTCTTCTCTCTTCCCCCCCTCCTCTTCTCAGCATGTCATTTCACCACAAAAGAGCTTAGGTTCAAATAAGGCTGTTAAGACGAGCCGGAGAAGATGGATTCTGGAAATTAGAGATGTGAGGCAGAGAAAAGAGAGAAACTGACTTGCAACACTGCAGGTAACTGCTGATCACAGCTAGGACGTGTAACACCAGGAAAGCAATTATCCACAGAAGGAACTTTATTTTTACTTTGCAGTGTATTATGGAGGATTACATTTTATTTTCTTTGGAGAATTTGAATGAAATTTGAATTGCGTCCTAAGAAGGAGAAAAAATCCAAAGATAAAAGGAGATGACGGCATCCTACAGCTGACCTGCGTCTGAAGAATCGGGAGCGTTGCAGTAAAAGGGGGTAAGACAAAGCAGGTATTACTGTAACAAAGCAAAGGTCTGGGGAGAACTTAGTCCCTAGAATAGGGAGAGTGAGTGACGAACTGCTAATTCCTAACCCCAGTAACTCCCTCATTGGAGATGTTTTCATTGTCATTAGCAGTGATGCGAAAGGTAATGCCTGTTCATGACAAACAGGTGACAGATTTAACACTTACATTGCTGGTGAGGATCTTAAAGACTCACCTGGTCAATATTCTGTCCTCTCAGTCAGTCAGTCTCAGTCATTGCGGAGTCCCACACCTGTATTAATAGCATGGCAATGCTGAACTCTTCAATGTGTCTGATGGGTGTGCAAACAGCCATGCAAGCGAGATACCTCTGGCACCTCCAAATGTTAAAGTTTACAGGATAAAGTTCCCCTTTTTTAATTGGTGATGCTGCTGCTGTTACTATGGCAACCCGAGCGGAGATGCACAAAGTTAGATGATGTATATAGTCAAATCGAGAGAAATGTAACCAATTTATCTTAAGTGCCTAATCCTTAAGAGAGAGTAGTTCTAGGGTTAAAGTAATACCAGAGAGGGTACAGCTGGGCACCTTTGCCCTCATGCTTTTGTCACCTACTTGTGGCAGCCAAAGAATGTGAGCTATATTTACACTAAACTCGCCAGCTCATTGCAAGATCATAAAACGCCAAGAGGTGTTTGCTTTGTAATTACCAGACAAGCTCAACTTTTGGGAAGGTTTATTTAATCTTTTTTTCATTTTTTTTTAACCCATTGAAAGCCGCACTATTTTCTATTTGTAAAAATGAATAGGCATGATCGAATCCTGCGTAAAATCCAATGTTTATCCCGTATAGGGAACACAATGCCCTTATAAATAAACTGGGAGCAGAAGGTCTTGGAAGTGAATAATCTGCCTCGATTCACCTCTAGCATTAAGCAACATGAAAGAAATATGTACAGAGTTTGCCGTGAAGGCAGCTGTTCTTTATCTCTTTAGATTTATTTTTGGCAAAAACAAAAAGTTCTTTAAGGGGGAAAAAATGAATCAATCTCTTAACGTCTCTCTTGTAGCCGTAACAGGGGATGCAGCCCACAGCTGGGTAAAGGAATGAGCTATGTTTGGCTGTGTGATAGACATTTATAGCCGATGCCAGTCGGTATGCAGAGTGGCTGGGATGATCAGGGCACTGGAATGAGGTAGTAATAGACTTTGTCCTTTCAGCTGCTGTGTATGGACGGCTTTCCGTGCAATGCTCAGCTAGTTGAGTGTACAAAATAATAGACAATGAACAGCGCTACGGAATCTGTTGGCGCTATATAAATGGTGATAATAATAATAAGACTCAAATCTGCTAATTTGTGATTGATACGGAAAAGTTGTTTATAGAGTCAAGGGCAACCTGCTGAATGTATAATTGTTTAATACCCTTGCCAACCAGCAGACATGGGGCAGGCTGCTCTCTACCGGTATCTAGAGAGGTTACAAATGAGCCTGGCATGGTAAAAGGTATGGATTGCAATCTATGTATCCAGATACTGCATGATGTGAATAAGAGAAAGTTGCCTTTACTGGCAGCAGTGCATTGTGGGCTGCATCTTAATTAATAAAACATGCAAATAAAGGATAATGCTTTGTATATTCTACCATAAACATGAACGCAGGTTGTTAGTTTCTCAGGTTAGTGTTTGCAGATTGCTGTGTCCAACATTACCCCTACAGAGCGAATATACACTGGAGCAGAAACTTGAATTCTCCTTTATCAAAGGACTTAGGACTCCCTTTGTTAATATACTGTATAGTCATTGAGGGGCAGACAGACCACACTTCTCTTTACATGACCTTCGGTGTCAAAGGGTACACGGACCCCGGAAAGGGGTGTTTAAAAGTGGTCTCATATTTCTGGTCATCTGTCAGCTGCCCAGTAGCCAGAGCTGCTTTCAGAGATGCCGGGACAGAGCACCAACAGAAATATGTGGCTTTCTTGAGAAAAGGGATAAAGAGCTCTCATTGTACCTTGTTAGGATTAAACAGATAGGTTTGAGCTGCAGCTGGTCGGGAGATACCCGATCCCCCCCATCTGTATTGTATTATCGCTGAGCAGCCCGATAGGGGCAAAGTATGGAATATCACTCAATATTTGCAAACCAGAGTAATCTGAATGTATCTTTCCTGGTTAAATACTTTGTTGTTATTATTAGACACAGGATATAGCTGGCACTCAAATAAATCATAAAAACAGGATGCTAAATACTAATTATTGAATGAACCTTAGCCCACCAATAATCCATAATTTATAAAATAATCACCTACACAGATTTGATGTGCGGTAAAGTAAGCCTTACTTAACAGTCTAGAGAGATTCCCGAGTATATTTTATATGAATTGGATTTAAGTAGGCAGTGCAGACACACGCAGTAAACTAAACCCAAACAGAGCTCGAGAGATTTCCAAGGATGCTTCGTACAAGTGGATTCAGGTACATTGAATACACAGTCATCATCCCTTTATGGATGTCGTACATACACAGCTTATCACTGTAAAACTCTTGGTGTGGTTTAGAACAGCAGAATTGGTGGCCGGTGGCCACCAGCTGGGGAGTGACATCACCTAGGCTCATTAATGTGAAAAAAGGGGTTGGATTATTACATAATTCTTTATTGGGTATTTATAGGCCTAGTAAAGTAGGGTGGTGCCACAAATTGGCTAACACTTGCCAAGTTCTTCTAAAAAGGTATTGCGTGGTTTCAGACACAAGAAAGCTTTGTGCCATCAGACATTTCCTCCTGATATCTTGTGATAGGATTGACAAAGTAACAAGGCTGGGGCCCATCCGGGCTACGATCCTAGGAAAATATAATAAACATGGGGCACTAAATGCTGTGGACTCCACAAGTTCAGGGAAAGATTGTCAGGACAATTGAGCATCTGGAGTGAATGAGATAGCTCGGTGGTTAGTGTCCCTACTGCAACATCTAAACGTCGCAGGTTTTCTGCACAGCAAAAAAACAACAACTGCACCTGTGGGTAGGTTTACTAATAAATAAAACATCTGGGAATGACAAGAAAATAAGCAAGCATTAACACAGGGGAAAAACTAAAAATAAAGAACTTAAAAAAAAATATTTCAGATCTAGAACGGTAGCAATCCTCACAATGCTGTATATTCAAACTAAGAAAAGATAAGTAGGATTGTACTCTGTCCAAACATAGTTCAATGTCTCATGCTTTGCTGGTTTTACTTTTGTCCGTTTCCCCAGAGATTAGTAAGATTGTACACAGGGGATGTGCTGGGATACCAATTTGCAATGCGGGTGCCAACACGTACCAAACTGCATGGAAATTCACGCCTTTATAAAAACAGGCTTGGGCAGTGGAGCTGGCGTTTAAAAAATAAATAAAATATAGATGGTAGATAAAGCAAAACATGTTTAATTTTTTATTTATTTTTACAGCTGAGATTATAGAAATATGTAGCCCCTTAGATACCTCTGATACTTGGCAACCTGTTGGGCGGTAAGAAAGGATTAATTATACCAGGGGGCACGGATTCCACAGAGCTTGCAGGGGACCAATGCCAAACAGATCAAACAATGACAAAATGACTAAAGAGCTGATTCAACCCATTGTGTATTGTCTGACTATAAATATCCAGCTTATAACACACAGTACAATGTAGGACAGCGGGATCCTGGACTGTACACTAGGGCACACAGAACTAACAGTGAAACACCCACATACCCATTGGGTATAGTGTAATGTGAGCAGCTGTGCACGTAGCCTGCTAGATACAGCAAAGACTGAGGGCCAGGCTGACAGTAAACCAACACTGATTATCGTAACTTTAAACACAAATGCAGCTTTGAGCCAATGCCAGCGTTCAGTGGGCAACAAATAAAAGGTACTGTATACGGTGTTTTATGCCATCATCTTTAACAGAACAGACACAATGCTGGTAATCCCAATGAAAGGCATCACCATTACAGTGACAGTCAAGGTTTTCTCATACCTACCAAGTGTCTCTCTGTAAAAGGAACAGTCCCTATTTAAATCTTTCTGTGCCCATTCCTCGATCCCAATATCCCTATTTTCTAGGAAAGTTGAATGTAGCATACTTTCACATTAGATTCTTGGTAAATGGACACTCAGCACCATAACCACTGCAGCTCACTGTATTATTTTAAATCACTGTATTATTAATTCTTAATTTTACATTACAGCTTACTGCACTGTGACTGCGCAATGCATAATTACAGTTTACTGAATTACTACCGCTTATTGTATCATTATAGTATGTTTATTCTATTATTTTATCTTTTTGTGATGGTTTTTGTGCAAGGAGTCATTGAATACAATTCCTCTGCTTTGTGTTGAATTATTGTCTAGTGGGCTGACAAAAATCAAGGTTTTCTGGGTTTATACCCATAACCCACTGAAAGACTCACGCCCTAAATATTGCTGTTTCTTCAGAGTATTTGCCTGATATGACAGTCTCCGAATTAGAACAAGAAAATAGACGTTTAAAAAAAATAAATACAAAAAAAAGTCTGGAAATCCATTGTTTTCATTCATGTGAACCAGTTGGGGAGCCTGAGGCCCAGGAGGACCAGAGTGTGTCTGTACAATGTTAAATCAGCCTTCACTGTACAATTAACAGCACTAGTGAGAGCATAAAGGAGCATTAAAACACGCAGGAAGAAGTATTCATAAGTAAAATACTGTGGAGACTTCTGATACCTGTGGAAAATGGTATAAACCCAAAATGGAACATCTTGCAGTTACAATGTAACCAGATAGTCACACACAATGCAAAGAAACACAAAAAAAATACAGATGGATCAGTTGCTCAGCAGGAGACTGAAAGGTAGACTTGAGAGGGCTCACCATCTGTTTATAGCGCTGCTGGGTACACAACCTCATCACATAATGATTCATCTGTGCAAATATCGCGATCAATCCGAATATATCAGGGTAAAACGCAAAGACCGGTTTATCAGAAAACATTATTATTATGTTATTATTTATATAGCGCCAACAAATTCCGCAGCACTTTACAGCATTGTAAATACTGTGCAATAAAAATGGAAATAGTATAAGTATCGTTTGTTTAAAGCAGATGTTCTGAATCTCTTTTTTTTCGTCAAGAACCAAAATTACGTGCATGCTTTTATCTTGGTGACCCATTCCTGTACTGGAAGATTAACTCTGTTACCCATTCCTCAGGTGGGAACAATAAGATGATCAGACTCTCCCTAGCTGAACTGTGAAAAGTGATGTTATCAGGGTAAACAACAAATTGGGCTCAGTTTCCAAGGGTCTGCTGGATATCCAGGGGTTTATTTTTTGGGGGGAGAAAATCTTAAATGGAAAACCTGTTTTTTGAATGCATGTTATCTCCTTCCCCGCAATCATGAGATGCTGATATTCCACGATTCCAGATATTAGTATAAAGGGGATGATGAACCTATGGAGTCTAGAGGGATATAGCGTAACAGAGTTTTAATACACAGAATATTGTGACAAAACTAAATAAATAGATGATAAAGAAAGGGAAAAAAATTGGAAAACTACTGCTCCAAAAAGCAAAATCCTATAGAAATTAATTTGGACTGCAGGTCAAGGAACCAACACTAGAACTGGTGACACAAGATGTTAAGGTGGACATTGTCGTGATGGTCAGGAAATAAAAGTAAATGTTACTAAGACATGGCAACTCTCATTATGCTGCAACGAAAAATAACATCAAAACCAGTATAACAACACCTATCATAAAAGCAACAGGAACAGCCAATTTGCATCCTTTCCAAACTTGCAAAATTAGCCAGCTATTGTTCAAGTTCATTTATTTTCACCTAAAATGTGAAATTCACTTTACAATTTGTAGTCTAGGCCAGTGATAGAACTGTATTCACCTTCATTTAACAGATATGATATATATGCAGGGGTCTGGTTGGCTGGTACGGACTGCTGAGACAGGCAGGTGTGGAACTAGAGAATAAAGCCTTGCTTGTAGGATTGTAATCGGGAATAAATAGTTATCTGCGCTACGGGAAACGATCAGACTGGACGCCATTAGTTGTGAACAGATACAATGAACCTTTGTTGAGATTGTGATAAAACATGGTGGTTGATGGTTCCAGGGTAATAAAGCTGGCTTTCTCTAAATTAACTCTAGACATAAAATGTGTTTACTTCTCGGATTTCTTCCATCTAAAGAGACAATGGCCACGCCAGCACCTCGATTTATAGTGCATGTGACTGCACGTGTCACACATACAGACCACGTGTTTGTTGCTCCCAAAAGATGGAGGGAAGTCTGATACCGATGACGATCATGTCAGTTCTCACTATAAATTAAGCTCACTATTTGCTTGTCAGGACCCTAGCATATCCCATCTATGTCCTCATTCTCTCTGCATGACTTGACATGTGTTTGTGTTAGGACCATTAAGCCCCTTTGTGAAAGAATGAAAATGTATCTGTGCAGCTCAGCTAATGGAAAATTGTTTAAATGTACGTCCATTAGTAAGTGCTGGATATCAGAAACACTCACCTTCCCAGAGAATCTATTGAAGCAGACCCAGAAAATCTAAGCCTGCTCCAACAGATACAATTCGTTTCCAAAGTGGACTTGTCGCACAATACAGACTCATTGTATCTGCTACTCTCGCCTCCAAAACAGTCAGATCGTGGTACCTCTACTTCACCTGCTCCAGACTCTCTAAAATCACGTCTCCTATACAGTCTAACACCTTCTGAACCATTAATGGTCTATCTTTAGCAATAGAGTGCAGGAATCTGCTGAATAGTTTGACCAATATTGGCCTGTGATCGGTTCCCACCGCAAGAGGTGTGCACCAATCCAGCTAAAGGAAACACACTCACACTTCCAGGTTACATTTCACTTATAACAGGCAGACGGCAGGGGCTAAGAAACATCACAAATCATTTGCAGAATGGGGGGAAAATATCTGTCATTGTCCTGGTATAAAAAAAGAACTCCTTGACTAATTTCGAGACATATAACTGCAAACCCTAACAATCTGCAATGCCATACACAGAAAGAACAGTCTTAAAATGCAAATATCAGATGCTGGAGCACATCTGGACAAGCACAGTACCAAACACAGACACACTGAGTTATTCAATAAAGTTGAGAAGCAATTCCCGGCTTTCAAGCAAAATGGGCTAAAATGGACAAATAAGCTGTGTAATAAAATGTGTCCCGTTCTAGTCCCAAATATTTACTATTCCTTTGTCAATTGTGAAAGTGATTTTCTTATTTTGAAAGGGACTTTAGCAGCATAATAGTATAGTCAGTGTAAATATATAAAAATATACAGCTGTAAATATGTATCGGGGGGGAGGAGGGACCTTTTTACAGTCTAGGCCATATTTTTTATGTTCATCATCGGACAAATGCTTTTTAATTACGTATATATTTATTACCTGAGCTTTCATTTATCTGTTTACGCGTCCTAGGTGGTTTATTACGGAATATTGCATGTTTGTCTGTCTGCAGCATCTTACAATACAGCAGTGGGTCCACTCAAAATGCCTTTGTACATTAGAAAAGTTTGTGGAATTTCTGCCCTTATTTTATAGAACAAAAGCCTTCATAGTCCGGAAATTGGCATTCACAAACCATCTGCCAGCTGAGAAGCCCATATACACACACATTCATTACAGAACAGGAGGCCCATACCAGCAGGAGACTCCTAATGCCAGTCAGCACAGGAAACCACGAAATCACAAATATACGACTTGTCGACCTTGACGCGGATTGAAACCGATAATGGTGTGATATTACTTTACGACAGTTCTTATATCAGATCAAATAGCCTTGATATAGTCATAAGGTTCAGAAATGAAAGCAATCAGCTGCCATGTTAAGGAATGAAATACTGTGAATCAGGCCTAGGTCATAGGAAGGATGAGATCTAACGGTATTACACCCTCTAGCTCAGAGGTGCTATATAGAACTCTTTGTAGAAAAAGGTTTACTCTAGTAGGGAATTATACATTTTGAGAATTTAATTTCCAATAACTACAAAGACTACAATTTGCGTTGTCCATTTTCAACATTTTCTGGTCTAGTGAATAATGTCCCAACTTTCAATTTAATGCAATTTCCCAATGAATGCAAATATCTGAAAGTCAAAAGGTTACCATGTAGGAGGAGGAGGTGTCTTGAGCAAAATAATCGCCTCCAAGTCTAAACCTGAATTTTGATCCACATTTAATAAATCGCTTTATAGAGGTAAACAAAGCCAAATTAAAAATACAATACAGAAAGTCACACAAAATATCAGGACTGGCCCTACGAGAAGGGGTCATAAGCAACAGGATTTACTAAAGGATGCCAATTTAAATCAAGTTTGTTTGCAGCTACTTGAAATGTTTCCCATATGCAAGCTTTCAAACAGCAAGCCAAGATTTCGTATACGCATGAACTGCTCTTGAACGGTTTTCTGTTAACTCCAGTACTGATTGCAGACAAACGGCAGGCGCACACAATGCACAGTGGGATAGTGAGCTGTCTATTACATAATAAAATAAAATAAGCCAATTGTAGCCAATTGATGTGATGGGGGAGCTCATGGGTTGCAGACAGAGGACGAGAGCAGGATGTAGGTGGGATTCCTTGGCGATAGCCCAACGCGTTTCACTGACAGCTCCTACAGGTGAACAATGAAATTTTTTGGATTCTCCTTTGTTAGCCAATATATAATGAAATCTTTTTTCAGATGTGCTTGTTTCTGCGTGAGGAAAAAAAAATCCCTCCCATCTTTTTCTTACATAAAAATATCTCAATTGCCTTTCCGGACTTATTTTCCCATTACCTGCGGTCTGTTCACGATCCATTAGGTCTTAAGTGCCAACAACATTTTGAAATCATGGATAGCGTAAGAAAAACACTAAATTGTGAAAATGCTTTCTATAAATCAATCCACAGTTAATGGGACCTTTGTATATTACTTCATTTTAACCACAGATGAAATAGTACACACTTCAGCTTAGCACTACGTGTTGCAGATCTTTCCCGCTGGGTAAACACGGTTCATGGAATTGGCACAGGCTGGGCTTTGTGACATTGAAAGAACAGCCTCAAACAAAGAAAATGTGGTTTGGACATTTGGCTAATTCACAAGGGGAGACACAGACACAGAAGAGAGGCAATTTCTAATAATGAACCCTAAATGTCTATATTCTTAATATGATTTTTCTCTACATTAATTACTGGCAGAGAATTATGGGTAATGTAGTCCAATAACAGATGGAGTACCAAGCTATATGTCTAGATGCTCCTAACCCGCTCCCTGATGCTTGTTCTGGGTGACCGCGGAGTAGAATTCCTAGACACATAACCGCTGATTACAGAGGGCTGGCCAAACAACACGTTTGACCAAACGGAGTTAGCACAAAATTCTTTGGCTCCAGAGTTAAACTGCATTGAGACATGAACGGATTTAAAATGACGATTTTAGGAGAGTCTTCTCAGTGGGCCTAATTGTAAAGAATTCATTGTAGCAAATAGCCTTCCCCCAAAAAATAGCTGAAACCGTCGACACTATAGTAATGAATAGGTCTTTTGTGTGTGTTATATTTTTACATCGCCTTCAGTAAGACAGTTTCACGCGGACACCAATAAATAAACTTTCCAGAACATTTTATTGGTGATTTTGCTGAAAAAAAATCCCACGTTGTAAATATCAGAGAAGACGGGATCTCAAAAGTCACTTTCTTTCTCTTTTCTAGAAGCCCATTCCCAAACAACAAGACTAGAGCCTAGACATTAACAAAATGAAAAATGAATGGAATGGTTATATATGTACGCGTACAATCATTATTTGTAACTCAAACAAGCTTATTATGCAGTATTATTTAAATACTTATATACCCGCATACATACAGACACAACCAAAAATGTTATACACACACAGTATTTATTCTCCCCCCACCAAGAGAACATGCTTGCAGTGAGTGGCTCTTTCATGCTTTTAATTTAACATCTTGACGCTTTGAAGTAATTCCTGCCATGTTCTGTCTCACTTATTTACAGTTATTTTGTTTAGATTGAAAGCTCTCAAACCAACTTGTTCTGCACTCTGTATGTGTTTGCATGATAGAGTGTAGGTTCCAGGGCATCAATCTCAGGTCTGTTTGCACCAGTTTGCCTAATTATGTATTATACGGTCTTCAACCTTTTCTTAATGTATCCATGGTATAGTACTGCAGAAAATGTTGCTTTATATATTACAACAATTATTTTCTGGTAGAATTTGTGGCTAGTGACTCTGATCTGCTTTGGTGGCCATAAGATGCTAAAATAACTTGTGTGGCTGACCCTTCTCTGCCCCTTTGACCTTGTAGCCCCTTTTTAACAAGTATAATTAATTACGGAAAGGCCAAATGGCACATCAGGCTACATAGAAAGTGAGACCACAATACCTCGTCTAAAAGTAGCTCTGAACGCCAAGTGTCTTCATACACTGTGCATTTAGAAAGACCTAGCAGAATATGCCCAGTTTAGTCTCCAGTTAATCCGCAAGCACAAGATTTAGAGGCATCTCTATCATTTCCAAAGCATAACAGCTGTTTGCCCTCACCTGTGTTCAATGTATAGACACTTATTAGTTATTGGCATTGTAGCAACAGGGCACTTATTGAGAACGAAAAAAAAGGGCTGGATATCAGAGAATATTTGTAGAGGTCACGGACAGACAGAACTGGAGGTTTAATCTGTTCTAATTAAGGAAAATTATTTAAAGGATCACTTTAGGCATCAAAACAACTTTAGTTTAATGGAGCAGTTTTGGTGTATAGATCATGCCCCTGCAGTCCCACTGCTCAATCCTCTGTCATTTAGGAGTTAAATCACTTTGTTTATGCAGCCTTGGGCACACCTCCCTGCATGCACACAGCCTTCCTAAACACTTCCTGAAAATAGATATCTAATATTTAAACTTCCTTTATTGCACATTTTGTTTAATTTAGAATGTCCTGTCTCCTCCTCTGTTAGTAGCCCTCTAGAGCCTATTGAACCCTACTGTGTATGATTAAAGGTCAAGTTACAGAGCAGGAGATAGATACTTTGAAAGTAAGTAATATTTGATTGAAATTGAAACCCTTTTTCATGCAGGCTGTGTCAGTCACAGTCAGGGGAGGTGTGACGAGGGCTTTATAAACAGAAACAAAATTGATTTAACTCCTAAAATTAGAACCAAGACTGCAGGGGCATGATTAATACACCACAAGTGATACATTAAGATAAAGTTGTTTTGATGCCTATAATGTCCCTTATCCTACAATGTGTGTTTATGTAGCCATCCATGTATGAAATTGTGGATGTGTGAATTTTATCGTGATTCCTATTTTTGTTCTTGATTTGCAGCGGGCTGGCAGCAGACTATAGCAAGTGTCAAGCAATCTGTCTCAAAGTTGTCGGAAAAATGACAATACGAAGACTCACTTTTCTGTTCCTGATCGTATGTCTGTGGCGATCTGATGGAAGCAACACGCAAGAATTCCAGAACAGCGAAACATCGGAACAGGAATTCATCTATATGAACCGGGAGAAGCGATCTGCCGAATCGCAGGACAAATGTACCTATACCTTTATTGTACCTCACCAAAAAGTGACTGGGGCTATATGTGTCAACTCAAAGGAGCAAGAAACGGTGTTTGAAAGCCGTGTCCAAAAGCAGGAGATAGAGCTTTTGAACAGCGAGCTCCTCAAGCAGAAGCGTCAGATCGAGAGCTTGCAGCAGCTAGTGGAGGTGGATGGTGGGATCGTCAATGAGGTCAAGCTCTTGCGAAAGGAGAGTCGAAATATGAACTCTAGAGTGACGCAGCTGTACATGCAGCTCCTCCATGAAATTATACGGAAAAGAGACAATGCACTGGAGCTCTCCCAGTTAGAAAACAAGGTTTTAAACCAAACGGCTGAAATGTTGCAGCTCACCAACAAGTACAAGGACTTAGAGCATAAATATCAACATCTGGCCTCACTGGCCAGCAATCAGTCCATTGTCATTGCACAGCTGGAGGAACAATGCCAAAAGCTTCCTCAAACAAAACCAGTAGCACAGCCCCCACCCCCACAACAGCCGAACAAGGTGTATCAACCTCCCAACTATAACAACCGCATCATCAACCAGATATCTACCAACGAGATTCAAGGGGATCAAAACTTAAAGGTTCTTCCACCTCCTCTGCCAACCATGCCAGTCGTGACCAGTAGCCCAACATCAACTGACAAGCCATCAGGTGAGATTCTGTGTGTTTGTTAAATCCCAAATTATTGCACTGATCATAGTATAACTAGGACTTAAAATCTTTAGCAGATTTATATATAAATTTGACATACAAAATGCTGGATTTGGGTTTCTGCTATGGACTATTTACACACCCATATTGCTCAGTGCTTTGTGCCACAATAACGGACATTGAATTTTGCTGTGTTTTTCTACATGTAGAACCCTGACCAGTCACCAGAGAGCCACTGGTTCTAGTGGGCCATTCCCTTTCTAAACACAAAGTTTCTTTCAAACACCCTATGTTACTCTAGCTGGGCTCAAACATCCAAGTACAACAAAATCCCTATAACATTAAGAGTGTACCAGCATCCCCACCCCTTCCGTCAAGGGAATTTACACGCACACTCAAATTCATACTCAGATACACTTACACACATTCATGTATACACAGTCACACATTTACATATGCACACACGGACTCATATACAAACACACACATGGGGTGGACCCACATGCTACTGTATACCAGAAAAGCAACCAATACTCTAGGGTGCCAGCAGCCAACAGACCAAGATTAAGAGTAAAAAAATGCCAGCACCACTGCTGTATTCATATGAGAGTTTGCATCAAAAATCGAATTTGTGCACAAGATGCTTTAAACTAGGAATGGCCAAAAGGCAACTCCTCAGCTACAACACCCATGTTGGTTTGGAGAACATGTCAATGTCAGGGTAGTACAAAGTAAAAAGAAATTTAAAAAAAAAATGGATGTTACCAGAAAAAGGTCAAACCGAGTCTGAAAAACAAGCTAAAGGGCTAGATGGGAAAACAGGTAAATTGAGTAAAGGCCGAGTTATACCGGCCAACAAGGCAAAAACACCAGGAGATAAGTTAAAGGATACAAGGCTACATAGGATTAGCATTACCGATAAACCATACAATATGGTGGAGATCTTACAGTTAGACAAAGAAACAGTCATATCCAGGGTTAATTCATAGAGGATTCAAAAAACAGGACTGGGTACAATCCTCCACAGAGCGCAGATAGACCGCACAGCCACGTGGGACCACATTTGCTTGCACAGATCTCCTGAAAACCTGGTGGGCTCTGTGGACCACTGTAGATCCTGCGTGCAAACTCAGGTTTCATGCTATCACGGTAATCATTTGCTCATACACAAGACATTCCTATAAGCGGGCAGTGGTGTCATACAGGCACTTTGCTTACTCGTTTGGAAACGGAAGCTTCTGGAAGACCGTAACATCAATATATTTACGAGCATATTTTAAAACAAACACAATTCTGCTATCTGAATCCTTTCCAACTTATTTTCTTTTAACATGACCACGCTTGCCATTGAGAAGTCTAACAAAGACGAATATTTGTCAAACATCGTACTTAGCAATGTCAAACAAAGAAGCCTAAAACCGGGCAACTGTTTGTAATATTTCTTGACAAATGGAAACTTAGCAGGCGGATTTATGAATCCCAGATTCCGAGGCTTATCCCCTGTTATCATATTTAAGACTGTAAGAGGAAAACAGGCTTCAGAGCTTATGGACGAGACAAACAGTGCTTGCCACAAACAAACTGCAGTTGAAATTAATTAGGCCACATAATTAAAAATCTAGAAAAAAAATTACACACAAGTTTCTGAATCATTTCCAAACATCTTGGCAGAAAATGCACATGTACGGGGAATGATGAAATTGTAACATTTTATAACAGAATATTCTGAAATCCCGACACAATTATAATAATAATTATAGTTAACCTAACTCCCTAGCAGTGATACAGATTAGGTGAGGTTATTAGGAAATACGATTTTACGATCTTTTGCTACCATTTTATTTTTTGCATATGATGCAGAAAGATGGACTTTGTAGAATAGGAAAACTTATTTTTAGAGACCTTCACAAAACGATCCAATGATTTCTGCAATGAACAGGAATAACAAATAGAGTTTAATTGGCTCCTAGTGTGTTCTGTCTTACCAGGACAGAGCTTACTCGGGGCTAGCCTAAACATATAGATGCCGTCTCTAGACTTATTGCAAATATTCACTCTACTCTTAAATGGGCAGCATGCTGTACTCTATTTAACCTTAAGACACTGAACACGCTGTCTGACCAAGTGTGGCGTGATTTAAGAGTTATAAAGCAATCTCCGTTGGAAGTAGATGAGATCATGTATTCCCTACCAGAGACCAGAATTATTTCCCCTAGTGAAACTACTTGATGAAGACAATGAGGTCATCTATTCCCCACCAAAGACTAGACTTAATCCATTCGACTAACTTCTACAGGATGAAGACACTGAGGTCATCTATTCCCCAGCAAGGACTAGACTTAATCCCCTCGGCCTGCTTACACAGGACGAAGACGCTGAGGTCATCTGTTCCACACCAAACAGCAGACCTTTCCCCTCTAACCACCTTCACCGATAACTTCTACCATAGGCTCGGTCATACCGGGGGGGTTTAACTAGGTTAATTTATAAAAGTGTAAATTTCTATTGAAATCTGCACTTTTTGCAAAATGAAAAAATACGAAAACACTCTGTTGACACATAAAGCTTTTCAGTAGGTAAAGTTATTTAGGTGTCCAGAGTATCCCTTTAACTTTACACTATGTAGGTGATTCACAAAACAGGACATTTAACACAGTCAGTAATTTTTGCCGATATAAGGCTTTCCTGGAGATTTCACGCACTTTAAACTGACTCCAGATAAATGTACTAAAGTGTGAGAAATTCAGGTAGCTACTTGGGCTTAGTGTTATTAGGAGATCACAGCACTCAGACCTTGGCCCACTACTGGATAAACACAAAGATTTAAACAGTATTCTTACTTATAAGATTTTTTGGGAAAACGGGATTCATATTATTTGGCCTCAGACTGGCCTAGACTGAGTTTAAAGAGACTGGTAGGTGTGAGCGGCAGCGAGGGAAATAGAGGGTAAAGGAGAAATCAGCCATGTTTCTTCTAGAATAGGCTACATGTAGAATGTTATTATGTATTTATAGAGTAAATAAAAATTAGCAGGGCCCCGTTCAGAACAATTAGTAGAAAACAGTGAATCGGAGCGCTCATTGCCATATGTAGCCATTTAGGGTTTTATTTCACATGCGTTAAATCGGCGCGGTCAGTGCAGGTTTTACTTAGAATTTAATCCCTTTTATCTTCTTCTATTCCCCCCTCCCCCTTTTTTAAAATTCCCCTTAGTTTTTTCTAGTTATACATAAGAAAATGGAGGAACTACTTTTTTTCATGGCAGCGTGATGTTTGGTAAATTTTGGCAATGGGCATAGCTTAAGGAAAATTCCATTTCAGTTGCAATTTTAATTCGTCAAAGAATTTGCAAAATTCAAACTGCCAACACCATGGGCAGAGGAGAACAAAATGGATGCACCCAGGTACTGACATCCATCACAGAAAAGAAAATATAAATAAAGGTATATGGCAAAGAGGATTACAAGGATTAGGATACAAGTGGCATAAGGAACGAATTCTAAAAGAAGAAAAAAACAACATGACAATGACATTTTAAGTCATTTTAGCGATCTAAATGTAGAATATTCATAACTACGTTGTGTACACTACATGTTAAGAGAAATCCGTAGCATGTCACGTTAAGAGAAGGCGTGATATTTTGGAGAGAGACTGCTATTCTGTATCATGAATTCCTCTTCCATAGCGTTCTTTCAATTTTCCATCACTTTAACTTTCCATTTACTAGTGACATTTGTTTTGTTACCGCCATAGAAACCCTGACAGGAGAATTTTCTTTTGTGCACACACATTTCAGGTACAGTCTTGAGTATTCCGTCACAAAGGAAATCTATCGGCTCATAGCCAAATCACCACCCTCAAAAGAAATACCATGCCATATTTATCAGAAGATATATTTTATTGGTTTCCATGGTGACAACTCAAATTTTATTTTGTTTATCCCAGAATTGCTCCAGTTTCATCATGATCAGACAGACATTAAAGAAAATGATAGATAGATCATAGACAGATAATTGCTCATTTCCATGGGTATGTATACGGAATATGTGACATAACACATTTAGTACAACATTGCTTAGAGCCAAACAGAAAATTTGGTGAACGACAAACTCCACCTGATAATTGATTTCGATAACAAAATTAGTGTTTTTTGATACTAAGTAAAAAGCCTAGGTAAGGATTATTTGGGGTTACTTTTTAAATATGGCTTATAACAGGCTAGAAGGTATAATAGACTCGCCACCAAACCATAAGACTTGAGTGTTGAGCAGCAAATATCCAGCTATTATCCCCGTGCCTTTCATAAACCTTTTAACACCTACCTACTTATAATCCTATTTTGTCTATTTGCAATCCCCTCGCAGTTCATGCTTCTCGTCCCATTTGTTTGTTTTTTTTTGTATCCTATCTTTCTTTTTAAGCTTGGCGTTTTAATCTTTCCACTCGTCGAATTCTCCTTTCTAACTGCCAGCATTATGCTAATCTGTTGCCATATGGTTTTTACGGGTTGCCTATTTTTGCTGTTGACTGTTTTGTCTTCAAGGTTCCATTTATAATCAAATACATTGTAAAGTGATATGGTTAGCAGCTCAACACAAACAATATAACAAAGCATAACGAAATGTATACAAAACAAGGCAGCGTAAGAGAGTCATCTGGAGAGCATATGAACAGTTCACAAGGATGTTACCTTGTTAGTGGGTTAAACACTGCCATGCCTTATACTAATTTTATTAAAGAGAATAGTGTGTAGCTACACATCAACGCATGTTACATACAAGACACAAGGAGCATGGCCTGAATACTATACAGATGAACAATTCACACAAATTGGCCAGAGAATACAGTAATGCGTCCACAATCGGTGTTATGTGTGGCGCCACATGCCCTGGGAAACGCAGTGTCCATTTTGGGATAACAGCCACGAGGGGCCAATTGGTCAAACTGGCTGTGCCAAACAGCAGCCCAAAGATCAGGGCCAATCCTCTGCTAAGATTTCCGGCACAAATTAGCTAACAGATGGAGTGTTTAAAAACAAGACAACTGGAAGCAGCCAAAATCCAAACAGCTCTGTTTGCTATGATGTTAATTTGTCGTGTTAACCTGATCAGTACCAGAAGGCATGACAAGTCTAAGCAAGGATTAAAATAAAGCCAGAGATTTGTAGAAGGAACATGGAAATTAGGTGAAATAGTAAAAAAAAATTAAAAAATTGCAGATTGTTATAAGAACATTACAGATGAACCAGAGTTAAACATATTTAACCTTGAAAAGAGGGGGTAACTTTTTGAAAGAGGGGTGGGTAGAGTATTTGGATCATTTCTTTGTGGGGAATGTATGTACTAAAAAGACTCTTCGGCAGACAGGCTGCTGCCCGCGTATATAATGTGCCTCAAACAATGGAAGAGCACAGATTGAGAAAGAAATGACTCCAGGTTAAGTGACAAGTTAATCCAACTATTAACTACATCACCGTGAGATTTCAGGAGGGTGAACTGGGCACATGCTCAAGCTGGTCTCAGAAAGGGGTGTTGCAGGGATCTCACGAACAACGAAGTGCAATGCTCTGCTTATAGACAGCTGCCGGGTTCAGTGTTTTGGCCATGGAGAACTGCAGGAATTAGTGTCCAGTCTATAGACAGCTGCGGGGATCAGTCTACTAAAATCTGCAGGGTTCAGTGTATTGAGAGGAGCTGGGTTTACATAATGGAGTCTACGAGGAGCTGCAGGATTTATAATTTGCTTTATGGAAAACTTCAGGGTTCAGATTAACTATTTGTCATTCAGTTACTCTGGAAACCCTTTACAAAATCAGTGAGGATACAGCATTACAGGAGTCAGGAGGGAGTCATGTTGCTAAATTGTATCTGATAGAAAAGGCTAACACTAACTCGATCGCTCCATTTTCAGGCCTAGTGAACGGAGCCTAAAATACATTTTCATGACAATATGATATAATGATATAATCAAATTTGTTCACATTATCGTTGAACGCCGACTGCGTATGGATGTGATGGGTACCGTTCTGTGTGATTCAAATGGTCCAGCGAGATGTATAGAAAACGCAGTGAAGTTTCTACACCTTATTCTCTGTAACACAGTAAGGTTTTATACGCGTCTGATTAAAGGAATCCTTTGTGCCTGGAAACCGCCGATCTCCACGGAATCTTAAAAACGCTTACTGTACTCTCACGCGCCAAAAACAGCCCGATAGATCGCAAAGAAAAACAGTGACAGCAAGTCGTTTGCTTTCATACCAATGTAAGGAGTGAACGCAAATAGGACCGCACACACGCTGTTTGCTCAAATAGACTTGTGTATTTATCTTGATGGGTATTTACATGAAGAATTTTACAAAAGCAAAATGAGAACAAAGCTGGTTCATATCACGTTGGTAAACTGTTTTTGAACCCAGATGCTTAGTCTGATTTTTAAAATACTTTAATTCAAAGTAGGAAACCCCAGGTATTAACTATTTGAAAGCACTAGAAATTTGGTCAGGTTTCTATACATCACAAGTCTATTCACCAGACGATGTAAGCCACTTGGCTGCGGTTTGGAATGCTATGAATCACATGCCCTCAGGGAGCGGTGTAACCAAAAACTCGCAATATAACAGCTTCGGCACAGAAGGAGAAAAACACTACCCGCAGGTACAGGCAAGACTTTTCTAGATCATCCTAAAAAGGTGGTTCCCACTAAAAGCAATGCAGACATCTTCTGCACAAAGAAAACACATTTACTCGAGAGTTGTCGTCATGCCGTGGTTTAAGGATTTACCAAGTTATAATGTAATCAAGCAATACGCAAGTGATATCGCAGGGAAATGCTAGCAATCCATGAACAATGTCGTCTGATGAGAGAAGTCTGGGTAAGTTTGAAAGTTTCCAGTAAAATAAGACACTGGGTTAGTTAGTATTTGACTTGGTGGAGGTTATCTGTGGCAGACTATCTCCCCAGAGGGTCTGAGTTAAAATTAGTTCTGTCGAGAATGCTGAAACTGCAGCAGCAGCCCTACTGGGTGGAAAGGAAGGTGATCAGCAGTTAGCTGTGTTCTAGATTAGCTGCCCAGCCCAGGATTCCGTATCTGCATCCTGAATCAGCCTGACGGTTTGTTCTGGCTCAGGTATAGGATTTCCATGGGAATATTCCGCTAGGTGAGGTGGAAAATTATCCATGTTCGGCATCCAGAGAAATAACACACAAGTGAACCAAGAATAAAATAAACCGCATGTTAAAATTATTACGTTACCAGATGAATATGTGTATTGTTTTAGCAACGGACCAAGACAACCACGTTGTGAAATGGCCCTTGCAATGACTTTTTTTGAGGTGTGTGGTGGAAGCTTGTGTTGGACACTCATTTCATCAGTGCCTCTCAAGCCAAGAATTGCCATCTAACTATATAATATCCAATTCTGATCCAAAATGGATTTCAATAAAATCTGGACTGTTGGTGGTCCATCAGAACTGATCCAGACAGTCCTTCAATTAAAACAAATTAGGACATTTATAAAAAGTTGCACAATGTTGTACAATCACAAATTAAGTGTATCTTTTCATTCTACTGGTTTCTACGACGATTGCCCCACTGTAAGAATGTTTAATTCCATTTCTCATCATCTAATTCTCTCTAGAAGTGTGAAAACCAAGACAAATCTGGTTTAGGAGTAAAGATAATTTAGCTGAGTGCCATCGGTGAGAGAATCTAGACATTTGTGGACTGAGAAGCTTTCTTCAAGGTGCAATCCCTCTCTTTTCGTAGAGTCTAGATTTTGTAGATCTCTTCTTTTGATAAACATTTAATTAAACAGTGTTTTTCCGTTGGACAGTTAGTTTCTCAAGAATGAAATCATAATCAGTGAAGAAAAAAAAAATGAATATGTGAAACACCTTTTAACTGAACTGCTACTTAGACAGCAACAACAAAATATTAGCCAGCAGACATGCTAAAAAAAAACTAAAAACCAACAATCGTAAATAACAGCATAAAAACACTGTTTTAGACATAAATCCTGGGTGATTCACTTACAAAGTTTTTTTTTTCTTATAAATTTGAACTGGTGCTGTAAAAATACATAAAACGTTCATTAGTACCGTTCTTCTTCAGTGCCAAAATATTACCGCTGTTTTGTTTGGTGTAGACGGTGTGTTGCCGGGAGAAGCAAGCAGCTTGTTTTGTTTTTCTTGCTATGGGAACACTTGTGTTGTGTATTGTTTTTGGATAAGAAAGTAAGATTTAACTGCCTTTACCTCCTGTTTCCACTAGGTCCATGGAGAGACTGTCTCCAGGCAAGTGAAGATGGGCACGATACAAGTACCATATACTTGGTAAAGCCAGAAAACACAAACAGATTGATGCAAGTCTGGTGTGACCAGAGACATGACCCCGGTGGCTGGACAGTCATCCTAAGACGCCAGGACGGGTCTGTTAACTTCTTCAGAAACTGGGAAACTTACAAAGTAAGTAAAGAGCAATGGTCCTAGCTAATGCATTATGAGACAACAAACCAAAATGTTTAGATGTTTACTGCCATCATAAGAAATAGGCGTTCCAAGAGAGGGTTGGGGTCGCATGGAGGTACAGTCCATCATCAAGTTCAAGGGCAGATACACTAACAGGATAATTATTTTTTTTGCCATGTGTAGCAAGGGTTCGGCAATATTGATGGAGAGTATTGGCTGGGTCTGGAAAACATATACTGGCTCACCAACCAAGCCAACTACAAACTGCTCGTTACCCTCGAGGATTGGTCGGGGCGCAAAGTGTTTGCCGAATACGCAAGCTTCCGACTTGAGCCGGAAAGTGAATTCTACAAGCTGAGGCTGGGACGTTATAATGGGAACGCTGGAGATTCATTTACTTGGCACAATGGAAAACAGTTCACCACATTGGATAGAGACCATGATGTATACTCCGGTACGTAGTGTATATAATCTGTATGATATCACCACGAACAAACTGACAATCTTGGCAAGCTATAGAGCATGTCATACATTATTAATGACATCGTAGACACGAATGTGCAGGTCTACTCATAATATAATGATGGTGTCACATATTTAATACCCCATTGCTATCCCCAGCTTCTCCACCTAATTTGGGGAAAAGATCAAGACCTCCTTCTTTACTGGTTTTGGTGTTTAGAGTGTACCTTTAAAAACAAAAAGCACAGAATATACAAACATTTGAAAATGTTATCTATTGATTTTCTTGACACCAAATCATGCTAGAAAGTACAGAAGAACAAAATACAGAAATTAATGAAATACGTGCCTCTAATGAAGAGACTGAAAAGGAGAGACAAAAAAGCATTAATGATAATTAGCTCCTCTCGTTAGCCTTACAATTTATACTTAAACTGATTTCTTTTATCTTCCTGGGAGAGGCTCAGATTGCTATGAAGACATTAAAAATGATCATCCGGATGGTAAAAGTACGAGAGGTGAAATCTTACAACCACAGAGAGCTGAGGTTTCTATGATAACCAAGAGAAAGGGCTTGTTCAGCAGTCTGCAGTTTAACTTGGCAATGGCCCCACTAACTTGAGATAATACTGGGAATGTGAAGCAGCATGTAGGCCTCCGGGGGCCCGCTGGAGAGCAATGCCTTTTGGGGGAGAGTGGCAGCAGGTAATGCCTTCAGCAACTCTGTGTCAGTGTACTTGTAGAATATTTAAAAACACTCAAGCCAATGGCAGAGATTACAAATTACTCCACGAACAATGCATTTTTACAGACACAGAAAATGTCAAGTATGACACTTTAACAATCTCGACACAATTTGCTGCTACAATAAGATTAGCCATGTCGTTTAGAAATTATTAAAGACACGTCCTCTTTATCTTTAACCCCTTAAGGACACGACATGTCATGATTCCCTTTTATTCCAGAAGTTTGGTCCTTAAGGGGTTAAATAAAAAAAATAAAACAAACTATAGTAACCAAGTGAGTAAGTAAATGTTTGGTCACTGGTGAGTAAGTCTCAAGAAAGACGATAAGCAACAATAACAAATGAATCTTATAAGGCCAGTAGTTTAAAAGAAGGTAATATGTAATATTGACAAACTGGGGGACATTGAAATATTTCCTCTTTAACGGGGTTTCTTCATGGACTGTCCATCAGGGCAATGCTGAAAGGAACTGAGCTCACCTTTTCAGTTATTTATACCAACAGTATCTTCCAAACATCCGAATCTAGAAACCTTCCTTAACACTCTACAGATATTAGGCTGCGTAGTTACACCCCTGGCTGCTCAGCTTGTGGAAAATATAGGAAAAGATGGGTAATTTGCATCATACAGAATTACGCATGTTAACATTTTAACATGTGCTATATCGGTTTGCAGAGGAAAAATTGCTGCTGTATCTTATTACCCGTTTTTATGGGTGGGTCATCAAGATCATAAATAAGGGGGTCAGGTAATCGGTATATAACCATAACATAAATGGTAATCAGTATTTACCGTATTATAGGTTTCACCAAGATGTCATTCCCTGTGAGTAATGATAATTTATAGCTAGGGTGTACTCAGGGGTTGGTGGAGGGTGTGGGGATAGCGGGCTGTGTCTGTGTAGCGTAATATGCTATCCAGTTGGACCATCTCTGCGTATGCATTTTGTTGAAAGAGTAGGCTGAGAGTTCTTCCATACTCCTGATAGCTTCCACCTTGTCTCTCCACTCCCTCATGGTAGAAATATGCGGGGATCAATGAATGGGGATAAGTGACTTGGCTGCTGTCAGCATACATAGAAGGCTTGAGTGTTTCAGTGCTGGCAGTATACTCGTGTGAAATAAAAGGACAGATGATGGCTCCACCAATAGGGGAAGTCCACTTATTTGTCTTATGGGGGGAGACCACCTTGTCCTAAAAGCCCCTAATGGATAGACATTGCCACCAAATGTGTAGCACGGTTCTCCTACTGGAGTTACATCTCCAACATACCTCTGGATTTGGTGTTTCCATTTGTGTAGCTTATCTGGTGTGTGATACCATCTAGTTAGTAGCTTGAAGTTGGTTTCCACCTGCTTGGAACTGGTGGTCAACGTATGTGTGATTTGGAAGATTTTTTGCCATTGGTGGATTGTCAGAGAAATGTTGAGCTCTCTTTCCCATTGTTTAGGGCAGTGAGGACACCAGTACATCGCCTTACATTTTATAAGATACTGAGAGAGGTCGCGTCTGTGTACCCGTGGTGGAGCACAGAGATTCAAAAGTGGTGAGAGGGCGTATAACATCAGTCGGGTGAGGGAGAGTTTTAATGTAGTGAGTGAGTTGGTGGTGTTTAAACTCATCTTGGAGGGTAGTGGGACGTGAGATAAGGTATGAATCTAGTTGTATCTCCTTAAATGAATTGGTAATATCTGTGAGGTGTATTGCAGGTTCTTTGGTGTTTGTAGAAGAATAAAATGTGTTTTATCACTCTCAGACAATCTGTATTTTCTTGCAGGTAACTGTGCCCATTATCAAAAGGGAGGGTGGTGGTATAATGCCTGTGCCCACTCAAATCTCAATGGAGTCTGGTACCGTGGAGGACACTACAGAAGCCGGTACCAAGATGGGGTGTACTGGGCCGAATTCCGAGGCGGGTCATACTCTTTGAAGAAGGTAGTGATGATGATCAGACCAAACCCCAATACCTTCCACTGAAAATGAACCCAAAGCAAACTGGAAATTGCCCTTTCAATGCTGGACACATATCACCGGAGGCACGCTGGCACTGGAAGAGATGGAGGAAGGGCTCTTGTGTCAAAGGACAAATACATGTACAATGACTGTCCACAATTACTGTAAAAAGCTGTACATTTCCTGACCGCTTGAGGTCCATCAACCATTCCTGCAAGGGTGCATCTATATGTCTTACCAAGCACATGGGGAGAAACAAAAAATTATCTGTAATCTATAATGTTTCTCAGTCCTTTGTGATTAACAGTGTAACAGTCACGTTAACTACGTATCATGTCTATAGGGCTTTGTTTAACAAATTGTGCAGTACTATGTACTGCAATAGGACTTGCAATATTGTGTGGGACACAGGACACGAAATCCAATGATCTTAGTAACAACAATAGCAAGATTTTATTTTTGCAGTTTATGTTTCTGTTTTATTGTTTTCTGAGCAGGTTCATTATGTTATATTTACCCTAAATTACAAAGAGGGCCGTCAGATGGCAGTAGCTGTGTCTCATCGCTCGGATGACGACTAGTACAAAGTTACGATTTTCTGTTCTTTATAAAGGTACAGAGATAGGCCTATCACATGTCTAGAACAGCCATCAGTACAAATGTGATATGTTTCTTGACTGATTGCACACTGCCAATCTTTCACTATTAAAGTACTCACTTAATTTGATCACGAATACGTCATCAAAGCAGGCCACGCTATGCTTTAATACAAACAACCTATCTGTACAGTATTTAGAGAGATATGTGGAAATATATATTTTTGCAGTCCAAACACACCTTAATCCACATATTCACAAAACGGTTAATGTCACTTTGCAAGTTATTCTGATTTATATAAATATATATTTTTATAGTTGCCATGTCGAAGCTAAGATGTGGCTCATTTATCCATCTGGCAATGATCACAAATTAAAAAAGGGTATCCACCTTTGCAGGCAAAAGATGGGTGCCAAGTATTAAAGATATGTTATGTATCCTGGGTGCTTAATTACTTAAAAGGGAAAGAACAAACATGTTTAAATTTAAAGGTCAATAGACAGGGTGAATTGCTGAAACAACTAAGTGTCTAAACAGCTTAGAAATGTGACAATGTAGAATCAAAATACTCCATTAAAATCGGGCATCATCATTTTTCATTAACTATTCTTTTTTGAATACATCACGGTTTTAACGTTTTTCTTTATTTCCATTTAAAAATTCTAAATGGTGTTTTACTTATTCTCATTACCAACAATGACCATACTGACTGCAAACTCTAAATTGTTTAATATTGCTCCCAAAATGCATAATTTGCGTTTCTCTTTAAGTTTTTGTTTTTTTCTACACCCTGACAGTATTTATCAAAAAATCACCTTGAATAAATTGTGCAAGTGTTTCACATGCCTCTCCTCTCTCCTAGAGTTGTTGAAGCTAAAAGCACGTTTACAGTCCATTCTCTAACATCACAGCTACGTGTTCCAATATTTGGAGCCAGTATTAGGATTTTATGTCCCACACGTGCTGTGACCACCCAGGCATTCATTTTACTCACCGATAAAACGTTACCTGCCCCAAGAGATGGCAGCGGCAATTCCGACAGCATGGCTAGTTCTTTATGTATACATTGTTCTGATATTTTATACATATTTTAGAAACATTTAACGGAACAAAAGAAATTATTCTGTATAGTCCATAAATGTGCAGCTCAGAAGCTGGAAAGTGTTGAACGAGTTTAGGATACATATATAAATATATACACAAACACTAGTTTAGCTTTTTTATAATTCAGAGAAGAGGAAATGTGGAGAATTCTTAATCAAATACACTTTTTAATTGGTTTCCAGCAATTTTCGGAACTCTGGCTGCTGACGGGGACTGGTATGATATGTCCATATTCACTCTAAGATGTCTTAACGAGCTCTGCTACACTGAAACAGTTAGGGGAGAAAAGGATGCTACCAATCACAATGTAATTTGTGATATGAATCCTTTGTTTGAATTGGATAGCGATTTTGGTTTTATTTTGTCTGAAATTGCATTCTTAACTATTTGAGTGCTGGAATAGGAGAGGTGCTTAAAGGAAACATCAGTCCTTATGTGTCGAACTTTATAGAGTACCAAGTGCTTAAACCAAGGGCTTTGTTTTATACATGGTGACATGTTCAAAGTAACAATTCAAATCAGGATAAATCCAGAAAATGCTGTTTAAAGCAATCTGGTTATTTCATTCCATTTTTTTTTTTACATTTTTTTTATTTATTTAAATAAAGTAGGAAAAACTTATTTCTTGCTTATTGAATTGTTATCTAAAGTAGGGAGTTTCACTATTCATGCTTTGTCTCCCAGCTTTGACCCTTTTCAGTTTTTAAAAATACCCGACACTCAATCTCTCCTTATCAACAAGCAGTTATTTTACCTATCACGCCATCTCTCCTTATTAACAAGCAGTTATTTTACCTATCACGCCATCTCTCCCTATCAACAAGCAGTTATTTTACCTATCACACCATCTCTCCCTATCAACAAGCAGTTATTTTACCTATCACACCATCTCTCCTTATCAACAAGCAGTTATTTTACCTATCACGCCATCTCTCCTTATCAACAAGCAGTTATTTTACCTATCACGCCATCTCTCCTTATCAACAAGCAGTTATTTTACCTATCACGCCATCTCTCCTTATCAACAAGCAGTTATTTTACCTATCACGCCATCTCTCCTTATCAACAAGCAGTTATTTTACCTATCACGCCATCTCTCCTTATCAACAAGCAGTTATTTTACCTATCACGCCATCTCTCCTTATCAACAAGCAGTTATTTTACCTATCACGCCATCTCTCCTTATCAACAAGCAGTTATTTTACCTATCACGCCATCTCTCCTTATCAACAAGCAGTTATTTTACCTATCACGCCATCTCTCCTTATCAACAAGCAGTTATTTTACCTATCACGCCATCTCTCCTTATCAACAAGCAGTTATTTTACCTATCACGCCATCTCTCCTTATTAACAAGCAGTTATTTTACCTATCACGCCATCTCTCCTTATTAACAAGCAGTTATTTTACCTATCACGCCATCTCTCCTTATTAACAAGCAGTTATTTTACCTATCACGCCATCTCTCCTTATTAACAAGCAGTTATTTTACCTATCACGCCATCTCTCCTTATTAACAAGCAGTTATTTTACCTATCACGCCATCTCTCCTTATCAACAAGCAGTTATTTTACCTATCACGCCATCTCTCCTTATCAACAAGCAGTTATTTTACCTATCACGCCATCTCTCCTTATCAACAAGCAGTTATTTTACCTATCACGCCATCTCTCCTTATCAACAAGCAGTTATTTTACCTATCACGCCATCTCTCCTTATCAACAAGCAGTTATTTTACCTATCACGCCATCTCTCCTTATCAACAAGCAGTTATTTTACCTATCAAGCCATCTCTCCCTATCAACAAGCAGTTATTTTACCTATCACGCCATCTCTCCTTATCAACAAGCAGTTATTTTACCTATCACGCCATCTCTCCTTATTAACAAGCAGTTATTTTACCTATCACGCCATCTCTCCTTATTAACAAGCAGTTATTTTACCTATCACGCCATCTCTCCTTATTAACAAGCAGTTATTTTACCTATCACGCCATCTCTCCTTATTAACAAGCAGTTATTTTACCTATCACGCCATCTCTCCTTATTAACAAGCAGTTATTTTACCTATCACGCCATCTCTCCCTATCAACAAGCAGTTATTTTACCTATCACGCCATCTCTCCTTATTAACAAGCAGTTATTTTACCTATCACGCCATCTCTCCTTATTACAAGCAGTTATTTTACCTATCACGCCATCTCTCCTTATTAACAAGCAGTTATTTTACCTATCACGCCATCTCTCCTTATCAACAAGCAGTTATTTTACCTATCAAGCCATCTCTCCCTATCAACAAGCAGTTATTTTACCTATCACGCCATCTCTCCTTATTAACAAGCAGTTATTTTACCTATCACGCCATCTCTCCTTATTAACAAGCAGTTATTTTACCTATCACGCCATCTCTCCTTATTAACAAGCAGTTATTTTACCTATCACGCCATCTCTCCTTATCAACATGCAGTTATTTTACCTATCACGCCATCTCTCCTTATTAACAAGCAGTTATTTTACCTATCACGCCATCTCTCCTTATTAACAAGCAGTTATTTTACCTATCACGCCATCTCTCCTTATCAACATGCAGTTATTTTACCTATCACGCCATCTCTCCTTATCAACAAGCAGTTATTTTACCTATCACGCCATCTCTCCTTATCAACAAGCAGTTATTTTACCTATCACGCCATCTCTCCTTTTCAACAAGCAGTTATTTTACCTATCACGCCATCTCTCCTTATTAACAAGCAGTTATTTTACCTATCACGCCATCTCTCCTTATTAACAAGCAGTTATTTTACCTATCACGCCATCTCTCCCTATCAACAAGCAGTTATTTTACCTATCACGCCATCTCTCCTTATCAGCAAGCAGTTATTTTACCTATCACACCATCTCTCCTTATCAACAAGCAGTTATTTTACCTATCAAGCCATCTCTCCTTATTAACAAGCAGTTATTCATTATCCAAGCCTATACAATGGACTAGGACGATAATTTGGCCCTTTCTCTGAGCATGTTCAGGGACAGCGGGCATGGCTTTGAGCAGAGCTAAGGGTGACAACAGATAATATGGTGCTCGGTATCTCTTCTTACCCCCCCAAAAGCCTCATGTTTTCATTTAACTGTTATTTGCCAGCAGTGACAGGTTTCAGATATAACATCCTACAGTTTCAGGAAACCTTTGATTTCATG
This sequence comes from Pelobates cultripes, assembly GCA_933207985.1. Lineage (NCBI taxonomy): Eukaryota > Metazoa > Chordata > Amphibia > Anura > Pelobatidae > Pelobates > Pelobates cultripes. The sequence goes on along the minus strand of OW240920.1, from coordinate 141,012,316 downwards.
CCACAAATTTGTTGGCACTCCCCTTAAAAGACCACTATAGGCACCCAGACCACTTCAGCTCAATGAGGTGCCAGGTCCCTCTAGATTTAACCATGCAGCTGAAAACATGTTTCACTGAGGGTTAAAGGACCACTCTAGGCACCCAGACCACTTCAGCTTAATGAAGTGGTCTGGGGGCCAGGTCCTTCTAGGCTTAACCCATTTTTTCATAATTATAGCAGTTTCAGAGAAACTGCTATAATTATGAATGGGTTAAGCCTTCCCCCTAATCCTCTAGTGGCTGTCTCATTGACAGCCACTAGAGGCGCTTGCGTGCTTCTCACTGTGATTTTCACAGTGAGAGCACGCAAGCGTCCATAGGAAAGCATTGTAAATGCTTTCCTATGCGACGAGCTGAATGCGCGCGCAGCTCTTGCCGCGCGTGCGCATTCAGCCGGCGGGGAGGATCGGAGGCGGAGAGGAGGAGGAGAGCTCTCCGCCCAGCGCTGGAAAAAGGTAAGTTATTACCCCCTTCCAGAGCCGGGCGGGAGGGGGTCCCTGAGGGTGGGGGCACCCTCAGGGCACTATAGTGCCAGGAAAACGAGTATGTTTTCCTGGCACTATAGTGGTCCTTTAATCCAGCCTCTAATGGCTGTCTCACTGACAGCCGCTAGAGGTGCTTCCGCGATTCTCACTGTGAAAATCGCAATGAGAAGACCCTGAACGTCCATAGGAAAGCATTGTTTAAATTCTTTCATATGGGCAGTTTAAATGGCCGCGCGGCTCTTGCCGCGCATACGTATTTGGATAGATGTCGGCAGGGGGTGGGGAGTTCCTCAGCACAGAGGGAGCCCGGCGCTAGAGAAAGGTAAGTGGCTGAAGGGGTTTTAACCCATTCAGCCCAGCGGGAGGGGGGCCCTAATGACCCTATAGTGCTTTAAAGAAGAGACTGAAGTAAGCTCCTAAACAGCTTATATATCACATTAAAGTCTGTCTCTTAACAACTCACGCTTCATCCTGACAGCATTTTATAGAAATGTATCTGTAAACACACTGCATTCTGGGAGAGTCTATGCAACAGCCTATGATTAAGCGCACTTGGCCCAAAAAGCAGTCACTTACTCCTGGCATGGGGACAAAGAGACCAAAGACTGTTTCACAATTAGACACCATGTGATTGTCTGGATATTAAGAATTAGACTCACAGACACATATATATCCTGGTTCCGGCATTTAGGAAATGATAATGTTAAACGCCTGATTACACCAGTAATGATTTATATACAGACACTGTAATTATTTATATACAAAGCCTGCCCAGCTAGAAGTTACATTCTTTGATCCTCAATGAACGAGCAGTCAGAGGGGAGGAGATTCTCACTGTCAAAAACTTAAACACATGGTTAAACTGATGGATTTTCGATCTGAAAGCCTTGGCGTTCTGGATTTTGTATTACAAATTAATTTAACATTACAGCCAGCCGGCAGCGAGCAGCATTATGTCACTAACTTGAAGCAGCTGCTGCACATATGGTGCTCTCACAAATATATACATAAAATGAACAAGCTCGGGGGAGCAGAGACAGGAATATACCACCTGCAAGACGAGCGAATCTTGTTTTACTGCTGGATCTATGGAGCGATTTGATTATGATTATAATGAACGTTCCAAGAAGCTGGTTAAAAAGGGATTTTCTTATAGCTACCCATATGATCTAACCCAACATGAGCCTAGCAGGGAAGGATATGGACGATTTAGCAAGCCAAACTGTGTTCAGTCAACGGGAGATAAGAGTTCTACTGCTTGTAGATATTTCTAATTAGACATTCACAGTTCTAGGTATATAGAGAGAACGGGTCAAATACATCCACCAGCTACCTAATTACCAAAATATATGTCTATATCTCGTTCCACCTATTCACCTATCTAAATATCTCTCTACCTTCCCACCTATTTCGATCTATCTAGCTATATCTATCCATGAACCTGCAGGCATCTAATTACCTGTACATCAGTATCTTCTTGTCTGTATATATCTCTACATACTAGACTTGTATACTTTTCAGCTGGTAAACAAATAATAAAATTAGACTTAATCTACGCAGGAACGAATCGTTCCATCCGGGATTTATCTGAGGAGTCTATCTCGGGGAAATAAGACTACATAAGTAAATCCTGGACAGACTGGGTAGTTCACGCGGAGATTAAAAGGAATTTGACACTTTTGTGCCAGCTGAAAAGCATTAATTCAGAACTACATACCCGAATCAGGCTGGGTGAATCAGGTTGTCTATTGATTGACCTACCTACCTTGAACTGGACAATAAACCATTATTTCAATGCAGTCTTTACATAAGCAAGGTCCGGCCCATGACTTGTATTTATGGTTATTGCTGTCGTTTGTAACTGTGTCACAGTCTAACATTCTCCATACATTCCTGGGAGGAAGGACCAGAAGCTTAGAATCTACTTACTTGCTCAGGTAATTACCTTCTTAGAGTAGAGTCAATTGCAATAGCCAACCCAAAGTGATTTTGTGTTTTGTTGTTTTTAAATTTTCATGTTGTGATTTCTGTACTACAACACTACATTCCATTAAGAAGGAAAAACACATTTACACCAGCCTACAAAACAATTAATTCTGAATTCAAATTTAAAGGGACACTATAGGCGAAGTAGTTTTGGTGGTGTCCCTGGTGTTTTCACCCTGCAATGTTAAAACTGGCAATATCTTCCTGACAGTCACTGGAGGCTTTTCCCTTGTGAGATCTGAGTCAGAGTCAGACTCCATTCTCAAATTCTGCTCATAGAGAGCATGTGATTGGTGCACCACGATGTGCCGTGCATGCGCACTAGCCTCCCAATGCTTCCCTATGTTGACGTTTTCAATTGTCTGAGATCATCATCACTAGAGTGACCAGCGCTACGAGGGTGTTAAAACCCAACTGTAAAACCCGTATGGAAGAGGAGGACACGAAGATAGGTAAGGTAAAAATATAGCGATAGGAATACATGTTTACTACAGTGAAAAGACAAAATTTAAAAAAAAGAAAAGAAAAAAAGTGTGTTTTCAGAGAGCATACCTTTAAATAAGACAAATTACAGAACAATATCATGTTTTGTTGACAATAGCACAGGCAGATACAACAACATTTTTCCCAAAATAGAAAGCAAAGCATGAGGATGTCTAAACTCTCTGTCTGCGCGAACGATTTGTTTACATCACCCAAAAATCCACATGACATGATACTCCACAAACATGGAGCTTGCTTGAAAACAGATGTCAAGCACTGATTAATCATGCAAGCATTCTTCTGCAGGGAATAGCCCAGACCGTGGAAAAAAGATCATCTTCATCCCCCACAAACCGCAGGAAATCTGTTGCCCAGCCCTAAAGCAAAGATATGGCTATTTGTTCTTCAATCAAAAATACGATATTTCAGAGAGATACACTCAGAAGAAAACGTATGGCTCCCGAGCCATGTATTGACAGTTACTCAGAGATTACGGTCAGAAACATCTGCAGACACAATGTACCGAGGCCAAAATCTTTATTACGACAGGTATAAGCTCGTCTTCCAAGGAGTACCTACATCAGAGTAACGTGTTCTCTGCAATACAAGTTACAGACTAAGTCCTTCCTCAGAAAAGTTTATTTTACAAAATACAGAGTTTGAATGCCAAGTGCTCCAGTATAAAAATGATCCTGCTGACTTATGACAACATAGAAAGCTGTAGCGGCAACAAAAAAATCCTCTAACCTTGCAATTATCGCATCAGCTCTACCATGTGGGAAAAGGTACCCGCCACAGAGCTACAATTTACAGCACAGCGGACACCGCTGGTATGCTGATAGCAAGGCTTTTCCTACCTGGGATGAAATGAGATCCTGTAATCTAGTGACCAAACAGCCTCGGTAAAACATTCACCAGCTTTCTACAGTGACATTGAGGTTTTACGGGAACCCTTCATTTAAAAAGCCACATCTAGTGGGACATTTGAGGGTGTAGTAACCAAAACCCCGAACCTTAATTCACACGTAAAAACGATACATGTAGCTTATTGTAAGTTGTTTATATCACTGTAAAGGTTCTTTTAAACCATGTTTTTGGAATTGTGTCATTCTTTTTACACTTTGTTTTGTGTGAGTACATACATTTGACAGCTCAGCTGCCACTGAATAAGTTACAGACATGGCATGCCATGCAAATTAGCTTTCCTTTCCCATGATCCTCTAGTAGGCTGAAACTGAATCACTTTGCTTTCAATTTACATCAGGTTTTGTCCCCTATGACAAGGACAGAGCTTGTAAGGCCAGCTCACAAATTATTTTTTTAAATTTTTTTTTTTTTTTTAAAGAAAGGTAGACTCAACATCTAATGATGCATATTCAATCGATAACAGGGTCATGGGAAAATAGGGAATTAGCATGAAATTATCAGTCTGCAAAGCTTTACGCAGAAGATTGAAGGATTTGATAACATTAAACACTGCGCAGAGGAAGTCAATTTAGCAGAACAACTGGTAAAAACACAAAACAAATGCTTTTTTCCACTTAACTACGTTACAATATACCACAGTATATTTGAAGCTAAAAAAAAAACAAAGTAAACCCCCAAACCTCTGTTTAACGGGATTTCCCTTTGAAAAATCTACACTAAAGAGAAACACTCAATTATTTATTCCGTCTGTAGGAATTAATGTTCTCTTATAGCAAATACCAAAAACCACATTAATTTCCATATAAGCGAAAACCCCATGTTTGTGTAGGCTAAAATACTTTGTTAAAATATGCTTTGATCTGAAAAGGTCTGTGTTATTTTATTTATTTTATTTTTGATTACTGGAGACCAAAAATCTTCCAGGAAAGAGTTATGTCATTGCTCCTGTGATTTACACACGTAGATGTTATAAGCGCTTGGGACAGGACGCCGCCGCTAACTCGCCCTTTGTTGTAAAACTAATCACATGTTAAACACCTGAGGGGACAGGTATGGTACAAATAAATAAATTCAAATTTTAAAGGAAAATGTGGTGTATATGAAAATTATACAAATACATGAATAAACTATACTAGAGGAAAATAAATAGTAACATTAAAATCATTCTCAGTGTTCTGCTATTTCATGAGGATTATAGTGGAAAGGATTTAATGAGATCGACCAATAAATCAGACTCTTACCTAGATAAGGAATACACGGGACCATTTTTAAGCTCCGAATGTATTCCCTCGTCCGCTTGTAGTTATCTTCTTTGGAGAGAAGGTAATCGAGTTTATCAAACGTCGTCTTGTCCTTCCGGTTCAGGAGCTACAAAAAACACATTAAGAACATGTGTCGTTAAACATCTGCTTGATATGAAACAATCTTCCCATCTGCATCTTTGTAAAGATTGTGGGCACTGGTTTACATAGCATTTTGTTTCATGAACCAAACAGCTAAAACGGTGTATAATATTTAATTAGAGGGATTCACTAAACCATTTACTGACAATTTTTAATCCAAGATAAAGTGTAGACTGTGTGTTTCTTATTTTCCCAACACTAGCTTCAATAAACTCTCTGTAGTCTTACTTGATCTGAATGAACACGTTCTCCCTTGGAACAGCAATTTGATTATGATGTTCAATAGACACAATGTTTTTTTTGTTTTTTTTTTCATGAAAAATGTTTTAATATTTTTAATAATCCAGAACAATATCAGAAGAGCCATCAACTTGTCCTGCAGTCACGACATGCAAATCCATTTAAAGGAACGGTCCACGTACCAGGACCATTAACCCTCACTGCCGCAGACCCTTGGTAATTAGACAAACCATTTTAGTATGGTTTGACAATTCACCTGGGTCCTACATGGCCCTGCTTAGCTCTGCAAAGCTAACCAGATTATCCTGACTGGAAGCAGGGTCTGTGGATGACCAACTGTACTAAAGTGGTTTGACTACTTACTGTGAGGTGGTTTCCAAAACTCACTCATCGTAATGAAAAACAAAAGTGTTAAAAACATGTGATCCACTAGAACGTACATACATGAAGATTCTAGCAACCATAGAGGTCCACAGATCCCAGTTTAAACATATATCAATCCGCAGACTCACAAGAAGAGAGTGGACAGAGGTCTAACAGAAACATGCCTTAGCAAAAATCGAAGACCTTACAAGAGGATCTTGGATCAATCGGATAAATTGATGGTGTTTATAAACCTGTATAGATAATCTGATTTCTGAAACTGCTGAAGCCTAAATATCCAAATTGAGAAACTATGTATCTCACGATCCCCTTGCTGGGTAACAGGTGTTTTAGCAAACAAAAGAGTTACTTGTGCGCTATCCCAAATCCTTACGAATATTTAAATAACTGGGGGGTTTTAGTATTGGAGTGTTACTAAAAACCTCTGGTTATTTAAATATGCATAGGGAGTTGGGTTTTAACTGTGTGTATTGGGGCTGATGTACTATGGTCATTGCTGCTGCCCAGGAGTAGTGGGAGTCTGAGTGCAGGACCTATTTTTGTGTATTTGTAATAGTAGTTTTAGCTCATGTTCAGTTTGGGAGTTATGGTTCGACCACAAATGTATTAACCCAATGGCTAATTTTCGGTTTCCGTTATTTAAAAACGATTCAGTAAGTTTCCAAAGTGATCCATCGTGTAGGAAATATCTACAAATAGAAATAGAAATATCTACAAGAAATACCGGTAGGTTAAAATTGAAAATATTAAAAAAAATCAAAAACACTTGTAAAAGTTGTCCAGACTACACTAAAGTCACACCATGTCTCCGCAGCGGAGTTTGCAAGATGCTAAAAGCAGAACAGACAGATTAGACACAACAACCTTAGACAAATAGGGTGTTTATTTAAAGTGCAGTGTTTGATCTACACATTGCTTTAATTGTAGGGTCTCCAGAAAGAAAATTACTCTCTCAATTAGTTGGAACTATTCTTGTCAAGAACCAGTTCACGCCGTAAAAATTAAATAAAATTAAAAAAAAAAATATTTCTGTTTTCCTTTTTTTATGCCCCTTGTACCTAATGATTATACTGTCCCTTGCCTTTATTTATATTTATTATTCGTTCTTCCTTGTGCCTGATCTCAGTACTTGGGAGCCTCCATTCTGATCTGCAGTATGCCTTTCCCGAGGATTCTTTTAATTGATGGATTGTAGGCTCCGCCCATTGCCAAACTGCGTGTTCCCCAAAGTTTTTATTTTTCTGTGAAGCTAAAAAACCACGGTGAATTATAAAAAAGAAGAAAAAGAAAAATAGAGATAGAAAAAAAAGAATGAATATAAAAACAAAGTTTTCAGCCTGTGATATTCATTAACAAACGAGTGGGAGAATGATAGTAAATTGTTTTCGGTTCCGTCTACATTAAAAGTAAACCAGAGACAAATGAGAACTTGGCAGTGGAAGAGAGGCCAAACGAGTCCCAATCAGGCTGGAATGACACAGGGAAACATTTGCATCTAATAGTGTATCATGTGAGGTTTAGGCTTCAGTACACGAGACTGGAACAAGGCCCCATCACACGTTACCACACGTGTCATGAGAAGGGAAAAGGGGAGTTAGAAGTGGAACGGAAAGTATTCTGTTGCATATTATATCACTCCATCAACTTTTGGCTCTCCTGTACTGTTAAGGCTTAAAAATGTGTCTACATGTTTAAAACGGTTCTTAGAAATGCACGTTACTTGACAAGATTCATAAAATATCAGATGTAGTGCTGTACGGCCAAGAAACGTGACAGCTGCTGGCTCTTCATGTGGCCAAAATGGAATAGTGGACTGGAAAAGGGTATGAAAAGTCCAAAAAGAGCAAAAATGCAAACTCCTCACAACTGCACATTCATTTCATTAAACTTACAGAATCTCCAAAAAAAAAATAAGAAAAGTAGGAATTCCTGTTTGGGATTTTCACTGGTGCTTTCAAGACTCCTCAACCGAATAAGGTGGCCTTGTGGACATTGCAATCTGGTAACTACAATCTTAACTGATCTGGTCTCTTTAGCAGAGTCTGTCCTAACAACCATCCCTCTATTAACAGCTTTTCTATTTTTTATTTTTAAATGTCCTTCTTCCCTCATCCAAAACTCCACTCCCTGAGAAGCATTTGATTGGACCTCAAAGAAGAAGGGAGTGGTGTCAGATGGAGTCTGGAAGGCAGCGTGAGGAGCTTTCTCCCGTACTGGATTCCAGGTAAGTTTGAAGTTAATTTATTATGTTTTGGTTTTTTTAGACAATCTTTATTTAAATTTTGTATATATTGCAATGATACAAAGGAATGAAAAGAACATTACGGTGAAGCAAAGTATAGGTTCCAGTGGCATACCTGACACAAGCTGGTGGCTGTCAACTCACAATAGGCCATGTATAGAACATCGTTACATTATGAACATTCTGTGTACAACACAATACAAAAGCATTGCGTGAGGACAGACTGCTAATGTCATAGTAGTGCAATGATGGCCACTCAGCGATGACTGGTAATTGAATCGTTATATTACAATATTATGATGCAGAAACAAGCTATAATCAAACAATGAAGAAGAACTGCCGAACACACAGTCAGGTCAGTATTTTCCATCAAGGACCCGTCTCATACTCGTTGTTGTACATTGGTCAGTTATCAGGGCCCCCACCCTTTTGTCCTCTATTGGTGTTCCAAAAAGATTGGGGGGAGGGAGGATCCGAGCAAGAGAGACTGTGTGTCCAGTGATCTCGGGACATATATATGTCTAAAGGAAAAGGAGGTATGAGGTAAAACAAAGGAAGAAAAGGAGTGTGATGGGGGAAGAAGAAAAAAGAGGGGGGAAGGAGATGAGGGGAGCAGTCAAGCGGGAGCTGGAGCCTCTGCAGTAGACCATCGGCCATATCCCCTGCGCCAACGCTCCCAAGCCCTACCAACGAGGCATTGCAGGTCAACCCAGAGTCCCACCATAGCTCTACACTATGGTCCATTTGGCCATATAGTCTAGCCATAGGGCCTAAAGTTGGGTGCAGCAGTTAGAGGTCCCATGCAAGGAGATCAGTGGCAGTCCCTGGGTAGCAGTCAATAGCATGGCGTAGAGGATTCTAATCCTGTGGGTTAGGTGTTCCCAATCGGAGCATAGAATCTTGAGTGATGTTTTGGTTTTTATCCCGCAATGGGGGGACCTATTGAATAATGCCCAATAGGGCATTCTACAGTAAATAGTTAAGTTAAAAATGATTGTAGTGACTTTTTATAGGCTAAAAATGTACTCTAGGAGTTAGTAAGCCGAGCACACACCATAACATCTACTGTAATGAGAAGGTTAAATGTTCCCAGAAATATGGAGACTCGTAAAATGAGTCACATGTGGAGTTCACAGCCAGATTTAGGGGGATGAATCATTCGTGGTGCAGAGGATTTTGCCATTAGTAACATTAAAATAACACATTCCCTACAGAGTGCTTTTGGATTAAAAAAGTAAATAATCTGCAAAATATTTATTTTGAAACATGGGATACATCGCTAACAAACACATCAACTGAGGATAAAAAAATGGGGGAAAAAAAAATATCTATTGCCTAATAAACTAACTCTAACAAATCTCTGAAAACAAAAACAAAAATTATTCTTTTAAAAGTTTTTTTTTTTTTTTTTTTTTTAACTGCTGTTTGTAGAAACCAAAAAAAATAAAAAATATTTAAATGTATTCAATTTTAGTTATTAACATTTTACAATATTATAGATATGGTCTGGAATATTACATTTTTAGGAATAAAGCTCCTGAAACGAGTTTATACTGAACACAAAGTAATGTTATATCAAAGGCCTCTCTGTACAATACAAAGCAGTGCCGGCTGCCATTGCTCGTGCCACATGCTAAACTGAAACACTGTGCAGTTTGAACTTTTTTAGCTCCAGTGCAGTAAGACAGAGGGAGCAGTGGAACGTTCACGGTTCTTCTGTAAAAGGAGGAGAACTGGGTCGAGCCGTGGCAGAGAAATCAATTTCTCTGCCGTGTAAAGACTTAGTTGTGGAATGAAAACAAAATATAGTCTGTCAATATACCGCATGTAAAGAACTAGTTGTTCCATGCACAGTGTCACCAAGTCAGCGTGTTTCAAATGAATCTTGGAACTTGATGTTGTGATTACTCAACCTTTTATCATCAACATATGTTCAATACTTATAGCATTTGGGAAACTGTGTAAAAGGGGAACTGAACCGTCTCTTCTTAGTCCTTAAAATCTCTATATAAGGATTACTCCAAGCACCATTACCACTTAAGTGATAGGACGTGGTTATGGTGCTTGGAGTGCAGTGTTTCACTAAGAAAACTATTTTGCTGCCGGAAACTTAACTCCACCTCCAGCAGAGTCATTAGCAGTCTCAAACAAGAATTCAAGGCTGCTAACGTCAACTCGGCGCAATGCAAGTCGTTCACCGTCTGCAAACATAGTATGCTGGCAAAAGATGAACTATAGAGTCAGGGCCCCCACCTCGGTTCCCTCAGCCTTGCCTCCGGGATGTACCTTCCTCTGCCGTGTGAAGGAATGACATCACCAAAGGCAGATTGGGCTCCTGGGAGAACTTGGTCTCAGCGTGGGATCACAGATTAATGTTTAATCTTTCTCTCTCTTTTTTTTCCTTTTTTAACCATTTAAAGCAGAGGTAGGCAACCTTTGGCACTTCAGAGACTACATTTCCCATAATGTCCTTACAGCCATCATGCTGGCAAAGCTTCAGGGGAGATGTAGTCCACAAAATCTGAAGTGCTGTTGATTGCCAACCCCTGCTTAAAGAAGCATTCAAAGTACCATAAAACTCTACAACACACTGAATTGGTTATGGTGCCAGGAGTGCCCTGGTGTCCCTCAAATATAAGTAGTCAAACCGTTTGCTGAGTGCCTGCCATTGCCTCAACTAGAGCCAGAAGCTCTAAGCATCTACTGGAAGATCATTCCAGGTATCTATCACCGTTTGTATATCACTGCTCCCACTGGAAAGCTATTCCAGGTATCTACTACCCTTTCTGTATCACTGTTACTGCTCCCACTGGAAGGCTATTCCAGGCATCTACTACCCTTTCTATATCACTGTTACTGCTCCCACTGGAAGGCCATTCCATGTATCTACTACCCTTTCTATATCACTGTTACTGCTCCCACTGGAAGGCCATTCCAGATATCTACTACCCTTTCTATGTCACTGTTACTGCTCCCACTGGAAGGCTATTCCAGGTATCTACTACCCTTTCTATATCACTGTTACTGCTTCCACTGGAAGGCTATTCCAGGTATCTTACTACCCTTTCTATATCACTGTTACTGCTCCCACTGGAAGGCTATTCCAGGTATCTACTACCCTTTCTATATCACTGTTACTGCTCCCACTGGAAGGCTATTCCTGGTATCTACTACGCTTTCTATATCACTGTTACTGCTCCCACTGGAAGGCTATTCCTGGTATCTACTACGCTTTCTATATCACTGGTATCCTTTACTGCGTCCACTGGAAGGCTATTCCAGGTATCTATTGCCCTTTCTATATCACTGTTACTGCTCCCACTGGAAGGTTATTCCAGGTATCTACTACCCTTCCTATATCACTGTTACTGCTCCCACTGGAAGGCCATTCCAGGTATCTACTACCCTTTCTATATCATTGTTACTGCTCCCACTGGAAGGCCATTCCAGGTATCTACTACCCTTTCTATATCCCTGCTACTGCTCCCACTGGAAGGCCATTCCAGGTATTCTACTACCCTTTCTGTATCAATGTTACTGCTCCCACTGGGAGGCTATTCCAGGTATCTACTACCATTTCTATATCACTGTTACTGTTCCCACTGGAAGGCTATTCCTGGTATCTACTACCCTTCCTATATCACTGTTACTGCTCCCACTGGAAGGCTATTCCAGGTATCTACTACACTTTCTATATCACTGTTACTGCTCTCACTGGAAGGCCATTCCAGGTATCTACTACACTTTCTATATCACTGTTACTGCTCCCACTGAAAGGTTATTCCAGGTATCTACTACCCTTTCTATATCATTGTTACTGCTCCCACTGGAAGGCCATTCCAGGTATCTACTACCCTTTCTATATCGCTGTTACTGCTCCCACTGGAAGGCTATTCCAGGTATCTACTACCCTTCCTATATCACTGTTACTGCTCCCACTGGAAGGCTATTCCAGGTATCTACTACACTTTCTATATCACTGTTACTGCTCCCACTGGAAGGCCATTCCGGGTATCTACTACCCTTTCTATATCACTGTTACTGCTCCCACTGGAAGGTTATTCCAGGTATCTACTACCCTTTCTATATCATTGTTACTGCTCCCACTGGAAGGTTATACCAGGTATCTACTACCCTTTCTATCTCACTGTTACTGCTCCCACTGGAAGGTTATTCCGGGTATCTACTACCCTTTCTATCTCACTGTTACTGCTCCCACTGGAAGGTTATTCCGGGTATCTACTACCCTTTCTATCTCACTGCTACTGCTCCCACTGGAAGGTTATTCCAGGTATCTACTACCCTTTCTATATCTCTAGATTAACCTCTATGGCTTGCACTGGTATGCAATATCCTTTTAATATCACAGTGAGCTTTCCCTGGCAGGCCATTCTATGGATCCACTACCTTACTTGCTCAGTATTATTTTCCCAAACTATTCCTTGGTCTCACCTCCTACAACTTCAAATCAGTCCTCTTGATTTAGTGTTTATATTCATCAACTTCATTTTGCCTTCTCACATATCTGAGCACTTATTCCACAACTTCTCACCTCCTCACTTCTCATGTGTACAATCAAAAAGCCAGTCCTGGTTTGGGCTGGAAAAAACGTGCGTTGTTGATTCCGTCAAAGCAACTGCAAACGCCGAACCTGGTAAGTCAAAGCACTATCCAGATGTTACTTTGCCTTTTTGCAATACATGATGCAATCTAAGTGACCAAGGATGATTTATGAGACGTTTTAGAGTGCCTGGTTCGAGGTGAGCAGGAAATAGAGAGAAAAGGAAAAGTTGGTGTCCATAAAAGTCTCTGAGAACACGGTGATACAAATAACAGACATATTCCGACAGCACTGCCAAACAACAACTTATAAAAGCTTGTGGTTTCCTCAATTAAATTATATAATGTACCAAAGGCAGATTTCTCAACCTGGATAACGCTCAAGTACAATAGGATCATTGATTTCCAAGAATATCATTAGAGGCTGGGTTTCCGTTCTCGTATTATTAGCAGAGTTACCCTTTAATAAGGCACATTGCGGCGTAGCGTGGAGTTACGGCCTATAAGCAGAACGCGGTCATCATTTCATTACTCCTGATTACAGGCCTGCTTATATCAGCCTAAACACTGGGCAGATTCAGGACATATTTCCATTGCGATCATTCCCAATTCCAACACAATGAAAAGGCCTGCAATTGAAAAGCTGGAAACGCATGCAAAACCATAAAAAAAAAAAAAAATGAGAACACTCGCTGGAACGGTTCACAAATAATTTCTCATTATTGTTTTTTTTTTTCCTTCTTTTTCAATAGGGCAATAAAGTAAAGAATTTATATCACAAACAAACATAAATTATTCACTAGACTAAAACCCTCTATGAAGTGTGAGCCGGGTCGGAGTGTGCCGCAAGAACGACTTTTTGAAGTCCAGCTTGACAGGATAGCGCACGCTGTGGGTCTAAGGTTTATTTTACGCATTATAATGACTGACTTTTTACCTTTTTTCTTACTGTAGCTGTGCGCAGGGGAAGCATTTGAGAATTACTGGTGGAAAGAACATATTTCATAACTAAATGAGAGACATCAGATTATTTTCTGTCTGTACCTTTCAAAGTAGCATTAAATATCTGGGATAATCAACGAAGGATGACAATAACAGAACAAAAATATAATATTAAGGATCGCAAAAATCTGCATTCAGGGCAAAAATTTAATGCACTCTAAATTAATTACGAATGCAAGTTCTCCGACTTTTGAACCCCACTCACCACGGAATAAAACATATGTAGTCACTTGTAATTTGTGTTAACATTTTCCGCACGCAATACTCCATTTTCTTTTAATTATATATTGAGGATTAGCAACTGACATCACATTCCAGTTCAGTCCTGGCACAGCCAAGGCACACATTGAAACATTGTTTCAGCCATTCTCTTTTCGTTCTACTTTCTCATTGCTGACTGACAGGTGCAAAAGGGCGAGTTTATAATAATGATTGACAGGGAGCTAAGATGGAGGCACTCAGTCTAGGGTAGTCGCAAATACCGCAGTGTGCATTCCAAGTGTTATTTTTCAGTCCTTACAAAACACATACTTGTGAAAGAGCGAGAGACTTAAAAAGCGATGCTCTCCTTTTAAAGAAAAACTGTCAAATTCAACCACAGCTCGGTAAAAAGCACTATATGGTTCGATGATGCATTTATAGGACGATTTAATCAAATAATAGAAACAGATACGTATGTAAACTTATTGTAAATGAGATTGCTCTCTTTCACTTTCTAACCCCCCTTCTGATTACCTCCCCGCTCTCCCATCTTCAAAGACGTGCCCCCGTATTGCTATTCACTTCTTCCAACTCTCCCCCTTCCATCCACTGCAACACACTTATATTTCTAATCAAATATATACAAACTTGTTTTAAAAAATTAGGGATAAGCAAACCTAATATTAAAAATTGTGGCAAATAACAGTTCCCTTGTAATGCCTCCTAATTCACGTGTCTTAAAGAAACCTTTTTTCCTCCCCAACATTTTCCCAGGTGTCAGAAACTCTCGCAGGTTTTACCACAGAGAAAGAAAAGAGCGAAATAATCCTATCAGTTCTTTACAATTTATTTTTATAATATACTTTCTAAAGATATCTAAATAAATATAATAATATGGTCTAAAGACTTTATGTCTGCATTATTTTAAATCTAAACTTATATTGTCATTATTTCAACAAAGCCGCAACTTGATACCAATTCAGGACAATAAGAATAAGAGAAGTCTCAGGCGTCGGTGAATCTCACAAAACTTTTTTATATGCAAGGAAGGGACTGGAAACTATTTTAATCCCTTTTCATGCTGCAAATGTGTCTATGGAAAATGGTGTCCACACGCTGCGTTTCCTAAGATTCTAACGCAATGATTTCTCAGAGAGACAAGAGCAATCCCAAAAAATGTATTTAGTGACTCCATCTTCGTCATCAAAACCGCATCATTTCATTTTAAAATTATAGGAGGCTTTATAGTAAACAAAAGTTCACATAAAAATTATGTTTTTTATTTTTTGCAAAAACATTGCTTCTGCAGCTCGTTATGAACTGGCAACAAAACATATCTAAAATTGAGTTTTCTTCCAAAATTGTCTCAAGCTTCTAAAAGGCCCTAAATCTCTGAAATGTTTCCAAGACTGAACTGATTAAACAAGTTGGCTTACTTTTCACGCGAACCAAAAGACATTGGGTTTGAAAAGCATGGTATGTTCTAAACGGGATCGGTATTGAGACAGACAGGTAAACAGGGTGCCAAGAATTGTGCTGTTGGTCAATCATACTTAGTTTGATGTGCTTCCACATGGCATGTAATCAAATATCCACACAAACCCTTACATTTGGGATTTGTCTTCACTGATGATTTAATAAAAACAGATTGTTTTGATAAGAAGTTTAGCTGGGGTCAACAGGTGACTCAGCGCTTGACATGTAGAAATACTGCGCTGGGATCGCTGGGCTGGGTAAACGCATGGAGTAGCATGCAAGATGTCAGCTTTTGTGTGATCTTAAAGGGACACTGCAGACCCCAAAAGCACATGTTTTCATGGGGGTTATATCTACTAAACAGTGATTTTTATCTATGTTGTATTTGGGCAGGAACTAAGTGCCTCCATATTGGCTCTCTGACAGTCCATGCGAAGACCTTATCAAAGTGTTTTGTTCGGAGAAAAGATGTACAGGAGTCACAAATGGGATGTGTTGGCTGGTTTCCATGGAAACTGTACTTTAATAAATCTCGTCCAATGTTTCTGCTTCTTCCCCTCTTTTTATAATGCAATGTATGCGTTGGCTGTGCCAGGATGGAACCGTTTACATATATATATATATATATGTTTTTATTTTCATCTAGTGGGGTTCGTTTAATGTGACCCATGTGGTTCAGCAGTGGGTGTATCCCAGTTATAACCTCATGGGCAAACGCTGGAACATTTGTCGTGCACTTTCTTTTTTAATCCTAGAATCCTTCATCAGCTGGGCACTCGGCTCTACCAATTTGGGCTATTTGTCCAATTTACATGGCAAAGTATTGTTAATCCAGTAAATAGTAGCAATAATCTCCCATAGCAATACTACACGAGAAAACCCATAGACGGCCTTAAATTAGTCCTAAAGGGATCTGTGTAAGGCCAGCGCAGGTTTCTAAGGCAGAACTGTGTTTGAGATGTCTTGGACACGTACAGACTTTATAAACCCGACATTATTTATGTTATAACCTGCTAGTACAGGGTTTATAATGAGTAAGACAGACGGCTTGCCATGGGAGTCATACTGTACAATGTATGAAGTAACAGAGCATAGATGGATGCCTCCATACTATTGTGACGCCAGTTTAATAAATTAACTCTACTGTAACATTATTGGATAAAGCACAGTCGCTTTCTACGGCAAGCATGTCAAACTCGCGTGCGGCCCACAATGAATATTTTTGCGACCCAGCGAGCCACAAGTTTGCCATGCTTACAATATGATGTAATTCCGGCACCCGGCATCACTAAACTGCCAATCAGTGAGTGTGTGTCTGTCTGTCAGAGTGAGTGTGTCTGTGTCAGTGAGTGTGTCTGTCAGTGTGCGGCTGGACAGTGGAGGACCCGGAGGTGCACAGAGGCACGCAATGCCACGTCACATTCCGACGTGACGTCGATGTGCTCCACGCTCACAGGGTTTCATGGAGTAGTGGGAGGATCCACATTGGCACAGGGTGCGGATGGTGCCATTGGTGGTATACCAGAGGCTGGACTCCGGAGTCGTATACTGACACGGCAATGTGAGTGGAGTCTGCTTGTTGGCTAATATTGGTGGGTTTTTTGGGGGGGGGTTTAAAACAAGGGGTTTAATAGATGGGGATGCTGTTTTTTTTGTTGTTTTTTTTTTTATACTGTACTTTTCAAAACAAACCTATGAAAATTTATGAAACCTATGAAAATTTAAGTCTGGTTTTTTTTTGCGGTCCACAGAAACTTAAACCTTGTTTGTTTGGCCCGTGCTAGCTTTTGAGTTTGACATGCTTGTTCAACGGTGTACAGGATGTGCATTCATAGACTGAGAAAATATTCTGAGCCCAGAATCAAAGTCTAATTAACAGCTGGGGGAACCTTGGTCGTATCCTAAACAAGCTCGATTTATGATTTTATTAAAGGAACACAAACATGTATACCAGACACTCTAGTGTTAAAAACATTAAGTACCTCACTACCCCTCCTTTGCCCTTCTCAAACAAGGTGAAAACTCACCTTATTTCCAACACCAACCTTCTTGGCGGAGATCTTCAGACTTGATTACCACAGCCAATCCCAATGCTTTCCTATAGGAAAGCATTAGATTGGCTTGGATTGCCAAGGAGGTAGGCCATGAGCGGGGCCAAACGTCCTGCTGGCCAATCAATAGCAAAAGTCCAGTGTCTCCATGCAGATTGTGGAGACACTTATGGCGAACAGAATCTTGCCACAGGCTTTTGGAGGGGCCTGCTTGCCTGCCTCCTGCCAAAAGTTCCCCTGGTTCAGCACTTTCCATTCGTGTGCATAGAACCGAACGCTAGCTCCCCGACGGCTGTTCTCATGGACCAAAACTGCGAATAGACTTCAGGGGGACCTAGCCGCGAATGCCCTGGAACTATTTTCGGCATGAAGACTTCGCGGTTCCTGGCCAGTCCCCCAACGGCACTTAGTCACAATTCTATGGAACTGTTTTGGGCATGGGTGCATGCTTGCGGTCGGTCAAACTTTGACTTCCAGGTAATTTCTGAACTCCTGAACCGATCTGGTGATTTTTGGATATGTTGGTAATCCAGATCGGGGCTATCAGGGGATGTAACGTTTGTGGGGGTTTCGTGTGTTTTGGGGGTATTTGTTTTTTTTGTAACGACATGTGTTTTTTGTGTCTGGAGATAATTGAGTTAATACAGTTCTTGACTCAATTATCTCCCAGGTACAGAGGAGGGATTGACCTAGTTTGTATGGGAGTGTCCTGGATCTGAGAGTCAATGTGATTGTGTATTTGTTTCTACTGTGGTTGACTCTCAGGTCCGGGGGGAGTACCCCTTGCATGGGGACTGCATAAAAGGCCAGTTGTGGTCCCATTAAAATGAGTTCACGTCACCCTTAAAACAGAGCCTTGTCTCGTGATTGTAGGGAACAGCTATACTGGCTATAATCAGCAGCTCTTGTAAGAGCTACACAGCTATACCTGCTAGACTCTCTGTAGTAGGAGAGGTGGATCCTATGCTTGGGTCCAGGGTGGGTGGAGGACAGCGAGACCCCAGCCAAGTTGCTGTGGCGGCTCAGGGGCTACAGTGTTTATGGTGTCTGGTGCGGTGCTTATAGTACGCCAGGCTACTAGGAAGCAGCGATTGGCCCGTCACAATGCTGAACATCAGTGCTGCACACTATGCGGTACTGAAGCAGGAAGCACCTCTAGTGGCCGTCTGAGTGACTGCCACTGAAGTTGTCCCTAGGTTGTAATGTAAAAACTGTCTTTTCTCCGAGAAGACAGTGTTTACAGCCAAAGGCCTGCAGGGGCATACTATACACACCAGAACAATTACATTAGGCTATAGTTGTTCTGGTGACTACAGTGTCCCTTTACTATTCGAGGAAACCTTTTCTATTGGTTGATATGTGGCTTTTTTATTGTCCATCTTCTTTCTCTAAAACTTATTAGATGTAATACTTAGTACAGCCAATCACAGAAGAAGACCAACACATCTGATCAGCCAATCAGGAGTCACCAGGCATAAAGATTTGGAAAGGTACGGAGGCATTAATTACAAGTGAATAGGAGGCATTTTCCAATAAGATGAATTATACTCTTAATGGAGGGTTAAACGCAGGAGACACAAGGAAGGGCATGTAGAAAACCACTGGTATGTCAGTTTTAGGGATGTCAAATCCTATTATGGCCCCAAATTCCTGTACGCCCCCTTTTATAGCTTAATGCTCCTCTAGAAACATATACGTTTTATTATGTCTGAGTGTATAATGGAACTTCACTGCAATAAAAATCAAAACTAAAGTCACAATGTGTCTTTAAATTACAATAAATGTGTTTAGCAAGCATTTCGTAAATAAGAAACTTTGGGTGTTTTAAATTACATTTTAGCTACAAAACTTTTCAGTCAGCCAGGAAGCCACGAAATGTCTTAACTAGCCCCGGGCGCCCCTGGCGAAACCTCCAGCCAAACCTTTGAAAACGAAAGTGCCTCTGTCAATTTGTGCATTTGGCAAAGAATATCTGTGACAAACAAATGGCATGCCTGTGCATTGAGAGACAAGGGGGAGAAGTTTGTCTAATTTAAATGAAAAATGGGACCTTGTCAAGATCCAGGCTGCTGTGTATAAAAATCCTCGAATTATTGTGTTAAAGCAGAGCTTTCATCTCTCCTATCGACAGACGATCCTTATCGAAGCTGTAGATCGTTCAGTGGAGTACATCTGCCAGCGAGCAGTGACACAGATTCACATCGCCTGGGATTGGAGCCAATCGTGTAGCCTGGGAGCTGTTTGACTATTTATAGGGAGAGCAGGATATTATCCCGGTGCAGAGAGCGGAAATCACACTGCGCTGTTTAATATAAATGTTTAAACTGAATGATAAGCAAAGCAATAGCATGGGAGATGTGGAGGCCATAGACAGAGCTGGCAAAGGCTGAGGACAAGCGAAGTCTGTCTGTGGTCGACTCTTCCACTGCTGAGTCAACACAATCCCGAGGCATTTAATTAACTGTCCGAGTGCCAGAGGTATACGCAAAGCAATGCTATGCAATGCGTTGGAAACAACTCTACTGATGCTCAAAGGGTTAAAGCCACGATCTCTTTGCAATTTCATTAATTGTTAAATCTGGTTTTGCTATGAAAGGATTTATCAAAATAAATTAATAGAGGACTATAATGCGACAATATGGAAGTATATACTGCAAGCCTAAAAAAAGAAGACACCACATGGCGTTTTGTTCTTTTTTTAATATTTTTTTTCTTAAAGGTATAACTCCTTACTCAGAATGGAGTATATTTAGGTGCCGAATGGCTGCAATTTACGCACTCTAGATAGATCTCTAAAAGGTTCTATACTCGGACAGGATGAAAGGGATACAAAGTTCCTTTGTGTGGTTTCTGCCATCGTCTCTTTGCTTTAACATCTTTATCTACTGCTGAGCCTAAAACTGCTGGAAGGAATCCGGATTTTAAGAGCGTAGCTGACGAATACCCCCCCCCCAGGGGGGCTTGGTTATATATTTTGTTTTAAGTGTAACTATTTCTTCTGCACGTCCTCTGTCCACAATCTATAAGTGTTATTGTTCATCAATTAGGTTTCTGAAACTGAATATGTCGATTTGGGGATAAAAACTGTAAATAATAATAACAAGCATTCCTTGTTTATTGACCTTCCATGAATGATTTACCCCACATTAGCTGGCTCGAGGGCACAGAAACAGCCAATATTAAAGGGACATAAATCTGGCAATCTACTTGGTGTTTAGCAGTGAATGAGATCTGGGCCTGCTGGGCAGCTTTCGTCCTTCCTCCCCAATGGCGCTGGTTCTATTACACACACCAAGCCCACAGATTATGTCATTGTCCAGAGAGACTGTGTGCATGGCAGAAGTCAGCACTGACAATGCAACAGGGAACCAGACCTCCAGGCAACAGGGAACCTTCCCTTGCCCTAACTCCTAAGTGGTGGGAAAGATCACAAATAGAGAATGGGGTGGAAAATGATTTTATTCACAACAACCCCCCTGCTGCCTAGAATGCCTGAAATAGCTGAAGCAGGTTGCACATGCTTGTGTGGTCTTTGGTTCCTCACGGAGCCAGTAAAACAAGCCATGTTAACAACCAATGTTTTCATCGGTAACCAAACACTGCATTTCATCGCATTGGCCCCTGTGGACAGGGAACGATAAACCTTTATCTATAGGGAGTTTCAGTTTAAGGGTTATATGTGAGCTGTCGGAATATATCCACAGAAATGCAAAGGAATTCTTTCACATCTTTAACAAGTCCAGCCTCGGCACATATGGTTTTTGGTATAAGTTTCCATAGAAGAAAAAAAAAAATAATAAAATACTAATCAAACGCTCAGCAGACTAAACAAAAAATGAAGACGCTCTAGCTACAGGCAGTGAATTATGATTACTATTATCTGTCTGATGCGCTGTACTTTATTAATATGCAAAGAATAGAAAATAAGGACATCAAATCTGCAGAAACTATAAAATAGGACACAAATATATGAAGATATTCAGGACAAAGCCCCACTGAGAGCAATAGAAACATAGAAACATAGAATGTGACGGCAGATAAGAACCATTCGGCCCATCTAGTCTGCCCAATTTTCTAAATACTTTCATTAGTCCCTAGCTTTATCTTATAGTTAGGATAGCCTTATGCCTATCCCACGCATGCTTAAACTCCTTTACTGTGTTAACCTCTACCACTTCAGCTGGAAGGCTATTCCATGCATCCACTACCCTCTCAGTAAAGTAATACTTCCTGATATTATTTTTAAACCTTTGCCCTCTAATTTAAGACTATGTCCTCTTGTTGTGGTAGTTTTTCTTCTTTTAAATAAAGTCTCCTCCTTTACTGTGTTGATTCCCTTTATGTATTTAAATGTTTCTATCATATCCCCCCTGTCTCGTCTTTCCTCCAAGCTATACATGTTAAGATCCTTTAACCTTTCCTGGTAAGTTTTATCCCGCAATCCATGAACCAGTTTAGTAGCCCTTCTCTGAACCCTCTCTAAGGTATCAATATCCTTCTGAAGATACGGTCTCCAGTGAGGATTTTGTATGAGTTTTCCTGATGTCTAGCTGAGCTCGGGGTCATAAGACAGGGGGGATATGATAGAAAATCTCCTTGATATACAAATTCCTAGTAACGAACAGATATCTCTTGGCTCCCCCATGCATCAGACGATGGGAAGAGGATCTAGAAGAAGAACTCAACGACGCGGACTGGGACAAAATCATCCTGCATGTTCAAAAGACCCCGAGCTCAGCTAGACATCAGGAAAACTCATACAAAATCCTCACCAGGTGGTATATCACCCCCACCACCCTCCACGCATGCCACAATTCAATACCGGCCACGTGCTGGCGATGCGGAGAGGAGGATGGAACATTCCTCCACATCTGGTGGGGCTGCACCCTCATCCAGCCGTTCTGGGAAGCGATTCGTCAAGTCATCCACACAGTGACGGACGACACCCCACCTATGTCACCAGCCTTCTTCCTACTACACCACACGACAATGCCCACTCCGACCTACAAAAAATCAGTGGTACCACGCCTGCTCAATGCGGCGAAAACGACTATCCCTATATACTGGAAACAATCACGTGCCCCCCCACTCAGACACTGGGTGGAGGAGGTGGAGGACATAAGAAAATTCGAGGACCTGAAAGCTACCACGGCAGCGGCGAAAGAAAAGCACATGACTAGATGGTTCCACTGGACAAGACACATCGATACAGATGAGTTCATACAATACCTGAACCCACCTTAAACCTAAGATACGCAACCACGAGACATCCAGGGGCCTGCACCTGGGGAGACCTGATGGCGGGTTACCCTCAACCAAACCCCCCCACCTCACCCCCCCAGCGGGTGCCGACCTCACACCACTCACTCACTGATGGGAGGCAACTAGAACCACACTGCGGACTGGACCCCGTAGGGCCACAGCTCCCAATACAAAAGGCAGATACCCACGGACCTGCCTAATCCGAGACTCAGACCCACGCTCCACCACCACATGAAGACATGACTCCACAACCGCACACTACCACAGAGGAGGGGGCAACACTGCACCCTACGACCAGCCCACTCAAGCCATATACCCCCACACGCAACCCAAACGCAACCGCAGGCGACAATAAGCACCAGAGGGCAGCAATCCGAGGCACGGCCCACAAGGAGCATAGCCACACATACACATACATACAAGGGTTCCGCAGCCATCAGAGACATAGGTTAGACAACAACTGCCTCCCTAGACCACCAACACAGAACATAAACAACGCAGCCACAAAGGGCCTCGGGCATCATAACGACCGCCCGGGCAACCTAAAACAATGATGACAATCACCACCTAAGCGCACGGTTCACGCCCCACGCACAGAGACAAAACACAAACAACGCACCATCCACAGACACACAAGCTGAATACCCACCAAAACTCCCAAGGGAAATGGGAAACTACGCCCCAAGACTAGCCTTCACACCATCACGCCATCACCACCTTCACGCCATCACCACCATGCCTCTCGGGTAACGACTCCGTTTACCCGTCTACCCTTAGCAACACACAGCTAGATGACAAACAACAAGACAAATGGAAAAATAGTCTAAAACCACAACCTGAACGAAGTCATGTGGATTAGTAGAGCAAGTATCTGTTACGAATCCTAGTTCCTAATGTACCTGCACGTTTTATCTGAAACGCCTCTGCGCAGGCAACCATAAGCTTTCCATGAAACAAAAATGACTACCTGCTTGTACTTGCAACTCCAAATACAAATGAAACATTTAAAACAAATCCGCCTCTGCGCAGGCAACCAAAGGAATACTGTGTTAGATCAATGTTGCAGCCCCTGCGTGGGCAATCATTTGCCTTATTATAAATCAGTTTGATGCCTAAATTCCTATTGTGCTTAAAATAAAAATATTCAAAACAAATATATGAAGATATTCACATAAAAAAGTAGATTTTATAGTTATTGCAAGTTGCCTATTTCAGCCTGAAACTTGAAAATGTCTTCAAAATCCCTAGATTAATTTTAAAAAATAAGGCTTTCACACGGAACACAGTTGATAAAATACTGATGGATCTATTCACTAATCATCAAATTGTAAAAATAAATAATTCAGATTGGAAAAAAAATGATAATCGCGGTTCCGCTAATTCTGTCTAAATATATATTTCACAGTTGAGTGAATAAACCCACCAGAAATGAAATATTACTACATAATGAAAATAATTTGCGTCAATTAAAATAGGGTGTTATTTGCAACGTTGTAGACGACGGTTATCTTGCCCTGCTTGCTTTATGGCATTGGGTTTGGATATACTTGGATATAAGTCACTCACCTCTGTGTAGAGGAATGCAAAGCGATATCCAGTTTTGCAGCAGCCGTAAAGTGCACATGCATTCTAGAATAGTTGCACAGCAAGAGCAGACATGGTGCAGAACATAAATGGCTGCATTCAAGGCAATTACTAACAGCAGTGGTTTTATTTATATAACATGTGGTAAGGGTATAAATCATGAATATCTGTAGTTTGGTTAGGGGTGGAAAGCTTAGCAAATTCTTTATTACAGGCTACAGTTAGTGCTGACCATGACGAATCTGGGTATACTTTAATCATGAACAGACCCTCGGAGGGGGACTAAAATATTGCTGGAATAAAACGCAATATTCAGTAAAATAGCCCACATGACAGGGCCAAGGCTCCCCCTCCCCAAATTAAATGCTAGCATTGCTTGAAAGCCTTCTAGGATTTATTATAGGTACCCAGTGCTTGAGTATCCAGATGACGTTTGATTCTTATTCTTTGTTTTCTATGGGTTACATGACCAAATGTAATTATATAATTGCAGTGGGATTTGGAGAGTTTAGAGAAATCAACCAGATGTAAAAAGGATCATGTGTCTGCCTTGCGAAGGGTATACAGAGGTGAGTCTTGACGCAGAATAGTATATACATGCATTTTTTTCCGTTATATATATATATATCTAAGTGTGTGTACGAATACATTTTTTTTTTTTTTTTCATAGATTCACTTTTAAAAAATGGCTTCATGAGCAAGTGTTATTATTGAAATGCTACGATGGTGTTGAATTCAAAGGACCGCATCATCAATTTAACACCATTAATAATGGCAGCTGTCACTGCAGAATAATTATCCTGTGATATTGCTTTGTTACAGAGTATTACGTTAGCTTGTACCGGCCTGGCTGAATGATGGGAGTTACAGATAGTATTAGGTTAGCAGGTACCGGCCTGGCTGAATGATGGGAGTTACAGATTGTATTAGGTTAGGGGGTACCGGCATGGCTGAATGATGAGAGTTACAGATAGTATTAGGTTAACGGGTACCGGCCTGGCTGAATGATGGGAGTTATAGCTAGTGAAATTTTCAAGGCGTAGATCTAGAATGATGCTGCGCTCCTACTAACTCAGAGCCATTCCAGGGCTTATCAATGACACTCAGCAATACAAATAAACGGTTTCGATGGTGAAGTTAAAAAATAAATATATATTTAGATGCATTTTCAAGTCCAGAAGCAAAATGGAATGACATTTGGCATAGTACGAGTTGTCGAGAAAACCAGGTAAAATATCTGAATACTCAGAGAACTGGTAGGTGCAGATTAAAGTGACTTACAGCCCAGGTCTTTGTGAGTCGAAAAATCGGCGCACTTTGTAAGGCTGACACAACGGACATGACAGAATGCAGATTGTTCAGATCCAGCAGTTTCTGCAAGAAAAAAATAAATACAATTTTTAGTATAACAAATTATTAGACGGGCACTGTGTAATTTATTGAGCTGATCGGCTCTGCACATAGAGAGACTGGCTATGGATAATAGGAAATGTAGTCTACAAACTGAACATATTAAGGTAACACACAATCTACATATATGAAAAGTCTGGGAATCTACAGACACCTGTATCGTAGGAAATGCAGTCTGCAGCCATCTGAAGTGCCAAGTGTAGTCTTTATTTATTTATTTATTATTATTATTTATTTATCAAATATAATACCAGGAAAGATACATTGAGATTTCTCTCGTTTTCAAGTATGTCCTGGGTCCACAAATCATTGCATTGTTACAATTAGGGTACAATAAAATACAAAAACAATATTAATACACAATAAATACAATATTTAACATAGAACAGGTAGGAAATATATAATCAACCATGACAGGTGCATTCTGTTTTGAGGTATGTAGAGAGGAACCTCTTAAAGGACTTTAGGTTTGGGGAAGATTTTAAATTGTGCGGGAGGTCGTTACACAATTGCGGTGCTCTGTAGGAAAAGGAGGATCGGGCTGCTTTATTTTTGTATTGAGGTAGACTAAGTAAAGTGCTGGTACTGGATCGGAGCTTATAGGAGGTGGGAACAGCCGGGGAGAGCATTCTGCTCAGGTAGGGTGGGAGCTTCCCAAAAAAGCTCTTAAACACAAGGCTGGAAAGATTGAAGGGTGCGTCTGGATTCCAGCGACAGCCAGTTTAGTTCTTTTAGCATGTCACAATGATGGGTCCTGTAATTACATTGTAGCACAAATCGGCAGAATGAGTTATACAATGTGTTGAGTTTATTAATGTGGGATTGCGATGCAGATGCATATACTGCATTTGCTGTACAATCTTTTCCTTTACTGTAGGGCTTAGGCAGGATTTGTTTCTGTACAGGGCACCTAGTTTTGGATAAAGTTTTGATGCAAGTTTTTCTATGTGCAGGCCAAAAGATAGATTGGGGTCTAACATCACCCCCAGGTATTTGAAAGAGTGGACTACAAGAGTAATAGAAGTTATAAACAAAAATATTTAAAAAACCCAAGCACTCTCTTGGGGTCTAAATTATAAATAATAACAATAAATTATTATTGTGAAAATTCCAGCATAATATTTTGCAGAAACATAGAAATACAGAGGATGCATATAGTTAAGGAGTAAAGTAAATTGGCATTGTGATTTTCTATTATAAATTACTAGACTCTATAACCTTTCGCAACCAAATCCGAGACAGACAGAGTGCAGTTATATTCCCCAGAGGACACAGATCGACACATACAAAAAAGAATCAGATATTTAGTTCAGAGAAGTAACAATTCTATAAATTCTATAAACCAGGACGTTCTCTAATTTCACAAATAATATCTGGTGGGACTTAAAATGAGAGAAGCTCTCACACAGACAAACATTCAGAATAAACAATCTGTAGTGAATTAAATGGTTCACGGCAGTTCCGAAAGGTTATGTCTGTTACAGAGAGCAAACTAGACTTCCTGATGGGTGACACAATGTTCCAACGAGAGAATTAAAATATAAATGTGGGCACAGTGCTTCTATCTCAATCAAACACAGCTCCATGAATTTCAGAGAGGGTGAATGTGTTGGACCTGTATGGCCGTCCTACAGTCCTACACTCAGTTTCAGCTTTTTATAAAATAGCCAGCGGTTCTCATCAGGGTCCTAACTAATGTACATAGCATTATCTTGGCAACACATTCTTCCATTGAAAAATGAGCTCAGTGACCCATTCTCAAAGGGTAACAGAATATATATTACAATTATATTGGGGGGACGGGGGGACAGGGACTTATTTTAAAAAGATACTGAGACAGTTTTAATTAAGAGAGCAGTGCCTCTGCAGTAATGAGCTTATAATAGGAAGTTGCTTAGCGGCTGTTGAGTACGATGAATATATTCTATCACTAGGGACCACCTAAAATGTCACGGGGGTCATTGTGTTGGTCCAACCCGTTTCCCTCTTGTTGAGCTTCCTCAGGGACCATAAGAAAAATACATTTAAAACAACCGCCATAATTATGTAAAATCAATTTTAAATGTATTTTTATTGTGGTCCCTGAGGAAGTCCAACACGGTGGGAACCAAAAGCATTGCGCCAGAAGATTCTTATAAATTAAAATTTCAGGTCTTCTCTCTCTGTCATTTCAGGTCTCGCTGGAGTCCTTGTTTATAGCAGAAACAGGTGATCTGGACGTGCAGTAGGCACTACGTTAAAAGATCATTGTTTCCTGTGAGTGCAATCATATTGTGGCACTATTGCTGTTTCTATTGTACTACACTACTGTAACGAATTTCACTTCGTCACTGGGTTTTGGAGAGGCCTGCTTGCCAGTCTCTTGCCCTGTGACTATGGCCCCTGGGGTGTATTGCCTTTTAAAAACTATTTGATCATATTGGATTTTTTTTTTTTTTGTATTCTTTATTTTATTGTGCAGGTGTTTACAAATTGGTTCAATGACGCCACAACAGCGTTAACTTTGACATTGCAATACGAACAGTGGCATGGAAGACGGTGCACATTTTTGTATTATGAAAAAATCTTTAACTATTAAACATATTACAGGTTAGGTGTGAGCGGTAGGCAATTAGGTTCGTTGGACATATTTAGCATCCTGTGTTTGAACTCAAGACATTTTCTTAGCATTTTACATTTGGACCGTTGTATATATTTAAACATAGTGCGTGTAATCTCGGTTAAACCTGTTGCATTTGTTAAGTGGGGCTTCCGCCCTGTTTGGGGCAGCGCAGGATGTGCAGTGAGCAAAACGTTATAGGAAACATACAGGCCCCGCCATGGAGCACAAGTGTAGATAAGATGGACATTTAAACAAGGTAAATTAAGATAAAAATAAATTAATGCAGAGTGCCGCCAGGCAATACAATGGTGCCCGTTGTAGCGTTAGAGGTTGGGTCGGCACTATTGAGGAGTATAAATGGGTGTCTGGCAGATAACCTGTGAGATCTATTAGGTGGGTAGTATACAGGTGAGGTTAAATACTCGGAGTGGCTTTGGTGGAGAGGGGTGATTGTTCCCCGTTGTGTGTGAAGTGGTTAGTGGTGAGGTGACCCTCGCTGCTTGCAGTGTATGCCCTGTACGTGTATGGTGCTTTACTAGATGTCGGGCTAAATTATGGCGGCTGGAGCCAGTGTCGCTAGGTAAGGGAGCTGTGTGCGGCTCTGCAGCCCTGATGTCACGGGATGACGTGGTTGCAGGGGGGGATGTGTGTGGCTATATGTTGTCCAGCAGCCGTGGTGTATCACCTATTGTGTGAGTGCCTCCACAGTGAAGGTGCAAAGAAATACCATTACCAGAACATACTTACAACCTGGTAATGCCATTCAGGCAATGTTAAGAGCAGGTGGTTTGGCCCTGCCGGCCCATGAGGGGCCCTCAGGTGTGGGCCGTTTTCTGTGCATCTAGGGTGAACCCTCTTGGGACAGATGTCTCGGAGGTGGCCGGGTTCCACTCGTGAGGCTTAGAGGCTTTGCGGGGTTGCTGTATAGAGTCTTGTGGAAGGCCCAAGATTAATAGGTGCGTTCTTGCCTCCTGCAGGTCTGCTATTAGATATGTGGTTTCTCCGTGAAGCACCTGTAGTTTGTGGGGTGGGCGCCATTGGTACCTGATACTATGTGCGCGGAGTAAGGAGGTGAAGGGCCGAAGTGTTGCGCGCCAGCCATGGATAAGTCCGCATAAAATTAGAGGGACATGTCCTCGAAGGTGTACGGTGCGTTACCTCTGATGGCGGTGATGATTGCCTCTTTGTCCTGTCGCTTTTGGAATTTTACTATTAGGTCTCTGGGTGCTGCTTTTGGGGCCGTCGTTGATTTAGGTATTCTAAATACGCCATCCAGGCTCACTCCCTTGGCCTACTTTGGAGGGATTATGCTTACGATGCGCCTTATGATGTGAGGCAGTTCAGAGTCCGGGACCGACTCTGCTATGCCTCTGATCTTAATATTTTGGGCGCGACGTGAGTCTTCCATTGCCGCCATTTTTTGTTCCACCATCAGGTGCTGTTGATGCAGTGAATTTATCTCCTGCTGAAGCTTGGTCATTTGCCGTGTGTGGTTGCGGGAGTCTTGCTCCACGGTTCCCATGCGGTCTGTCAGGCCCTTAATGTCTTCTTTCATGTCTGCCACATCGGCCTGGATGTTCCAGCGGAGTTCTGCTAGCAGCTCCCGCATTTCGGCCTTTGTGACCGGTGCCGTGTCCGGCTGCAATTTGGACTGTACTGGTGCCAGTGCTGTGGGTAAGCCTGCGTCTTCAGGGTCCGAGAGTTGTTCGTCAGAGTCGTCGAATTCGCCCATGTAGTCGATCATGTTGGGCTCCGGGGCGCCATGTGCTCGCCGTCATAGGTCCCCAATGCTTGTGCCCAGCCGGGGCATGTCTGGTTTTTGCTTTTTATTTTTCCTGCTCATTACTGCCTTGTTTGCTAATGCAGGCCAGCTTTGTTTTATGTTTGGGGGGTGAAATTGGTCGTTTTTTTGGCTTTTTGTGCTGATACATCACGGAGCTCTATGTAGATGCGACCAGTCGGCTCGGCTGTCTGCTTCGCCCACCCCATCATATTGAATTTTAAAGGCACTGTTTCTGCCCCTTGGACTTTTAATAGGAACAGATTAAAACATGTGGCGGCGGCCATCTTAAATTGTCCAGCAGTGTTGTGTCGTCGAGTGTATGGAACTGTTTTGGGCATGGGACCATGTGCACAACGCAGCAAAAATAAGACTTCCAGGAAATTCCTGAACCCCTGAACCGATCTGGGTGATTTCTGGATATGTTGTTCATCCAGATCGGGGCTATCAAGGGATGTGACTTTTGTTGGAATATCTTGTAGTTTGGGGTACTTTTTGGGATTTGTAAAAATGTATGTTATTTCTGCTTAGAGTTGAGTTAGTCCATTGTCTTTGTTTATTATATCACAGGCAGAGGGGAGGGCTTGCTGACTGTATGTGGGAGTGTTACAGTAATAATTATTGTTCCCATTGGTTTATGTTCCTTGTGTCCCTGTGTTCTATCAGGTCCAGGGGGTGTGCCCCTGGCCTGAAACTCTGTATAAAAGAAATGCAAGTTGCTCAATAAAGCAGACCTTCTTACCCTCAACTCGCAGCCTCGTCTCGTGCTGTAGGGAACAGCTATACCTGCTATATCACTGCTAGCTCTTGTAAGAGCTCTCTTCAGCAATACAGCTATACTCTTCTGGAGGAGAGGTCCTTCCCCCAGTTATACCCTCCCGGAGGAGAGGTCCTTCCCACACGGTCCTGCGTCCAGAGGTTGGACCAGGGTGGGAAGAAGACGGTGAGAACCCAACCAAGCTACGGCGGTTCGTGGAGTCTGCGGTGGGTATGGTGTCCAGTGCGGTGCTGATGGTCCTTGGTAAGTGCTAGGAGCATCGATTGGCGGACGGTCCGTCACAACTACGCAGTGTGTTTTCTTGCTTCCAGCTGTATCCCCATATTGTCGTTTGTGCATTGTATAGAAGGTGACTACTAGGAGGTTTAGAGGAATCTATACAAGACACAGCAGGATTTACTACCAGCTAAGTACTACCCTAGCGTATATATGTATATACATACACACATTTCTATTAACTGCCTAGTCACTATAATGATCACATGAAATCACAGGTAACTTGTGACCTGTAAAAACCTGCATTAATACTAACATGACAACTAGGCGATACAAACAGGCCAGACTTACCTTGGCTATCTTGATAAAATGGCTCAGTATTTCGGCTCGAATCTTTAAGGTCTGTGCTGTTAATATTTCCCGAACGACCCAGAAACTGACCTGAAAATAAACAAGAAAGCACAGGTTAAAACCAAGATCAGAGTATTTAGATTTATACGTACCATTAAACTCACAAATACATGTTATAGTAGATACTTCTGTGTGTAGTGTAGCTAAAAATGAAAGCAAAAAAAGCTGGGGATGTCACTGCCTGAATAACAATAATAAGGGAACAATTTAACATTTACTAATTATATATAAATGCCAGAAAATGTTAACATGTATGTTAATGGTGGTTTATTTACTAAATGGTAAATTGTGGATGAACTGAAAACCATGCAAAACGTAGAACAAGAGAGTCAGTTTGGAATAGTACATATAGACTTCACTAAGAAGAATGAATGTGCTAGATAGATAGACACAACACGCCATTCTTATAATTACAGGCCCATCTACTACATTCAAAGCAGTTTGGGAGTTGGAGTTGTTTGGCATCAGGAGCTTGGTGGGAGAAGTCTCAGTTTGATAATGCTGATGCACAAGACAAGGCTGTATGTACCATTAAAAGAATATAAATTAATGTAGATTGGTGCTCCATTGAGAAATCTGCAGGACCTTTTGGATTCAAGGAGTAATTTCGTTTGCGTGTTAGAAGGTAACGCTAAAACCATGTAGGTGGCAGGCCAATAACAGATATTTCATAAAAAGAAAGCATAGAGAAGTGCACCGTGTCATCGTACAGTGCGTTATTAATTTGGGAACAGTGATTAATGGACCTTTTATTACTAACACGTGCTCCAATATTATTAACACATTTGGGAAAAGATGCTAAATGTTCTGTTAAAAGATCTGGATGTTTAAACAGATACTAAGTCTCACTGTATTATGACAGCTTATAGCAGAGGTTGTGGTTCAAGTTATCTATGCTATTTGTCAGACCACGTTCAAGTAGTTGAACAAAAATGGTGGCTCTCCCACCACTGAACATTTTATTTCCATTCTACTTGTCAAACTAAGGCTAGGGACTAATGAAAGTATTTAGAAAATTGGGCAGACTAGATGGGCCGAATGGTTCTTATCTGCCGTCACATTCTATGTTTCTAAACTCTGTGTAAATGTTTAGTTTAGCATGTGCTAGCTTTCATTTCTGAGCAGATTTGGATAGATAAGAAAATGAAACTCCCAAATTATCTCAACAGAAGAAGAGGGGTCAAGTTATTGGTACTGGGAGAGACCCATTTTTTGTCAAACTGATTTAAAAAAATAAAAAAGTGGACAATAAGCTCAACAACAAGCTCCAGTTGGTATCCTAATTAGTGATGTCCCGAACTGTTCGCGAACGGTTTGCCGGGGACTCATCATTGAGTAAACTTTGACCCTGTACCTCACAGTCAGCAGACACATTCCAGCCAATCAGCAGCAGACCCTCCCTCCCAGACCCTCTCACCTCCTGGACAGCTCACTAAGAATGCAGCTTCACAATGGATGCTGTCCAGGAGGTGGAAGGGTCTGGGAGGGAGGGTCTGCTGCTGATTGGCTGGAATGTGTCTGCTGACTGTGAGGTACAGGGTCAAGGTTTACTCAATGATGAGTCCGCGGCGAACCGTTCACAGCGAACCGTTCGCGGCGAACCGTTCGCGGCGAACAGTTTGGGACATCACTAATCCTAATGTATCCAAAAAAACGTTCAAACATTATCGAATGGATCGTACAGAGGGTGAAAATGATTGGATTTGCTTGGCAGTGTATTGTGTATGAAAATATATTTGGATTCTCAGTTTCCTTTTTTAAATTTGCGCTGGATGTGCAAAAATGCACAAGGCATTGCATATAACCCCTAAACACACCCAAACCACCAGAAATTCTGGCAAACAGACAATGGAACTGCAAATTTTAAAGCCAAATAACAGATCTTGGAGAATTTTCCAGTTCAGCTATTTTAACATTTAATGTAAAATTCCTTTGTCAGTAGCGCTAAATTGTCGATTTAGTGAATAACCCTTAACAAAGTTTGTAACCTCTAGTCTGGGGACAGAGAAATGTTAAGAAAATGTAAACTAATAAAAAGCTAATTTGATTAATACACCGCTGTGCGCCAGATCCCTATCCTTTTACCAACTCAGATTACAGTGTTTATTTTTTTATTGCGTTACTGTATATATTCCCATCAACTTGCCCACAGAACGCTAATCGAATAAATAGATCCGTAAAACTCGGCTCTGACCAATGAATAAAGTCTCTCTTTTTTTTTTAAGCTGTTCTGCTCTGCAAACATTACTTAATTGTGGAAAAAATGTGTATAAAGTATCTTAGAAAATGAAGTAAGGCTAGAGTGTATAAATCACTCTGAATATTCAACGCAGTTTTATCTGCCCAGATGTGCTTCACGTGACGACATGCGAGAAATTGGGAAAGGGAGAACACAAACGAGACTGTTTCAGTGCTGGAGACAAATTGTATCAGCAATAATCCACTTTACCTAGAAAGTTTAAGAAAGTATTAAAGTTAAATGTTTACAGTTCTGCAAATAACTTTTGTAGGAGAACTTAAAGAGGCTCTGTCACCTTCTGGGGTCTTTGCATATTTTGCAAGAACCCCGATGGGGACATCACTGCTTGGTGTGCTTTAGCCGTGGGTGCAGCGGTGGGTAGATATACTTACCTGATGTGGGCTCAGCCATCTTCTTTCTTCAGTTCCTGACAATAAAGACGGCTTAGGAAAGTGACAAAACTTGCCAACAGGTAGCTCCACCTTTTGTCAAGTGGAGGAAAATTTCATACAGCAAAGTAGTCCCCAACTTGCCTTATTTAAAAAAATATATTTTAAAAGTGAATCCCCAAAAAAATTTAATTTAGACTATAAAACGTTAACAAATGAAAATGTATTTTTTAAAAGTTTTTTTTACTTGGTGGTTATCAAGTGGGGCGCCTCAATGTATTGGAGAAAATCAAGTGCTATTTTAGGGCAAAGTACAACATTTTTGAAACCCTCGGTGTCCCTAGTGAGTGCACCCTCCTCCTTATTTGTCCCAGAACTGTCCATGTTTTTGCCTTGACATATGTGGCTTCAAGTGTAAAAGTAATCTTTTGGAAAATGCAGCAAAGGTTAAGTATTCTAAGCCAAATTTAGGACATTGCCAAACATTGCAACATTTTATAGCATTTTTTTTTTTTTTTTAACGTTTTGTTTTGCACGTTTACACACACCAGACGCCTTGTACATTAATACTGTGCTTTCATTTTTTCCAGGCTATGTCAAAAACAAAAAAAAAAATGATCTAAATTTCAGGGTAATCAGCCAACCACAGATTAAGCTGCAAGTCCCCTTTTTGCTTGCGTAAATGACTCAGTCACTGGATGGATATAGGGGCCTATTTAGGGTCCCTGACATGTTATATAACTCTGATCTTTTTATCAACCTTGTTGTGTTCATTCGAATACTTTCCATAGACGTAGCTCGGAGTCTGGCTTGGCACAGTCTCCAGACCAACCTCTTTAGGAGTTTAAATGCTTCTCCAAATAGTGTTGGTTTTAGCAAAAGAAGGAAAAAAATGCATTTAAATAGGGATTTGTTTATGAAGGATATACATTGATTTTGATGTTGCTGTAAAACACGTAATGAATTTTTCTGTTAACATATTAGTAAAATGGAAAAACAATATTTTATTTTTTAAATTTGGCTTTTAATGCAACAGTACGATTTTACTTTTCTTTTTGACGTTAAATATAGTACATTTTGCCCCAATTTTGACTCAAATTTGCAATAAGATTTTTAGAAGCATACTATGGACTGAAAGAATCGTTATTAAAAAGAAAATGCCAGGCTCTGCCCCAGCCCACTGCGCAGACTGTCTGACCTGCGCCCTCGTCCACGCTTCCTGCTCCTTACAGATAGCATGGTCTTTAGTTATTCGTATCAAACAGTCCCTGGCACTCCACCAAAATATTTTTGTTGGAATAGAAACTATTCCCAGGGTGTCCCACAGTTTGTTTTCACATCTGTTTTTTTTAAAGAGCAAAATACTTTTTGGTGAATAAAAAAAATAAAAATTAAACTGCGTTCCAAGGGGTTTGACGATAGAAGTTTTCCAGCGGATGGAAACGGCAGCAAAGTAATTGCATCCATCTGAATATGACCTAATCACGCTAATTCTTCCAGCCCTGGGTTCTCGTGATACCCAGTGAATGAGACAGGGTTTAAAACTCAGAGCTTTGGGGTATCATTAACGCTTTACTTCTGCTAGAGCATGCAGCAATTCACATTTTATATAAGAAAGGAAATGTGGAGGGCTTACGTGCTATATACATGGTAAAGAGGAGATGAGGGGGGCTCACACGACATACAAATTGTTATCGTGGGAATCTGAGACATTGCACCCAAATGGATGAATTGTTGATGAAACGTAGGATGATAAAGAATGGACAAGAGGTGGAGAGAGACACTAAAGAAAACACTAAAGCGGCTTTTGTTTTGTGTGACATCCAATCCAAATAGTTTTAATAAACTTCATCAGACATGTTTTCCTTTAAAAGAGCCCTCCACTATTTCCTTTGGCCAGATCTTTAAAGTTTATGATTTTGCCAACTATTCCAATAGGAGCAGTGTAAAAAAATGGGTTAGCATTATTTTACAATGTATGGAGAACATTGCTCTGGGGGTGTGGGGGAAGGGTTCGAAGCAGGGAATAAGCCAACTTAATGCCAGCACTTACAAAAACGAGATCACATAAACCAACTCTGGGAGTGAATTCAGTGTGTAGGTGCAGATGACGTAATGTGCAGCATACAAATCTCCATTAAAAAAATCTATGAAGTATGCCAAGGCAAGCTCTGCGGCCAACATAATGCATGTTTAAACGGCTTTCTTGGAAGCATTATTTTGGCTCCAATCAAACTGTAAATTGGTTTCCAATCGGAGGGGTTTTGTAAACACTTCTTTGATCACGTCAAAGGATGGAAGTGTGATTTTGTTGCAAAAATACCAAATTCAACCTATGGAACCATAAGAGGTCAATGCATTTAGAAACAGGAAGGCGTTGAATAGTTAAATCCCGAATTGTATTCTTTGGAATCTGTAAAGCAGTTTGGTAACGAGGTTCCATCACATAAAACGGACGATGTCCCTGCTTAACGCTGCTGAAACCGCTCGCAAGGTTTACTGGGAGCCGGGATTTTCATTTCTAACCAAGTCATACTGTGAGTGACAGCCCTACTTCCCAAGCGGTCCCGGAGCAGCTTAAGATTGAGTTTCACTCACTTGTTAAACCAACAACTGGTGTTCCAATCACATCAGCCTAGGGACCACAGACCTCTTAGCCTCTGGTCTGGCCCTGGCAGAACTTATTAAACTGAGAAAAATATAGCAGACAGCTCCCCTCCGTTCTATTTGTTCCATGATAAGTGTTATGATGTATAGCAAGAGGAATTCCAGCTCCTATCTGGAATAATCATACACAAGGCCAAGCAAGTCCAAGTTAAAGTCAATCTCATTTACCCTGGGGGCCGACAAACAAGTAGGAGGTAGCGGTCAGAGGAAAAGATGTAGCTCGTGTGTCCCGGATGGGTGATATACAATAGATCCCTCAGACTTTCTGCATAAAGACTAAAAGCAGAGCTCCATGCTTCTGTAAAGTCTGCAGGACCGAGGTTACACACCATACAACATGACGGGAATATTGTCCAAATTACTGCAAAATCCTATCCACTTGGCTCTAATGTGATACTGTCCTCATTTCTTTTTCTATTTAGTTTACCTGTCAAGAGTTCATTAGTTCTGGTCAACTGAAAGAGCATCACATTTCTTATATTCCAGACTGGCTGAGAATCTCGACACTATCTGGACCCCGCAGAGGCTCACGATTTACTGAAGCAAAACTCCAATTAGTTTTTTTTTTACATATAGCATTAAATGCTTTTAAATATTTTGAATGCATCAAATGCAAATGAATGCAAGTTATCTATGCTATTTGTCAGACCACGTTCAAGTAGTTGAACAAAAATGGTGGCTCTCCCACCACTGAACATTTTATTTCCATTCTACTTGTCAAACTAAGGCTAGGGACTAATGAAAGTATTTAGAAAATTGGGCAGACTAGATGGGCCGAATGGTTCTTATCTGCCGTCACATTCTATGTTTCTATGTTTCTATGTTTCTAAACTCTGTGTAAATGTTTAGTTTAGCATGTGCTAGCTTTCATTTCTGAGCAGATTTGGATAGATAAGAAAATGAAACTCCCAAATTATCTCAACAGAAGAAGAGGGGTCAAGTTATTGGTACTGGGAGAGACCCATTTTTTGTCAAACTGATTTAAAAAAATAAAAAAGTGGACAATAAGCTCAACAACAAGCTCCAGTTGGTATCCTAATTAGTGATGTCCCGAACTGTTCGCGAACGGTTTGCCGCGGACTCATCATGCATTAAAAGTGAGAGCATCATTAAAAAATATCAAGTCACAGATTGCAGAAGGCAAGGGGCCTCATCATGCCATCACACCTCCCATGCCCTGATTCCTGCACCAGTTGTACAGCATGATACAATGATTATAAGGGAAGAGGAAGCCGGGCGCACGCTGCAATAGGTTTATTTATTTGTATACATATTTCATACCTGGTTAAACCTTCTTGTAAAGGCAACAACATTTGGGGCAAGGCTGTGTTTCTCCTTTTTGTTCCACCCGCAGCTGGTGAGTTCCTGAAAAGAGATCAAGTAAACAGATCAGCTTACTGGGAAATCTGAACAGCGCGTATCTGGGCTTCTACGGAATTGCGTAGGTTACGTTCAAAACACTGATTTGGATTCCACAACATAGAGGAGATAAGCTTGGAACGCAGACGAACTCCCCCCTCCCGATTCCATGTAATACAATGTCTCTGTAACCACACAGAGGAGCTGGAGGGAGGTACCCCAAAACATAAGCTGGTTATAGTATAACCCCCTTTGATGGATAAGGAAGCTGAATTATTGTGATAAATATAAAATTAAACCAGAAAGTGCCGTGACTGCTGGTCAGTCATTATAATGTAGGAGTGATTATGGCTGAGCTAACTCATGTAATATATTCTATAAATGTACAAATAAACCCGTTTATATTTATTGTGTCATCACGGCTTGGGAAGCACTATGAAGATCACCTTAAATGTTATCTTATCTTTGATCTCGTTCTAGAACATGTATTACAAAATAAAAATTAAACCTTAAATGGAAAGGTGAAACATATACCGGTATATATTTTTATGTTTCTGTATTTATACAAAACACAACATAAACAACAAGCTCGGAACCTTTTATTTAATGTATTATCCACTTACAAAATTTGACTTCTATGTTTTTTTTTAAAGTGTCTGGAATACCCAAATAAAGTTAGCCAAAATACTCATAACGTACATTACAGAATAGGACAAATACCCTGTCCACGCAGGCAGACATGCTATATCTGAGTGTTAGCTGCTTTGATTACAGGAAGATCTAATTCTGCTACATTTTCCTGCTCAGCTAGTTTAGCCAAGAATTTGTAATTCCCTTGTAAATCATTAATAAATCTACAGTAGGTGAATCGGATACTACACGGTGTTCTGAAAGCTGGTTGAACCTCATGGGGAATGTAGACCAGGAAAGATCTGAATTGCCAAGTGCGGGATCATCGAACCAGGCAGTAGAATCAATTAGTGCTTTATACCGGCACTGTGGACTTTACAAACTTACAGATACACAACAGGTCTGACTGTCAGGACATGAAAAAAGTACATATTTAAAAAAAAAAAAAATAATAAAACTGTTTTTACTGAAGAAATGTTGCAGTCAGTTCACAAATTCTTGCGAGGAAATTACGCCATGTGGAGCACTCGCTTAAAATTCCAGCAAAGAAAAAAGAAAACTCACATATTTTTACTTTTTAGGAAAAGAAGCGTTGCAAATTTTGTCACAATAATTAGTCCAAGTTATTTATAAGATATTCCGATTTTTATTTATCTATTTATTTTTACACATTAATAACCACTACACTAATAATCAGGACCTGGTCATTCACAAAGCAGCTTTGGCGATGAGCGAGTGGGACGGGGAAGGTTATTTACTAAACCCCAAATTGTAGCAAATTTTAATTCAAATGGTAAAGTTCAGGCTGAAATAACCAAGCTTAGGTAACTTTTCTGAATCTATTTATTTTTTCTACATTTTGTATTTGGAGTTTTGTGCAGAATGGACTAGAAACATAGAAACCTAGAATGTGACGGCAGATAAGAACCATTCGGCTCATCTAGTCTGCCCAATTCTCCAAATACTTTAATTAGTCCCTGGCCTTATCTTATAGCTAGG
Organism: Pelobates cultripes; assembly: GCA_933207985.1. Lineage (NCBI taxonomy): Eukaryota > Metazoa > Chordata > Amphibia > Anura > Pelobatidae > Pelobates > Pelobates cultripes. Next base: position 140,972,510 of record OW240920.1, on the reverse strand, counting down.
ATAGCCTTATGCCTAGTCCACACATGCTTAAAGAGATCTTATAGTGCCAGGAAAACAAACCTGTTTTCCTGGCACTATAGGCTCTTGGAGAGTCCCCCTCCCTCGGGGCCCCCTCCTGGCGCTAAAGGGGTCAAAACACCTTCAGCCACTTACCTTAATCCAGCACCGGGCTCCCTCGGCGCTGGTGACCTCTCCTCCCCCGCTAACATCAGTTCCCGAGTGGAGTCGCATGTGCATGCGCGGCCAGAGGCACGCGCGCATTCATACCCGCCCATAGGAAAGCATTACTCAATGCTTTCCTACGGGAATCTTATTTGACGCTGGACTCCGCGAGGACTTCCAGCAATAGATAAGTGTGATTTACTCTGTGTAAATCACGGAAGCAGCCTTTAGTGGCTGTCTCCCTGAGAGACTGGATTAACCCTGCAGTGTAAACATAGCAGTTTCTCTGAAACATGTTTTCAGCTGCAGGGTTAAAACTAGAGGGACATGGCACCCAGACCACTTCATTGAGCTGACGTGGTCTGGGTGCCTATAGTAGTCTTTAAACTCCCTCACTGTGTTATCCTCTACCACTTCAGCTGGAAGACTATATCAGGGATCCACTACCCTCTCAGTAAAGTAATATTTCCTGAAATTATTTTTAAACCTTTGCCCCTCTAATTTAAGACTATGTCCTCTTGTTGTGATAGTTTTTCTTATTTTAAATATAGTCTCTTTTTACTGTGTTGATTCCCTTTTTGTATTTAAATGTTTCTATCATATCCCCCCTGTCTCGTCTTTCCTCCAAGCTATACAAGTTCCTCTAATCTTTCCTGGTAAGTTTTATCCTGCAATCCATGAACCAGTTTAGTAGCCCTTCTCTGAACCTTCTCTAAGGTATCAATATCCTTCTGAAGATACGGTCTCCAGTACTGCGTACAATACTCCAAGTGAGGTCTCACCTGTGTTCTGTACATTGTAGCCCATACCAGCTGAGATGAAAAATTTTCAACTTCATTAAATTCTAATTCCTCTGTTAATTCTCTACAATTATCGGTTTAGTTATTAACTCACATTTTAACAATCATACAAAGAGACAAATGAAAAAACACGTACTTCAGTTTAGATTCTGGTTCTGCATTTATCTAAACTAGGACATATACAAAAAGTAAATTATTTTAGAGAGAAAAAAAACATCAAATCAAAAGCCAAATTGCAAAACATGTGATTACTGGTGCCAGTCACACATAAAAACGTATATTTCCAGCTGTCTGTAGTGAAATCTCACGTGCTGAATGGTTAATCTGACTCCAATCCAAGGTACGTCACTGGGGAAACTGCTCAAACAGTGGTCCTGGAAATACACCTGTAATCCATTTTACACCATTTTGCTTCATTTTAACACTATTTTCAATGAGTTTGTAACCAATTCGTAATAAAATAACTAAGTGTAAATACCCAAAATTTTTAAATAAAATAAAGGTGTCTGCTATCACCGCGCAGTAGAAGAGGTATCATATTTTATGGCCGGATTTATAGCATGTAGACGGGAAAAACTCAGAAACAGTGGGTCGATTCACGGTCTTCTACAGAGACTTGCTAAAGGAAGCGTAACACCAATTTGTCAGTCGTTGTATAAATTTACTGTCTGGTCACAGAGTGTCTTTATTGGAACGTCCTGCAGAGTTCCTGGTAAGGGCAAATGGCACAGGCTGAACGGAATGTACTGGCCTCTGGTACGGAACATGGACTCAGTCCTGAATAGCTCATTGACATGTATGTAGAGCAACTAATTCTCAAAAGATGAGCGGAAAATCGAACTTTCATCAGTACAATGCACTAGGGTGAAGTCCGAATTTTTATAGCAGTATCAGTACATCCCAGGTCTGTGGAGAACCAAAGTGCTTGGTACGGATGGACGTACATACATTTTAGGAACAAACCACGAGCTAACTAGGATGCCTTAGGAGCGAACAGACACTTTAATGTCACTTTCAATAATTTCAGTTTGAGCATTTTTACAAGATCTGGTTAAAAAGGTTTGATGTTCAGCCAAAACATCTGTAACTGGGATTGGCTATAATAAAACCGTGCAATTGAAGGGAATAATCCATTACATTTCTGTAACGGCAAAGCACCATAGGAGATGAGAATCCATAAATGGTAAGTGTTTATTATGGTACTTACCCCCTGACATGCTCTCACAGATGTGTATAATAGAAAGAGACGTGATGTGCGACACCTAATCTTAAATAAACTTTATTAACTGCTACAAAAGCTAGTTACTTACAGAGAAGGCTAACACAGAGCTTGCTCTCTTACGTATAGAGACAAGCTTGACAACGCAAGGGAGAAAAAAACAAACATCAAGCCCTTCTAATAATTCCGCTTTCTGCCCTTTCCTTGGGGTAGTGTGAGGGCTGGATACTGACAGAGGGCACGGGTGTACAATGTCATCCCCAACCATTAAGTCTGGAATAGAGCTCCCGCTGCGGGAGAGAGAAGCATGGCGAGACATGCAGTACTTGGCTGCATTAGACAGAGGACGCTGCTGGACAATGTCATACGAACTATAGTCTTTCTGTACTGCTAGAGGCACTGATCTACAGCTGACCCAAATGGCAAAAGTACTACTGGTGCTGGTGGTGGAGCCACAGCCAGCAGAAGTGGAACAATTTTGACCAGTATGTGTGTCAGTGTGTGAATCAGTGTATCTGTATGTGTGTCAGTGTGTGAATCAGTGTATCTGTATGTGTGTCAGTGTGTGAATCAGTGTATCTGTATGTGTGTCAGTGTGTGAATCAGTGTATCTGTATGTGTGTCAGTGTGTGAATTAGTGTATCTGTATGTGTGTCAGTGTGTGTATCAGTGTAACTGTATGTGTGTCAGTGTGTGTATCAGGGTATCTGTATGTGTGTCAGTGTGTGTATCAGGGTATCTGTATGTGTGTCAGTGTGTGAATCAGTGTATCTGTATGTGTATCGGCGTATGTATGTATGTATCTGTGTGTGTGTCAGTGTTTGGATCTCTGTATCTGTGAATGTGTGTGTGTGTATCTGTATGTGTGTCAGTGTATCTGTATCTGTGTCACGTATCTCTAAGTGTGTCAGTGTGTGAATCTGTGTATTGCGTTTACCACATTAATGTTGCATGGTATATATATTCTAACAGATTAATTAAAAACACTTTTGTTATTTTAGCACTTTTTAATTTGTCTCCCACGTTACATTAGTGTAGGATCCACAGATATTGGGGTACTGTGACGTAGTGCTGGGATTAACATGGTATGGCCATATTGTGGATCTCAATCCTCACATTTCTTTGCTGAGATAGGTGACTTAATTTGGCCTTGTAAAATGTCACACTGTATTTTAATGTGTGTGCTGTTTCTTAATCTGTATTCCCTTTTTCCTGTGTATATGTATGTGTGTCAGTGTATCTGCATGTGTCAGTGTGTATTTGTATCTGTGTGTTTCTGTGTATTTGTATCCATGTGTGGCTGTGTATGTGTGCATACATCTCTGAATTCAAATGCCAACACTACACACAAATACACCCCTACATTCAAACAACAACACTACATACAAACACAGGTATGTATTAAAACACCAGCATTATCTATAAACACACACCTGCGTTCAAAAACCAACACTACATACAAGCACACCCCTACATTCACTCACACATACTTTATACCAAAACATGTTTACATCAGTGTTAAAAACAATCCTGCAAAGATGGGCAAATGGTAGATTCCTAACTGGCAAGTCATTATGGGAGTTGTACGACAGATAGCGATCTACCCATGCATTAAGGGGCCCATATAAAATCCTCTCTACTTTAGTTCTGCCACTGAGCTGACAAGCCTAGTCACTTGGTCCAGATGGGGATCTGCAGGCTGCAATTCATAGTGAATGCTGCCACTATGTATATCTTCCATGGAAAACAAGATGATCATATATCAGATGAAAACTTACTGTGTGTTCATTATTCTAGAGCAGGGGTAGGCAACCTTCGGCACTCCAGATGTTGTGGACTACATCCCCCATAATGCTCTTACACCCATAATGCAGGCAAAGCATCATGGGCGGTGTAGTCCAAAACATCTGCAGTGCCGAAGGTTGCCTATGCCTGTTCTAGAGGATTGAGAACTTAAGGGCTAACCATAAGGCAAGCTAATGATCTATTTTCCATTCTCAATGTCTCTTAAACTGTGTTTTTAACACTAAAGACTTGTCCATGAGGCTGTGCCTTCTGAGGCAGGAAACTTTTTTTTTGGACAGGTGTAGCGTCCTTTTTGCCTACTGCCAACCTAATAAACTATCCATAATGAAGATGATTTGTTAATGAAGGTTTACAAATTGGACAGAACTGATTTGCCTGCTCGAGGAGACATGCCCGGGTTGCGTGGGTCTCCTGGTTAAGGTGACACCGTGCATTAAAAGATGTTCTGGGCTAAAGTCCTAAACGTGTTGCAATCCTCAGAAAAACTCTATTTGACTCCATGGTGGCCGATCTGCTTCTACAGCTTTGACCAAGAATGGCTCTTTAAACATCTCCAAACCCCAATTGTTTATTCTTTCGTCTTTGAGATTTACAAAATAAATCTGTAGAGGGATTGATTCACGCAGCTATAAACATATATATGGGGAATATATTGCAGATATTACAACAGTTAAGTCAAGGGATTCCTTTATCAAACTGTAAGTTGAAGAGAGTTAATAAAGGGCCCCAAAAAGTGATGAGAGTTATTATAAAGAGTTATTTTGGTTTAAAGTTTGCAACACACGTCTAAATATGAGCCATTGCAAGATTTCTCCATAATAGACGTACAGATTTCAACCTTCAGAGGTAAACGCAAAAAAATTTAAATAACAGAGAATTCATTGGTCCACGAAGCGACAGTAATCAACATCTCCAGGAGCCGATCCGGACGGCACAATAAATGGAAAGGACGCTCACGCACTCTAAAAATCAAAACAACATTTTTCTCCTGGTTTGCTGGATTTTCCACTCCTTCTGTAAGTGTTTAAACAGCATGGAACGATGGAAAGTTTAGGTAATTTGTAGAAGTCAGGTCGACGTTCTAGGCTGGAACTGAATACATGGTCTTTTAGCTGCACTGGTTGCGTGGTAGTCTGCGTGAACGCGACCGATAACAGCACCAGCATGCAAACCAATTCATCATTACAATCAGGGCTAAACTCGGACCGATCCAACAAAATGTCAGAGTACATCCGACTCTCAAAGCGCACTCAAAGGAGACTGTCAAATATTTAATCTGAGCTAGAGGCAGATGCTCTCATGGAAACAAATTTCTCTGCTCCAGACTCTAGGTCTCCGCACTGCATCTGAGGGAGTTGGTAACCAGTCTGCAGTAGTTAACCATTAAATATACAGTTTGAAGGACTCATTTGACCAGGAATTGGGCAGAATTGACAAGAGAAACGCACGTTTTCGGCCAAAAAAGCAAAACTGGAAAATTTGCACATTTATTTTGCCTTTTATTTTATTTTTATTTAGATTGGCAATTTTGGCCTAAAAGTTAAAAATGTGAAAAGCTGTGGCCCTGATATTTATGTTATCTTCCCCCCTTCCCAACCTCCTCCCCCCCCCAAAAAAAGAAAATATCACAATTTTAAAATCTTAAACATTTTTTTTCAATAAATGTAATCATTTTAAAAGTTTAGCCAAAAATCTATGAAAAGCTTATCTAAAAATATTTAATTGGGGCCTGTATATGCCAATGCTAATCAGTTTAGGTAACAGTGTAATGTAAATGGGAATCCACGTTATGTACGAGTCAGAACAAACAGCAAAAGTCTTTAAATGCCCTCAATGTTTTTTTTTTGTTTTTTTTATTCTTTATTTTAGTTGTGCACAGATAACATTACAGGCCTGTCTATCAACAAGCAGAATGATGACATATCATAAAACAGTGATGTGGAATTACAAAAAAACAGCACCAATTTTTAGAATATTAAAGCGGCACTGTCATGCCGAATTTACCTTTCCTCAATGTCTTCCTCTTCTCCCCCTCTCTCAGGATCTGTTATTCTTTTCTTCCTGTCTTCTTTAGTTTTCTTTAAAATCATAAGACAAAGTCGGGACTCTTTGCCTTATGGAGGATTCCTCCGCTTGACCAGCTCTGACCAGCGGAGGAGCAAAGTGTGCTTCATTTCCGCTGGTCAGAGCAATTTTCCCATGATCCTTACCTTCCCTCTGTGTTCCCACAATGCTTCCTGTCACTTTACACAAAACTGCCGAATTGCGTTCTAACTGAATGAGAACAGTCTGTTCGTTTCTTTTAGAACGCAATTCGGCACTTTATTCGGATCGGAATTTCATTCTAATGAATGAAACTCTGATCCTATTCATTGCTGTGGCTGCATCTTGCAGCCGCTTAGTAGATAACTCCCTAATTCCCACGGTATCAGGGAGCTATCTACTAAAAGGCTGAAAGACCTAAATTGGTCTTTCAGCCACATTTACTAATACTGAGTAAAGATTACTTAGAATTAGTAAATTAAATGCCCCTACTCGCTATACCGCGAGTAGGGGCATGTGTAGTAAGCAGTGAGCAGCTTATAGCTGCTCACTGTAAAAAAAAAAAAAAAAACTAACTAATAAACCCCCCCCATGCCCGTGGGGGCCCTAAATAAAGATGGGGGGACCTACTGGCCCCCACCCCTGAGCGTGGGTGGGCCCTAATAAAGATATGGGGAACTTCTGCCCCTGACGCCCCCACCCCCGCTGGGGGTAAGGGGGCCCTAATAAAACAAGTAAGGCCCCCACCCCTGAGCGGTGGGTGGGGCCCTAATAAAACAATAAGGGGGACCTACTGTCCTCCCCCCCTGGCCCCCACCCCTGAGCGGTGGGTGGGGGCCCCAATAAAACAATAAGTGGGGACCTACCATGAGCCCCCACCCCTGAGCGGTGGGTGGGGGCCCTAATAAAACAATAAGGGGAGGGGACCTACTGTCCTCCCCCCCCCTGGCTCCCACCCCTGAGCGGTGGGTGGGGGCCCTAAATGAAACACCCCCCCCCAATCAAGGTGACTAGGGGAATACAAATAGTGAGGGGGGAATAAAATAACTAACCTGTAAAAAAAAAAAAATTAAACTTACCATTTGACGTCTTCTTTTTTCTAAAATCTTCTTTCTTCAGCCCCCAAAAAGGCGAAATAAAAATCCATTACACCCGTCGCACTTTAAAAAAAAAAAAAACACTGATTGGGTGGCTTTCAAGCCACCCAATCAGAGTGCTCTGTGTCATTTTACACAGCGTGGGAAAGTTCTTTTGAATTTTCCCACGCTGTGTAAAATGACTCAGAGCACTCTGATTGGCTTAAACCCACCAATCAGATTGTTCTAAGCCTAATTGCAGGGCGGGGCAAGGCTTTAAAAGCCTTGACCCGCCCTGCGGAGCTCAGTATGCGGCGTGCCCTCGAAGGGCGAACATGGATTCATTTTTTTTTGCAATCGTTTTTTTTTTTTTTTTTAAAGTGCGACGGGTGTAATGGATTTTTATTTGGCCTTTTTGGGGGCTGAAGAAAGAAGATTTTAGAAAAAAAGAAGACGTCAAATGGTAAGTTTAATTTTTTTTTTTTTTTTACAGGTTAGTTATTTTATTCCCCCCTCACTATTTGTAGGGTGAGGGGGGTAGGTAGGGGATAGGTTTTTTTGGGTGGGGGGGTGGTGACTAGGGGCTTGGGACCCCTAGTCACCTTGATTGGGGGGGGGTGTTTCATTTAGGGCCCCCACCCACCGCTCAGGGGTGGGGGCCAGGGGGGGAGGACAGTAGGTCCCCCCCCTTATTGTTTTATTAGGGCCCCCACCCACCGCGCAGGGGTGGGGGCCAGGGGGGGAGGACAGTAGGTCCCCCCCCTTATTGTTTTATTAGGGCCCCCACCCACCGCTCAGGGGTGGGGGCCGGGGGGGAGGACAGTAGGTCCCCCCCCCTTATTGTTTTATAAGGGCCCCCACCCACCGCTCAGGGGTGGGGGCCGGGGGGGAGGACAGTAGGTCCCCCCCCATTATCTTCATGGCCCCCACCCGCCGCTCAGGGTGGGGGAGGGGGGGAGGACAATAGGTCCGCCCCCCCTTATTGTAATTTATGTCTTTTTTTTTCAACAGTGAGCAGCCACAGGCTGCTCACTGTAGGGGCATTTGGGAGATTTTAATCTCCCTTGTGCTATTATGGGGGTCATATTGACCCCCATAGAGTGAGAGGGGACTGGGGGGGCTTATGAAGTGGTGGGGAGCACTGCTCCCTGCCGCTTCTATAGTTACATATTACAAGGAGGGAGCTGCGTGCCGGTAGCTCCCTCCTTGTAATAACCTGCACGAACAAACATACACTGATATTCAGATACACTGATACATTGTGTTAGTTTGTTCGGCTGATCTTTCTATTCACTCATTCGTCTGTCTGATGAATGAATGAATAGATGAAATTCCCGTTCGCATGTTCAGGTGTTTCACTGGGCATGTGCGGGAATCTCAGTGTCTGCCTAGTGTGGGCTGATGACGTGTCCCACAGGGACTTCACCTACCCACACAAAGATGGCGGCGCCCTGAATCAAGATCGGGGCAGAAAATAAGGATTAAAAAATAGGTAATGTGGGGGGCTTAGGGGCATTTGGGGGTGACTAGTGGGTCAATTGGATGTAGTGGAGGCGGGAGGGGGGTTAAAAAAAAAACGGGATTCGGCATGACAGTGCCACTTTAAGAACCTCAGACAGCTATTCCACCCTGTCTGTGTGGTATTCAACAGCCACGCTCCTCAACTGTGGTGTGCAGGCTAGAATATACAAATATACAAAAACAGAAGTGGCTATGGCATAAATGAAGCACAGCAAACATGAACACTTGCCCACCAGGGCTCACAATAATAAAATGAAGCTCTAGGTAGGCTGGACAATGAGTGTGTCAGGGAATTATAGAGAATATGATTAAATGTGCTAGGCCATAGTGAGGTGACGGGGGATATGACCCAGTTACTCAGTTAGTGGCAAATGTAAGCTCTAAGATATGGCGGAAGGTCGTCTGGAACATGCTTAAAGGGGATAAAAAAACGGTAACTTTGTAGGGATTATCACGGATAGGGGACCAGTGCCTACTCCAGAATGCACATAGGAGACTATACAATTAAATACTGTGCCCCTCTATGCCTCGAGGCTTGGTTGTGGCGTTCATCCTATCCCCTTACTTGCCAAAGAGGTCACATTTTGAAACCAAGTCCCGGTAGTCCCCTGTTGGCTATATCACCATTTCCAGGCTTTGGAAGAGAGCCAGCATGCAACTCCCGCTGCTACGGGTACTCCTGGAACCTCTGACAATGCCCCAGATGGCAAAGGAACCGGTCCTCTGAGTGTGTGGGACATGCCCCGGGTTTGACCCCCTCGAGGCCCTCAGCCTGGGAATGCGGAAACGGGCTCAGGAGCTGAGCCACAATTTCCCCAGTGGCAGGCCACAAGAGCACTTCAGGTTTAGAATGCTGGAAAGGCATTGAGAAAACCCTGGGGTGACGCAGGCTTTGGGTCAGGAGATGCTCAGCTTGTAGTATGCGGAGTTTTCCGTATAAAAAAAATAAAAATCTGAGTATCTCGCTGAAATATTGGTTTCTCGTGTGGAGCTCGTGCTACATGCGACCATGCAGCCGGGCAAATGGTTTTAATAACCAGATATATATTTTGGGATAAAATAGACTGGTAAAAAGAAAAACAACACACAAACTACTCTGTTACAATACTATTTTGTTATCTCTCATAGCCAACTGAATTGGCAGCAGGTTAAATCCCGGTTTCCATGACCCAAGGCACATTTGGTCTGTCTGGAGAGATGAAATGTCGAGTTGACCTTGCCGGGAATAGATCCTGCATCCTCGAGGTTGGAACATACCCATCATAGACCAATTATCCAATTGAGCAAACACAGATGGCACAGGGCGCACATGCACTATTACATGGATTGAGAAACTCGAGAATTGGAACATTTTCCCCAGCGTTGCTTAATTTTTTACTCTATAAAATGTACCACTAGCGGATTCATAAAACAAACCAGATTTGGGTTCTAAACCCTTCAAATATCTATCATCTGGGTCAGAGCACGCAATAACAGCCTATTCCCCACTTTAACACTGTGGCCCGGGTGATCAGATAACTAAGATATTCCGTCCATAAGGAATACACATCGACTCGTCCTCGAACACACAGACCCACTGGCTGCAGTTCTGATATTGGCGAAATCTCTTTACGCTTCACGCTCCGGGGATTAATAAATAGTTGAAACATTCCTTCTGGAAAAGTCACTATATATGCTTAACCCCTTTACCATAGGTTTCTGAAAGATTAAAAAGGAGGGTTTATTCACTAAACCGTGAATTCTGACTGAATTAAAACAAAACAAAACATTAAGGTTAAAAAAGCCAAGCTGTGTCTATAATGGAATTGCAGAATCTTTCCAAATCAGGTAGTTTAGGTCAAAATTTTGTAATGTGTTTCTCATCAAAACTCACACGTTAATAGAGTAATAAAGGCTAGGATTAGTAGCCAACAACGCCACTGGAATATCATTAATTCTCACACAACTCTACTGAAAAACATAATACAAGGTTAAAGGAAGATTGGACCAGAACTGATCCCATGTACTGCTAAGCACGGTCCCAAAGATGATTCTGAATTACAAGTTAAAAAGCAGCATATACATCATGTATCCAAAAACCCAGAAGGGGGGAGGGGCTGTGCCGACCAGACACCATTAACATGAGCACCTGCACTAAGCTGATAAAAAAGGCACTAAAACAATCGCCCCAGACCGCCTAAACATACAATATTCCGCCATATCCAAACAGAGAACGGCACCAGTTTACCCCCGATACCCTTACGATGCCCACCGCAAACCAGGCAAGTAGAGAGGGCCGGGCCTGGCCTTCACGAGGCAGAGCGCCAGACAACCAGTGGCCATTACAGGCACCACGGCGCTGCGGAGCAGAGAACCACCGAGACATCCTGCTATAGACACCGCGACCGGGGGAGATTCTCGCCCCTCCCCCCCCTTTTGGCCGGCGGGGGATATCCCGGCTTCCATGTGGAGGCGTGGGTTGCAGCGGGAGTCCCTGCACGGTTCGGATGCCGACCGCCTGCACTGGCACCGGCTGCATGAAACTCAGCCAGCAACATCGGAGGTGCCCGCGGAGGGGCTGAAACACCCACGCGAGGAGGCACCCAGATCGAGAGCAAAAAGGCTTGGACCCACACAGAGATATCCCCATTACCGGCAAGAGCACTCCTTAAAGGCATCACAGCAACATCAGAGGGGTAAATGTGGAGAGTGCTAACTATGGAGGGCTGTACTGGACGGCCCGTGCGGACTTGGGCACAGCTGAGCGCTGGATGGATCCCCCGTGATGACTGCCCGCCCGCTGGAGGAGTGGGTGCCCTAGCCCCTGGGTATGTGGGGTCCCCAGAGGGCCATGTCCCTGAAGCCGCCAGCCTGGTGGGGCGGGCCTGCGCGGCCCCTCCGGCGGGGGCGGGGGTGCGCGCCGGCTCCAAGCATGTGGCCGGCACCGGGTGAGACAGCGGGTAACACGCTCCTCTGAGTCCTGGATCTTGGATGGTGATGGGGAGGTGCAGGGAGAGGGGGGCCCGTGGACTCTATGTGTGGGAGTCGTATAGACAGCCCCTGCTCCCAAGTGCCCACAAACCTACAGAGGACCCTGGAGACGGACTGGGGTTGTTGCGGGGAGGACAGACGGAGACTCGGCGGCCCAAGAACGGAAAGGCAGCTGTGCAATGAGCGGCCCTCAGTGAACTGATCTTAAGGACAGACCAGCCCCGTAACCGTTAAAGGCATTAAAGTTCTCAATTAACCTTATTTGCTCCCCTTTGGGTTTGTTTTCATATTTTTTTTTTTTTCACCTGTACTACATAACTGCTTGTTTGAGTGTCTCTAGCATGCTTAGTTGGGCGTATTTAACCGAGTAGTAAAATATGGAGCCCTTAGTTGATCCTAGCGAAAATTCTACTGACGCATCAGCCTAGAATCAATGCACCCACGCTAGATTTAGTGAATTGACCCTTGCTACCAGGCCGACATAACTCTTATGCAATGAGTCTCATAAGCTTAGGTATTGCTCAGATGAATATAAAGTCTGCACAATGCGTTCTTATACCCGTTAAACACCCACGATATAACCAATCCCGCAACGTTTATGTACATTTAATTTACTTCACTGCTTGTTTATTTAACTACGTATAAGGCTACACATGCTGAAAGAGCTATCACACGCATAGTTAGACATAGGTATTGCTCAGCTGTCTGAAAAGCCTACACAATGAGTTAATATGCCTGTCGGATGCCCTTGATGCATCAAATCTCGCAAAGTCTATGTACACCCAATTTATATGATCGCTTGTTAATTCTGACTTAAATGCCTCTGCGCAGGCAACCATATCTTATTTTTACCAATTCGCAAAATGCCTGCCTACGCTTTTCTGCGACTAATAAACATATTCAAAACAAAAACCCAGAAGCACCAATTTCAGGCATTTACCAATTTACAGAGTTTATTTAGACACCACGCAATGAGTAAAAATCTGAAATTCAAGTCAAAGTAGGCAAATACAGAAAGAAAACTATATATCTTGACCATTTAGTCCAACATTTCAAACATTGTTAAGCAGATAACATCGCTACGTTACACTCTGCATACATACACTCATATCACAGGAAAAGATATTCCATTTTAATGGAGGATTTTGATATTAAGGAAAGTAGGATTTCCATTTTTGAGATGGGATTTACAGAAGGAGGGACAGCCAAAACACAATATTAAAATAACCCTCCAGGCTGAAACTTTTAACAAATGTGGTTTAGGAAGGCGAAAATAAATCGTACAATGCACGGCAAAAAGTGCATTTCAGGTCAAACCATCAAAAACAGAGAGTACACGCATTAAAAATATGTGCAATTCTGCAAAAATTAACTGTCCAATAAATGGAAGGCTGAGCAGCCAGGAAAATCATTTTAACGGAGGTCTTGGAAAGGCTGCGTTGAGTCAGAATACCTTTTGTAAATACAGAAACAGAAGCTGTAATGTTGATCCTTACCATTTAACCTTCACAATGTTGGAGGAGAATTCACAGTTAGCTCCGTGTGCACAGCGAGTGTCACCATGACGTAGCTCTGACTCACTCGCTCTACAGGAGGTGTGCCACGTACAGGTAGTCCCAATAAGAAAGTCTGCCACAAACCGTGGCCCGCTCTGTAGAGGTAGCCAGTGACTAGAGGTACGCAGTGACTTGGGGACACGAGGCGGGATGACACTACACTACCCCACGGGTGGCGTGAGGCGTTGATGAGATCAACCTGCAGCCGACCTCTAAGATTTATTAGTTCCAACTCACCTGTGTCAGAGTTAACAGAGAGTCTTTGAATGTTACTTAGATGTTATTAGCCCAATCTAAAGGCCCTCCCGTGCATGGAGAGCGTGCAGGCTAACGTTTGCCAGGTCTTTTCTGGCAACTACACTTTTACTCACCTTCTAGAATTTCTTTCAAAATATCAAAAATCCATAACAGATGAAAAAGAAAGAGCCTGTGGAAAACGTTTTTTTTGTGACATACAACGTGTGAACAAAATCCTTTGCTCGGATAAATTTAACTTTAGGTGGCAAGAAGGATTTTTGATATTAGATGAATCCCTTTCCCCCCAAAAAAATAATTCTGATCAAAGAGAGCTGGAATCTGTAGAGAACATGTTGACAGCAGAACAAAGACAGAACACATTTACTGGATATTATTAGACCTATTGGGATGTGTCCGCTATGTCTCAATTGCTGCAGATTAATTACAAAAAGCATTCTATCTACACACACAATTATTAAAGGGACACTATAGTCACCTGAACAACTACAGCTTAATAGCTATAGCTCCCTTTAGGCAATCTAATGTAAACACTGTATTTTCAGAGAAAATACAATGTTTACATTGATGTTTACATTGATTAATAGGAATACCTCCAGTGGCCGTTCCTATCATGTAGGGCCCTAAAAAGGCCTTGTACACGTCAAATACGTCTGATGTGTGCAGGAGAGAGAAGGCACTGTGTGCCGCCTTCTCTCTCCTGCCTGTCAGCAGAGGAAAGGGGGCAGGCAGAGACCGCGAGCTGAGCTGTAAGTCAGCTCAGCTCGTGGCCGCGCACACCGTGCGCATGCGCGGTAGTGCGCTCAGGACTTCAGAGGGCGGCATGAATGAATGCGCACAAGGCAGCAATGACGCTTCCAAATGGAAGCGTCTGATTGATCCATGCTCTCGCCCGCCTATTTCGTCATTTTGACGAAATAGTGGGCGCTGCTTCATGAGGCTCCCGGCGCTGGAACCAGGTGAGTAAAATACTCTGCCTGGAGAGTCCCTTTAAACTCTATCTACAATGTCGCAAGCCCAACTCAAGGGTAATCATTTACAAGTTGTCATTGTTTATCACAAAAAAAAAAAAGCTCAATAACCAAAATGAGGTGGACAGAACTCACTGCAAACGCTGGAAACGCATCAAACGCATAAACTTTAAAAGGGACCTCCAATGCACAAATAAAAAATAAAATAAAATTGTAAAAACTCTACTTAGTAGACATACCACCAATGAAAACATGCATGCATTTAATTAAGCACCTTCTCATTGAGTTTGTATCTGAAAATAGCTTGCAAAAGCTAAAAACCACGTCTACAGCCTTTGCAAGCCCTCCCCTTCTAACCCCGCCCAGACTTTCTGTGGTTGTCCAATCACAGACTTCCCAATGCAGTTTAATGCGAAGTCTTTGCAAGGCGGGTGCTTTCTGAGCTAAACAAACCAGGAAGTAACAGGATCAGTTGTCTGGTTGACAGCCAAGGGGTATAACAAGGTTGATTTATAAAAAATAAAAATGTAAAAATACAAATTTCTATTGAAATCTGCACTTTTTGTAAACTAAAAAAAAAAAAAATAAGAGGACACACTTTACACATAAGACATTTCAGAAAGCTACAGTGTTTTTGTGGTTTGACGTATTCCTATAATTATGACTACAGCCACTATTGCTCAAATTGGAAAACACAGACACAATTTTAACAAGCAAACCACCGACTGCCCCTCCGCTTATATTTTAGTGGTTACTCCAGATTGATGTATTGGCTGGAATCCTTTGTATATTATTGAATTGTTGGAATGGCCCAATGTACGTGTCCATTAGTAAGAAACCACCAAGCAATTAAAGCAGTCTGTCTCACAGCAATTAAATGCTAATTTGAAGGCCAACCTATTAATTATGGTAAAGTGGAATGTAAATAAATGAGCATCTCCGCAACTACAGCAAAACAGTCTTCTGATCCACTTTATTAAGTACATAAATGTAGGCAATTTGTCAGGGGATCCTCTAATTTTATGCAAAGGGGTTTAAACACATGGTGTGCTTTAATTAGGGCTTCCCAGTGATATACGAATGCTCTTTAAACCATAAATATTGTGCGGTTTAAAAGAATATAATATGCAGGAAAGATCAGCCTTCTTTACTTGGTTTTATCAGCTGACCAGGAGTCCCTCATTTTAGGGGATCATGTGAAATTTGGGGCCCACCCCTACTCCTAAACCTCCCCGAGTTACTCGCTTTATGGTAGAGGAGATTAGCAAGTGCTTGATAAATCCATTTCTTATCAACCTCCATAAAATAACAGAGCAACCTAGATTTTAAATGCCGATAAAACTCAAATGGGGCACCTGGGCCATCTGCCCCCTCCCCCCACTCCACTACCAAATCCACATGTCTTATTCTTCATTGTGTGTCCTGCTTAAGATGGCAGTGTACCTACCCCATCCTTTGTAAACTCTTCTACTGAATTAGTCTACCACCCCTGCCGGAAGGTTATTCTGTGTATCTACAACCCATGATCTCTGGGTAACTAGCACCAAGGATTTCCCCCTTCTCATGAGCTAAAAACATGGTGGTTTAAGCGAGCAGATAGATACCATGAGCTCTATGAACACATGAAGAAGAAACAAACAATATAAGCCAAACTGTCCTGACATGTTTCAGTAGTAAGCAATGCATCTGGGCCGCCATGGCACTGAAAGGGTTAATAACACAAGTCATATTGTGATATGATCCCACAATCCATTAGAACCCATTTAGGTCAATGACAACATTAATATAAGATACAGGTATTGGGAGCAGCTGTAATTTAATGTTACCTTCACTCAGAGAACTTTAAAATCCAAACGAAGCCCCCCTACATCACTATGGAAGCCACACTTTTTAGATTGTCAGCTTTTAGTAACACTTAGCTCAGTCTGTAGCGGTCACAGTACATAAAGCATCATGTTACAGGAAATGCAAGGATAGATAAAAATGTACGAAAACAGTATAAAAATGGCTACGGACAACTGCATGCATTTAAGCTATTACTTACAAATTCCTCATGTAAAACATATGAAGAAAACCTGAAATTTAAAACGTAAGAACATTGGCGGCATGAAGGGTGGTAGGCCACTGGCGGTCTGGCACCAGCATGCTTTGCACCAATTTATTAGCCATCCTGGAACTCAAATTGTAGGTGTGACCCAAGGGAAAAATGAGGGAAAATGACTGTGGCTGGTAGGAAACAATTACAGAGGAAATGCCAGCAGATACAGAGTTGCAAACTGCAAGGTAGGTACACCCAGCCAAACGCTGCTCCAGGGTGTGCTCCAGTAAGCAGACGGCTCCACAGGAGAATTTAGTGAATCTGTCCAAAGACCATGTGCAGTTACAGTATAGAGAAGGTCCCATTTCGCATCATCTAAATAAGGCAACTGATCTAAAGCACAAGGTGGCCAGTGCTCAGGGTGGTTCATTTAGCTTTACCTCTTCCCAAAACAGGATTACCCCGGGGAAGTATTAAAAGTCATGAAAGGTCTGGGTCTTGCTTGCTCTGAATAAGCCATAGTAACATGCCCATTTCAGTGACTAATGCAGCAAAGCAGTTTAGGAGCCATTAGGCTAGGAAAAACTCCATAGGGCAGTTAATGCTCGGCAGCTAAAGACTCAGAATGCCACTATATCATGGAAAACATATCTATATGGTTGGCTGGGTGCAAATTCACTCTGGTTTCTTCTCCTTCAAGAGGGCAACAAAGCCCTGCAGACTGGCCACATTTCATCAGATTGTGCAGCAATAACAGATGTTCCTAATTTGTTAAGCATCCTTCGAGCCAATTGGAAGCAGGTAACCATGGATACCAGATTCGGGTGCTACCAGGGCAGCTCTTTAAATGTTAACATAGCAGTAGATTTAAAAGGACCACAATAATCACCCAGAACACTTCATCTCATTGAAATGGTCTGGGTGCGGTGGTCCTGTCCTTTTTACCCTGCCGAGTAAAACATAGCAATTCGTTTGTGTTTTAGAAACTGCAAATGTTTAAATTACTGGGTAAACAACCTCTGGTGACAGTCTTCCTGACAGCCACTAGAGGCGCTTCCACTGCACTGTTTTCATAGCATATAATTGGACCATGTCCTCCATCACATCTCAGGAAAAGCAGAACATAGCAGCACCGAGGGTACCTTGAAGTTAAAAAAGGGTGAGCAAAAAAAAAACACCTTTATTTTACTAATTGGAAAAGGAGGGGAACCTATATATAACTGGGTACAGGAGGAAGTATAGCGTTAGGAATACAGGTATGTATTCGTAACGCTATAGTGTTCCATTAAAGCGGTTTTGCCACCTACCCCACAAAAACAAAATATTAAAAAACTGAGCAAGTCAAAGAAAATGTTTACAGTTACGGACGGATGCTGGAATAAGGCATTATCTTGCTCCCTGTGAGACAGTATCTCACAGGATTCTCCATAGATATTAATGTGCGAGAGTACAGCACTGACTTGAAGATTTCAGGAGAGACCGCATCAGTTAAGTATAACTCACCCCCGCTGGACCCCGTAAATCACCATTTAGAATATGCAATTACCCCAGAAGGTGACAGAGCTGCTTTAATAAAATAAACAAACATAGGAATACACGATTTATTCTTAACCTAAAAAACATAAAAGGTTATGTCAGCCACATTTAAAGAGGTTTAGGCTGATTGTCTAAGAAAGAGGTGATGTTTGAGATACAAAAATAAAAGACAGTGAACTGAGCATTAAAAAACACGTAACGGGCGGAGCCTAACCTCTGACCAAGATGGACGTGTGATTCCTGAGCTCCCTCACCCCTGAGCATACCATCGGCTTACATCTGCGACCAAGCCCAATCATCCACCCCTGAAAACATCCAAAATCCCCCGCTACATCAACCCTTCACATTTTCCAACCATGGGAGGCAATAAAAAACGGAGGGAGCACACGCCGTCGGTGGCCACCCTGTTTCGCGCCTCTGAGCAGGGTCGGCCATCTTCGGCCCCGAACACTCAGCAATCTGGCTCCGACTCGGAGGATGGCGAGATGCCAGAGGACTCCTCCGCACCCATCACGATGGGCAACCTGAGGAGACTCCTCAGAGAAACGTCCGCGGACATCAAAACCTACACTGCGGCGGAATTGGAGAAACAAATGGCGGGCCTTAAGGGCGACATCGACGTGCTCACAACCCGCGCAACGCAGGCCGAGCAAGACATCAGGGACCTGTCCCAAACAACGCAAGCCCAACGGCAAGAACTCCTCACCATGCAGGACAGAATAGTGCAACTGGAAGATGGCCTGGAAGATCTCAATAATCGATCTCGCCGGAAAAACATCAGGATCCGTGGTCTGCCAGAATCGGTGCCACCGGAGGCCGTCCTCACTACGGTCCAAGAGATATTCCGCAACCTCCTCCCAGACGGAGCAGCCCATGATCTATCCATAGAACGGGCACATAGAGCATTGCGGCCCCCCACGCCTAATCTAGCCTCACCGAGAGATATAATAGTGAAGCTGCTCCTATTCACCACCAAAGAAAAGCTGATGGCGGCGGCCCGCTCCAACCCACCGACACACCAAGAGCAGCAGCTGCAGTTCTTTCACGACTTGGCGCCTACAACCCTGCGAAAACGGAGGGAACTGAAACCCCTCACCGCCTCGTTGTTACAGCACGGATGGAAATATACATGGGGCCACCCGTTCAAGTTAATGGTCCGGAAGGACAATAAAGCCTATACCCTGCACTATCCTGCTGACATGTCGGATTTTGCCAAACATATTGGAGTCCCGCTCCTCCAAACATCCGCACCCTCAGACACAGCACCGCAACGCTCCAGCCGCACATCGCACACGACCGACGCGATTTCCCTACGCATACCGCAGAAGAGCAAGCTGCAGCAGACCCCGAAGAAACCAGCTTGAAGAGCTGCACACGAAGAAGAATGGAGGCGACAGATATAAGCGCAGGACTCTTTCAAATATGAACCGGTTGATCAGGTTTTAAATAGGTACTTGTGGCACCCCCCTTCACCCCTTGGGGCTGCTGCCCCCTCCTCCCCCCCCCCTGTTGGCCCCGTGGGCCCACCGCGGCCTCCTTGCGGGGACGTGGGCTGCCCTCCGGGGGGGGGTGGGGCGGGGGCTGCCCCGGTGGGGTATGGTCACGCTGTTCCCCTGGGGGCCACCGGGAGACGGCCTATACTTGTCGGGGGAACCTCTACCAATGGGATAAACGGGAGCAGGGGCCACCGGGACGGACCCAGCCCAGAAACACTCAGGGAGGCTGACGCACGGCTAGAGGCAGGGAGTAATAACTAGGACAGGCCGACCATAAGCTCCCCTGACCAAAACCGCACTAAACTAACCCACCCTGGGTCACACTCCCCTGGCACAAAATGGACACCGCGATTCTGTTGACCCATAGGGGATAGGCACCAACCTCTTAGCGGTCAGGGACTAACTGAGGCCTTGCCGTGCGTCGGTCACCCTCGACACCCACCGTTATTAAAGAGCTGGGAGGTTAGCATTGCTCATGTGCGCACAGGCGCGGAGGTAGTGAGTCTCGTGCAAACGGGTAGCACACCAGATATAGACTCACGCAGGTCCCACCGGGGTGCCATATGCAAACCCCGCTGTGCGCCCACCCGGTCCCCCTACTGGAAACCCCCATCGAGATTATACACTGTAAGGGGTGCGTGGGGGCCGTTGCTGTGGGCGCGCGCGGCCCAGGAGGTGGTGACAATGGGTGAACCTGGGACTGCACATAACACCTACTGACTGACGGCGTCCGCGTATCGGACAGAGATGACTAGGCCCCACCCCGGACGGCCAACCCCTGACGGACGTCACTCGGGGTTAAGCACCTGGACGGAGAGGGATCCCCCTCGAGAGAAACCGCAGCCACCCCCACAGCATATCAGTAACCAGACATTACACCTAAGTGCAGGATCTTGCTAGAGACCCAAGAAAATAACACCTTCACCTGGACGGACTCAATGGGCAACTATCCCCCACCAGACCCACAGCGGCCACTTCCCTTTTCTGTTGACAGTGACATCCAGACGGAGGGTTTTAGACACCGATGATGTACTACATTCCCATGTTGTTCCATGGTAGATACCTTGTAATATGAATGTCGATGCCAAACTGTTGCTCATTGAAGTCTGTATACTGTAATGTAATGTACTGTAATATGGTTGCCAACACAATCCTACTGCCTCAGACAGGCGCCACCCCGCAGGACCCATACATCTCCCCTGCACCACTTCCAACATTAAGGGTACTGCGGGCATTATCGCACTCCAACACTGGAGAGGTAGGGGGAGACCCCAGCCAGGAGAAATAGGCAGACTACCATGGCACGGCTGGAACGTGACAGACACACCACCAATGACACAGTTCACATGGCTCAGGCAGCACCCCCCAGACACTGAATGGTGGAGCGCCTCGTCAAGTCGGTACACCTAGGGCTGCACAGAAAACAACCCATCCCCGGGGCACCAGAGCACAACCAGGGTGGACGGGGACGCCCCGCCACATGGGGCCCGGGTTCCCCCCCCCTCCCTTCCGGTGGCGGCCCCGGGGCGCCCATATGCGCCGTCGGCGGCCGCTGGGGGGGGGAGGGGGAATCATGAACACAGGGGGCCTCAACCGGACGGCCTGCCCCATACGGGGGGTTGGCGTACAAGCGCCTGGATCTACACCGGGGGCATGAGACAGAGTCCTCGCTAACATGGGCTGACATACATCCCACACAATACACAACACATAAGCCTACCGCAGACATACAGGAAACGCACAGGCTCAGGGGAGGGCAGGGGACACACTGGCCCTCCTGACCCCACACCCACACACCCCTATCTCTTACCCATACACTTGACCACCCTTTGCCCCCGCAGAAAAGCGAGGCAAAACTCCGCCTCTGACTATCCTGGCTCTATCCTGGTAAGACCAGGTACGATCGACCTACCTAAAGAACCCACCAACACTTATCACCACACAACACCCGAATACTACACCACCTTACTCTTACCCCTTCTCCCCCAGCCGACCACCCACCCACACCCCACCCACCCACCTGGTCCCCCTCTGTTGCACCGCCCAGGGGCAAGACACCCCGGTAAGGGATAATCGGGAAAGAGATCCATGGCACCCCCACTGACGTGTCTCTCCATCAATTGTAAGGGCCTCAATAACCCCCTCAAGCGCCACCAAACCATGCGATGGGCAAACAGAACCCGCGCTCACATTATTTTCCTACAAGAAACCCATTTCCAACACAATAGGACTTTCCCCCTCCAGAATAGAAATTACAACAGGACCTATCTTGCTAACTCACCGACAGGCAAACAAAACGGAGTGGCAATACTACTGCACAAAGCATGTCCCCTTACTGTGGAGAAAACAGAGGCAGACCCACAAGGGAGATATGTAACGGCGGCAGGGACAATAGGCACCCAAAAATACGCCTTTACCTCGATCTATGCTCCCAATGTCCCCTCCACCTCCTTCTGGCTAGCGCTACAAGCACATTTAGCATTATTCTCCTCCTACCACTTGGTATTAGGAGGGGACTGCAACGCCACCCCATCTCCAGCGATGGATAGACATAGGGCAGGCCGCCAAGCGGCATCTCGGGGTCGCACGGCAACCTCTGACAAACTTCTCCAAGCCTTCCTCACGCGCACACACCTTGTGGACGTGTGGAGGGCGCAACACCCATCCGTTCGGGATTATACATTCTATTCCCACCCCCACCAATCCCACTCACGCATAGACATATTCTTGACCTCCCCATCGGTGATACCGATGATCAAATCCACGACCATAGGATCAATCACGTGGTCAGACCACGCCGAGATATCACTTAGCCTCGATCCACCGGCCACGACCCGCCGATGGCAGTGGCGCCTGAACCCCACACTATTGCATAACCCAGAGATCAGAGACCATATCTCTCAAGCAATCGCCGACTATTTCACATTGAACCAACACTCAGTCACCACACAGGGGACACTATGGGCGGCGCATAAGGCAGTAATTCGTGGCACCCTAATAAGTCAAGCCACCCACCACAAGAAAAAACGCCTAGCAAAACTAGAACATAACCTGAAAGAACTCCGCTCACTGGAAATCGCCTTCAAAACCCAACCCACTCCAGACTTAACTGTTAGAATACGCCAACTTCAGACGGCCATAAAAGACTTCATGTCCACGGACACAGTCCGGGCCCTCCAATGGACCCGCCAGCTCTTTTACGAGAAGTCCAACAAAGCGGACACTTTACTTGCCCGTAAACTCAATCGCAGAACCGCACATAAACGAATCACCAAAATCCACTCTAAAGAGGGACAGCTGCAGGACTCACCAGACCAAATAGCTAAGATATTCCAAGAATACTTCTCGGAGCTCTATGATCATAGCCCCCAACACAGACGGGACCCCGCGCCACTAACCACCAAAATCAACGAATACCTCGACTCTATCACCCTACCCTCACTAACACCCGAAGGGGCTAGCCGACTGTCCGAAGAAATTACTATAGAAGAAATAGCAAAAGCACTCAAAACACTAAAACCAAACAAATGCCCAGGCCCAGATGGATTCTCGGGGTTATATTACAAAACCTTCGCGTCGACCCTAATCCCGCAACTAAGCAAACTCTACAACTCACTCCTACAGGGAGACCCCTTGCCCCCTGATATGCTGCAGGCAAACATCTGCCTCCTGCCGAAACCTGGCAAGACCCACCTCGAGCCCGGACATTACAGACCAATATCCCTACTAAATGTAGACGTCAAACTATTCACGAAGGTGATGGCGGAAAGACTTAACCCCCTCCTCCCTCGACTTATCCACCCAGATCAAGTAGGCTTTATCCCACACAGACAAGCCAGTGATAACACTAGGCGCACCTTTGACCTTATCTGGTACACCAACCGCAGACGCATACCGACCTTGCTATTATCCCTAGACGCCGAAAAGGCATTTGACAGATAGCTATGGCCCTTTCTTTTCGCCACCTTACAGAAATTCGGCTTCCCCTCACCCTTCCTGGATGCACTGAAGACCCTCTACTCTTCCCCCATGGCCACTCTTCTCCTACAATCGACGACAGCCCCTTCCTTCCAAATCAGGAATGGAACGCGACAAGGGTGCCCACTCTCCCCCATCCTCTTCGCCATCTCTCTTGAACCACTACTCCAAGTCCTGCGTAACCACAACGAGATCCAAGGAGTGCGAATTAGGGATGAAACTTATAAAATAGCGGCATATGCAGATGATGTACTCCTGTCAATAACAGACCCTTTGAACTCCCTGCCACCCCTGTCCATGGAGCTAGCGAAATACGCACAACTTTCGGGATACAAACTCAACCTAGGAAAAACTGAGGTCCTCCCAATCCAAGTAGATCAAACCACTCTCCAAAACCTCCAAAGGAGACACCCGTTCACATATCAGACCACAGCCCTGAAATACCTAGGTATCACGCTCCCAGCGGACCTCACACAAACCTACAGCTTAAACTACACACCCCTGCTAGCGACGGCCACACAAGACTTAGCAAAATGGAAAAACATGTCGATCTCATGGATCGGCCGAACGACCTCGATCAAAATGAACCTCCTCCCGAGCTTCCTATACCTCTTCCAGACCCTTCCAATACCGATCCTAGCCTCTGACTTTAAAAAACTTCAAACTCAAATAGACAAGTTTATATGGGCGGGAAAAAGAGCGCGCATAGCTCGACGCACATTGTACATACCAAATCGGCAGGGTGTACTAGGACTTCCCAACCTTACCCACTACTTCTACGCGGCACAAATTGCACAGACAATCCAACTCCACGCGGCCCCTGGCCTTAAGAGATGGGTAGACCTAGAACATAATATATTTGGGTCAGATTTTCCCTCTCTCTATATCTGGCTCCCAAAAGACGCCAGGCCACCGATTCCCATCACCTCCCCAGCTATTCTCACCATGATAAACATTTGGGATAAAATCACCCAAAAACATAACCTTATCTCCCAGCCCTCCCCACTAATGCCCATCCTCCGGAACACTAAATTCACGCCAGGTATGAACCCAAAGGACTTCGTCCGTTACGAAGACAACGACTTGATTCGCATTCACCAATTTTACAAAAACCAATCTATCATACCCTTCGCAGAACTCCCACAACAGACCCCCTTCATAGCTCGCGACCTCTTCCGGTACATACAGATCCGCAGCTACATAGAAAAACCAGCCTTAGTGAAAGCGAGCAACTCCCCTCTCACACCGCTGGAAAAAGCGTGCAACACACATCCACTAGGCACGGGACAAATATCAATCTTATACTCCTTACTAAGCAGGCAACCACGAGAGGGATCTCTGTCCTACACTGCAGCCTGGGAGAGAGACCTTGGCCCCATAGGGAATCAGAGCGATTGGGCAGACATTTGGGAAGCTACAGCAACGGTATCGATCTGTGTCAATCATAAAGAACAAGCATACAAAACCCTCCTCCGATGGTACGTCACCCCACTACGCCTGAAACAAATGAAACAAGCAGATAACGATCTGTGCTGGAAGGGTTGCGGGAACAGAGGCACATATACTCACATGTGGTGGGAGTGCCCCCGGGTAACCACTCTGTGGCAACATATGGCACGACTCGCCACACAGGTTCTACACACCACGATCCCGTTAGACCCCTGGCTATGGCTCCTATCCAGACCACTCAAAAACACCCCAAGGGCACAAAACAAACTACTGGCCAAGCTAGCCCTGGCCACCAGACGAGCGATAGCGGAGAAATGGGGGAGCCCAGATGTCCCGTCCACCACAACCATAACACAGAAAATTAACGATGCCATGCAAATGGACAAACTAACTGCCCTAATACACCACAATACCAAACACTTCAACAAAATATGGGAGCCATGGATCTTCGAATTCCCCACCCTGCCGAACGTCCCATTAGGGGGGGTGGACCAGGTGGGAGGGAACACCCGAGGTCCTCCAACACGGCCGAGTGACCCACCCACACAGAGCGATGCTCGACTTCTGGCTAACACACCTAGGACCAGACCACACTGTCCAGCAGACCCCAGAGCACATCCAAAGTAGAGAGGACAAACAGTGTCACAGGTAAACAAACCACAACCCCAACACTTTAGACACACATAACTACTCAGGAACGAACCAAATAAACTACACATCTTAGCACCATTAGAGGTAGCCCACCAATCACGGCGGGAGGCACCCGACCTGAACAAAAACACTTGGCCCAACACTCCCCACCAGTCATCTATAACCCAAGGACGGGCACACACATAGTCCATGGACAGAGTTCTAGCCTACCCAATCGCATAACCACCCAACCCCAGAAAACTCAATCCCACGGCACATCCTAGCCTGGACAGGGGTCGCAACACATCGATAGGCCCACCACCAAGCCTCAAATACCAGCCTCACGGAGCGACAGACCCCCCCCCTTTTTTTCCTGCACATACCCCAGACGGAGACTCACAAACACACACCACCCCTTATCTGGGACACTAAACGCACCACACACACACAACAACACGTCACATAAATCAAACTTAACACACGTGAAACCACGGAAAACTGTTACGCGATGTAATATAGTTCACCCCACTCCAGGAGTTACACCCTGGAGCCCCCTTCTCACTAAACACAGAGTCCAACGACAGCGATTATGAATAGCAGCAGCAGCCAGAACCACCGCACAATCAGGCACACCACTGGGTCATAGCTCAAACATCTTGCCAGCAACAGACAAAGTAAGCAATAAACAGAAACTCTGTGTACCTGACCTTTTACCCAAGCCCCCCCTCATATGTGTACCCTACCCCGGCTAACATGAACAAACAATGACGGAGAAACTCTATAAAAATTAGACCAGGAAGGCTACGGTGCCTGGCACACATGAGGTACAATGTTAACAACAGACTCAACCTTGTTTTGATAACTGCCTTTGATGTACAAGATGACGGTCATATTAATCCATGTCAATGTATGATACTCTGTCACAATAATGTTCACAAGGACGACTGGTCCTAACGCCCTGTTACCTTCCTCCCCCCACCCCTTCTTCCTTTCTGTACCCCTTTAATCCCTCCTGCTTGTTTTTGACTTAAAAACAATAAAAATCTTGAATTTCAAAAAAAAAACACGTAACAAATCATCTGCACTCACCAGCAGAGGGGTTTGATTTTCTTTAGGGACTGGAATTGGATTGCTAGAAGGTTAGTAAAAAGAAGACTACGGGGGACAAACACTACAAAACAGGCAGCTTTGAACGAAATCCAACAGTTATCTGAGCTCAGAGGAATGCGGCTTTCTGTCTTCCCGAACCCGCCTGTCCAAAGTTCAAAAAGTAACATAATTGCATCGCACAATATTGTTTAAACCCTGGCTTGACAGCAAAATTGGGGAAAACGTCCGCTCCCTCGAAATCTTCCAAAATAAAACAAAACAATCTGTATTTTCAATGCCAGCTGCTGAATAAGCTGCTAACCATCTTGGACTTTCCTGCATTCTAACATTGGCCACAGGGAATGCTTTATTTTACGTAAATTATTACAATTTAGACTCTGTCAGATTCAAGATAACCCAGTACATATTCCAAATGTATTCAGATCTGAACATTTCAAATGCATGATAAAGCCGTTTGCATTTTTTATTTGTTTTTGGCAGGCAAGTTTAACTTGAGACACTGGGTGGTTAGTTAGACAGGGGACAAGACGCACTTCTTTATAAACCAGTGATCAGAAACCTTGACATTCCAGATCTACGGTTTGTCAACTTTTCACTCTCTTAAATCCAGCCTCGTTGTCACCCATTCTCACACGGACTGTCACTAACATGCTCATTGCTGCGAAACACAATACTAGACATTTCTGCCAAAATAGGGGAGTCTCGATTGCTGGTCGGATATATTGCACAACAGCTTAGTAGGCATACACCAGGCCTAACCTCCTGCTGTATATCACCAGTAAGCTCCCTTTTGACAATGACATGTCTCCATTCTGGCCACAAACCTCTGTCCTACTTTGTATTCCTCAATGTTCGCATGGCTACATGCATGTTTGGTGTAAAAATATTCCAGTCTTTGGATTACTGGAAATCAGGCTTTCCCAATTACATTAACCTGATCAATATTTGATTATTATTGGGTTATATATATTTAACCCCTTAAGGACCAAACTTCTGGAATAAAAGGGAATCATGACATGTCATGTGTCCTTAAGGGGTTAAATAGTTTCTCGTATCCAATGAAGAAGAGGTTTGTTTCTATGGATTTATTTTCACTGAGGAAATATTTTAAGAAAAGAAAAATGAATAAGTCAAAAAAAATGCAAAAAAAATAAAAATAAAAAAATGGAGAACAGCTTATTTTTATTTAAGTAATCAAAGGATTATAATACAAATTTCTAGAAAATCATGAATTTCGTAAGAGCAAAAAAGAAAATGATATTATAAATAAAAGATATTTGGTGACATAGCTTTGTGAGTAATTTTTTGGCAAACCAGATTAGCACGCCTTCGGAGATGCCAGGACGACCAAATACTATTCTCATTTATTTTCACAGTTCAGAAGTTGATGAAGTCTTTATTTCTCTTATTTAAGGAATCCATTTTTTTTTCCATTAGACCTGTCATGAGAGACTACCTAAGAAAATATCTCCATTTATTTTACGTGACACTTGTATATAGGAAATATGTCACAATAGCAGGACTATTTGCTTTCCTATAAGTTACTGATGATTAAAAAAACATAAGATGTAAAAATAGGAAATTGCATGATATTTATCATATATACCATTTTAAATGCATTATTTTCTTTAACGTCTGGAAACACTTAGTTCAGATTAATATTTTACTGCAGAAAGTTGTCATAAGGAAACATTTGCTTTTGAATAATCCATTGATATTCTTTACATGGATGGCTGTTCCATTACATTAAAGGCCATCTGACACCTGCAGATTTTTAGTAAAATTAAAATCTTTAAATAAAGAAAAGTAAGTAATCTGTGTCATTAATAAAGATGTTACTATATCTTAGCATTATTGCGATTGCTAATGCAGAGTGTGATATTGATCATGTACCAAGCTTTAGAATTAGCTGGGTCACAGACTTTAGCAAAGTGTCCTCCGTAGAAACGTGCGATGATTTGTGGAAAGGCTGTCTCACGGTGATGGTTACGGTCTTCTTGAAGAAGGTTCTGCATAAAATTGTCTCATTCGTTTTAGAATCTGCACCTTTTTCACTCACTCCTACAACCTTTGAATGATGAAAGGGGAAGAAAAGATTCTAGATCTAAAATGGATATACAACACTTTACAATTGATTTTATTTCAAAATTGTACACTCTATAGAAGGTGGGATTCAGGGGTGTGCACTTGAATGGGAAGTGAAAATTGAGAATGTCGACTAATAGTTGTACACTCCAATAGGAGGGGAAACACAAAGTGTACACTGCAATAGGAGGGGGGACACAAGGTGTAAACTCTAATAGGAGGGGGAACACAAGGTGTACACTCTAATAGGAGGGGGAACACAAAGTATACACTCTAATAGGAGGGGGAACACAATGTGTACTCTCTAATAGGAGGGGGAACACAAGGTGTACACTCTAATAGGAGGGGAAACACAAGGTGTACACTCCAATAGGAGAGGGGGACACAAGGTGTACACTCCAATAGGAGAGGGGGACACAAGGTGTACACTCCAATAGGAGAGGGGGACACAGGGTGTACACTCCAATAGGAGAGGGGGACACAGGGTGTACACTCCAATAGGAGAGGGGGACACAAGGTGTACACTCCAATAGGAGAGGGGGACACAAGGTGTACACTCCAATAGGAGAGGGGGACACAAGGTGTACACTCCAATAGAAGGGGAGACACAAGGTGTACACTCCAATAGGAGGGGGGGCACAAGGTGTGCACTACAATAGGAGGGGGAACACAAGGTGTGCACTACAATAGGAGGGGGAACACAAGGTGTACACTGCAATAGGAGGGGGAACACAGGGTGTACACTCCAATAGGAGGGGGAACACAAGGTGTACACTCTAATAGGAGGGGGAACACAAGGTGTACACTCTAATAGGAGGGGGGACACAAGGTGTACACTCTAATAGGAGGGGGGACACAAGGTGTACACTCTAATAGGAGGGGGGACACAAGGTGTACACTCTAATAGGAGGGGGAACACAAGGTGTACACTTTAATAGTAGGCACAAAGCACAAGCAGAAAACTAAAGGAAAGTATTTAGAAGGTTACTTGCACCTGTCAAGCAATCAGTGGAAACATTCCATTGGTTTCAATGGTAACTAATTCCGCTATACAACAATCAGAGGGAACATTCCATTGGTTTCTATGGTAACTATTTCCCCTATACAACAATCAGTGGGAACATTCCATTGGTTTCTATGGTAACTATTTCAGCTGTGCAACAATCAGGAACATTCCATTGGTTTCTATAGTAACTATTTCCGCTATACAACAACCAGAGGGAACATTCCATTGGTTTCTATGGTAACTATTTCCGCTATACAACAATCAGTGGGAACATTCCATTGGTTTCTATGGTAACTATTTCAGCTGTGCAACAATCATCAGGAACATTCCATTGGTTTCTCTAGTAACTATTTCGCTATACAACAATCAGTGGGAACATTTCATTGGTTTCTATGGTAACTATTTCAGCTATACAACAACCAGAGGGAACATTCCATTGGTTTCTATGGTAACTATTTCCGCTATACAACAACCAGAGGGAACATTCCATTGGTTTCTATGGTAACTATTTCAGCTGTGCAACAATCATCAGGAACATTCCATTGGTTTCTATAGTAACTATTTCGCTATACAACAATCAGTGGGAACATTTCATTGGTTTCTATGGTAACTATTTCAGCTGTGCAACAATCAGTGGGAACATTTCATTGGTTTCTATGGTAACTATTTCCGCTGTACAACAATCAGAGGGAACATTCCATTGGTTTCTATGGTAACTATTTCCGCTATACAACAATCAGTGGGAACATTCCACTGGTTTCTATGGTAACTATTTCAGCTGTGCAACAATCATCAGGAACATTCCATTGGTTTCTATGGGAACTATTTCCGCTATACAACAATCAGTGGGAACATTCCACTGGTTTCTATGGTAACTATTTCAGCTGTGCAACAATCATCAGGAACATTCCATTGGTTTCTATAGTAACTATTTCGCTATACAACAATCAGTGGGAACATTTGATTGGTTTCTATGGTAACTATTTCAGCTGTGCAACAATCAGTGGGAACATTCCATTGGTTTCTATGGTAACTATTTCCGCTATACAACAACCAGAGGGAACATTCCATTGGTTTCTATGGTAACTATTTCCGCTATACAACAATCAGTGGGAACATTCCATTGGTTTCTATGGTAACTATTTCAGCTGTGCAACAATCATCAGGAACATTCCATTGGTTTCTATGGTAACTATTTCGCTATACAACAATCAGTGGGAACATTTCATTGGTTTCTATGGTAACTATTTCAGCTGTGCAACAATCAGTGGGAACATTCCATTGGTTTCTATGGTAACTATTTCCGCTATACAACAACCAGAGGGAACATTCCATTGGTTTCTATGGTAACTATTTCCGCTATACAACAATCAGTGGGAACATTCCATTGGTTTCTATGGTAACTATTTCAGCTGTGCAACAATCATCAGGAACATTCCATTGGTTTCTATAGTAACTATTTCGCTATACAACAATCAGTGGGAACATTTCATTGGTTTCTATGGTAACTATTTCAGCTGTGCAACAATCAGTGGGAACATTCCATTGGTTTCTATGGTAACTATTTCCGCTATACAACAATCAGTGGGAACATTCCATTGGTTTCTATGGTAACTATTTCAGCTGTGCAACAATCAGTGTGAACATTCCGTTGGTTTTCATGGTGATTATTTCACCATAGAGCAATCAGTAAGAATATTCCATTGTGCTTCAGAGTGAAATGGCTCCTGCGCAGAGTGTGCCCATTTTAGGATCTCTAGAACTTTAGCGGGATTGAGGTTAATGAAATTCACATTACTAAGCTGAGTAATCACCTCTATACCCAGAACGTACTTGGAAACACAAGAAAAACAAACATATCCCTCCTAGCCAAGTAATTCCATATTATCACTCAGGTCAAACTATTTACTTAACTCCGAAATATGTGGCTGCACTGGACACAATAAGGGTTCTGTATAAAGTGCCATTCTGGGCCAGCATTCTGAAATCAACATCCAATCCGGGTGACTTTCCACCGGTTCCCATGGTGAGATCACCGAGCTGCTGAGTGCATTGGTTTCGTATCTATAAAACTTTTCATGTCTAGAGGCCCCTTTTACGTTGTCACAGAGTTCTCCTGCATCCGACATCCCACAGAAGTGCCTGACAGCCAGAGATGATTGTAAAAACCTGGAGTATTGTACACAGTACTGGAGACCGTATCTTCAGAAGGATATTGATACTTTAGAGAGAGTTCAGAGAAGGGCTACTAAACTGGTTCATGGATTGCAGGATAAAACTTACCAGGAAAGGTTAAAGGATCTTAACATGTATAGCTTGGAGGAAAGACGAGACAGGGGGGATATGATAGAAACATTTAAATACATAAAGGGAATCAACACAGTAAATGAGGAGACTATATTTAAAAGAAGAAAAACTACCACAACAAGAGGACATAGTCTTAAATTAGAGGGACAAAGGTTTAAAAATAATATCAGGAAGTATTACTTTACTGAGAGGGTAGTGGATGCACGGAATAGCCTTCCAGCTGAAGTGGTAGAGGTTAACACAGTGAGAGAGTTTAAGCATGCGTGGGATAGGCATAAGGCTATCCTAACTTTAAGATAAGGCCAGGGACTAATGAAAGTATGGTTGGGCAGACTAGATGGGCCGAATGGTTCTTATCTGCTGTCACATTCTAGGTTTCACATTCTATGTTCCTATGTTTCTAAAACTGTGATCCCAGCGTTGCCCATGGCTTGGTTAGTTACTGTGTTAAAGCTCTCATTCTAGGGTTAATAAGAATGCGTATGTTGAACATATATAGTTAACTGTTGCAAACATATGCAGTTAGGAAAATTTGTACAAATATTTTGTAAGTTCTAAAAATTACCTTTTATTAGCTGCAGTGAGTCTCACTAACAAACGAAGATCCGACGCCCTCTTTGACTTCCTGCTTAGCGCCTGTCATTCTCCAATCAAATGCTTCTCACAGAGAAGAACTGAGGACAAATCTCCGGTTCATAACCTTCTCATAGATTTTGTGTCAATTTATTGTCATTTAGGGACTTTATAAAATTACACGTTAGGGTTGTATTAGCTCAAGTTGCGTTTTCAAGTATTACTTTTGTGTATCCATTAAAATGGGGATGTGTTATACAAAGCTCTTGGGGACCAACATTAGTTTTCTGGCTCAGCTAGCTGCTGGCTGAGGTTTCTGGGGTTATATTCCATATGAGGTATTTAGAAAGGAACTACCTCACTATCCTATTACGTCAAATGCACCTTCCTCAGCCAGGAACTCATTGCGCATGATAATGGGCAGGTAATATCTTACACTCAGATGGGACATGAATTCCCAACAGAATGGTTTGTGTTTTATCTATTTTTTTTATGACCTAAGGCAGGGTAGAGGTGGAAAAACTTGAACCAATATTTTTTTTATTAATCAGGGAGGTATAGAGTTAAATTGAGCCAGTCAGTGAGCGCTCTAACACTGTGTAACTAACCAAACCATGGGCAACGCTGGGATCACAGTTTTTACAATCCTCTCTGGCTGTCAGGCATTTCTGTGGGATGTCGGATGCAGGAGGACTCTGTGACAACGTAAAAGGGGCCTCTTTGGTCTGTACTTCATCAGAGGAGATGAATTCAGTGGCCAGAGAACGTGGCCTTTCACTCTGCTACCACTGCATAAAACTATATACGCTGCCACTGTTTGCACTGAGCTACTGCTGGCTGCGGGTCGGCCACAGGGCATGAGCGTGCAGCCTGCTTGCTGCGCCTGGGGTGACCACACACTGTGTGCAGACACCAGACACAACAGGTGCACAAAACCGATAGTACCAGATCAGAAGAGAGTATTCCTGGGGGCTGATCAATACTCCAGGGAGCATGCTCTACTCATGCACACACAAATTATATGAAAGAAAAGCATTTATCTACAGGATTAAACATTTTAAATGGAAAGACTGAAAACACAAGATCAATGCACCATAATCACTACTCAACATTTATCAAGACCATATCAGTTTAATTTCCTTCTCCTGCACCGCAAAGTATGCCTGAGCAATGCCATATGGCTGAAAAATTATGAAGAACAGTAGTGAGGGTTGGAAATCTTAAACTTAAACCCCACCCCCGCCGCACTAAAATTATCTCTACAAATGAAAATCAATATGTGATGATTAACGTTATACGGTCAAAATAATATACATAAACAAATCATAACTCACTGTGTAGTTGCAAAATAAGTGATCAACGTGAAAATAAAAAGTAAATCTAAAAAGACTGCTGGATTTGTACCATAGAAATCAGCACTGCCTTTAACAAACTACCCCTGCTACAAAAGTAGAAAATGTGAATGATAGTAAGAGTGAATATGTTACAAAAGTAGCACTTTGCTTGTTATTAAGTGGGATAGCTCAAAATTAGTGTGTATAACACAGAGCAATGAGCATTAGGGGGATTTAAATGAATGGCAGTATCTGAATGGAAGACCACACACAAAAACCATATGTGTAGATAGCCTGAGATCGTGGAGTATAGGGATGGACGGTCAATTAGACTGCACAGGATAGGATAGCGTATAGCAATGTGCAGAAACCTATATCATCAGGACGGTGGTCCTTAAAGGGGGGATTAAAAAAAGATATTGTTCCCTCTTAAATCATAAAATAGGAGGGAGTCAGCCTCACATACCAGATACACAAAAGGATAACTGTTGCCCCTACTAACCTCATATCAAAACCGCTGTAAAGACGGTTGAAATACGTAACTTATATAAGTAAGGGTTCCGTACGTGTGATATCGGTATTCACTTCCTCTGTTAATAACTGCTGCTAAAAACGTGGGTTACCTCTATATAGAGAATACTCCAAATAGGCAAAAAGCAATGTTAAGCGAATACTCTAATGACGGGGTGAGTTAAGAAGGTATATCGGAGCAAGGCTCAGTGTTACATGAGAGCCGTAACAAAGTATTGCCCCCAGTTCATCCTCTGCTACTATGGATCCCAACAAAAGAGTAGCAGAAAGAAGAAAAAATAAAATTGTATCTTAACTGGGAGTCTCCCAAACGAAGGTAAAGTGTAGGGTTAAATATGGCTCTCAAAGCAGGTGCAGCGTGGAGTACCCCTAATCGAGAGTCAACCACAGCAAAATGTAGCCTTAAGTAAATAAAGGGCAGCCACGGTGTGCCGGAGTAAGACTCTATATATGCATACTGGCTTGAAGAGCCCTCCCTTATTTATTTAGAGACTGCCGTGAGAAGTAACCCCCTAAATACATCTAGTTCAAAGTCTAAACTACAGTCCGGAACAGCTTAAAAGATTATAGCATCTGTAGCCTCTTTGAAACTACTATAAAGAAATCCCCCCCTAATTACACTAACTCAGAGTAGGTACAGCAGTCAGGAACAAGTGAAGTTAAAAATCATTGTAGCATCGGTAGCCCGACGCGCGTTTCGGCGGTAACTCCGTCTTTGTCAAGAGCTAAAAAAAATTTTTGTTGGCTGAAAAATTCATTCGTGTTTAACATTTAAACAGCTATAAAAAAAAAAAGATGAGTCTGCACACAGACTTTTAAAGCCACAAACTGTGCCACACGATGATGTCCCTTCAGCGCCTCCAAAAATAAAATCCATCTTGCATCTCCCTCCATCTCATTCCATTAGCAATAAACAATGCCTTTGGAATTGCTGAGGATATATACACACACAATAAAAACTCCTCTTATTGTTTGAGGTGATAATTTAAACTTTAAATGAATACCTTGTGTTTAAAAATCATCTCCTGGGCTCAGACAGACTTAAATGAGAAACTAATAAAAATGTAATCCACTCAGTTTAACGACGTAAATGCCGTGTTTATTCAGTAAAAATATGCAAAGTATTGTCATTGCACGAAAGTCTTATTTTTTAGAATTCACACAGGAGGATTGCAATTTTAACTAAGATCGTTTAACCCCCCGCAAAAAATGTCGGTACCATGGACCTCCTGGCACCTTAATAACTTCATTCTGATGTCCTTGTGTTCTTTGAGGTAGCTGGCTTTTTTATCGGACCCTTCAGTTAAAGCCCAACAGAACTGAGTCTACTTGCGCCTTGGCACCACTCAGGAGAAATGAGCCATATTTGACGGATGTCACTGCTGCTCTGCCAAAAGAAAGAAGATTTAAACGAGTGATGACAAGAAGATAGATTGGGGGACAAGTTAGAATTTCAAAGTAGGACGTTGCGCAATTCAATCCAGGTGTCTGCCATCACAGAAAATATGTCCGATTGTAAGTCAGGACACATCAAACAGAAAACCAGAATTAAATATGAAGACTGGGACTTTTGTAAATAAGCGTTTGTGAACGCTTGATAAACGGCACGGAGTATATCTTGTATAGCGGTAGAGTTAAAAGCAACAGATTTTTTTTTTAGGATTGACAAATAAATAGGGGATTATTTCAATCTGAGACATAGTTACCAGTGTGGTTAATGTGTATTTTTGAAATCACAGCACAGCTGGTTATATAATGTAGAATAAAAACAATCCTCTTCCTTTACTGTCAAATAATGTTATTTTTAAAAATTATATATATATTTTTTTCTTCTTTCTTGAAGAATGTAATTGATTTTGTCTTATAAAAAAAAGAAGATTTTACAATGAATTACCAAGAGAGCTTTTTTTTGATGGTAGGATTTTAGAAGAGAATACGTTTTGTCGTTAGGCCATCCAATCCTCAATCCAATCAGTAATGTGAAAGGACATTTAAACCTCGCCAGCACAGCATGCGGTTATTCTAATATACAGAGCCTGAACAAGCCAGCCCAGCTGATGGCAAATTAAGTCACTGGTGATAATTGCCGTGGAACAAGGCAGACATTGGACGTGGTTTGCTCATGTCTATTTCCGTAAGGCTCTGCCAACAGTTAACTCAAATACTCCACCATTTCCTTACCTCTCTTGGTATTACCGTCAACCATAAATAAAAAAATAATAAAAAACACACTATAATCACATCATGAGCCCAATCTGCAAGTTTCTGATCGTTAAATCAATCAAGTAAATCAGAAGCCGTAGATTTAGATTAAATCGTCCACGTTGCATCAGGAAAGCCAGACTTTCCCAGAACTTTGCAGAAATTGCTTTCAATTAAATTAGTAGCAGCACAAGCGAATGAATAATCAGACTCAAATAGCACAGAGCACTTGGCAGCAATTCTATAGCAAAGCCTATGTTTTGTGGATTTTAGTTATATATGCATATTTATATTCTATATTTTATGTGTGTAGATTTCATATGCCACAAATTGGAAGATGGCATCATTCGTTCCACTGGATCGTTACATAAAAAATTCAGCAAAATGAAAACTGTAAAAGTAAAAGAAAAAAAAACAACTATTGCTACAGAGGGTATTATGTGGTGAAAGGTATACCGAATAAAGACATCATACGGCTGTACAAAGAACCAGACGTCTTATTAACCCCAATCAAGGTAATTGGAGAACAGCCAATCTCAAAACCTGTCGCTGTGTAAAGAGTTGCCGCTAAGATACACTAAAGGGGGTAGGACATTTTAAGAAACAAAAAGGGTTACAGGGTGTAAGAAATTAAAAAGGTGAGTTTAGAGACACAGGTTAAGATGCATTTTTTTGTGGTGGTGGTGGAAGGGACACATCTTCACCTGTGTAGCCAAAAATCCTGGGACCGGCCCTGTAACGGTCTGTGGTTCCTTTGCCCATGAAGGGTGAGAATAACTATATGAATAACACCAGGTGGCTAACAAATTCTCCTCCAGACTAGTAACTCTTCTCTTCAGTTAAAAGTCTGAACACCTTCCTATTGTGGGCCTACATTATAACCTGCAGCCACTCTGGGGGAGGTATGTCAAAGTCTTATGAAAAGTACACTTATCGTTGCTCTTTTTAAATCTATCTATATCTGAAAAATGGTTAAAGTGTCAACTTGTCTCTGACTAAATTTCACATTTTTCACCATTATAGATTGTAATAAAAAAATGTTTTAAAGAAAGAGATGGTGTCCTAAAAGTATCCATATCTGAAGCGCAGTGCCTTCTCCAAGACACAGACAAGTAAAACACGGATTCTACCCTTATTTTATTAAAAAGACAGATTAACTCATCCTATTCGAAGGAGGTCAGAAAGTGCTGTTCGCTAATCCCTGGGATCCTTCAATTGCACATTTATTATAAACTTACCCCTAGAGTAAGTTCCAGTCAATTAAATTGTAAATGAGGCAGATTTAATGACAGATTCCAGCAGGACTCTCAAGTTCCACTTTAATAAAAAGAAAGAGGATACAAGTTGTATAGTCTGCTATATGATCCAATGTTCCTGTGGCAGGTAACGCTATGCCAGAAGTTACAAAGAAAATAATACATTTTTCATTGACTGGCTTCACATTTTTCAAAGTACCAAGAGGTCAGATAATAAGAAAGAGAGAGGATTTGCAGACAGTGCTGCAGATGCATGGAACATCCTTCCAGCAGAGGTGGTAGATATGAATACAATGGAATGCAATAAGACAGAAGGCTGGCCTGAACAGCATAGAGGAATAATAACATCTGTGGTTAAACACAACATTAAAACCCCCTGCCTAATGTCATGTAGGTCCCACGTGTGCCGCCAAACCAGCTCTGATGTGTAGAGGCACGGCCTCGACAAGAGCTCTGAACGTGGCCTGTGGTATCTAGCAACATGACATTAGCAGCAAGTCCATTAAGTCATGCAAATTTCCTGGTGTAGCCTCCATGGATCAGATTTGTTGTTCCAACACCTTTCCTAAACAATTTGCACAGTGTGGCAGGGTGCCTTATGCTGCTCAAAGAGGCCACTGCCATCAGGGAACACCACTGCCATGAAGGGTTGTACGTGGTCTGCAACAATCTCTAGGTAGATGGTACGTGTCAAAGTAACATCCACATAAACATCAAACTGCATATGTAGATGTGGATGCAATATGTCTTCTGATACCTTTCTATCACGGCCAGCATTAAATTTTTCAACAATTTGGACTACAGTAGCTTTTCTGTGTGATCGGACCAGAGAGGCTAGACATCCCTCCCTCCCCTGTCTTGCCATGTGTCAGCAATCTTCACACACGGGTATAATTAACAATGTCACCATCAAATATAAAGGTAAAATAATTACCTAGAATGCTGATTTATGATTTTAAATAGCAATTACAACTTTACAGTAAAATACAAAATGAACATCTCCAGTGTGCCCTGTCACAACTAACTGACTTGCTAATAATTTATTGGCACATTAAAAAGTTTGACAAAGAAGATTCGGAAACCTTGGTGTTTTTCAGCAAGCTGTGTGAAGCAACTTTTGAGGCACGCAGTTCCTATTTGACATGAAATGCAGAGCACTAAATGGATATATATCTGAAACATGGCCCTAAGTTAATATTTTTGGAGAAGATTTTCAGATGCTTTAATATTTGATCACATGCAGAATATTATAAAATATATCCAAAAAAATGTCAAAATATTTAATCATTTTAAAAGCTTATCCACAAAATGTATCGGACAAGTTAACGTGTCGTCCACACTGTGCTCATTGCAAATTACCGAACGGTAATGACCTAATAGAAGGTAACTGAAAGCAATTAAACAAACAGATGATAAAACTAAGGATAATGAAAGGAGAAAATACTGTACCTCTGGCAGGATTTCTTTAAATACTGGCATATCCATTAGTGTGATCTGGCTCTGAAAAACAGACAAAACGTGATCAGATATTACAAAAACAAATACACTTTGTGGTCTCAATGAGCTCTACACAGAATGACAAAAGAATATCTGAGGCAATGATGTAGCTTAAACAAAGTTCCATATCAGATGCAGAGAAAAATTACCCACAATGCAATAAAGACAAGTAGCCAAGAGGGGAGTATAATCATTAAAATACAGGGGGGGATAAGGACAGTGTCCCTTTAAGCGCAGATTTACGTTTCTTCTTTTGGTGATGTAACAAGGACAGTTGGACTGGGGCCCTTCCATGTGCATTGGGAGACGAGTGGGACCTCGGACGATAGTGATATTTAAATAGAAACCAATAGAGTCGGATATGGAATAGGAAATGCTTGGATCTGCCTAACTAAATCTACGTTTCACAACCTCCAGAGATCAAAGTAGGGATTTATCATTCTCAAAGCACCCATTTGCAGATAATATCACAAACCTGATGTATGTTGTACCTGGAGGACTAGAGGTTTGGGAAGCCTGGACAAGCTGATCATGGTTGTGTGAAGGAGTTTTGACATATTTAGTTACACACAGCACCTCACAATCAGTGGAGCCAGAGCAGCAAAGGGAGCTCTGGACAACTGCTGCCTTCAGCTTGGGCATGAACTTGTGCTTTCTGGTGTGGAATAGGCAAGTACAGAGCAGGTCACTAAGCTCTGTATTATTCAGGGACATTGTACTGTTACAGCCATTTTGGATACAGACCAAATGAAGAATTTTCTGCGAGTAGTATACTTACAGCAAACTCCTCAGGAGTCACTTTCAACACATCGAACACCACCGCATCATAACTCTTGTTGGTGTAATCAGAGCTCTGACCATCCAGTGAGT
Source organism: Pelobates cultripes (assembly GCA_933207985.1). NCBI lineage: Eukaryota > Metazoa > Chordata > Amphibia > Anura > Pelobatidae > Pelobates > Pelobates cultripes. The sequence continues at coordinate 140,932,233 of OW240920.1, read as the reverse complement.
CAGAACTACTGCTGCCCTGTAAGAGAAAGCACATGGTCAGATCACATGTATGTATCACACAATAATTTAACAGGAAAACTGTCCCTCAACCACTCACATGGACTCAGCGGGTTCATTTCACAAAGAGTGGACGGAGCTTTAAACCCTGGCAGGGCAGAACAATGATACGCCCCAGAAGTCCTACACAGCAAGGACTCCTTGGTAATCAGAGGACATTATACACAAAGGGCTGGCACAATACCTAAATATGGCTCCTTTAGGGACATACTCTAAGAATTACTATTGTGCGTAGCTGATCAATGTGCAAAATATTACAGCCATCTGTTAGGAGTTCCTAAATCAAACTCCTGCTATAACAACCTGAATATAAAAGCCTTGGGACAGCAAGTAGATTATAGCTGGAGATATAATAGAGTGATGTATAGTGGCTTTACAATGCCAAAAAACACATCACACACCCAAATCTCTAATGAGACAATGCTGTCGACCATCCCAGGTGTTCCCTATTAAAGGTTAATAGGTATGTAGGTGTTAAGAAAAATACCCCTCTCTGTCTCATTAGAGATTTCTTTCCCTGAAGCTCAAGGAATCAAGGTGAATAGTCAGTGTAGGACCCACTTAAGAGGTTTGCCTTGACATGGCAGGTGGGCTTACATCTAATGGCCATTGGCGTTACTAAATAACCTCCATTTATTTAAATATGCATAGGGATTTGGGAAGAGCACTGGTAACTTTTCACTGAATGTATTGGGGTGGATGCGTACTATGGCCGTTGCCCAAGAGTAGTGGGAGTTGGAGCACAGGACTTATTTTTGTGTTCATGTAATATAAGGAAAATGCTTTAAAAATGTAAAGTAAAAGATGCCTCTGAATGTCTCTCATTTACTGCTTCTTCAGTGATATCTGCAGAGACCAGGAAATGGATGAGAGCGGAGGGGGATGAGCTACGCTCAAAATGCTTTCTCAAATGAATTCTTACACTTTACATGCCACATGAGTCCCTTTTAGTGAAATTTATAGCACTCATCCAAAGATCTTTTTCCCCTATTTTCTGTACCGGTTATAAGATCTGTTTATAGATTCTAAAAGATGGATAATTATAGGTCAACTGGGAAAAGGCAACTAGAAGCATGCTGAACACACAAAATATATTTTAAACTATTAAACAGACATTTTACATGAATCACAACAGCATAATAAAGTTGTATTTCCAGTCACAGCCAGCTTTAAAATATTGCACATAATTAATGGACGACCTTCACTTAAAAATGTAATATCCTTAAAATATCCACATGAGTATATTTCACCCATAAATTAAATGGAATGCTGAGATTTAGGTTGCCAAAGGTATTTTAAGGCAAACTGGATGTACGTTTAGAGTATAAAAATAGGTCTGAAATTATGCACTGGTTATTAAAGCTTAAATTAATTTTTACATGAGATTCCCAAGAGAAGGGGGTTAACTAGTTTGCAAAAAGCCTCAGGTAAGTCAACATATATCTATATTCCTCCCGTCCTGAATCTATAGAAGTGGTTTTCTTAAGCTGACCACATTTAAAATCAGGATATTTGCCAAAAAGGTCTATGAAATACTGCTTTTATTGAATCTCTCTTTAACATTTCCAAGATGGCGGCATCTGGATCAGAAATCATCGGTCTTACTGGAATTTACATTTAGGGCCCTGGGGAGACGCACTGGTCAACAATATTAAACTGTCTCACGCAGAATGTGGCCTGTAAGGTAAATAAAACCGTTTGGACAGTCAGGGATCATTAACTTGTCTACGCGCTAGTTTGGAAAATGAAGCCACTGTATGCCAATATGAGACAGAAAAAAAAAAAAAAGACATTAAATTGAAGGTTTTAAACAAATTGCTCCAAATGGTATCTGCCTGGAAGGATGAGGGAAGCTTTCTTTATAGGTCGATATAGATTGCACACAGACAGTTAGCATGTTTGCCAACAAGTGCCAAGCGTTGTGGGCTGAACAGATCCATTGTGAAATGGGTTTGTGTCGCGGCCGCTGGCGGGTTATAGACTCCCTGTACAGTTTACAAGTGTCAATAAAACATTCATTACTTGGGTTTCTCAACAGGCTGGGATAGTTTGTATTTTCATAGGAGCTGTCTGTAGCAAGAGGACATATTAGCAATAAAAAGAAAAACAAAAAAATAAATACATGTATGTATAACATATAAAGGTTCTGCTATTACAGGCGGCTCCTTCACAACGTGTTTATTTTGAAGAATGTTAAGAAATCTTTAGACACCCGGCTATAAAACACATAAAAGATCAGTGAGTAAATGAAAGCCTTACATTAAGTCACTTACACAAACATGAACAAAAATATTAGAAAGAGGATTTTTTTTGACAGCATGTTCCTCTTCCTTCTCTAACCCCCAGTTTCCCCTCTCTCCTCTCCCTAATTATCTTTATCACCCAGTCTCCTCTCCCCCCCTTCATATAGCCCCTATATATAATTTCTATACCAGCCCTTCACTTTCACCTTTTTACTTTACTTGTATACTGGTCTCCTCGATTCTCTCCCGTCACCGGTCTCCTCGATTCTCTCCCGTCGCCGGTCTCCTCGATTCTCTCCCGCCGCCGGTCTCCTCGATTCTCTCCCGCCGCCGGTCTCCTCGATTCTCTCCCGCCGCCGGTCTCCTCGATTCTCTCCCGCCGCCGGTCTCCTCGATTCTCTCCCGCCGCCGGTCTCCTCGATTCTCTCCCGCCGCCGGTCTCCTCGATTCTCTCCCGCCCCCGGTCTCCTCGATTCTATCCCGCCACCGGTCTCCTCGATTCTATCCCGCCACCGGTCTCCTCGATTCTATCCAGCCACTGATAATCTATAATTATCTTTATCACCCAGTCTCCTCTCCCCCCTTCATATAGCCCCTTCTACCAGTCTCCTCTTTCTTTCCCTCGCCTCCAGCATAATTTCTATACCAGCCCTTCACTTTCACCTTTTTACTTTACTTGTATACTGGTCTCCTCGATTCTCTCCCGTCACCGGTCTCCTCGATTCTCTCCCGTCACCGGTCTCCTCGATTCTCTCCCGTCACCGGTCTCCTCGATTCTCTCCCGCCAGCGGTCTCCTCGATTCTCTCCCGCCACCGGTCTCCTCGATTCTATCCCGCCACCGGTCTCCTCGATTCTATCCCGCCACCGGTCTCCTCGATTCTATCCCGCCACCGGTCTCCTCGATTCTATCCCGCCATCGGTCTCCTCGATTCTCCCCTCCACACCGTCAGTGTCCATGCACTATTTTCCCTCCCACCTCCAGTCTCCTCCATGGCCCCCACATCTTCAGTATCCATATTCTCAATCCCACCTCCAGTCTCCTCAATTCCCCCTTCCAACTCCAGTCTCCACTATTCCCCTAGCACCTCCAGTCACTTCTACTCATCTAGCACCTCCAGTCTCTACTACTCCCCTCGTACCTCCAGTCTCCTCTATTCCCACTACCAATTCCAGCTTCCACTATTCCCCTAGCACCTCCAGTCTCTACTACTCCCCTAGCACCTCCAGTCTCCTTTATTCCAGGGGATTTAAGCACGGTTAGCACTACTTTTTTTTTAATATATAAATCAGAGGAGTTGATAACGAAGTTTAACATTTTAGACTATAATAACTGGGAAAATCTCAATCTCGAAGGTTTGCCAACTCAGCTCCTGTGACTACGGTTTGAAACTCAGAAACCAAGTCACCCCACCTGCCTCTAGTTCTAAATAACCCCGAAAACGAACGTTACAGTTACAGCTGATGATATAGATAGCTATTTTCCCGTTGATGTTCATTTAGAATGAGAAAGAACTGTTTGTTTCTTTAGAGACCTAGCCAGGACACGTCCCAACAACAGCTGTACCAGACAAAAGTCACATAAAAACAGCCATAAAAAAATGCATTGTTTAGAAGATGAAGGAAACTTGGATTCAATGTTAGACTGTATTCTTTAAAGCTCAACCATCCCGGCTTCTGTTACGTATTCTATGAGCTGGATGAGAACAAACTAAGGCTTTCGGCATCTGAAATATAGCCGAAGGTCAAGACTCTCTAATTAAAATGGAAAGACATCCTCTGAACAGCATAGTGGTATGTACATTTAAACCATATAAAATAGCAAGTGCAGGGGGACCTTGATAAATAAAGTCCTCTTTACAGCTATGTGCTATGATCCTGGTATTGATTTATTGATCCATTGTGTTTTATATTAAAAAAAAATAAATCCAAAATATTTTCCCCTGCAACATTCGTATTCAGTTCTAAAGTTACTGCCAAGGTAAATTAGGTACTATGTTACCTTAATCCCCCCTGTCTGAAGAACTATGGCTCTGTCGGAATGTTATTGGCTAACAGTGCTTTAAATCTACTTTATATTTCTCGGATGTATCTCAGCCATCAGGAATATGGGTCCATTAGATTAAACACTCTTTACCTTTACATTTGCACATAGGAACCATATACACACCCTGTTGCAAATTATTATGCAAATTCTATTTAAGTGTCACAAAGATTAAATATTTTGTTTTTTAGTTTAACTCATGGATGGCATTGTGTCTCTGGGCTCTTTTGATCACTGAAAACAATCTCGGACACCTGTGATAATTAGATTGCCAGGTGAGCCCAATTTAAGGAAAAATTACTAAAGGAGGGTGTTCCACATTATTAAGCAGAGCACTATTTTCATGCAATATGGGGAAGAAAAAGGATCTTTCTGCTCCCGAAAAGAGTGAAATAGTTCAATGCCTTGGACAAGGTATGAAAACATTAGATATTTCATGAAAACTTAAGCGTGATCATCGCACTATTAAGAGATTTGTGGCTGATTCAGAGCACAGACGTGTTCGTGCAGATAAAGGCACATTGAGGAAGATTTCTGCCAGATCCATGCATCGGATCAAGACAGCAGCTGCTAAAATACCATTACATAGCAGCAAACAGATATTTGAAGCTGCTGGTGCCTCTGGAGTCCCATGGACATCAAGGTGTAGAGTCCTCCAGAGTCTTGCAACTATTCGGCCACCACTAACCAATGCTCACAAGCAGAAACGGCTGCACTGGGCAGAAAAATACATGAAGACTAATTTTCAAACAGTCCTGTTCACTGAAGAGTGCCATGCAACCCTGGATGGTCCAGATGGATGGAGTAGTGGATGGTTGGTGGACGGTCACCCTGTTCCAACAAGGCTGCGACGTCAGCAAGGCAGGGGTGGAGTCATGTTTTGGGCCGGAATCATGGGAAGAGAGCTGGTCAGCCCCTTTAGGGTCCCCAAAGGTGTAAAGATTACTTCTGCAAAGTATGTGGCGTTTCTGACTGACCACTTTCTTCCCTGGTACAGAAGGAAGAACTATGCTTTCCGTAATAAAATCATCTTCATGTATGACAATGCACCATCTCATGCTGCAAAGAATACCTCTGCATCAATGGCTGCTATGGGGATAAAAGGAGAGAAAGTCATGGTGTGGCCTCCATCCTCCCCTGACCTCAATCCTATTGAGAACCTTTGGAGCATCCTCAAGCAAAAGATCTATGAGGGTGGGAGGCAGTTTACATCCAAACAGCAGCTCTGGGAGGCTATTCTGACATCTTGCAAACAAATTCAAGCAGAAACTGTCCAAAAACTCACAAGTTCAATGGATGCAAGACTTGTGAAGCTGCTATCAAATAAGGGGTCATATGTTAAAATGTAACGTGACCTGTTAAAATGTTTAAAAAGTTAAAATGTTGTTATAAGTTTGATTGAAATAGCCTTTGATTTCAGTAAATATGCTGCAAACACAACAAATGACAATTTTCAGTTCTTTATAATCTATAAAGTATTTTGAAACTTACTGTGCGTAATAATTTGGAACAGTGCATTGTACGTTTTTTAATGTTTAAAAAAAATACTGTTATTAGGAGGTTTGTTCAATAAAATTTGAATTGTACTCTTAATAGTTGATAACATGAGAATTATGCTGACTGTTATTTACATCAATTATTTAGGTAAATGAGAAAAATATCATTTGCATAATAATTTGGAACAGGATGTAGATTCTGAAAGATACATTCGCATGTGTTAGACGTGGCTTGCACAAATAGACGACTGCCATTTTTTCCCTTTACAGGCCGATATACGTTTAGTAGCATTAACATCTCATGTAAATAATAAAAACTATGAGCTGGAAGAACGAGTGCGAGACGTGTAAAAACAATGCAAGAACAATATAGTATTGTGGCTAGAGTCCAATTCTGTGGTGCTTACCGTGATCCCTGAATTTGGTTAAAGTATTTAATTCAGGAGATAAAAAAAAAATCTTATCTCACAACATGAAGGCCACACAAGCAGGTCACACATTTCTCAACAGCTGAACGACCTTGTGATAGATCCCAGGCAGAAATCTCCAAAGTTCTTAATGTACCTGGTCTCAAAGTGCATTACACGTATAGACAAGGTGTGACATCTTTAAAGTATATATATATATATAAAAAACACAGAGTGACGTACATTAAAATCTCCTAGCACTTCTCCTAACATTAAACCCCCACTCCAAAAAAAGACTCCCTTATCAAAGCTATGTACACAGCTCAGCCACTGACAATACTGAGTGATCTGAACTTCAAAACAATCTGCATTAGAAGGAGAGGACACCCAGAGAGATATATTAAGGTTATTACTGCCGGTTAGTAGTTTCTCTGCCTATCTGCAGCCAGGTTGTGAATTAGAAGCAGCTCACTCAGTGCTGTTGGGGCTGAGACTGTGTACATACATTTGATAAGGAAGTATTTTTCTGGAGTGAGGGGGTGTGGCTAATGAGGCAGGGTTATTGTGCAGCATTCTGCAAAACATGTTTATTTCTGTGAAAAACGTATACAGATTTTAGCTAACAAAAAAAAAAATACAGCTTTTTATTGAGGCCAAAATCTGTTAATGCATTATTGTTGTATTGATGCCTAGGGCCCAGGATGTCGGTATCTCACATGGCAGAAGGAGCCCAATGGTTTCTGCGTCTCTGTGTATTTTCCTGACATTGATCATTACGTGAATCCTCGCTGTATTCTGATTGGGTGTATGGTGTTTCTAAATACTCAAAACGTAGTTGTGTATTAAAATGTGAATCAAAATTCATTCTGTGTTTTCCTGTAGTTTCATGAGCTGCATCCTCTTTATTTAAAATAAAACTAAATATTACCAATTACTATGCCAATAATACAAGAGGAAAAACACTATTAGAGAGAGGGTTAATCGTTTGGAGTGTATAAGTCTATAATAGTTTGGTAACTGGAATATGTAATGGTATAAATACTGAGCCTATTAAAGCAAGTACTTTTCAGAAATGATTATTTAGAGCACTTAAAGGACGCAGCTCATAAATCATGTTTAGTTTTGCATTCCCCTTGGCAGCAGCTGTCGAGCACATAGGCCAAAGTAAGCTTGTATGAATGTTTTTCCTTAACAGCCCCGCGCGCTTAAACAAATATGGGCCACGTACCTCTGGGGTGCCGGAGGTGGCAGTCACCCCTGCCATCAAGCCATTTCTTTTATACATGCTCCCCAACGGGACTCTGGGAGATTAGATCAGTCTCAGCTGGTGACGGACCATGACAGACGGAGATTACCTGCAGAGTAAAACGGAACAAACATTAGTCGCGTCTGCGAGCAGAAACACATACGTCTTGGCTTCAGAGTGTTTTCACGGGTGCAGTGTGTGTAATACATATTAAAATTGCTATTAAGATAAATAAATATTTTCTTTGCTGGGGATTTGCTAGACGGATCAGCAGAAGGGAATTACCTCCAAAAGCGCGATGGGCAAAGGACTTAATGCAGCAGCTTAAGAAATTAAAAGTCACACCTAAACTGGCGATGTTGTAATTACACCTGCAAGGAACTGCTGTCAGCCAAAACCCCTGTCCTGTTATAAGGGAGATTCTGCAGCAGCCAAGGCTTGCCCTAGCAAAGAAAATGAATTACGTTTCTAGTCCGTTCTCACACCTGTTTTCACAAAGAGCCGTCTTTAGACTGTAATGGTTTATAAAATGGCATTGTGTTCATTTAGTCCTCCATTTAAAACCTACCAGACCACCTGCTGCGCAAAATATTTCACCTAGAGAATTTTAGTTTTTGTAAAAGAGTAAATACATTTTGATGGAGTACTTTTGATATAGATATTTTTACAATCCTGGCAGGGCAGAGGGAGCTTAACTGCCAACCCCTTAGGAATACAAATTGAAACAACTTTGCACTTACCGTATTTATCGGCGTATAACACGCACTTTTTCTCCCTGAAAATAGGGGGCAAATTATGGGTGTTATACGCCGGACCTGTCAAGAGCGGTCAGGCGGCTGCAGTTGGTTCTCACCTCCCCTCCCCTGTTGCGTGGCCGAGCTGCTCTGCTGTTCGCGGTGCCCGGCCGGAGTGATAGGAAGGTGCACGCTCAGTGTGCACCTTCCTGTCAGTCCGACTGGGTACAGGAAACAGAAACTCCTGTTCCGCGTGGAACAGGAGTTTCTGTTTCCTGTACCCGGTCGGACTGACAGGAAGGTGCACACTGAGCGTGCACCTTCCTATCACTCTGGCCGGGCACCGCGGACAGCAGAGCAGCTCGGCCACGCTACAGGGGAGGGGGTAAAAAGGGGGGGGGATAAAAGAGAGTGGGGGGGTGTAAAAAGAGAGTGGGGAGTAAGAAGAGGGGGAGGGGGGAGTAAGAAAGGGGGGTAAGAAGAGGGAGGATGGGGGTAAGAAGAGGGGGGAGGGGGGTAAAAAGTTCTTTATTTGAAATTTAAGTTGTTTTTTTCCTGAAATTTCCTTCTTAAAATGAGGTGCGTGTTATACGCCGGTGCGTGTTATACGCCGATAAATACGGTAATTTACATCTCATCCACAAGCTACGCCGACTCTGTTGTACATTTAGCAGTTTATTCACTAAACAATACGGTTTGCGTGCACAACAACAAAGTTGGAATTTTTATTTCTAAAAAGCCAAGGAAAATACAACTGGTTCTAGAAGCTTTTCCACATGACAATATTGCATTTTTTGACTCACTAAAACTCACAGTTTAGTGACCAGGGTCCTAAAACATAAATTGGGAAAGGTGGATAATTAAATTAGATTAGATAATGCACTCCAAGGTGATGTCTGTAAGACATATAGGTCCTCCTGCAATTTAGACAAACTCTTTTCAACATGTGTGAGAGACTGTATATACACATCTTATACATCCTTGTATTTATCTCTACAACAGAAAAGCAATGGTCAGTCAACTAAAAACAGGAATGCTTACCCAAGCCTTATTTATTAGGTTTTTCTAAATCAAGCATGTCAAACTTGCGAACCGAGGGCCACATACGACCCACGATGATAATTTTTGCGGCCCGGTGAGCCGCGAGTCCATGCTTAGTGTTAAAGCAGAGTAGGCACCTGCGTTCTCCACACTGCAGACGCCTACTTTGCTAAAATGTACCCGGCCAGGGAGGAGAGGTCGCTGGAGGAGCTCAGTCTTCCTGCTCCTCACTGCTCCCACGGGTGCTCCGTCTGTAGTGGTGCTGGAATATGACGTCATATTCCGGCACCCGACATCACTAAAATACGCGTGAGGGAGCAGAAAGGAGATCTCCAGATAGAAGATCCCTACTGGACCGCAGGGAGAGGTCCCACACCAGCTCCCAAAGGTAGGGAGCAATAAATAAAATGATGTGAGTGTGTGCAAGAACGTGTAAATGTGTGTCTGTCAGTAAGTGAGTGTGTGTGTGTGTGTCTGTGAGTATGTGTGTCTGTCAGTATTGTGATTGCCGTGGCTAGACAATGGAGGATCTGGAGGCACGCAACGCCACGTCACATTCCCTCATGACGTCGACGTGCTCCACCTTCACGGGGTTTCCAAAAGTAGCGAGAGCATCCACTTTGGCACAAGGTGTGGGAAGGCGCCATTTAGGGTATACCAGAGGCCGGTCTCCGGAGTTGCATACTGGCAGCGGCAATGTGAGTGGAGTCTGCTTGTTGGCTAGAGGGGGGTGCTGGGATTTAGTAGAGGGAGTGGGGACTGGTATTTAGTGTGGTTTAGTAGAGGGGGGTGAGGTTTGTTTGTTTTTATACTGTACTTTTCAAAATAAATCTACATTTCTATGAAAATGTAAGTTGTTTTTTTTTGCGGCCCACATAAACTTAAACCTTGTTTATTTGGTCCATGCTAGACTTTGAGTTTGACGTGCTTGTTCTAAATGGTACCAACAATTCAATAGTGTCCACTACTGAGCACTAATCAAATATTAATATTTACAGAGCACCAACAAATTCTGCAGTGCTGTCTGATCGCTTTATAAGTCACAACAAATTAATTTGGATAAATTGTATCTCAGAAACTTATGATCTCCTGGGATTGTAAAGTCCAACAGTCTAAAGTTCACAGAGAATGAAGAGGAAAAAAAAGAAGCTTCCAGTAAGCAACAATTCTGCGACCAAAAACAATTTGTTAACGACAGAGGTTAGAGGAGAATGACGACATGGGTTCAAGATGAAGTAAACATTAGTAGCTGCATAGGTGCCAAGAGTCACGTATTTTGGGTTACTGTCCCAGCAAGGTCCGGGGGACCTGTCCCGCTTTTTGAAATCTGCCAGCAGACCGCTGTCCTGGATGGTGGGCAGGGAAGATTGGCAGGTATGTAATTGAAATATCCACACATTGCAACAGTGCTATACAGAATACACAACACAGCGAACCCTTAAAGTGGATGGGCAGGAGGAGACCATATCAGATCAATGTGGGCAGCAGGAGACCATATCAGATCAATGTGGGCTGCAGGCGACCATATCAGATCAATGTGGGCTGCAGGCGACCATATCAGATCAATGTGGGCAGCAGGAGACCAGATCAGGTCAATGTGGGCAGCAGGCGACTATATCAGATCAATGTGGGCAGCAGGAGACCATATCAAATCAATGTGGGTAGCAGGTGACCATATCAAATCAATGTGGGTAGCAGGAGACCAGATCAGATCATTGTGGGCAGCTGGAGACCATATCGGATCAATGTGGGCTGCAGGAGACCATATGAGATCAACATGGGCAGCAGGAGACCATATCAGATCAATGTGGGCAGCAGGAGACCATATCAGATCAATGTGGGCAGCAGAAAAGCAATGGTCAGTCAACTAAAAACAGGAATGCTTACCCAAGCCTTATTTATTAGGTTTTTCTAAATCAAGCATGTCAAACTTGCGACCCGAGGGCCGCATACGACCCACGATGATCATCTTTATCAGATCAATGTGGGCAGCAGGAGGACATATCAGATCAATGTGGGCTGCAGGAGACCATATCAGATCAATGTGGCCAAGAATTTCTAAAGAAAGCTTCCAGGGCCTTATCGAGTACACGCCACAAACCATTCAGGCCGTTCTGGGGAAAAGAAAGGGGGTGGCAGTGTTCTCCTCTGTATGTGTACCTAGCTATGGATACATGGTGTCTGCAAACCTGTGACTATGTGGACATGGCAGTCCAACCAGTCTCAGCCAGCTGTCTGAGCAGAACGTAAACCGTATTCTCCAGCAGTTGAAATACCAAATAATCAATCACTGCAGCACAGATTCTATTATGGTGGTATTAACATGAGACTCAATACTGTATCACTGTTAAAATAAAAATATAAAAAAATTGCAATTTGCAAGTTACTCAACATTCTAAAAAGCACATCTCCAGAAATATACAGCAGAGACTGCTTTACTGAGAACAAGATCATTTCTTATGATTGGAAAGTAGGCAAACAGACAGGGTTCCCAACCAGCCAAAAGCAAATTGCCCAATTAGTGTTGTAACAGGGCCAAGCTAATCAGAGATTGCAGTTACTGCTATAGAACCAGGGTTACGAAAACAAACAGGCTACCAAGCAAGGCAATAACAAGACACTGAAACAGAGACAGAGAGAAGGAATGACGAACTGGAGTGACGAGATGGACACGGAGAAAATGGATCCACAAAACTATTCGACTGATTTAACGAAAAACAAAAATCCGTTCATTATTTTCTTTTGATACATAAAGCTTTAACGTGTTGTGAGAACAAGACGAGTCAGAGTTTGGCTTAGACTGGCAGGTAGGTGGATCAGTCATAGTTATGGCATTAGGGATTAGCAAGATACAACAAAAAGCAACATTTGTGAGAGTGAATATTACTATGAAATGGTTATTTAATCGTGAATTGTAAAAATTAATTTCACATTTAAGGGGTGTGGCCAGGAGCGGGGCTGTCCGGAGAATTTTTAGCTGATTTACTAATAACAATTTATGCCACTAAAATACAACTTAGAAAAAGAATAATGTACCGTATATATTCGAGTATAAGTCAACCCGAATATAAGCCGAGGCACCTAATTTTGCCACAAAAAATTGGGAAAACTTATTGACTCGAGTATAAGCCTAGGGTGGGAAATGCAGCAGCTACTGGTAAATTTCTAAATAAAATTAGATTGCATTAAAATTACATTAATTGAATATTTATTTACAGTTTGTGTATATAATGAATGCAGAGTGTGTGTGTTTGTGTAGTGTGTATATAATGAATGCAGAGTGTGTGTGTTTGTGTAGTGTGTATATAATGAATGCAGAGTGTGTGTGTTTGTGTAGTGTCTGTATATAATGAATGCAGAGTGTGTGTGTGTGTGTGTGTGCAGTGTGTGTATATAATGAATGCAGTGTGTGTGTGTGTGTGTGCATATAATGAATGCAGTGTGTGTGTTTGTGTGTAGTATGTGTATATAATGAATGCAGTGTGTGTGTGTGTGTGTGTGTGTGTGTGTGTGAATTCAGAGTGTGTGTTTGTGCAGTGTGTGTATATAATGAATGCAGAGTGTGTGTTTGTGTAGTGTGTATATAATGAATGCAGAGTGTGTGTGTGTTTGTGTAGTGTGTGTATATAATGAATGCAGAGTGTGTGTGTGTTTGTGTAGTGTGTGTATATAATGAATGCAGAATGTGTGTGTGTGTGTGTGTGTGTGTGTGTGAATTCACTGTGTGTGTATGTAATGAATGCAGAGTGTGTGTGTGTGTGTTTGTGTAGTGTGTGTATATAATGAATTCAGAGTGTGTGTTTGTGCAATGTGTGTATATAATGAATGCAGAATGTGTGTGTGTGTGTGTGTGAATGCACTGTGTGTGTATATAATTAATGCAGTGTGTGTTTGTATGAATGCAGTGTGTGTATATAATGCAGAGTGTGTGTTTGTATGAGTGTGTGTGTGTGTGTGTATATATATAATGCAGAGTGTGTGTCTGTATGAATGCAGAGTGTGTGTGTGTTTGTGTAGTGTGTGTAAACTAGGTGGGGGAGGGCATTTTTATTATTTTTAATATTTGTTTATTTTAATATTTGTTTCTTTTAATATTATTTTATTTTAATATTATTTTATTTTAATATTATTTTTATTTTAATATCACAAAATGTAATTGTTTAATGTTTTATTTTCTCCCCCCTCCCTGGTTGTTGCCTGGCCAGGGAGAGGGGCTATATTATTTCCTGGTGGTCCAGTGTTGTGTACTGTGCGGGGGGAGCGGCAGCAAGCTGCTCCAGTCAGCTCCCTTCACCTCCGTTCCCTTCCGTTCACAGTGTAAGTCTTGCGGTCTGCATGCCGCGCAGAATGTTGCGACGGTAACCCGTGGCAACGCTCTGACGGCCGCGGGTGTCGCAAGACTTACACTGTGAGCGGAAGGGAACGTAGGTGAAGGGAGCTGACCGGAGCTGCTACAAAGGTAAGTAACAGCTTGCTGCCGGCCCCCCCAGGACTGCCAGGCTTGTAATGAGCACGGCGGTCCTTGTCTGTATTATGGCAATGTAAGTGGCAAAAAATGTGCAGAAAAACTCTGCTTATACTCGAGTATATACGGTATCTTATTTGCACAGACTGATTTCTAAACACATTTATTGTAGTTTAAAGAGACATTACTGGGAGTATTATTGCTGTGGAGCTCTGTTATACACTCAGACACATTACTGGGCGTATTATTGCTGTGGAGCTCTGTGATATACTCAGACACATTACTGGGAGTATTATTGCTGTGGAGCTCTGTTATACACTCAGACACATTACTGGGCGTATTATTGCTGTGGAGCTCTGTGATATACTCAGACACATTACTGGGAGTATTATTGCTGTGGAGCTCTGTTATACACTCAGACACATTACTGGGAGTATTATTGCTGTGGAGCTCTGTTATACACTCAGACACATTACTGGGAGTATTATTGCTGTGGAGCTCTGTTATACACTCAGACACATTACTGGGAGTATTATCGCTGTGGAGCTCTGTTATACACTCAGGCACATTACTGGGAGTATTATTGCTGTGGAGCTCTGTTATACACTCAGGCACATAACTGGGAGTATTATTGCTGTGGAGCTCTGTTATACACTCAGACACATTACTGGGAGTATTATTGCTGTGAAGCTCTGTTATACACTCAGACACATTACTGGGAGTATTATTACTGTGGAGCTCTGTTATACATTCAGACACATTACTGGGAGCATTATTGCTGTGGAGCTCTGGTATACACTGAGACACATTACTGGGAGTATTATTGCTGTGGAGCTCTGTTATACACTCAGACATTACTGGGAGCATTATTGCTGTGGAGCTCTGGTGTACACTGAGACACATGACTGGGAGTATTATTGCTGTGGAGCTCTGTTATACACTCAGACACATTACTGGGCGTATTATTGCTGTGGAGCTCTGTGATATACTCAGACACATTACTGGGAGTATTATTGCTGTGGAGCTCTGTTATACACTCAGACACATTACTGGGAGTATTATTGCTGTGGAGCTCTGTTATACACTCAGACACATTACTGGGAGTATTATTGCTGTGGAGCTCTGTTATACACTCAGACACATCAACAACAACGTGGAGCTCCTAGAAAATTCTGTCATATGCTAACTTTAATCGAATACTGATAAATTTTGACTTTCTATGTTCCCAAGGAAGGCAAGTCCGAGAGATTGTTTAGGGAGTATATTAATATGTATTAATTATTATAATGAATAATCAACCCCAGGCAGACACATTTCTCATATCGTCTCCATGCATTTTGTAAATACTTTTGAAAAATTATATTAGTGGAGTCACTAAACATATTATTATTAGGATTTGTAGTTAGAAGGCTTTTTATGCAAATTAACCTTTCAGCCTTCTGACAGCACCAATCTGTGACAGCTAAGAATTTAGAAGCAGAAGATCTTTGCTTTAACATAAGATACTGTTTTCAATTATCTAACTGTAGAAACTGTAGCCACGTAGGATCCATTTTAAGCAGGAGTATATTTAAATCAGAAAGCTACAGCCGTTGAAATAAAACACTCATTGTCCTCTGACATCCTCACACTCACAGAGCAGGGGTGCAACTGCATGACAGCCTCAAATTGAATATAATCCTAAATAGAAGACATGCGTCAGTCAGTGGATTAGTAACTAGGATTGCCCCATCTGGTTTGCCGTAGGAAAATGTCGGAGTCTATGTCCGTGTTCTCAATTAGAACCCTGCTGGCAGCCAATCAGAAACAAGCGCAAGACAGATACTCCGCTCCCCACATTTTCAAATCCATCCTCCTTTCCCAATGGGGTCAGAAATCAGAACTACATAACCCTTGCTGGTTTAAACCTTCCAAAAACACACCTCTCAGCTTTTTAAATGGACAGAGAGGGACACTTTCATTTTAGGAGTGTGAGGGCCAGAGGCGGGGCTGTGACTAATAATTTATAGAAATATAATGTAACTTAGAGATCAGTCTGTGTAAATAAGATACATTGTTCTTGTTCTAAACACATTTATTGCAGTTTAAAGACACATTACTGGAATAATTAAAGCGGCACTGTCATGACGAACTTACCTTCCCCAATCGCTTCCTCTTCTCTTCCTCTCTCAGAATCTGTTCCTTTCTGATCAAGTTTTCTTTAATCCAAGGTAGTGACTAGTTTGAATTATGTATTTTTCCTGTGCTTGACCTTCCATGACCAAAGGAGGAGCTTAAGTCAGCTCCATTTCCCGTGTCAAAGAAATTTCCCCACAATACTCACCTTTCCTCGGTGTTCTCTCATTGCTTCATTCACTGTGAACGAACGTCCTGTCATATAGATAAGGCACGGCCGAATTGACTGAATTTTGTCAGACATTCAGTTGAAATTCGGTCATTATGTTCGGTTCGGAATTTCACCTATTGTCTCTCCCCAGGCCCCCACCCATTAGTGGCAGGAGGAAGCCCTAAGTGACAAAAATGGTCCCCACTCATTAATAGGCATTCCCCTACTCGTGGCATAGTGAGTAGGGGCGAGAGGCAAATTTTCATCTCTTATGCTAATATGAGAGTTATATTGACCCACACAGAGTGAGGGGGTGCATGGGGGTTTTAGGAAGTGCCGCTTCTATGTTTAAACCTCGCAAACCGTTAGCTCCCTCCTTGTAACAAACTAAACAAAGACCGGATTTAAATTCAGTCTTCTTTCATTCATTCTTTGTCATTTCTATTTGTTCATTCGTCTTTCTGACTAATGAACGAACAGCCGATATTCTCGTCAGAGTACAATTGGGCATGCTTGGGAATTTCATAGCGCTATCTAGGGTGGGCAGATGATGTGTCCTGCAGGGCCTTTATCTGCCCACACTAAGATTGCAACGCCTAGGAACTAGTTCCTTGCAAGTAATAAACAGGTACAAAAATCGGAAATGAGAGACCTACGGGCATCTGGGGGTGGCTAGGGGGACAATCAAATGTAGTAAAGTTGGGAGGGGAGTTAAAGGAAAACGGATGCAGCCATGACATTATCCAACTTGGGAGGTATGCAACAAGCCCACAACCAACTATTATTAGTGAAAAAGACAGTTCATTCCATTTGCCAGTGCAAAATCTCACTGTATTTTATACTGGCGGTGGGTGGCACTGTAAACGGTCACAAATCACAGCCAGGCCCATTTTATAGTCTACTTTTTTTGCAGCAGACAGATATTATAAAATAGACATGTTGGGAAGTCTTGGAAAATCCACATCAGCATCCATCAAAAAAAAAAACTGTTATTTGGTTTAAGCTGAAAGATAGACTACATAATCGTATTCTGATTAATGACAGAAGCTCCACACGGCACCAAGCAAGAAGAGACCTTTATAGCTTATTGTGTGAAACATATTCATGGAGTTTGATGTACCAAGACTTCAGTCTAGAGATGACATGATTAAGCCATCAAAATGACAAATGGACCTCGATTTATTTCAAAGTATAAGCCTGTCCTCGGTTAGATGCAAGCTGGCATGCTACCTGATAGGTGTGAGTTTATCATTTAACATTTTCTACCTCAATCAAGATTACATCAAGCCTTTGGAGCATCAATGGGGTCTTTTAGACCACCTAGATATTCATGTGCTATAGGATTTTTTGAGGGGTGGGGGATGGTTGCGTGAAGCCAATTGTAGAAATATATATATATATATATATATATATATATATACATACACACACATATCTTGAAATGTAGCTCCACCCCCTTGTCTCTCTTTTCTAAGAGGAAGAGAGAAACAATCAAATAGGATGTGTACAACAGTACATTTCCCAGAAACCCTTTAACCGAGTTTCTAATTTTTCTATTAATTCTCTATTACTGAAAAATATACTCCATTATCTAATATCACAGAGATGGCACGCAGCACTGCTAGCTAATCAGTTGAGCGCATGAAAGAGTCATCAAAATCAGACAAATTACAACAACGGTAACCTGCAGCAAAGAGCACGTCTAACCAGGTGCTCGTCCTCTACTTTCTAGACAATTAAAAACCTTTAGAACATGGGCCCAGAATTGGGCTCTCATATTCAACCGTACTGACCTGATTCACAACTACCAAAATAGTGGAGACTTTTGTACCATTTCCCCCAAAGACCCAGGGAGATAAAGTATTACTACAGGCCAAAACGTTCAGGACACAGTGGGCAATGGGTGACTATACTAAAGCACTGTCATAAGCTTCCTTATGCCTTATTGTACACCAGCAGGCAGGGGTCTCAATACCCTACTGTACAGGTTTCTGGTAGTCAAACTAAGTTCCACTTTTAAATGCTTTTTATCTCGTTCAGAGGAATTATCTGCATAAAGAAAGCATCGATTATTTTCTTTCCCCTCTGTAAGGAAGTTGCTGTGAAGCTGTCACAAGAGCGCCACCTAGTGTTTCTAAAAGATAAGACATTAGGACAAGGTAGGTCCTATTCACTGCTTGATTTGCAGATGTTTTTTACGGTGTTATTTTTCATGGTGTTTTCAAGCATTTCTGGCAAGGTTTACATTAATATATGTATTTTGGGGGTCTTTTTAAAAACACACACATCATTTAATGAACTAATTTGCAGGCCATATAATCACCGATTTCTGCCAAAGACTGTGATAGTCCCATATCCCCGCTCCCTTTTTCCTCAAAGCTTCTGGAAAGACTTGTCTTTACCCGTCTGACTTTCTTCCTCAACTCTCTCGTTGACCCTCTTCAGTCTGGATTCTGCCCCCTCCACTCCACAAAGAATGCTCTGATTCGAGTTACAAATCATCTAATTGCAGCTAAATCCAAAGGACATTACTCTGTGCTAATTCTTCTTGACAACTCTGGTGCGTTTGACACTGTTGATCACGGCCTTTTGTTCAGTATTTACAGATCAAAATTAAGGAGAGGGACATAAGTTAAGAAAAAAGACAAAGGAGTCATTTGTTACATGTGAGTTTACAGAGGAAGAGGTTCTATTTCAACTGTCAAAAGTAAAGACAAATACGTCAATGGGACCTGATGGAATACACCCAAAGCTATTAAAAGAGCTTAGTGGTGTATTAGCAAAACCATTAACAGATTTATTTAACCAATCATTGTTAACAGGAGTAGTCCCAGAAGATTGGAAGTTAGCGAATGTTGTGCCCATTTACAAGAAAGGTAATAGGGAGGAGTCGGGCAACTATAGGCCAGTAAGCCTTACTTCAGTAGTGGGGAAAGTGATGGAAACCATGTTAAAGGATAGGATTGATGAACATCTAAAAACACATGGATTTCAAGATCAGAGACAACATGGGTTTACTTCAGGGAGATCATGCCAAACTAATCTTATTGATTTTTTGATTGGGTAACTAAAATAAAAGATCAGGGTGGTGCAGTAGACATTGCTTACCTAGATTTCAGTAAGGCTTTTGACACTGTTGCACATAGAAGGCTCATTAATAAACTGCAATCTTTAAGTTTGGATTCCAATATTTTTGAATGGATAAGGCAACAGTGTGACAGGCAACAGAGGGTTGTAGTCAATGGGGTGTATTCAAAGCATGGGCTTATCATGGGCTTGTCACCAGTGGGGTACCTGAGGGATCTGTACTTGGACCCATTCTCTTTAATATTTTTATTAGTGATATTGCAGAAGGTCTTGATCGTAAGGTATATCTTTTTGCTGATGATACTAAAATTTGCAACAGGGTTGTTGTTCCAGGAAGGATAAGCCAAATGGCAAATGATTTAGATAAATTAGAAAAATGGTCAGAGCTGTGGCAATTGACATTTAATGTGATTAAGTGCAAGATAATGCATCTTGGGCTTAAAACCCAAGGGCAGGGTATAGAATATTTGAAACCCTACTAACCTCAACATCTGAGGAAAGGGATTTAGGAGTAATTATTTCAGATGACTTAAAGGGAGAAAGACAATGTAATAGAGCAGCAGGAAATGCTAACATAATGCTGGGTTACTTTCCATGAGAGAAATGATTTAGAAATGTGTGTATGTTTCAAAGGCATTTCTCTCAGTAGGAGATTAGTGATTGGCTGACAGCGTTATCTAACACTCTCAGCTGATCACTGGCGACCAAGGGAATTGCTTCTTCATTGAATCCGGGGTCATAGGAAAGAGAAGACAGTCAAGAGACAAGGTGTCATGACCAGAACTTTAAGGTTAAACTGTTCAAATACAGTTAAACCTTTTAAGGTACGATGGCATTCAGGACATTTAGACACCACAAGGACTTCATTGTGTTGAATTTGTTGTGATGCCCAGAGTGTTCCGTTTCTATCTTTATAAAAAGATCTCAAGTAAAAGTTTCACTTTAATATTTGAAAATATTATGGTTTTCAAACGGTAGGGTTACATTTTCAATTTTAATGGGACACTGTAGGCTCTGGTATTTGCTTTATCTCACTGAAGTGGTTATATTGTCTTAAGTCCCCGGTGCCCACCTTCCATTCAATGTTAAACTATTTTTAATGTTTGAACGCTAAACAAGGGTCCCAAGCAGTCCATCCCCTCGGTGCTGCTTGGGCTAATGAGGAAGGAAGCAGTAGTCAGAGTAGCAAAAGGCAGCTGTGATAGCATACCACCATTAGGGGTCAATCTATGCAACTCAATTAGTATTAAACTGCTGGAAAATGATTTAACACTGAATGGAGGGACAGACCTAGAGGTCGAGGCACTATAACTACTTCAAAACACAGTGTCCCTTTGAATACAGCTTGCCACGTCAATGTAAGAACACTCACCCATGATGCTGCCTGGTGACCAGTCACAAATCTTTACACATATAAGATCCCGGACATTTGGATGGCACTGGTGTTGTCCAGTCAGCTGTTCTGAAAAAAAAAAAAAAATTTGGTTTATTAGTAAATATTACTATACAAGTAAATTAAGGTTTGCTTAAAAAAGAGTCAGAACTTCTTTCTCAACAAAATAAAAACTATTTTATGTTTATTTTTCTAATTCATTTTCTTCCATCATCTCCAAATTCTTAACAGAGTACAATGTACTATAAGTAACAAGTACTACACATTCCTTACATTAAAAACAGTACACAATTCATAGCATTCAGCTTACATAGAGAGTTTTCTTCAATAAACACGCTATGAAAATAAACAAACCATGAACCAACATAAGACATACATGACATTACACAATGGCCAATCCCTATCTTCCGTTTACTTTAGTGGATTTGGGCAAAAAAAAAACATGCGGAGATGATTGAGAACTTATATGGCTCCTACCTTATCCCACATTTAACTACCACAAACCACCCTTGTTTTCGTAGCTTGACTCTAAAGACGAAGAGCTCCCAAAACATGTTCTATTTGAGTTAGCCACTCGTTTAACATGTCTTTAGAGGCTCTCCTCGAACCCCCTTCCATTTTTAGCTGATATTTCATTTGTTTCTTGATCATAATCCACATGGGGGTAATAGATACTTTCCAATATCTGGCAATCAGCATTTTTGCGGCCAGTAATATACACGTTATTAGTGGGTTATGGATACTGATCGTTTAACATTAAGCTGTAATGAAGTTAGATCTGGACTAAAAAGGAAGGGGATGTGGATTCATTTAGAAATTTTACTCTCAATAATATTCAAGAACAGTTTGATAGGGAAACAGTCCCACCATGTTTGGAGGTTGTCGCCTTTTTGATCCCCACACCTCCAACATCTATTTTCTTTGCCTCGGGAAAATGTAGATATTCTACTCGGGACCAGATACCAACGATTTAAAAGTTTGAAATGGCATTCCAATAAATTAAGACAGTGAATATTTTTATGGACATTCCACGAACTTCCAATAACTTCATAAGCAATTTGAATATTTGAGTCTTCTTCCTATTTTTTTTAAAGTGGATTTAATATATTGTTCAGGATCGTTAATAACCCGTTCCATAAACCCAGCTAACTTAACTTTGTTAATGTTGTTTTTTTCAATAATTTCTCTAGAGTATTCACTTTTATCTGTTTTAGATGCTAAATTATATATTAAAAAAAAAAAACACCTTTATTCTTCGATAATTAAGGATTTCTTTACTGTCCAGGTTTTATTCTGCTTTTAGTATAGAAAATATTTTAACTTATTATTATTCAATAAATTGTTTATATTTAAAAGGCCAGCTTTGATCCAATTGTTTAGATTTAAATCTTCTATATTATAAGATATGCAACACAAAGGAAGGCAGGGAATTGATACATTTTTTGAATCAGTAAATCTTTCTTACATTTCTCCCATTGTTTTAAGGTATTTTCATGAATAATACTGTTGGTTTTCTCAGCTACGGGGCTTTTCTTTTTGCTCTTTATTTGCCAAAAAAGTGTTCTTAAATCCATTTTGTGTTGTTCTTTCTGGGTCAACATTTGTTCAATTTTGTACCATTTTTTTTTTTTTTTCTTTATTTTTGCAGTGCATAGTTTAGTAAACAAGCTCACAGTGACATTTTTAAACAAAAATATACATTGATATACATTGAGGTTGAGAGCAAGATTGTCGTAAAATGTCAACAGTTCAGCACTTTTTGTTTTTTAATAACATGGGAAAACAATGATGAAAACTGTACAGTGCCTATGAATGATAATAGAACAAGGTTGGTTATAGCGAGTGCATGTCTTAGGCACTTATATTGAATGCCACTATTAATAACAAGCTTAGTCAAAGATAGGCTAATAGACAACAATACTGTGTAGTGTAACATGCTAAACTAAATATGCGCCTAGCCAAACTAGTTGCGCTTAAGGTTATAGGTGTGAAACTGTGCATTAGTGAGGCTAGGAGCTTTTATGCTTAATGAATCAGTTGCACGTATTTAAGTGTAGAGATAAACCAACAGTTGTACCGCCAGTTTGAAACCAGCTCGGAGTACCACATTAAATAGGACCAGCTAGGGAAGTTATACAGATGCGGGTGCGGGAGACACACACAAGATGTCATTGCCCAAAAAAGAGAAAACTTTGCAAGGGGTGAAAACAACGGCATATCATATGTTGTCACGTTACTTTTAGCCAGGGTGTAGAGGGCAGTTCTTGCGATATGAGGGATGGTGAAAAAGTCCAGCTAGTGCGAGAAATGCCTAAAAAACGTTAGGTTAGACAGCTGCAGTATACGTGTGTGTGTGTGTACAACCCCTTTAGGTTGGTCTGAGTGGGTCATGTGTGGAAGTCCCCGCAGTGGCAACTGTTGTCCGTGGTTAGTCCCGTAATGGCAATACAGCTTTAGGCAGCGAGCCTGAGTTCAGCCTATCCCCAAGGCTGAGAAGTGTAAGTCCCGAGTGATGAGGGCGAAGGTGGCTGTAGCACTTGGATGGTTCTGTTGGGCGTCCTTCCAGCCCCAGGCCGGTTGATAGGCCAGCACCTTCGTGCCACGGACTTGGGGGCTCCTGAGGTCCCAGTCCTCCGCTCTGGGGGGTAGGCAGGAGGTTGTGGAGGCTGGTGGCCTCACGTGGCGGGTGGATCTCCGCCTGTGTGGACGGTGCCGTGGGGTTCTGCCCCTGGTGGCCCTCGGCCTAGGTGATCTCTTAGTGTGAGGAGGTACATGTGTTTTGGAGACATGAATGATCGAAGGGGGCTCACTCACCATCCGGTTCTCAGCCCCCGGTCGGCCTCCTGATGTTGGAGCTTTACTGCTTCTTGTCGTGCCTCCAGCATGGCCCAGAAGCGGGTGAAGAGTTCATCCAGCCTCCTTTGGGTGATCTGTGCCGAGTTTAGAGGCTCCGGCTCGTAGTGCTGGGAGTTTGCTCCTTGCATGGTAAGCTGGGCCGCCATTTTGTGTGATTCTGCAGTTGATGTATCTTAGTCAGGTAGGGTGATTAAAGTCGCTTGGCGCCAGGTTCAGGCTAGGAAGGACAGGGATATCCCCCGCCGGTCCAGAGGGGGGGGGGGGAGCAGTGCTGTTTTGCAGGCTTGGGAGGACACTAGGTCGCACAGAGCGGGGGATCGGCCGCCTCACCCGTCTGGCGATACTGCTAGGCCGCACTCCCGACACCCTCGATAGAAGCTCTGTGTACCCGGGAGACCCGGGGCACTTTGGCTGGCTCCTGAGGTAGGTATGCCTTTGTTTAGGCATTTGTGTGGGTCCTGGCTGGCTGGCGTGCAGTTAGTCAGGCTGTGCAGGTAGATTGAGCTCGGAGCTCACACGAGGCACGTCCAGCCGCCATGAAGTCCAGGCCCCGCCCCCCATTTTGTACCATTTTTGATCTTAAATATTATCTAGTTGCATGGTTAAAGCATGTGGTATATTGCAAGCCTTCTGGTAGTCTTCTAATATGGGTAGCCCTAGTCCTCCCTTTTTAACCTTTACCGCCAAGCATTTTCTTGACCATACAAACTTGTTGATAAGGGACTGTGCTAAAAGCATCCAGCTATCCGGACATGCTAATGGTACCAATCGAAATAAATAAATCCACTTTGGTAGGATATATGATCTGACTATGTTGATTCTCCGCCACCATGAGACCTCAGTGTTTCTCCATTCCCTCAATTTCTTACCCTTTTCTTTTAATAATGGCATAAAGTTAATTTACATTATTTTAGATGGGTCACGCGTGATCTCAATCCCCAGGCAACTTAACTATTCCTGGACTTTTAAACCAAAAGTCTGTTTTAAGCCTTCAACAACATACTGAGTGAGGCAAGTTTAACGGCAATGCGACCATTTTATCTAGATTCAGTTTGTAACCTAAAAGTAAAACTCCTTCATAAGGGATGTCAATTTCCTCATAGAATTTATTGGGTCACTCAGTGCAAGTACGATGTCATCTGCCAGTATCGTCTAGAATGTTTTAACCCTTACTTTGATTGTTGGCTCTATTGCCAGAAGGTATAAAAGTGGTGAGAGCGGACACCCCTGTCTGGTTCCATTATACAGGGAGTGCAGAATTATTAGGCAAATGAGTATTTTGACCACATCATCCTCTTTATGCATGTTGTCTTACTCCAAGCTGTATAGGCTCGAAAGCCTACTACCAATTAAGCATATTAGGTGATGTGCATCTCTGTAATGAGAAGGGGTGTGGTCTAATGACATCAACACCCTATATCAGGTGTGCATAATTATTAGGCAACTTCCTTTCCTTTGGCAAAATGGGTCAAAAGAAGGACTTGACAGGCTCAGAAAAGTCAAAAAGAGTGAGATATCTTGCAGAGGGATGCAGCACTCTTAAAATTGCAAAGCTTCTGAAGCGTGATCATCGAACAATCAAGCGTTTCATTCAAAATAGTCAACAGGGTCGCAAGAAGCGTGTGGAAAAACCAAGGCGCAAAATAACTGCCCATGAACTGAGAAAAGTCAAGCGTGCAGCTGCCACGATGCCACTTGCCACCAGTTTGGCCATATTTCAGAGCTGCAACATCACTGGAGTGCCCAAAAGCACAAGGTGTGCAATACTCAGAGACATGGCCAAGGTAAGAAAGGCTGAAAGACAACCACCACTGAACAAGACACACAAGCTGAAACGTCAAGACTGGGCCAAGAAATATCTCAAGACTGATTTTTCTAAGGTTTTATGGACTGATGAAATGAGAGTGAGTCTTGATGGGCCAGATGGATGGGCCCGTGGCTGGATTGGTAAAGGGCAGAGAGCTCCAGTCCGACTCAGACGCCAGCAAGGTGGAGGTGGAGTACTGTTTGGGCTGGTATCATCAAAGATGAGCTTGTGGGGCCTTTTCGGGTTGAGGATGGAGTCAAGCTCAACTCCCAGTCCTACTGCCAGTTCCTGGAAGACACCTTCTTCAAGCAGTGTTACAGGAAGAAGTCTGCATCCTTCAAGAAAAACATGATTTTCATGCAGGACAATGCTCCATCACACGCGTCCAAGTACTCCACAGCGTGGCTGGCAAGAAAGGGTATAAAAGAAGAAAAATCTAATGACATGGCCTCCTTGTTCACCTGATCTGAACCCCATTGAGAACCTGTGGTCCATCATCAAATGTGAGATTTACAAGGAGGGAAAACAGTACACCTCTCTGAACAGTGTCTGGGAGGCTGTGGTTGCTGCTGCACGCAATGTTGATGGTGAACAGATCAAAACACTGACAGAATCCATGGATAGCAGGCTTTTGAGTGTCCTTGCAAAGAAAGGTGGCTATATTGGTCACTGATTTGTTTTTGTTTTGTTTTTGAATGTCAGAAATGTATGTTTGTGAATGTTGAGATGTTATATTGGTTTCACTGGTAATAATAAATAATTGAAATGGGTATATATTTGTTTTTTGTTAAGTTGCCTAATAATTATGCACAGTAATAGTCACCTGCACACACAGATATCCCCCTAACATAGCTATAACTAAAAACAAACTAAAAACTACTTCCAAAAATATTCAGCTTTGATATTAATGAGTTTTTTGGGTTCATTGAGAACATGGTTGTTGTTCAATAATAAAATTAATCCTCAAAAATACAACTTGCCTAATAATTCTGCACTCCCTGTATAAATGGAACCATTCAGAGGAAAATCCGCCCCCTACCATGTAGGCCGTTGGGGAGGTGTACAAAGCCATTATAGAACGTTTGATATCACCCGTTATCCCAAAGGCCTGCAATGCTTCCTCCAGAAAGTATCACCTGATTCTGTCAAAGGCTTTTTTAGCATCCAGTGACAGAGCAAGGAGGGGCACGCTTTTCTTACAAGCCAGATCCATCACGTTTACCAGTCTTCTGATATTAAAAACTGGAGATCTACTTGCAACAATCCCCACTTGGTCCCAGTGTATTATCAGCGATATTATGTTAATAATTCTTGCTGCAATTACTGCAGAATACAACTTCATGTCTGTATTTAACAGAAAGATGGGCCTGAAATTTCCTATTATTTCTGGATGGAGGTATTTTCCCTGTGGACAGAATATAATTAAACATTCTAGTGTGCCTCCCCACAAGATTGGCATTCAAAATTTTATAAAAATAATTCCCAAAACCGTCTGGACCAGGGGACTTAGTCGTTTTTGATAGAATTAACAACCTCCTCTGGTGCGATAGACTTATTTAGTTTTAATTGATCTTGTAAAACTTTTTGTATTTTAGATTTAATTAAAAAATATCTTATATTAGTATATTAGTTGGGACTTGGTAGGTTATATAGGTTTGAGTAAAAGTCTTGAAATACCTGGCCTATTTTAGATGGTGCCAGAATAATGTTGTTACCCCGCGTTATTTTTGAAATAATTTTACTAGCTTTTTGGATTTTTAATCTAGTAGTGAGTAGCTTATCAGCCCTATTGCCTTATTAATACCATGTCCTTTTCAATTTTTCTAAATAGTAGTTCGCTTTTTGTATCAATAAATCATTAATTTCACCTCTGACTATTTTCAGTTTATTACCTGTTGCTGTCGACGGCCTTGCATTATTCACCTTTTCCAGATTGTCTAGCTGTAAGTATAGGTATGCTAGATTAGTTCAATTTCTTTTTTTTTTTCTTGGTGGCCTCATTTTATTAAATGGCCTCTTATAGTGCATTTGTAAGCGCACCATACTACAGGGGAAGTATATTATTTGGTGATAGAATCATTGACCCAGGGATATCAGGGATAAGGATATCAGCACCGTACATATCTTCGCTACATATGCACTTTATTGTTCTTATCTCTTAAAGACACCGTATCCAGTTCCATCATTTTTATTGCATCTAAGCCATTTTCACGAGCTAGCTCCTGGATTTTATGTACCCCATCTTAAGGTGCCACCTTTGTTATTTTATGTATAGGTTTTGGTGAATCCCTATTCCTTCCGGTGTGAGCAGCTTTGTGTTACAGACTCCCTCTCTTCTGAATATTCCATTTAGGAATATCAGTACTCTTATCCCACTGCTCTATTTTCTTCTCTAGAGATGTCATCTTTTCTTGCTGTAGATGGTGTTGTAGGATCATCTGTTCTACTTTTTCTTCCAGAGCAGTAAATTTATTTATTACTTTACGCATTTCTCCTTTAAAATGGTCTGAAACTATTTGTATTTTCGGTTTAATTTTATCGAACTGGGAATTTAACCATGCGTATTAAAAAAAATCTCTCTCAATGTGTTGTGGTTCTTTTCACGAGGTCTCCTGCTTCTCTCGATCATCTTCCTTTCCTGGTTGAATTTGAGTATTGTTTTCATCCTCGTCGTTTCTCTGGACTTGATGTTCTGGCCCCTTTCTCAACTCTCCAACCGGAGCGTCTTTCTTGTAACAATGTTACTAAGCTTTAACGCTTTATTAAAAATTCTGTCTTTTTTTCACCTCTCTCTTCTATTCCTTTTCCTTTCTCTCTCTCTCTCTCTCTCTCTCTCTCTCTACAGGTACAGGTTTTTTACCGGTAGTTGCAGATCAGCTGTCCTCAGTGCTATAACACTATTTTGCAGATTTAAGCTGAATGTACATACAATTCTTTCTTTGTACAAGTTTCTATTTGGAGCTGATATGTTAAGGTATGCTTGCTTCATAGACTGCGGTCTGCAAATTATACTTGCTATATGACCTTATGTGACCTTCCTTTTGTCAATTGAAGTAATTACTTCCTCTTTAAGTAAAAGACCAATATAAGGCGTACAGATCCTTGTGATTGCATTCCTAGTAGCTTCCCTCCTCCAAAAGTATAATAGAGAAATTAGGACCTATTAACATTTCATATCTGCACAACTTCGTATATCACTCTTTTTTAGCTTGAAATATAATTATGATCTCGCTGTACTTGCCGCCCTCCGTTGCCAGTACTGGGTCCACGTTTAGCTAATCTTCTTCCTTTGTCCTCCGTCCACTCTCCCCTGCCGACTCTCCACCGACCACAAGACATAAATTAGTTCCCAAACAATTTTTCACCCCGCCTACGGTATTCAACTGTATCCGCTGTCTCCTCCATCAAACGCCGACACCCCCGTCCCTAGATCAACTCGCACCCTGCATTACCTGCGAAACATGACCAGCATGCGCCGACACGTCATCGCTCCACCACCCCCCCAACAAAATATTTTTTACTAAATATTCCTGTAGATCTAGGACACTAAGCTAATCTCCAGGGGAAGAAGAATGAAAAATAGACTTTATTAATTAAACCAGGAACTATAGAGGAATAAGACATTTTTTAAGCTAAATCAGCCAAACTGGAAAAATGGCGGATATGAAGAATTATTTAAAAATGTCCCATTTTTGACAATCCATGGTAATTCCAGGTGAAAAAGAAAAAAATCCACTTAACATACCATACTTTGGTAAACTCTGTACTTGATTTGTAGGACTGCTCCGTAGCCAAAATCAGTCCGAATAAATAAATAATATGCATGTTTGCGCAGAGATACCAGCAGTTGGGGCCGCCGGTGGGTACACGGGTATCAGGTTACTTCTTGGTGTTGCGTTTACAAAACTCCAGCACTAAACTTGGAGTTTGAAGATTACCACCCCTACAATACATGGTTAAAGGGTTACTACAAGCACCATGACCACTGAATGTGGCCTGTAGTCTCAATGTGCAGCGTTTCGCTATGAAGCGCCATGCCTATATTAACCTCTCCGCTGCTGGAAGTGTAACTCCGCTTACGGCATCGTCTTCGGTTGTCATTGGCCAAATCAGAACAGGAATTCCAGGAAGGTTAATATCAACTCTGTGCATCGGGTACCAGCACGCACAGCATGGCGGCTCCATTCCATCCCCGTCCTCCCCCCTCAGCCTAAATGGCCAGAGACAACCCGTTCTAAAGCTCAGTGATCCTGGTCTGCGGTATTCATTTGCCCAGGAAATTCTGAGAAATCTCTCCAAGTTTTTATTACATTATACAGCTCTCAAACTATTAGATTTTCAAATATTAATGCAATAAAATATTCCATTTGCATCGAGAGAGGGGTCCGTTGAAGGTTAGCATTTTGCTCAAAAATATGTTTGGAATATGTTTCTTATTTTTAAGACGATGCATTAATTATGCCACAGAAAGAGATTTTAAAGAAATGTCAGGCATTGGAAAGAGTGGTGCAATGTGAGGCTTGCTCCAGGCAGAAAATAAAAATATATTATTAAATTATAGATATTATATTTAATCAGATTTAACCCATTATATGCAACATTGTTCACTGTGCAAAACATATCCCTTAAATCTGTGGACAGTATAGGAAAGGGTCAATTTACACACCTCCTGGCATTTCGGGGTTCTTTTTGATTCTGATCTCTCTTTTACTCCCCATGTCCAATTGATAGCCAAATCCTGTCGCTTCCAACTCAAGAACATAGCGCACATCCGCCCATATCAAACACCGGACGCGGTTAAGGTACTGGTTCACGCTGTTTTCTCTCTTGCCTTGACTACTGCAATCCCCTTCTCACCGGTCTTACATGTTCCCAGCTTGCACCGCTGCAATCTATAATGAATGCGGCTGTGAGGCTTATTTTCCTGTCCGGTCGCACCTCCCACGCCTCCACGCTCTGTCAGTCCCTGCACTGGCTTCGAGTAGGATATAGGGCCCAATTCAAAATTCTGGCGCTTGCTTACAAATCCCTAGATAATGCTGCCCCAACATACCTATCCTCCCTCATACACAAGTATGTCCCATCAAGACCCCTGCGCTCAGCCCAAGACCTACGCCTATCCTCTGCCCGGATCCCCACCTCTGATGCTCGCCTTCAAGACTTCTCCAGGGCTGCACCTATTCTGTGGAACTCCCTTCCCTCCTCAATCAGACTTTCACCCAGCCTCCACTCCTTCAAAAAATCTTTGAAAACTCACTTCTTCATTAAAGCGTATCTATTAAACTGTCAGCAGGTTTCTCATCCCCCACCCCATGACTCCGTTCCTGCAACTGTCAAAAATGACCTACCAAGCACTCAATAAACCCTTCTCTGACAAACTATGTAATTCCCCTACTTTAACCCTTTGTGTCACTATACCCCACTCCCTCTAGCATGTAAACTCATCGAGCAGGGCCCTCAACCCCCTCTGTTCCTGTACGTCCAGTGGTCTGATCTCAATTATGTGTCTGTTAGTCCACCCATTGTACAGCGCTACGGAATTTGTTGGCGCTATATAAATAATAAAATAAAATAATAATAATAATTTCACATGGACAGAGAGGGACATTTTACTTTAGGGGTGTGAGAAGGGGTGTGGCCAGGGGCGGGGCTGTTATGAGAAACTGTAGGTGACTTACTAATAATTTATTATAAGAACAATGTATCTTATTTACACAGACTGATTTCCAAACACATTTATTGTAGTTTAACCCCTTAAGGACCAAACTTCTGGAATAAAAGGGAATCATGACATGTCACATGTCCTTAAGGGGTTAAAGACACATTACTATTGCTATGGAGCTCTGTTATACACAAATTGACAAATGGCAAATGATTTAGGGAAACTAGAAAAATGGCCAGAGTTGTGGCAACTGACATTTAATGTGGATAAGTGCAAGATAATGCATCTTGGACGTAAAAACCCAAGGGCAGAGTATAGAATATTTGATAGAATCCTAACCTCAACATCTGAGGAAAAGGATTTAGGGGTGATTATTTCAGATGACTTAAAGGTAGGCAAACAATGTAATAGAGCAACAGGAAATGCTAGCAGACTGCTTGGTTGTATTGTACGCAGTACTTGAGACCGTATCGCCAGAAAGATATTGATACTTTAGAGCAGGGGTCCTCAAACTACAGCCCATGGACCGCATCTGGCCCGCCAGTGTCCTGAATCCAGCCCAAGGAACCAGAGCCACCCGATGGGCCCTATATCTTCAGGGGCCCGGTGTGCTCTGCGGCCATGCAATTGCGCGACCGGGCCCTTTAAAAAAAATTAATTTTAAAAATCGCAGCTGCAAGTAGTGCTGGGAGGAAGTGACGGCCGGTCACTTCCTCCCAGCTCCCTCCACGCGGGAGGGGAGAAAGACAGGCTGCGGGAGCCACGCCGACCCCATCAGCCACAGCCACCCTCCTGCAAAAAAAAGGTAAGCAAAATTAGCTGTGTATGTATGTATATCTCAGTGTGTGTACATGTGTCAGTATGTATGTCAGTATAAATGTACATACGTATGTACGTACGTCAGCATGTGTGTATGTATGTCAGCATGTATGTATATATGTAAGTCAGTACGTGTCTGTATGTATGCATGTCTGTCTGTGTGTATGTATCTGTATATATGTGTGTGTATGTATTTCAGTATGTATGTCTGTTTATGTATGTATGTATGTATGTCAGTATGTGTGTGTGTATTTATGTCCCTATGCGTGTGTGTGCAGTGTGCATAGGAATTCGTTCATAGTCCAGCCCCTAACAGTGTCTGAGGGACCGTGAACTGGCCCCCTGTTTAAAATGTTTGAGGACCCCCGCTTTAAAGAGACCACAGAGAAGAGCTACTAAACTGGTTCATGGATTGCGGGATAAAACTTACCAGGAAAGGTTAAAGGATCTTAACACGTATAGCTTGGAGGAAAGATGGAACAGGGGGGATATGATAGAAACATTAAAATACATAAAGGGAATCAACACAGTAAAGGAGGAGACTATATTTAAAAGAAGAAAAACTACCACAACAAGAGGACATAGTCTTAAATTAGAGGGACAAATGTTTAAAAATAATATCAGGAAGTATTACTTTACTGAGAGGGTAGTGGATGCATGGAATAGCATTCCAGCTGAAGTGGTAGAGGTTAACACAGTAAAGGAGTTTAAGCATACGTGGGATAGGCATAAGGCTATCCTAACTATAAGATAAGGCCAGGGACTAATGAAAGTATTTAGAAAATTGGGCAGACTAGATGGGCCGAATGGTTCTTATCTGCCGTCACATTCTATGTTTCTATGTAACTTTGAAGACGTTAAATAGCTGTATATGACAAACACACACAGCCATCAGCTATATCTGTCAGTTATCGGAATGCCAAAACCTTGGAAACAAATTGAACTCAAAATAAACAAAGTGTGCTGCTTGCTGCACCTAATTAGGGCCCAAGGAAAAACCAAAAGCAAGAAATACAGAGAATAGATAAGTGAGCTGAAAACTTTAGGTGAAACTATACAAACTAGCTGCATTTTTCAGCTAAGCTGTATGGAATAAAACGTGTAATGCCCAACAAATACCCAAAGTGAATCTAAAATTTTAGGTAAAACACAGCAATTCACACTTTTCCATAAACTCAGAAATAAGCCCACATTACACATTATCCCTGAAATTAAATACTTCTAATTATCTGGGCGTTGTGAGCGCCAGTTATCTTTCAAGAAAATCCCAAAACGATTGCACATTCAATGTCTTAAAGCAAAGACCGTTAGCTCTTTGAGTGCCAGAGGTGTGACAAAGCACTTGGCACACCTGTACTGCTGAATGGGTTAAATCTGCAAAGCATACGTATACAGAACACGTTGAATGGCCCTCCAGAGACCAAGGAGTTAAATGAGGACATCTAAGCATTTTAAGGCTTACCAGGGGCTGGGAAAATGCAAAGTGTTACAGCGTTTACAATGCTCCATGACAACCACAGCATTGGACAACAACGTCCTGGCAGTTAGCAGCTACAGGGACCGAAACAAACCCTTCCAAAACGAACACGACACACCTGAACAGGTAAGAAATACCAACATCATACAAAGGGCGTTCGGTGGGGTTTGGGGATTTGGGTAACTAAAAGTAGTCTATAAAATATGCAAGGGTCCCTGGAGATACGGAAGGGTGCCTCTCACAGCTTTTTGGGCCAGCTGCACTTCTCTGCCATATGTAACCACCAAACAAATCAATTTAATCTTTACTAAGCGAGAGCAGTGGGTCCCAGACTTATTGGAAGATAAACAAGGTTAAGGAACACTTCAATGATTAAAAAATATTCCAAGGTAAACTTACTTTAATTACCTTTGTTAGTTGTGAAAAAGAATTGCCTTGTTTTTTGACATATTACTTTTTAAAAAATGACTTGTAATAATCTGAGTTACTTCTCACAGCCTACCCTTACTTATTTAACTTTACTTGGTCAGAACGATCACACAAAATGTAAAAGTCTGCAGGTCAGCGCTGGCTGCCTGAGTTTGGTATAAGTAATCGCACACTGGGGGCTGGTAAACTGAATGCTTGTTGGCCAGATAACTTGTGCGTTTAACCAGGGAACGCAAAGATGGCGGCCAGCACGGAGCAAGTGTAAAGAAGGAAATGCATTGATTAGAGAGGGATTTTAGTTATAAAATAAAGCAAATTTGGGTTACAATATACTTTAAATAATTATAAATTGATGACAGATTTCCTTTAACATCACATTAACTTGCAGCCTTACTAGAGAAGTATGTAACATGTATGTATATATATATATATGCATTCTAGCTAGATTGGCTTAGTAGTTTAATTTAGTAGCCAGTTGGAAAACACAATCTTAACATGTCTTTAAAAAATTTTTTAAAAAATTTAAAAAAAATACCAACATACAAATGTAAAGTGTTGTGCTAATAAAAAAAGATGATATCTGTGTATCATGCTACAATGTCTGAAAATATATACACTATATGACTTCTGAAAAAAACCACTCCAGACACCATAACTTCATTCACATTAAAGGACCACTAAAGTGCCAGGAAAACATACTCGTTTTCCTGGCACTATAGTGCCCTGAGGGTGCCCCCACCCGCCGGGCTGGATGGCGAGGAAAGGGGTTAAACTTACCTTTATTCCAGCACCGGGCGGGGAGCTCTCCTCCTCCTTTCCGCCTCTGATCCTCCTCCTGGGCTGAATGCACATGCGCGGCAAGAGCTGCGCGCGCATTCAGCCGGTCTCATAGGAAAGCATTCATAATGCTTTCCTATGGACGCTTGCGTCTTCTCACTGTGATTTTCACAGTGAGAAGCACGCAAGCGCCTCTAGCGGCTGTCAATGAGACAGCCACTAGAGGATTTGGAGGCTGGATTAACCCATTTATAAACATAGCAGTTTCTCTGAAACTGCTATGTTTATAAAAAAAGGGGGTTAATCCTAGAGGGACCTGGCACCCAGACCACTTCATCAAGCTGAAGTGGTCTGGGTGCCTAGAGTGGTCCTTTAAATTGTTATGGTGTGAGGAAGTCCTTGGCACCATCTTACTTTAAGGGCTTAAGCCGTTAAACGGTTTTGACCCCATACCCTGGAAGACAATCTCTCTGCCCTCAATTTCAGTCATAGTCCTTACGAGTGAGCACAGACCCATTCTATCCCTCCTATTCCCAGTCCTGATTCCCCATGCTGTCCTTTCCACATAATGTTGGATTAGCAATACATAACAGTATTTAATCTAACACAAAGAAGTTCTCTTGGTGTGTACCAGCCAAAATATACTGAGCAGACGCGTTCAATATAAAAACCACGACTTGCTGGACTGGTCAGGTAACGGTTTAATTCCAGGTAATATTTACATATACTATATCTGCATGTGTTTGTGCGATCTGAAAATATGATTAAATAGGAATTTGCACGCCTGTAACGACCTCTCTGCTGGAGATGAAAGCCTCCACATTTTGAATTGTTCCTTTAAAGCAGGGGTCCCTCCAGATGTTTTGGACTACATCTCCCTTGATGCTTTGCCAGCATTATGCCTGTAAGAGCATTATGGGGAATGTAGTCCAAAACATCGAAGGTTCCCCACCCCTGTTTCAAGGGACACTATAGGCACTCAGACAACTTCATCCCAATGAGGATGTCTGGTTGCAGTGTCCCTGTCCCTTTTACCCTGCAATGTCAAATATTGTAGTTTCAGAGAAAGTGCATTGTTTATATTGCAGGGTTAAGACTGGTCTTCCAGACAGTCACTAGTGGAGCTTCCTGGCCTTTCACGGAGTATAACTCCACAAAGCAACGCCAGACGCCATCAAGCTTTGTGTGTGGATGTCTAGCGTCTTGAAAATTCTGCTAATTCCCAACGCTATAGTGTTCCTATATGAATTTAAAAGAAAACAGGGCCATGGGTGAACAAAGGTATCCACAGGTCATAGGTTATTTCCAATGCCCCTCTTTAGCCCTGACTGCTGTTCCATACTAGCTGGTTACTGTGCATGCGCACATCATGTCACAACATCCTTTATCTTCCCTAAACAATTTTGTTTCTCCAATAACACTTAATTTTTTAGGTTTTTATAGAGCAGCCAATTATTAAAAAACAAAACAAAAACAGCTTATAAACAAACTACAAAATCTAGACCCTTCTCTGCCTTTACCGTTGCGCTGAGGAGGGATTTATAAGGATAATACTATAGAAAGCAATTGGAGCATGCGGATAGGCCAATCACATGTTTGACTGGGCAGCGCCCACTTTAAATTTTAATTTCAATGCAGCAGCAAAACACTATATCTATATAAGTTATATCACTAGTATAACTTTCATTGTAATGGATTGCTGTTCTTGCAGATTATTACAATATATTATCTGTGCAATGTATTAAAAGCAATGTGTGTGCATTGCAGTCCAGAGTGGGTCTTCAGAGGAAAGCCAAGCGTTACTGTAACAATGCCTCAGAACTTCACACCACAAACCAATGAGAGAAGTTCAGTGGAGCAGTAACACAAACCCACACCAGAGGGCGCACACACACTGCTTTAAATCCATGGTCACTCACAGTGTAGGTCATGAGTCAGAAGACAGATTCATTATCCAATAAAATTGTCTCCTTATTCAGTTAGAGGTTTTATGCGTTAGGTAAAGTTCTTATTGGTCAGCTTCTGCTAATTGGACTTATTGAACAGATTCTGTTAACGATCTTGGTATCACACGGTCACCAAAATGTAACATTTAAAATGCCGACTGTCACTTGTGAGAAAGTCACAGAGAAAGTGCTGCGGCCCTTAGAAAGCAGTGCCATTAAAATACAGTCGGCACTCCAGATGTTTTGGACTACACCTCCCATGATGCTTTGCCAGCATTCTGGGTCTCAGAGCATTATGGGGGATGTAGTCCACAACATCTGGAGTGCTGGAGGTTGCCTATACCTGGATTAGCTGAATAGGTCAGGAGGGGTAGCCGAGAGTGATGGGAATTAGCCTGCTTTATAATGGCACTGCATCCTAAAGCAGACGGTTTAAGAACTTCATGTTTAACGTGCATAGACAATATCCTCACTAATCTGGAAATGTTATTAATATAAAATAACCCCTCCCCACCCCCAATAAACAGAATTGCCCAGAATGAAATGCGTCTATCTTGCGCCATACCAGTTTATACCACGGTTTGGGCCAGTGATAGGCTGAGAGCAGGGCCTGCCCAAGACATAGTGCTTCCTGGGTTGAAGGATTGGATGCAGTGTCTGTGTGTAGTGCATGTAGTGGATGCAGTGTATTTGTGTAGTGCATGTAGTGTGTGTATAGTGCATGTAGTGGATGCAGTGTATTTGTGTAGTGCATGTAGTTTGTGTAGTGGAGGCAGTGTCTGTGTGTAGTGCATGTTGTGCATATAGTGGATGCAGTGTCTGTGTGTAGTGCATGTATTGGATGCAGTGTCTTGTGACGGGTGATTTTTTTTTTTTTTATATGTATGATTAAGTGTATTCCTCAATCCCTGCCTCTTACCTGTGGTCAGGGAGGAGGGACACTTGTGTCCATGGTGGTCCAGTGGCACAGAGGTGGCCCAAGGAGTCTGATGTATCCCTCTTGCAGCTTCCTGTCATCTTCTCTCTCGAGCCAATTGAGCGCAAAATGCTGCCCATGTAAAAGTGCCACCCGGAGCCGTGGCCCCACTACTGCCTATGGACAGGCCGGCCCTTGCTGAGATAGCTCATCTAGTACGGTGTGAAGTGGAGAATAGCTCCACCTCCTCCATTTAATCCCTGGTGGCCAGGATGGTGTGAACCGAACATTTCTGCTAAACGCTTAGTAAACCATTCATAGTGATGCAGAAACCAGCGTGCGCAGACTCCAGACACCATAACCAAGTCAATCAGATGAAGTGGTTATGGTGCCTACAGTGTCGCATTAGTGTACAAACTTTCCAGTTTCCATATTTGTGTTAGCAGCCAATGATGTAACTTTATGAATGCATTTTTATTTAATTGTTTGATGAAAGATCTTAGAGAAATGGAAGGAGTATAAATTCCATACAAGTTGCTGATTTTGCAAATGAGATTCCGACTCCCCCTGACTAAACTTACAAAGACAATCAAGAAAAATGCTACTACTGCAGATGTAATCACTGACTGATCAGGAGAAATTATGTGACTGCAATACAATTCATGCAATCACTTTGGAAAAATAAAAAAATGAAAGAATTTCCGAAATAGCTGCAGCAGAAGGAAGTCTCCCCAAATCGAGAATAGAATCCCCCAGCAATCTTATCTTCACACCAAATATTTTCCAAATTATTCTGCTGATTTGCTACGGAGATGATACTTGCCTTTAAATTATCTTTCTCTGTATCTCATGCTTTCATCGATCTTTCTGCTTCCTCTCGATCTCACCCTTACCGTATCCCTCTTGCCGTTTCTGTTCTAATTCTATGTTCTGTAACGCTTTCATATTTTCCGCTATATATTTTAGGTGTTTTTCCAGCCTTTGGTGTTTTTTAGGACCTTCAGTAGTCCATTGTCTGGTTTAACCTGTAGTTCACTGTGCTTTTCGATAACAAGCTAGCCTGAGTCCACTGGCTATTTTCTTTTTACCCTTCAGTTTTTTTTTTATGTCCCCTGTCCTTTTTGTTTGATTTTTCAGGACAATTAACAGTCACAGTAAATGGAAAAAAGGGATTTGCTTGTTGTGGAGATATGAGCATATATTCAAATGAAGCTGGAACACACTCAAGGTTAAGTGATGAGTTTTATTAATGAGTTAATTTATTCTGTATTACCGTACCAAAACTTTGCCTTGTCCACTTGTCGTGGCTTGGTTTAATAAAATGTATCATTGAACCTTGAGCAATGTTGCTGCGTTGTTTTAGAGTGTTTAGAATTCTTAGAAAAGCAAATATTGAGTAAGGTTCTAAATGTCGCAAACAGACCAATCAATGCAGACAATGATGGAACATCTGAATTTTAAAAAAAAATATGCTAAAATAGTAGCTGTAACTATAACGAACAGGAGAATTAAAAAATAAAAATTTGTGCCTACATTTTGTATTTTTTTTTTTACACTTCACTACAATTCTGTGTTTAGAGGATCCCATTCAACAGAATTTCTGTAAAATTTTGCCGGTCCATTATTTTGCAAGCAATGCACACTTTTTTTTATTTTATTTTATTTTTTTGAATCATGCATGGGTTTTTAACCCCTTAAGGACACGACGTGTGAGACATGTCATGATTCCCTTTTATTCCAGAAGTTTGTTCCTTATGGGGTTAAACGGTTTCTAGGGCCCACTGAGTGGGCCTGAATTAGTGTCTGAGCACAGTAAACTGTTCTCGAAGTTATAGACTTTAGTGGCACTCAAGAATTGGTCTGATAATCACGGAAATAAAATAAATGCATGGCGTCTATAAATCAGCCACAAGTTCGATTTCATGTTTCACCTTCTTTCCAGGAAAAAATATGGCAAAAAACCTGAAAGACTCGAAGGTCCACACACTCAAGATCCAGCAGACTTACTGGGCAAAGGACACGAGTGAAGAGGACTTGTTGAAGTTGGGGGCCATCTGCTTGGACAAAGTAGAAGAACAAGTGGATTATTATGATACAGATGGGTATGATCTGGCTGTCAAGGACACATGGCTGAGTAAAACTGAACATAAATGGAGACTGATTGTCGACAAGAGTGGGCCAGTCAAACCATCTCCACCATCCAA
Organism: Pelobates cultripes; assembly: GCA_933207985.1. Classification (NCBI taxonomy): domain Eukaryota; kingdom Metazoa; phylum Chordata; class Amphibia; order Anura; family Pelobatidae; genus Pelobates; species Pelobates cultripes. The sequence goes on along the minus strand of OW240920.1, from coordinate 140,892,803 downwards.
AACCAGTCAAGACCATCTTCAGAACGGTAATTTGAAAGCCAGTCGACAGGTAGACAATGACCTTACAAGAAAAAAACAACAGAAAGCTTTAAAAAATTATCAAAATAGCAACAAAATATTAGCAGATATGGATGCCGTAGAAAAAGGTTTGTCAACTTGCTACGAGCTAGAAAATGAAATTGAGATTATGCAGTATCTTTCCAAAGATTTATCCCCAACAGAAGACATTAACGGTGCAGCGATGGGAGATTTTCTACAAGTTGTCCGGATCCAAAAATACGCAAGTTTCGTCTTCACGAAGCAGGTGACCTACCGATTAAGGGATTGTTATACAATTACACTAACAACGGACCAGAAAAGCTCCAGAAAAGTGGCTGTGGTGTCTCTTCAAGTTGAAATCCAAAATGTCACACAAGGGTTTCAAAGGCTGGAACAGTTGGCCAATGATCTGGAACTCCAACTCCAAAATATGTAACGTCGTAGAAAAAAAAAAGAAAAAAAAAAAGAACTAGATTAATATGATTATAAAGTATTGTGGGCTGGCGTGGCGCTTACAGAAACAAACAGGGGGTTTTCAAGGTCAAGACACAGACTGATACACTGTATTCACAACCTGATGCAGGAACAGGTACATTAAAAGCAGCACTAGCTGGATTACAACTCCCAGACACCACAGCCAAGCTCGGCTTACAAAGATTAAAGAGATTAATAACTTGTGATTGCCAACTTTCATTGCTGAAATAGAAAGTAGTAGATACCTGGAATAGCCTCCCAGTGAAAGTAGTAAAGGCTTTATAGAAATTAAATAATGACCAAGATGGGTACAATGCTTTCTTGAAGAAATCAGTGGGAGGTTTTATAAAAACGCATAAACGGACCAATTGTGTCTTGGAAATGTTACGATAAACTATTCCAATGTAAGGAAGGTACTCCTGAAAACTAACACTTCCAGTTAAAGAAACTCACCACAACAGCCTAGTGGGGGGAAAAAGTCTATTTGGCGGTTGTATGAGCAAACATTCCGATTTCCTGGTAGACTGCTTTTGAATGGTTTTAAAGGACCACTCTAGGCACCCAGACCACTTCAGCTTAATGAAGTGGTCTGGGTGCCAGGTCCAGCTAGGGTTAACCCTTTTTTTTATAAACATAGCAGTTTCAGAGAAACTGCTATGTTTATAATAGGGTTAATCCAGCCTCCAAAGCCTCTAGTGGCTGTCTCATTGACAGCCGCTAGAGGTGCTTGCGTGATTCTCACTGTGAAAATCACAGTGAGAAGACGCCAGCGTCCATAGGAAAGCACTGTAAATGCTTTCCTATGAGACCGGCTGAATGCGCGCGCAGCTCTTGCCGCGCATGCGCATTCAGCCGAAGAGGAGGATCGGAGGCGGAGAGGAGGAGGAGAACTCCCCGCCCGGCGCTGGAGAAAAGGTACGTTTTAACCCTTTCCTCTCCCCAGAGCCCGGCGGGAGGGGTACCCTGAGGGTGGGGGCACCCTCAGGGCACTATAGTGCCAGGAAAATGAGTATGTTTTCCTGGCACTATAGTGGTCCTTTAATGATATAGATTTGTGAAGAGTGCATGTTTATAAATGTAAATAGCTCGATAGAGCTATAGAGCATCTTGGAAAGGACTATAAGGGAAACAAGATATTTTAGGCTAAAATATCCAAATTACCCAACGTTTCAAATCTCTTGTCAATTCTGCACCAATTCTGGTTTAGTAAGCAAGTCCCTGCATTTATATTCTTTTACTGAAGGAATCATTTCAAAATGATGTAGGTATATTTATAGAAACTGTACCCCCTCCCAAAAATAAAGTATTGGCTTATTCATTAAATGGCAACACATGGTGACTTCAGAAACCTCAATTAGGAATGGTCTTTGTTTTGTTTTTAACTCACTTATTTTGTCCTAAAATCCTTAAAGGGACACTATAGTCACTAAAACAACTACAGCTTATTGAATTTGTTCTGGTGAGTAGAATCATTCCCTTCAGGCTTTTTGCTGTAAACACTGTCTTTTCAGAGAAAATGCAGTGTTTACATTACAGGGATACCTCCACTGGTCACTCCTCAGATGGCTACTAAAGGTGCTTCCTGGGACAGTGCTGCACAGTGTGACTGACATTCATTCTCTCCACCCTCTGCATGGAGACACAGAACATTTTTCATAGAGATGCATTGATTCAATGCATCTCTAAGATGAAATGCTGATTGGCCAGGGCTGTGTTTGGCTCTGCCCCTGATCTGCCTCCTTGACAGTCTCAGCCAATCCTAGCATTGTGATTGGCTCAGAACAACACTTCTGATGATGTCAGCCAAGCAGGCAAATCAGGGGCAAAGCCAGCAGCTGCAGACTTGAACACAAGTAAGATTTTACTATATTTAGGAAGGGAAGGCAGTGCCAGATGGTGGTTTTAACACTACAGGGTCAGGAATACATGTTTGTGTTCCTGACCCTATTGTGTTTATTTAAACTGGTGACATCATTGAAATTTACATTTTAGGGCACAGGCCCCCAGTAACAACATCAGATGTTGTTTGTCTCGAACAGCATTACACAGAGCTAAAGCAATCAGCGGCATCAACTTAAACCAACCCAACATCAACGCAACTGATCTACATCACAGAAACAAATAACGCCTATAAACTTCCTATACATCATGGCAGCCAAAATAATCTCCAATTTTAACACAAACAGGGTACATCGGTGTCAGGGAATCAACATGAGTTTTAGGCCAAAATAGACTAACATGAGAATGTATCCAATTCGGACATGCTGTGGCTTGAAATTAAATGTGAATCATTTAAATGTCAGTGAATAATTATGGAAATATCTAGAGAGTAACTCGTTTTATCTGTGTAATCCTGGAGTCTCCAATATATACTGCCTTGTATAATTAAATTATAATAGAACAAATATAATCATTATATAAATGTATATTTTATTTCCAAATGAATATCTTTCTCATTAAAAGTAATCAAAGTAACAAAGATCTCAAAAAGAGTTCCAATCAAGAAGATTGTTGGTTTTGTATGTTTGTGTGAAAACTTTTGAATGACTGTGGCGCCTGCAATGTTATTACAACGTATTATTACCCAAATGACCCAAAATAAGAGGAGTTTGTTTAATTTGAAAGAAATAAAATTGTGGTACGTTCAAGGAAGCGATGAGACAAAATAAACACTGCAGCTTTAAAGGAAGGGATAGAAGCGTTTTCATTTTGGCTCTGAGAATAATCTGTCAGGTTGTGACTGTTTAAACATTAGTAGAATCCTGATGAGAATTAATGGTGATTGTCAATAGGGGGATTAAAATAAACGCTACAAAAATTGAATGAAAATCAGGCTCGATGCAAAGAGACTAAATCCCTACCAGAGCAGATTAACACAATTTAAGGTCAATAAAACCTTAATTCCTTTTGTCAGCCTTAATCTGGTGTCTGGTCAGCAAGCTACGTACTAACTAGCCTCCTGTATATACACCAGATCTAACGTTAGGACACATTACAGCCAAGTTTACTTTTATCCCTCAATTTGTAGGCTTTTTAAATAAACTCCAAAATGCCGCAAATAAAAACCCTCTTTCCCCCCACAGCCCCTCTGTGTGTGTGTGTGTGTCTTTTCCCCCACAGTCCCTCTGTGTGTGTGTGTGTGTGTGTGTGTGTCTTTCCCCCCACAGCCCCTCTGTGTGTGTGTGTCTTTCCCTTCCCCCCACAGCAGCTCTGTGTGTGTGTGTGTGTCTTTCCCCCCACAGCCCCTCTGTGTGTGTGTGTGTGTCTTTCCCCCCCACAGCCCCTCTGTGTGTGTGTGTGTGTGTGTGTCTTTCCCCCCCACAGCCCCTCTGTGTGTGTGTGTGTCCCCCCCCGCCCCTCTGTGTGTCTTACCCCCCACAGCCCCTGTGTGTCTCTTTCCCCCCCACAGCCCCTCTGTGTGTGTGTGTCTTTCCCCCCCACAGCCCCTCTGTGTGTGTGTGTCTTTCCCCCCCACAGCCCCTCTGTGTGTGTGTGTCTTTCCCCCCACAGCCCCTCTGTGTCTGTGTGTGTGTGTGTGTGTGTGTGTCTCTTTCCCCCCACAGCCCCTGTGTGTGTGTGTGTCTCTTTTCCCCCCACAGCCCCTCTGTGTGTGTGTGTGTGTGTCTCTTTCCTCGCACAGCTCCTCTGTGTGTGTGTCTTCCCCCCCACAGCCCCTCTGTGTGTGTGTCTTCCCCCCCACAGCCCCTCTGTGTGTGTGTGTCTTTCCCCCCACAGCCCCTCTGTGTGTGTGTGTGTGTGTGTCTCTTCCCCCCCACAGCCCATCTGTGTGTGTGTGTGTCTGTATCCCCCCACAGCCCATCTGTGTGTGTGTGTGTCTATCCCCCCACAGCCCCTCTGTGTGTGTCTCCTTCCCCCCACAGCCCCTCTGTGTGTGTGTGTGTGTCTTTCCCCCCACAGTCCGTGTGTGTGTGTGTGTGTGTGTCTTTCCCCCCCCACAGCCCCTCTGTGTGTCTTCCCCCCCACAGCCCCTCTGTGTGTGTGTGTGTGTGTGTCTCTTTCCTCGCACAGCTCCTCTGTGTGTGTGTCTCTTTCCCCGCACAGCACGCGCGCGCGCGTGTGTGTGTGTGTGTGTGTGTCTTTCCCCGCACAGCCCCTCTGTGTGTGTGTCTCTTTCCCCGCACAGCCCCTCTGTGTGTGTGTCTCTTTCCCCGCACAGCCCCTCTGTGTGTGTGTCTCTTTCCCCGCACAGCCCCTCTGCAGGTGCACAGCAAGCATCCGCCTGTGCCAACTTATAGTTGCGCCGGCTCTAAATGTATTGCTCACAAGCAAGCCTTATTCTTAACATTCCAATCCAGACATTGTTAATGCTCAATGCTTGGTGAACTGATCCGACATAGCTGAAATATTCAGCATACCATGAACTGCAATCCAGACTATGTAAAAATGTCACCAATCAGGACAATAAAAATAATAGCAACAGAGAGTATCACCCAAACAGTATCAACACAGAATGTTTGCAGTTTAAATGAAAGCCAAGGGGTTTAAACGCACTGTAAAAAGAATATAAAATGAAAGCAAAGAATTTACGAGTTTACTGTTTAGTGGGTCTGCCTGCAGCTCATCCCATAGACATAGAATCCCTAGACGCCGCATTGTGTGCTGAGCGGCGAGGAATGCAGCCGCCATCTTGGACCGGTCGCCGCTCTACTGAAGCTATTGAAGAACCCTTAGAAAGTCCATCTCACAAAAGGTAAGTGAAGGACTTGGGGCACTTATTGTCCTTAATACCCGACCCCTACCCCTTAATACTCCTAGTCCTTAATACCCCTACAGTGTTAATACCCCAACCCCAGCACACACAGTGTTAATACACAGTGTGCTGGGGTAGGGGTATTAACACTGTGTGTGCTGGGGTAGGGGTATTAAGGACTATGTGTGCTGGGATAGGCTGAGGTAGGGGTATTAACACTGTAGGAGTATTAAGGGGTAGGGGTATCAAGGGGTAGGGGTATCAAGGACTATAAGTGCCCCCAAGTCCTTCACTTACCTTTTGTGAGATGGACTTTCTAAGGGTTCTTCAACAGCTTCAGTAGAGCAGCGACCGGTCCAAGATGGCGCCCGCATTCATCGACGCTCAGCACACAATGCCATAGATGTGGGGCGTCTATATGTTCTATGTCTATGGCTCATCCAAGCCCCTCCAACATCATCCCATGAATCCCTGCAGCGTGTCCCCAAGAACAGCTACATTCAACACTTAACCCGTTAAAGGTCCATGGGATGCTCCATGCTTTAATGGTTGGCTTTCATGCCCTTACGATGGGATGGAATAACCTGGCATTTTGGAGCAAACTGTTAAATCATGGCTGGGGCTGGGGCTGGGGCTGGGGCTGGGGCTGGGGCTGGGGCTGGGGCGATCCTTGTACCACGTGGTCTCCTTGGTCACTGGTCCAGATTTAGTGTCCCCAAACTGACCAATCAGATGTGACAACACTCAAAATGGAATGTCTTTAATATTATCTATTAACCCCTGTGTGATCAAACGCTGAGAGGTACTGCAGCTCTGTGACAATTTTAATAAATAAAAACTGCAAAACATTTGCAGGGTTTTTACTAAAAGGGAACATTGTCAGGAATTCATAGTGAATTTCAAATTTTAGACCAAATCAGGCCGAACTGGAAGCATAACTGACTTGGAGAATGTTTCTAATTCGAATATATTGCCCTTGAACTTCAAATTCACTTTGATTACTTAACATTTCTCCCTTTAGTATACAGGTGATACTCGAAAAATCAGAATATCGTGCAAAAGTTCATTTATTTCAGTAATGCAACGTAAAAGGGGAAACTAGTATATGAGATAGACGCATTACATGCAAAGCAAGATAGTTTAAGCAGTGATTTGTCATAAGTGCGACGATTATGGCTTACAGCTCATGAAAACCCCATATCCACAATCTCAGTAAATTAGAATATTACATGCAATCAATAAAACAAGGAGTGTACATTGAACAATATCGGACCTCTGAAAAGTATAAGCACGCATATGGACTCAGTACTTGCTTTGGGCTCCTTTTGCAGCAATTACTGCCTCAATGCAGCGTGGCATGGAAGCTATCAGCCTGTGGCACTGCTGAGGTGTTATGGAAGACCAGGATGCTTCAATAGCGGCCTTCAGCTCTTCTGCATTGTTCGGTCTCATGTCTCATCTTTTTCTTGGCAATGCCACATAGATTCTCTATGGTGTTCAGGTCAGGCGAGTTTGCTGGCCCATCAAGCACAGTAATCCCACGGTCATTGAACCAGGCTTTGGTGCTTTTGGCAGTGTGGGCAGGTGCCAAGTCCTGCTGGAAAATGAAGTCAGCATCCCCATAAAGCTCGTCTGTGGAAGGAAGCATGAAGTGCTCCAAAATCTCCTGGTAGACGGCTGTGTTGACCCTGGACTTAATGAAGCACAGTGGACCAACACCAGCAGATGACATGGCTCCCCAAATCAACACAGACTGTGGAAACTTCACACTGGACTTCAAGCATCTTGCAGTGTGTGCCTCTCCATTCTTCCTCCAGACTCTGGGTCCTTGGTTTCCAAATGAGATGCAAAAGTTGCTCTCATCAGAAAAGAGGACTTTGGACCACTGAGCAACAGACCAGGTCTGTTTTTCTTTAGCCCAGGTAAGACGCTTCTGACGTTGTTTGTTGTTCAGGAGTGGCTTGACAAGAGGAATAAGACATCTGAAGCCCATGTCCAGGATCCGTCTGTGTGTGGTGGCTCTTGATGCAGTGACTCCAGCCTCAGTCCACTCCTTGTGAAAGTCCCCAACACTTTTGAATGGCCTTTTCCTGACAATCCTCTCCAGGCTGCGGTCATCCCTGCTGCTTGTGCACCTTTTTCTTCCACACTTTTCCCTTCCACATAACTTTCTATTAATGTGCTTTGAAAATACAGCACTTTGGGAACATCCAACTTCCTTCGCAATTACCTTTTGAGGCTTTCCCTCCTTATGGAGGGTGTCAATGATGGTTTTCTGCACAACTGTCAGGTCAGCAGTCTTCCCCATGATTGTGATTCCTACTGAACCAGACTGAGAGACCATTTAAAGGCTCAGAAACCCTTTGCAGGTGTTATGGCTTACTTAGCTGATTAGAGTGAGACACTGTGAGCCTAGAATATGGCACCTTTTCACAATATTCTAATTTACTGAGATTGTGGATTTGGGGTTTTCATGAGCTGTAAGCCGTAATCATCGCACTTATGACAAATCACGGCTTGAACTATCTTGCTTTGCATGTAATGCGTCCATCTCATATATTAGTTTCCCCTTTTACGTTGCATTACTGAAATAAATGAACTTTTGCACGATATTCTAATTTTTTGAGTATCACCTGTATAACCCTGTATAACAGGGCTTGACAAAATTTGTTTGGAATCTAGGAGCCAGCTAAAAAAGTTAGGAGCCAGTCATTTTCAATTAGAAAAATGCAATTCTTAAAGGAACACTATAGCCACCAGAACCACTACAGCTTGATGTAGTTGTCCTGGTATCTATAGCCTGTCCCTGCAGGCTTTTCAGCAAAAAGTGTTTACATTGCTACTTAGTAACACCTCTAGTGACAGTTACTCAGACGGCCACTAGAGAGTCCTGGGTCACTTCTGCACCATGTGCAGCACCCACATTCAGTGTCTCCAAGCTCTGCATGGAGGTGCTAAATGTTCCTCAGAGATCCATTAATTCAAAAATAAAATAAATTTGCTCTTTTGTTTACTTTGAAGCCCTATGAGCGTGAGGATGTCCAGTGTCAGTTAGCAACTTTTTTATACTGTACTTTTCAAAATAAACCTACGTTTCTATGAAACTGAAGTTTTTGCGGCCCACATAAACTTAAACCTTGTTTATTTGGCCCGCGTTAGGCTTAGAGTTTGACATGCTTGGTGTAGAGCCTGCCCAGATTAATTATTTTATTATAAAAACAATTGTAGCACTAAAAGTAAATGTGCCTCTGCCACTTTTAACCACATCTGTGAGTTTTATAGAACAATTGTATAAAAGTTTACTGGGTAGGAATGATTACTTATAGAATGTTGAGGTTTCAAAATCACAGATGGAAGTATCATGACCTCCAGGGTAATTAGTGTAATCACAGTCACAGCACAATGCCGAGAAGTATTTGGGTCATGAGCTTAAATATGCAACTGGATTCCAAAAACAGAACAGCGCCGATATCAAACAGAAAGTGAAAGTGACACACCGGAATAAATAGGACTCCATGTACATGGGTAAACTTTATATATTTTTCCTGCTCACATTATTCCACCTGTAAAACCAATCATACTATTAAAAAAATGCACAACTCAGGGCTGCACTAGCTAAAACACTAAACATTTTATAGAAGATAGCACTGACGCACGCATTTTTAACAAGCACCATGATTAAAAATAAACACATTAATGTGATGCATTTCATTTAGCAATGTTATTTCGGAGTTCAGCCTTTACTCAGAAAGGGGTGACCCCTTAATGTTGCACCGTCTCTTTAAAGGTAGATTATTCATGAAAGGTTCTTAATGATCGATTTGATGTTTCACTGAAATTCCAACACAAACATAGTGCAGGCAGCTTTGTATCACTTAGGACAAGATTTGTGACAAAATAGGACAATGGGCGCAGCTGCCACTGCTGCATCTATTTATTATCTGGCTGATTCCCTGGCCTTGTGGGTTCTACCATAGATTTCCACTTTGCTATAAGGCATATACGCAAGATTAGAATACTTTGATTCTAATAGGGGTGGCAGAGGGCCTACATTTTGCAATTTAGTTTTTAGTAAATAAGCCACAAATTATTTTATCCCCTCACTTCCTCTGGACTTTGGTGCTCCATATTGTTTTTTTAAACAGTGTTTCATTTAAAAGGAACACTATAGGATCAGGAACATAAACATGTATTCCTAATCCTATAGTGTTAGAACCACCATTTAGGTGGCTAGCCCCCTCAACCCTGTTATAAATTAATAAAACTTGCCTTATTTCCAGCACAAAGCAGGTCTGCCGGTGCCGGGCCCAATCCGCTCCCTTGCGGACAAAATCAAAATGTAAGATTTTTTTGCCAATCCAATGTTTTTCTATAGGGAAAGCATTGGATTGGCTGAAATCGACAAGGAGGCGGGGCAGAGGCATGGCCAAATGCCAGATTGGCCAATCAGCACCACCTCATAGAGATGCATTAAATCAATGCATCTCTGTGAGTAAGTGTCAATGTGCAGCACTTCCCCAGGAAGCACCTCCAGTGCCCATCTAAGTAGTGGCCATTGGAGGTGTCCCTGGGCGACTATGTAAACACTCTGAATTTCTCTGAAAAGGCATTGTTTGCATTGAAATGACTGCAAGAAATTATTATCCTCACCAGAACAACTACATTAAGCTGTAGTTGTTCTGGTGACTATAGTGTCCCTTTAATTTTCTGCCAGTCATAGGAAATAAATATAAAATATACAAAATTAGACTTCAAACCAAAAATATATGATGCAAGTTTTAGGTCAATGTTCACAATTAACAGAATAGCTTTGTGCTTTGAAACTCAGGGCTGAGAACTACATAACCAGTTAAGCCAGTAATTTGGTTTTCCACTAACAGGATCGGCTATGGAAACGCATAATGTGACAAATGGCAAACAGATTCCATCCTACGATAGCAGAAACTACGCATGCATGTGAATACTAATAACTCATTCTAAACAGCCTTAACAGGAACCTGGGAGGATAGATAGATAGATAGATAGATAGATAGAGCCAGATGGATAGATAGGTAGATAGATAGATAGATAGATAGATAGATAGATAGATTTCAGCATTAAAGCAGAACCACCATTTCTCAGGAAATTATACTTTTAAATAAAACAGTGAAAATGACCTTGAAGTTATTTTAAACCAATTTTCACGAGATGCTTTGTTCTTTCAAAATGTTTATTAAAGATTTAGAAACTGACATGCATTTTCGAGAAATCCAGCAATGAGATCAGCAGGAAGACATGGGAGAAGTAGCCCAAAACTAAGACTTTCAAAGCTAACTTTGTATTCATTTATTGGATTTCAGCCAATCAGAATCCAGCCAGAAATTACAAAGAAAGATAGATGCGTTCCCAAGCTTTTACAGCATTTATAAAAAGGAGGGCAGTGGGGAGAGCTTTCAAACTCACTGTAATACTTCCATCTGTTAATTTAAAACCATTTTCAATTTGTTTTTAAAAAATTTTTTAAATAAGGGGGTTTTCCTGGCATCTAAATCCGAGCACAAGTTGCAGTTTGGCTAACGAGTTTGGATTCATGTCTTGACCGTATTTCCCAGATGAGACCGAAAAGCAGCCATGCCACAGATCAACCAATGCTGGACGTGTTCAGCACTTAGAAGAAGCATTCGTGCATGCACAAAAGAGCACCGCCGTAACGTCATGATCTGCTTGCAATTCACGATTTGGTTACAGATCAAAAATCAGGGCTGTCCTACAGCTTCCATACTTGTAGCTTATATTTATAAAACAAAAAGTGCGTCTACTGGAAATATTTACTGCCAGGAAAGTGTCATCATACCATAAAGTTATACAACACCTTCACTTTCAAAGAAAATGAAATAAAAATAAATAAACTGCGCACGTTGTGTAACAGTTGGTTGTTTGGCTTTGTGTATCGGTTACTAAGGTTATAATTAAGTGTACTGTGAGGTTAAACAAAGTGCTCTTTATGGGTTTTTGTTGTTTACATTTTACTTGTGTGAACGAATAACATGAAAGTGAAAGATGCATTCAACTGAAGCGTACTTGGAGTGTATGTGCAGTCCAAACACAAAGACAATTGGAGGATTCACCAGTTTTTACAGGTGCGTATCTAGGATCAGACATAGACGCTTCAAAGATCTTAACATGTATAGCTTGGAGGAAAGACAAGACAGGGAGGGATTTGATAGAAATATTTAAATATTTAAATACATAAACAGAATGCTTATATATTAAAAAAATATATATATACCACAACAAGAGGACATTACATTAGAGGGACAAAGGTTTAAAAATAATGTCAGGAAGTATTACTTTACTGAGAGGGTAGTGGATGCATGGAATAGCCTTCCAGCTGAAGTGGTAGAGGTTAACACAGTAAAGGAGTTTAAGCATGCGTGGGATAGGCATAAGGCTATACTAACTATAAGATAAGGCCAGGGACTAATGAAAGTATTTAGAAAATTGGGCAGACTAGATGGGCCGAATGGTTTCAAATCACAAAGGGAATTATGCACTGGTAGAGAATAAAAACACACACTGTAAGTCTACAGACCATTTTCCAGATCATTACTACTGGCCTATATTTTGTCAGTTCGTTCTTCAAATCACAATAAGTCAGTGTTTAGTGAATAGATCCTGGGAGTCTGGTATTTTCTTGGCCAGGCCTGCTCTCTGCAACATATATCCCACTATAGGAATTCCATCTGCAGATACCGTAACATCAAGGGTTAATGATGTGAGCAGCAGCGTGTTATCTGTAAGTTAAAGAGTTACCAGCTGTTGTTGGGGACAAGGGACCCCAACGGTTTCATTTCACTTTCTTAGTCATGTTGCTGAATTCTGACCTACAGGACACTGACGCCATCTCAATAAATCCTTTCCAAGATGCCAGAAATTGACGTACTCAAGGACACCCACAGGGAACGCAGATAATATCACCTGTTGCATTCAATGCTAACCCACACCCACCACAACAAAAGTTCAAGGCTGTGCAAATCCAGCTTCTGAAAGCCACTTTTAAAAAACACACGGCACCCGTGTCAAAATATGGAAGGTCTGTAACGTATTTGTCCCATGATTAGAATGGAACGGTTACATTTCAGGAACCTGCACCAATCAATAGAATATTGGAAATAAACCATTACTTTAATCGTATTGTACAGCTTATGGAATTCTGTTTGATCCAGATCACATTGTATTATGTAGAATTTATAATACAATCTGTAATGTAACGCCGTTAAATGATTGTTTCATTAACATGTGAGTGTCTTTCCACACTGCAGGGGTCAGAGAGACCCGTCAGGAGTCTTAACGTTGCGGTGTCAGTCTTTGAGCTGAAATATCCACAACTGCTTCCCTGACTGGAATGAGATATTGTGATTCCTTACTAAGGCTGGGAATCCTGGGAGTGGAAGTCTTCACCTCTTAAACCTAACATGTCTGCATACTAGTGTGGCAATGATATTGGGAAGTTTGCGTACTCACCTACACCAATGGAATATTCATGATTTCATTGGTTTCCATAGTGATTACTGAACTTTACAAAATGCCCACACTTTCACATTCTCCCCCCCACCCCTCTCAATGATGACGGATATAAAAAAAAAATGTAAACTTTGACATGGTGACAAGATGGAGGCACTAAGGATGGAGTTAAAAAGAGCAATGTGAATTTATTTGGTTAAATTGTCACACCTCACCAATGCAATCTGATAAACGCAGAATATAACTAGACATTAATTTTCTTGGTAGTTACCGATCCCCTTTAAACCCATTATAATGCTATACATTTATTATCTATTTTCCAATAAAAAACCCTAATGATGTGCCTATATGTTAACACTGTACTCCACACACCCATTTAATCAGTCAAGAATTTAAACAAAAATAAAAAGGTTAGATTTAAAAAGTAGATTTGCTCTTTTTAAAAGGAATGTTAATATTGCTATTTGTTAAAGTTTCCTTTTGTCAGAATACGGCTGTAGGGGATGTCACATTGACAGCCACTCGAGACACTTCCTCCTTACGACCTTCAAAAATCAAAAGGTTTTTACTTCCTGGTGGTGAGAAGTGTTCGACTGACAGAGTGACCAATGATAGCCTATGTTTGTCTATGAGAAGGACTTGATTCGGCCAATGGCATCAATCCTGATCATTTAATCAGAAGCAGAGGGGCTGCTCTGTGGAGTCTGACCCCAATACTATAAATAAAAATTAGGTTCGGGGAGGCTAACCTTGTAAAGCATTAGCATCCCGGCATGACTAGATTATCGAGTGGCAGTCGGTGCAGTGTCAGAAGCTTATATACTCCTTCAAGGCAAACGCGACATGGTGCGCGGCGGGCGGGAGAGGTAGACACTCTTCCGCCCAAGAGGTGCCCAGAATCAGAAATCGAACAAGCACCCAGTTCCCCCTCCTTGGACCGGTGGGGGTGATCCCGTTCCACCCCAGGGGGGCTACACCCACCTGACAAACACAGGTTTGTGGAGTACAGTCTCACGAAATGGTGGCATTAACCACGACTTACTTACCATGGCAGAGGTTTCCTGTTTCCGTGACCCAAGCAATGTGCTCAGTGATTTTGAGTCCAGGCTGGACAACCTCTTTAACAGGTTTTGGCAACGGCTGGAGAGTAAGATCCACCGACACACCCCACCGCTCTCGAGAGACCACTCAAATCAGCAGCTAGCTCCAAATTGTCAAACTGAACCCTCAGTGCACCCTCCAGGAAGGCCCTAAAATGGCAACGAGTCAGGAAGAGAGGATCGCACACACATCAGGAGTCACGCAGCCAAGCTCTTCTGAGGCCCGAAGTTTTGCATTGTCCGAGACAAGGAACAGTATGTACTAAAATGTCACATCACACGGATGGCAGTGGTGGTATCTGTGTAGTATCAATACAACATTCTAAACACAGCTCTGTGTAGGCCTCAGGGCACGGCCATGGGTTTGACAGTATACTCGCTGGATAGAATAGAATTGAGAAATTACTAAATTCTGGACAGTTGAAAACTAGAGTGAAAATTCAAGATGATTTTAAAATTTAAGGCCAGTGTAGCAAAACTGAAATCATACCGGACTAGGAGAATTTTTCTTGTTTGGCTAGTTTAACTTTGAATTTGAAACTCACTTTGAATTCTCGGTTTGGTAAATAGCCCTGTGTTGGGAAAGCAAAAGCCCTAGGATAACATTTACCTCCACAAAGCTAACAATTTACATACCATTCTTTATTATTGTTGTATTCCAAGAATGTGGTGTATTCTGTTATCTTATCTTCTCAGCTACAATCAGTGAATCTTTATCAATATTACTTGCAACTCGGGACTGAAAGAAGCCAAGATCACTTTATTCTAACCCAACAGCAGGAAATTATTAAAATAAAAACTTACGAAGGGCGGAGCTTGAAGCTTGAACAGAGCAGTGACACAAAAACAGAGAAAAATAGGAATTCTCCATCAAAATCAGGGAAAAGAACGACATACCTCTCCTCCTGAAGACGAGGGCTACCTGTACATGCCTTTTCTATACAACTCGGCCGGCAAGAAAACCCACCGACGATCAGGGGCCTACTCAGCACGCCAGCATTCTAGAGCCTGCACACTCGACTGGGCCACTGCCCTGGAACTACTAAACCGTCCCCAGACACCGGACAAGAATCCGCCACGCAACGCGGACGTGATGGGCCGGCAATCCCAAAAATCTCAAACACACGGCCATAAAGATACTAGAAATATAGGGGACATGCTACAATCCCCCATGGCCAAACAAGCACAGGCGCACACGGAACCGGAGGAGAGCTCCACACACTCACCCACCCCGGCGGTGGCGGGGACAGAGCCAGCAACACATATGGCATCCCCAGAAGGGGACACGCGGAACCTTGCCACCAAAGAAGGTATCCATAACATCATGCTAGAAATGAAACAGATGTACACAGCAGAAGTAAACCTGCTGCCCACCAAAATGCTGGCGGTAACAGCTAGAGTGCAGGCCTCTGAGGAGGACATCTCTGACACTAGGCAGGAGGTTCAAGACATCAGGGACGCCCTGCTACAACTACAAAACTCACGCCGCAGAGCAAACAAAGATCAGAGGCGTCCCGGACAACAGCCAGGAGGAGCTTCCCCACTACCTCCGGCAATTGCTCACAGCCATCCTGCCGCACACACAGGCCAAAAAGCTGCCCCTTGTTACCGGTTTCCGGGTTGCCAAGCACGCGCAGGCACTGACCACGGCCTCCCGAGATGTGATCCTGCGCTGCCACTCCATCTCAGACAGAAACAGAGTTATGGCTGCAGCGAGGAACAAGTCACCACTTGATTTTGAATCCGCCCATGTCACGTTCTTTCAAGATCTTACAAGAAGCACATTGCAGTGGCGCAGATCAGTGGGCTCGATCACCAACCACCTCCGAACAGCCGGCATGGAATACCGATGGGGCATGCCCAGGACTTTAAAGGTGATAAAAGGGGTCACACACAAACTCACCTCCCTGAATGATGGACCGGCATTTCTGCGGGCCCTCTGCCTACCACCGCTGCCAGCGGCCTCAACGGAGACCCCCAAACAACAACATGTATGGGACCCCTCAAGAACTGTCCTGTTCACACCACAAGACGGAGCGAGGCTGGGAGCTCCTACCTGAACCATGCTTCGACGGAGCAGACTCTCCAGTATCAGATGGCCCTCTCAGATGACTGCTCCTGCTCATATTATGATACAATTAAGACAGTTCTGGGCACACTACAGCAAAGACAATCAGCACCTACGCCCCAGGGGTCGAATAAGAATAAAAATAAGTCTTGTCTTAGCAACAATCCCCATCGTGTAACCTTGATATAAAGGACACCTCCGCACCCTAGCCCCTGACCCCTTAGATCTGAGCGTCAAATCGCATTCATCAAGTAGGGTTGCTTACTACTCTCACGCTTCTCTTAATAAGTTCGGCTTGCTTATTCTAATTTTAAAAATGAGGCTGTCCACTTTGGGAGTCTACGTAACTGAATATGCTATTGCACCCACATCGTGTATTGACATGCTTTTACTCCTTTTTTTTCATTTCTGTAACCGTTTTATCATTGCCTCGATAAAATAAAGAATGATTTAAAAAATAAATAAAATTACTTTGTTATTGCTAAAGTGAAAAATAAAAATACGTGTAATGTGGCCTTGTTGTGAATCTTCTTTTAAACCTTAAAGGCACCCAGACCACTTCATTAAGCTGCTCATTGACAGCCGCTAGAGGCGCTTCCGCACTTCTCACTGTGATTTTCACAGTGAGAAGACGCCAGCGTCCATAGGAAAGCATTGAGAATGCTTTCCTATTGACTGGCAGAATGCGCACGCGGGTCTTGCCGCGCATGCGCATTTAGCCGATGACATCAGAAGAGGGAGGAGAGAAAGGTAAGTGTTTAGCCCCCTTCAGCCCGGCGGGAGGGGCACCCTCAGGGCACTATAGTGCCAGGAAAACGAGTTTGGTTTCCTGACACTATAGTTGTCCTTTAAATGTAATAACTTTCAGCGCATCCCCTGGTTTACCCGAGCTCCATGGGGCGGCCATCTTTAGTAGGTAGTATTTCAATAAATAATCAGATCATGTACAAGTTAAAGAGCTCTAACACTGATCTTATAGAGGATTAAGACTGGGAGCTAGGATGGGGTTAGTGGCTATTTAGACATAAGATTAGGGGTTTAGACTTTGTGGGAGTATGGGATTAGGGTTTTTTTGGATTAAGATTAAGGGATTAGGGATGGAAATTGTAGGTGTTTATGGTAAGAGGTTTACGATTAAGGATTACAGTTAGTGGTTGGGAGATTTAGCGTTACATTTAGGGTTATTGGTTGATGTATAGTGTTAATGAGGTTTAGGATTAAGATTAGAGGTTACAGAAATGAAAAGGGAATTGCAAAAAAATATATATAATAATAATAATAATAATAATTACAAAAAAAGCCAAACTTGGAAAAAGTTCAGAAACGGTTTATAAATTCTGAAATAAACCCCATAAGGGGGGTCAAATTGGAGTCCTGGAAACAGACATTTACTTGCATAAATCCATTACAATACAATGTTAATGTATATTATAAAATATGATTTCCTTTAAGCCTTATTTGTGAAACTCACTAGCTAAGTTGTGATTCATACGGAGTGTAACCAGGCTGCCGAGAGTCAGGTGCTGCATTGATACTTAACCCTCAAAGAGAAGCCTATATTGACTGACAATCTTATTGAAAAATCTGGCACATAAAATCCCCTGAAAAAAGTCACACAACATCTAGTTAATTATCAGATTTTATTTAAATGCAAAAATAAACTCAGGGACAAGAACAAAACTCTCAGCAGTCAGTTACATAACTGTGGAATGAGCAGTCTACCCCAACAATTCTGCAGAGTGTGAAGTCGATGAGATCTGGAAAAGCCAGAGAGATACAATTCCCTGCCATTGTGTTTTAGACTTAATTCGGCTGAGAAGAAGCAAGTTTGCCAGCTACCCCCTCATGTTCTCTTAGCCAGCAGCAGATTTTCAGTTTCTAAGGCAACAGTAACAATATATTTCGAGGAGGTGCTGAATGTAGGAGGGCAGACTGAGCTCATCTTCTGGTCTCAATAGAGCTCAGATTGAGTGAAAATAGAGAGAAGGGGAGGGTGGTGGTGTGGACCCACATTGACCATCCAGTTCTCTCCAATCAGATTCTGTTACTTTTTGGTAATACTGTAATTTCTGTAGAGCCTTCTTGAAGACAAAATAAATCTTAATTTTTGTTTCCTAATAACACACTTTATATTCATCAATAAAATTGCCCTAAATAATATGATTTTAGTGTATTCACATTTGGGAAGAACACAATATCACACATTATTGAAATCCCGTAGGGATATGCTTAACAGAGACACATAACGCCTTCAGTGCCAAGACAAGACATCTGCTGCCATGTTGCTTTTACTGCACTGCCAACTGGAACTGAAAGGGTTAAATAGATAGAAGGACAGTTACTTTTTTGCAGTAAAATCAATTTTATATTTAAGAGAGCATTCAACCTTCGCTGTTTTTCTATATTTTTGTTTTTGACTGCTTATGCAAAATGGCAGTGTGATATCACAGGCGCCCCCCTCCAGGTTCCCAGTATTTTATAAGGATGTATGCTTCAGGTTCACTTGAAGCAAAATACTTTTTTGAAATACCAAACATGCCGAAACTTTAAAGACCACCTGTTGCAATGACATCCCAGCATTTCAGCCAATTGGAGTGCTCTCCTTGTGCCACATGACTGCAGAACCAAATTAATCTGGCCAGGATGAAATACTAATTGACAACATTTGAATTATAGGCTTATTTGTACAGTTTGGATATTTAAGAGTAACTGGGAGGATGTAACATTCAGCTAAAGCACCGGTCATACATGCTCTAAGTAAGCCAACGTATAGCTCTCCAGCCTTACAAAGCATCATGGGAAATGTAGTTTCATAACACCCACCAGTTAGCCAAACCAGCTGCGGAGGACTCCCATAAACTGAGTAGCTCACAGAATTTAACATCATAGGTTAATCCTTTCTGTGCAAATATAGGTCCAATACAAGAAGACAAAATTTAATTAGTGCGGTTTTCCAGCCACAGACATAAAACATGATATTTTAATTTAAGATTCTGTAGCAACCCATAACAATCCGTGACTAACACAAGCAGACTGCCGCCAACTCTGTTACTGTATCCAGCAAGCGAGGATCCGATTTAGCTTACAGGTTATTTAACAGGTACAGAATATGGCAGATCGAATTCCAAATCTAAAGAGGCTGTGGTCACCTGATCATCCCTAAGCAGAAAGCTTAAAGAGGTACCTATAGTGCAGCCAGTAGCAGACCGATTTCTGTAACAAGTAATATAACCTTTTTAGTGACAAAACATAAAAACGAGATCTTTTCACCAATATTAAAACTGTAACAAATTGATAAAGTAGCAAGTAAATGTTAGTCCAAAATAGCCATGTTGGTTAAAGGTTTCATTTGGCTACATCGAATTAAACATTACAATCCCCGGTTAGCGACAATAATGCCAGATACTTAGAAAGGATAAAGAAATGGAAGCAGCTATTGGATTGGAAATTCAAGCAAGATCCTGGCTTCTCTCTTTAACCATTCCTGTAACATGGCTGGTGAGGGAGATCTTTCATCTCCTCATTGAGGAAGGGACACAGAGCTCCCTCTATGGGCCAGAGGTCTGGCAGCACCAGTCCTAAAGGGGCCGGCCGGGGAGATCCCACCGGGCATTTGCCCAGTTTGTCCGATGGCCAGTCCGGGCCTGGGTTTAGAGGCTGTAATATACCTGTAGATGGCTGTAGTTTTGGTTGCTTCCTTAAAACCTCTGTATAGTGATTGTTCATGGCATCACAGCCCAGTCCAGGCACAACTAGGGCACAAAATGCAAATGACCTGAATGCTTTCTCTAAACTGACTGACAGGCTTGACTGGGAGCTAAGATGGAGGCGATCAGTTGCAGGATAAAGAGGTGTGAATTTCTGCATTTAATTTTACTTATCATAGTTCACAAAGACAGAGTTGTTAAATATAAGGACAAGTAAACATAATATTACAAATGACAAGAATTTAAGCTATAAAATCACACAAGTATAATGTAATTAAACCAAGAGAAGTCATCGGATACAGCAGAATATTACAACACTGACAAGACAGTGTGTTTAATATTTAAATAACTGATGTCTGGCTTTAAATAAAAGAGAAGTGCGCGTCAGTCTTCTGCCAATACAGTCAAATGGGATTTGAGTGCTATAATTAAGAGCTTGCATCTCCTTTCCTTCCTTAAACAGCACATGTCCTTCTACACGCACCTCGTTCACCGATGGCATAGCATTTTATGGGATGACAAACCCAATACACAGAGAAAGGCTGACAGAGCATCGGGTTCAGAAAATACATCCATTTAATAATGAAAGAGCACGACTGATGTGAATTAAAGGGACACAATAATATTAAGAATCCATACTAATAGTATAGCTAGTGGGGGGGAGGAGAGACACTATACACCATAACCACTGCAGCTTATTGTGCAAGAAGTCATAATCCAGTCTCTGTTTTTGTCAAACCATTTGCAAAATGCATGTTTTAGCCCTGCGTTCACAACCTCTCTGCCAACCAAATGTGGACAAAATAGCACTGGATATGGATAACTATGAAGAGATTTATCACAGTGTCATGACAGAAAATGTGGTACAAAGTGCTAAGTAGGGTACAATCATCGTGGAACCAACAAATCCCTACTAGTTCGATTTGCACCAGTTTGGATTTGATAAGTCTGGCTCTTCATTTTACACCTTTTTTTTTTTAAACCAAGGTGAACTTCAATGTTCTCATCTCAAGTTACAAAAATAAATAATTTTCCACTTTCTTTTCAAAAACATTTGTTACAAAAATATCAGCTATGAACATGATACAGAATATCTGATTTATACATTCATGTAAACATTCCACTCACCTTACCAGTTCCTGCAATAGTCTCTCTATTGATTGATATGGAAATAAGGAAGTCCACATTTTTATTTAGGTTTTTTTTTTTTTAAATGCTACCTCCACTTTCCACGGAAGTAGGTACTTCAATAACATTAACTGGGGGGAGGCAGCGACAGCTGCAGAATAAAAATGTAAATAAAGGGACACTATAGTCACCCAGACCACTTCAGCTCAATGAAGTGGACTGGGTGCCAGGTCTCCGGTTTTAACCCTTCAGATGCAAACATAGTTTCAGAGAAACAGCTATGTTTACATTTGGGGTTAATCCAGCCTCTAGTGGCTGTCTTCCGGAGAGTCACTAGAGGCGCATCTGCGACGCTGGAGAAACATTTTGCCTCCATCGCGCGGAGCGTCCATAGGAAAGCATTTAGAAATGCTTTCCTATGAACACTTTGAATACGCGCGTGGCACTTGCCGCGCATGCAGCTCCGCTGACGTCAGCGGGGAAGGAGAGATCACCTTCGCTGAGGAAGCCTGGTGCTGGATTAAGGTAAACTGCTGAAGGATTTAACCCCGGGGACCCTCCCCCTCCGGCTGTACTGACATCCGAGGGAGCTGTCATTTCCCCGCTCTGCTCCCTCGCGTGCCATTTGCTGATGAAGCAGGAGCCGTATTAGGACTTCATATTCCAGCTCCTTGCTTCAGTAGACGGACCGCGAAGGAGCATGGCGGGGAGATGACAGCTCCCTCGCCGCTTCAGATGTCAATACAGGCGTACGTCTCACAGCAGACCCCCAACGAGCGGTAGGAAGGCTGGGTAAAAAAATAAAAAAAATTGTATTGTAATAATTAGTGAGTGCGTGTGTGACTGAATGTGCGTGAGTGTGTGTGTATGAGTGTATATGTCAGTGTGTGTGTGAGTGTGTGTCTGTGAGTGTGCATATGAGTGTCTGTCTGAATATGTGTCTGTGCATATGAGTGTCTGTCAGTGTGTGTGTGTTTGAGTGTCAAATCAGCAAAAGTCTGTTTGTCATTGAGTCTGCGTTTGACTATCAGTGTGTATGTGTGTGTGTCAATGAATGAGTGCGTGTCAGATCAGTGAGTTGGTGTGTCAGTGACGTTTGTGTGTTTGTCATTGAGTGTGTGTGTGTGTGACTGTCAGTGCGTGTCTGCCAGTCTGTGTCTGTTGGGGAATGTGTGTGTCAAATCAGTGAGTCTGTGTCTGTCAGTGACGTTTGTGTTTGTAGCTGTTAGTAAATGTGTGTATGCCTGTCAGAGTGTGTGCTTAAAGGGACACTATAGACACCCAGACCACTTCAGCTCATTGAAGTGGTCTGGGTGCCGTGTCCCACTCCCCTTTAACCTTGCAAGTTTAATTATTGCAGTTTCTCAGAAACTGCAATAATTACCTTGAGGGGTTAACACCTTCCAGGTGGTTAGACGACCAAAAGTCGCCTAACTGATGCTGGACGTCCTTACTAGGTGTATGAGGACAGCCAGCATCTGCTAAATCCCCAAAGGAAATAATTAATACAATGCTTTCCTATGGGAGAAGTGTAATGCAAGCGCGGAGTAGGAGCCTGACCCAGCGCTGAGGGACATCAGTGCTGGATTCACGTAAGTGACTGAAGGAGTTTTAACCTTCAGTGCTGAGTAAGGGGGGAGAGCAAGAGGGAGGGGGGCACTATAGGGAACTATAGTGCCAGGAAAACTTTCCTGGCACTATAGAATCGCTTTAAAAGGGTGAAGTCTAAAGAGAGAGGGGTGGGTTCTTAACCAGGAAGAGGTGCGGCCTTGACCGGTAAGGGTCGGGAAAAATTAGAAAAGGGGGGTGCCCAGGTTTAGTCATGCCTAGGGCAGCACCTAACCAAAATACACCACTGCCTGTAGTGTAATGTCTCTGAAAAGACAGTATTTACAGCAAAAAGCCTGAAGGGAATGATTCTACTCACCAGAACAAATACAATAAGCTGTATACTGTACAATAAGCTGTAGTTCTGGTGACTATAGTGTCCCTTTCAGCAATCCTAACGCGCACCCATTTACGGTAAAATAGTAACACTTTTAATGTATAATAATAATGTATCATACAGGTGACATTACATAACAAGGATTTTCAAAATTCTCTCTCTATGGAATTATCATAGATGAGCTATGGCTAGAAAGGTACCCTCATCTCTACAACTACAACTTCCACTGTACTCTATCTGCATTAAGGGTTTTTCACTGAAGACAGATCTTCATTGCGGTGGATTTAACAGATCCTCCAAAATGTTTAAGGAAAATAATTCTTCCACGTTTCATCTAACACATCACATCCAGAGGTGAGTAAAAAAAAAAAAAAAAAAAAAAAGTAAGAGCTTACATTCTACAGAGCTACTCCTCGCAAACGCTTCTCATTATAATTAGTGGGTAAAATATAATTACCCCGGTTTACATCTGTAACAAGCAGCCATCTCCCCTCGGATGATTAGGATTAACCTCCAGAGCGCTTTAAGCTTCCAGCCGCCGCTTAATTATTTATACGCGGACGTATCAGGCCGTGGCGTCCATTAGGCAGCTGTGAAGATTGTAAACGTCTTGCCTCTAATCAGAAACAATTCTATGGTTTATTCCTGTACTTACAATGTTTGCTGCCACGCAGTAGATTTATTTATCTTATTAAAAAGAGGTGTAAATGCTGATTCAGGCCAAAGGCTATAGTGAAGTCGAATTGCATTGTTCTAAACCCTTTTCCCATGGTGCTAGTCATATTTAATGGACGTAATGCAATAGGCAGTTTACAGATTCCACGCAAGTTCTAGAGTAGCAAGATTTGAGGAGAGCGTAGTGGATTATAAAAAAAAAAAAAAAATTATATATATTTTATTTATTTAGGCCAAAAAAGAGAGAATATGGAAAAATTCAGCACCCCCGTTACTCAGCTATTTTAGTCTCTAATGTTGCAACTGGTTTTTAATCCATTACAATTTGCAGTTTGGTGAATGAAGCCCTGGGGAGTTAGAGAATACTGGCTGATATTTTAAACTCCCCCGTCCGTTCCCAGTTTAGTAAATAACCAAGTGAGAGAAACGTGTAACTGGACATGTAAGAAGTGAGTCGCTCTGTTTAAATTTTATTTTCCACTGCTTCGGAGAATATATATTGGGCTGCAACGTTTTCTGAATGACCTGCACACCAGCGGCTTTGCAGGAGAACCAACACGGAGTTAACACAACCTTGTCCACTGAAAGGTCAGCCTTTCCATAAATTCACAGAATCACGAACGTGCCGTTACCAGCATATGCAATCATGTTTATATGTACACGAAGGATTGCAAAGGGTTAGCTATTTAATTAACTACGGTTTCACTTAATAGCGACGCTAGACGTGGTACAGGTGAAGCATGTCCACAAAGAAGGGGAGAAAAAATAAATAAAAATCAACGTATCATTTAAGTAAAATAAATTGTTTAGAGTAATTTCCTGGGAACTGTGGATATAAGATTTTATTTTAACTACTTAATGTGTCAAAATACTACCTTTAAATCCCATCTCCTGGCTTTTATGAACTCTGAATTAGGGTAATAGCACGGTTACCTAGCACCGGTGTAAATATTATACTCGAATCATAGCATGAAATTACCTGTGTGTGCTCAATGCTCGTCACAGGTCAGATAGGTCCTCTAATCTTTATACTGTTCTACAAACTGCAATACTACAAAGATAAGGATGGCCCACTAAGCACTTTGGGAAATGTAGTCTACAACAGCAGCTATGCCAAAGGTTTGCAAAGAAAAAGAAAAAGAAACTAGCACAAACATCATTTAGAAAAGTGAAGTGGAGAATCCACAGTCTGTAATAGCAGTATATTTTATACCTATCCTGGACCCTCCTGTCTGCTTTCAGAAGATTTTACCAAGAGGACTCACTTCGAATCCCTTGGTGGGAAATATACTATTTAAGCGATAAGGATGGAGCACCTCTTCTTTTATTATATTTACTATTTAGTTTGTTTTAAATCAGAGTGCTTTATATTTTGTTTTATGTATTTTATAAATTACTCATCGTATTTTGCTGTTGCAGTACACTTAAGCGAAGACTCCTAAACGTTCCAATTAGGACCAAGACTAAAATGCCCAGTTTCCACTGAGCGGTACGGTTCGGTAGGTCTGGTACGCTATTTTGAGTGTTTCCATTATGAAAGTTGGCCCATACAACCGAACCAAACCGCACCATTTCTGAGCCCCCTTCAGATGTAGGTCCATAGGAAATGGTACGTTACGGTTAGGACGGAGCTACTGGTGTCCCGCTATACAATCCATTGATTGGCAGACAGGAAAACGTCAATGCTCACAACAAATGACACGCAAGGCATTTGGTCTAAACCCCGCATGGCCCCTGGCGGTCCGACTTGCAGTGGAAGTGCTCACCTGAATAGGCTGGACCATTCTAACCCTTCCGAACCTTACCGACCCGAACCATACCGCTCAGTGGAAACGAAGAGCATAAGTTTATCTACAGGCAGGGATTGTACCGCCCAAGCTCACACAATTGGAGCGGATCATGAGCTTCTATAAACTAAGTATTTTTTTAACCTACCTCACAGCTTACAGTAACATACTTCGCTGTATTCTATTTCCTCTCCTCTTATGTTGCATTCCCACTCATCTTGGCTCGGATTTGAGAACATCCATAAGGCACTCCTTCCCTCCCACCATCTTGTACTGTATCCATCCACAGTCAGAAAAGAAGAGATTCTGGTTTGGGTTGTTTAAGCTGCCTCCCGACATCTTTACAAGCGCTAGAAATCCTACTTGTTAAATTATATGTCAAAGATCTGCTTGGTCTGGAGCAACCCTACTAATGTGGCAAGGAAAATGCCATCTTCCATTGTGTGTGTGACGTTAATTAAATCACTTAATCATTGGCTAGTTACCCTTCTCGTAGAAACCGAACACTCGCTCATTAAAATCTCATTAAAATTTTGACCAATGCTGCTGCATCTTTCAACAGTAGAATGGCATGTTAAATGATCTGGGTCAATCTGAAGAAAGTTTCAATCATAAACAAAGAGCTCATACGAAGCAATTTCATAGACTAGTAAAAATACATTACTTATTATTCATTGACATACATCACGCCGGTGTGTTCTAGGAGGTTCTGCAGGAGCTGAGCACTTGGCAGTATGGCTCAGCTCCCAATGTCCTTTTGCCCTAGCCAAGTAGGCTAATGATTATCCCAGCTGTGGGTATTTATAGACCGGTACGCTGACTGACATAAATCAGCATGAGGTACGAGCGGTGACTTCACATTCCATTCTACGAAATGCGTCACCCTGCCAGGACAAGCACGTAGCCCCGTAAAGTGCCGAATGATATGGAGATGATATATATATACACACACACCAGACTCCAAATTGCATTTTACCATCACTAACAATATCACTGCAATGTCACAGCCAACCTGCGAAGATATCCTGGATTGCAGGGGAGAGATAGGCCATTTTAGCTTTAGGGGGAGGCTTGCAAGGTTATTCACGAAAGTGAAAACTGTTGATAATTCCAAGTGAACCAAAAGGTAAAATTCACGTTTAATTCTCAACAATTTCCACTGTAGTATATAACCTGTTAGTGTCTCAGTCCTGTCTTGGTAGTTGTAGTTATAAAATGGCGCTATAACCCCACCGATCTATTTTCAACGCCATGGTTGAACCATACAGAAGAGCCTTGGTGCACTCATTCAGCAGAGATTCCATTTACTTTCACTGATTGTCGCAGTTTGGAATTAAAGGGACACTCCAGTGCCAGAAAAAAAAAAAAAAAAAAAAATTTCCTGGCACTGCAGGTCCCCTCTCCCTCCCACCCCAGGTTGCTGAAACGGTTTAAACCCCTTCAGTGACCAATGTCCCTCGGCGCTGGTCCAGGGTCCACCCAAGCTCCTCCCCCACCGACATCAGGCAGGGAAGACCGGTTGCGCATGCACGGCCATCAGCGGGTGAGACCTAATGCGCCGCAATGCCGCGCACTAGACCTCCCTATAGGAAAGCATTGAAAAATGCTTTCAATGCTTCCCTATGTGGATTTTAGCGACGCTGGAGGTCCTCATAAAATCTGCGCTAGAAACCCGAAAGTGCCCTCTTGTGGCTGTCTAGTAAACAGCCACTAGAGGAGGAGTTAACCCTGCAAGGTAAATATTGCAGCTTATGAAAACTGCAATATTTACAGTTGCAGGGTTTAGGGGAGTGGGAGTTGGCACCCAGACCACTCCAATGGGCAGAAGTGGTCTGGGTGCCTGGAGTGTCCCTTTAAGGAAAGCATCAGAAGCAGTGTGTATACACAGTATTACATATTAAGCCACTGCATTTTGATGCCTAGAGTTCACACATTAAAAGGAGATACCAGCACCTTTCTGTGTCTCTTTAATTGAAGCTTTACTCGGGCCCTAATCAATAGCATTAAGGAGGAGTGTAGGATTCGTGTACAGACTTCGTTGTTGCCAGGGACACAGAGCAAACTTAAAATCACACCCGTGCCAAGGTTAAAGGTGTATCACCACATAGAACGAACACACCACGTTTAAATCTGCAAAACATTGCTTAGCCAGACTGATCGTATCTTCTTTCGCTTTCCTGTCTCCCCTTCTGGGGTTTCAAAAACACCAAGCATATCTCTTAAAATATCAAAATTTGTCATAGCAACCATGCAGTGGCATTGCATTCATAATAGTGCATCATTGCAGAGGTGGATAGAGCAGAGGGCCCGTGCTGTAACTAAAGTATCGATAGAACACTCAAAATTCTGCACATCCTCGCTCACTGTGAAGCTCTCACTGGCCTTATGTGGTGAGTGGGCTGAGAATGATGGGAGTTTATCCTGTGTCCATCTTAGGTTAGTAGGCTGTGGAGTAATAGACTAACTCGCATCATTTCATGTACCCCGTAACAAACATGGACAGTCACAAAATGTGGCAATGGGTTTATAACTTACCCCCAAAAGATCCCACTAAAACTAAATGTGAACCATCAAATTGCCCCAACAGTTGTCCTGTGACAATTTAATCTATACTTTTTCATAGATTTTTTGTTTGTTTTCTTAAAGGGACACTTTTTGTACAAAAAGCCATTTAATATTAAAGTAGTGGTTTTGGGGCAGAGGTGCTGCACCCTTTCTCTGAGTAACAGCAAAGTCTACATTGCCTAAAAACACATCTGAAAGCCACTAGAGGACCCACCTCTCTGAGGCCTTTATTTTATTTGTTTAACTAATTAATGCAGCTGACGAATAGAAAAAAAAAAAAAAAAATTGGTTTGGTGAAGTGAGGCAGCTATAGCGCAAGCACCCAATGCTTCTCTATAAACAAGGTCGAATTTATATTCAAAGGCACCCCAACCCTAAAATAAGGCAGATAATATAAGTATAATTAATGCATTAGCTGGAGATTGCAGGCCTAAAAACCATCTAAAAACTGCATATGTATTAATAGAGTAGATCCCAAACTGTTTAGGTTCAATACACCCTTAATTTTTCAATATTTTTTCAAGGCACCCCAAGTCAAAATTTCTAGGTTGTATATCTGTACAGCGCTGCGGCATTTACAGGCGCTACAGTGTAATATACAGTGTTGGCGTTTGAAGGGGTGCTTGTATATAATTTTAAGATTTCAATACAGGGGTATGTTTGTATGTAATGTTTGAGTTTCATTGCAGGGGTGTGTTTGTTGTGTTGGTGTTTGCTTGAATGTATGCACATACACTACAACATATATGCATACATACACAGATAAACATGCACATTAACACAGATACATATAAACTCACTGACACATACACACAAATTCATATAGACACCGACACATACACACACACACTCTCTCATACACAGACACACAAGTGATTTTTTTTTATATCTCCAGCCACCCTCTTGTTACACCTTATGTGTCCAGGATGGTAGCTTGGGGTCCTGCTGGCTGGAGTGCTTCTCTCCCCTCATGCTGCGGCCTCCTCCTCTTCCTTCCACACTGTCTTCCTGCATGACACCCTGAGGAAGTGACAGGCTGTCACTTCCTCCCAGCCAGAGTTGCAGGGGCCCGGTCGTGGTCTTAAAGGACCGCGGCACCGGACCGCGCCCTTGATAAGCAGTACTGTTTCCTGGTGCTATGATCATAGAACCGGGGAAACATTCTGCGGCGCACCTTTTGAGGCGTCCCAGGGCGCTGCGGCACACAGTTTGGGAACCGCTGGATTAATGTTTGTATAAATATCTGCTTTTTTTTGTAATGTGTTGGAATCTGGGAGTCTAGTGAGTGCATGCAGATGTGTAAATGTATGCAGTGTTGTTAGAAGTGGTTAGAGTAAAGGGGGTTAAAGTTAGAGAATAGTTAAGGTCACGTACATTGCAACTCGGATATCAATAACTGGCCAAGGCTCCTTGTACTTGTCGCTTCCAACAT
The DNA here is from genome assembly GCA_933207985.1 of Pelobates cultripes. Lineage (NCBI taxonomy): Eukaryota > Metazoa > Chordata > Amphibia > Anura > Pelobatidae > Pelobates > Pelobates cultripes. The sequence goes on along the minus strand of OW240920.1, from coordinate 140,863,669 downwards.
TCTATTTAAGCTCGAAAAGGCACAATATTATGGACAGTTGTGCCCTAGTGGTCAGGTGCCTCAAGGCAGGTGCTTAAGGTGAAATCCAGCCGTGTCTAAGAAGCATTGGATTGAATAGAAGTCATCAGAATAAATGACTTTATCAATGGCAGAGCAGCTGTCACAGAATCGAAAAAAAAATTAAATGCACGTTTAACAGTTCTTTAAGAGTTACGCCAGACACCATAACCTATTCAGTGACTTGAAGTAGCTCAATTCACTACTACTCTCAGTTTTGCTTATAATTAGCACTGTATTTTACAGTATTCGCATTAAACGCATTTTGGGGTATCGGATTCCTAAGCAGTCCTCACATTATTTTTATATAAATAATAAATGTACATATTGACTGATCTTCGGTTTGCTGTGCCCATCTGAGTATATTTACACTAGCTTTCTACCGTTATTCTCTGCTAATCTAGTAAGTAAACCCAGCATTATTAGACAGAACCTGCAGATAAATAACCAAAGTAAAAAATAAATAAATGCAAAGAAAAAAAAAAAGAAAGATACTAAGGTTCAAGGTCAGGTAACAAAAGGATTTCTTTTTTTTCTGCATCTCAAGGTCTTATTGTTCAAATCTTTCAACATACAAAATGGCAATTGCGTCTCAATAACGCAGCCAGTGAAAAAAGTTCTCATGGTAAGTGACAATGTATCAGAGGCACGGAGGTTTTAAAAAGGTTTTAAAGTGTTTTTTTTTTTTTAACATTAACCTTAAAGGAACAATAACAACTACAACCCATGGTTACGGTGCCAGCTGTGCTCTTAAATGAGGGTGATAAAACAGTTTGACAACTTATGTGGGTTCTCCTTGGTGCCAACGGCCACAGCCCTGTTCCAGGATGCATCTGCAAGGAGAGCTGAGCACTTTCACTGCCCGAGAGCGTCAGGCGAACTGGCTGTAGTGGTTATGGTAGGGCTTGACTAATTTGTTTGTAAACTAGGAGCCAGCTAAAAATGTTAGGTTTTTCTTGTTTTTTTTTTGTTTTTTGTTTTTTTAACCCCTTAAGGACATTCCAGAAGTTTGGTCCTTAAGGGGTTAAACCAACAGTTTCATTTTCAACAAGAAAAATTCAATTCTTAAAAAGGACACTATAGTAACCAGAACCATTACAGCTCAGTTTAGAGGTTCTGGTGTCTACAGTCTGTCCCTGTAGGCTTTTTAATATAAACACTGCCCTTTCAGAGAAAAGACAGGGTTTACATTGGTGCCTAGTAACACCTCTAGTGACAGTCACTCAGATGGCCACAGGAGGTGCTTCCTGGGGCAGTGCTGCACCTACGTTCAGTATCTCCACGCTCCGCATGGAGGCGCTGAATGCTCCCCATAAAGATTCATTGATTGGCCAGGCTGTGTTTTGCTTCCCATGTACAATATCCTCCCAATGCTTTCCTATGGGAAAGCATTGGCTTAGCTGAGATGATAAAGATAACGATAACATGGAGGCCGCAGCAAAACAGTCACAGCGTAAAAAAAATAAAAAAAAAGTGGTGAGTAAAAACACCTTTCTTATGCGATCGAAGAGGTGCAGGTACCTAAACACACACTCACAAATTGACATTTTTATATTTACCCCCCTAGTTTCCCTACATTTGGAAGAGCTGGAGTGGATCCTTTCCCTGGGGTTTGTGAGACTGTTCTCTAATCTTCCTGCAGTTCCTCTCTGTAGTGACGCTAGGGCCGGAGTGAGGTCATATTCCATCTCCCAGCATTACTAAACAGCGTGCGAGGGAGCAGAGAGGAACTGCAAGAAGATTACTGCTCCCTCGCTTGCCCTCTCAGCCAGCCGCCTCCAATGCTACCCCGGATGTCCGGCTCTGCTAAAGGGCTAACAAATTCCAATACGTCAGGTCAAAATTTCTAGTTGCCATGGCGACCTGTCACCTAGGATTTATCGAACCCTTGGTTGTGGTGCTTAGAGCATGCCTTTAAAAAAAAGGGACAGTCTAAACAGCAGAACCACTACAGCTTAACACAGTGGTTCTGAGCCAAAAAGACTGTCAGTATTAATCTCAGCCAGGGAAGGTGCAGAGGCCGCAGGCCAGGAAAAAAATAAATAACTTCTTGGTGTGCTGAATCTAAGTAGCCAATACAATACTCTAGTCTAGTGTTTGGCATCCATGTTGGTATTCCTAATAGTGTGTTCCTTTTAATAAGAAACATTTATTTTAACGACTAGTGACACTTCAGGTAATGCTGATTTACTTCTGTTTAAGCAGCGTGTAAGATACAGTCATTTTCTTGTTAAAGCTGCATTACTTTTATAAAAGTAATTTTACAATTTTTTTAAATAAACTAAAAAAAATTCTTTTTAACTTGTGGAATCAAATCCCTTTCTTTCCCTCTACTTTAAATACATTTATATATCCACACCCACACACTTATTACGTATTAAAGTGGCATGGTTAAATATCCTTTTTGCCCTCTTTATTTACAGGCCTCCCCTAACTTGGGTTTCGGCACACCACAACCGACTTTAGTTAATTTTAAAAGGTATCAACGTATTTACGGCTTATTTCCCTGACTACAAATTAATTTTAAAAATATATATATATATACATATATATACACACACACATACACACACACACACACACATACATACGCGCGCTTCTGCTTATCTAGGTCTTATAAGGAAATACTTCACAAATTTTACAGAGAAGGGACTAAACATTTTCTCAGAATATTAAATCAAATAAAACTGATGGGCAACATTACAAATACATTTTTGGCGTCATAGCAGCAGCTCTTTGTAAACGTTTTAATTTGACCTCTAGTAAATGCATACAGGTTACTTAATCCGATTGGACCACTATAGTTAAGAATGAAGCTGACATTGTAAACGGTTTATGGTACAAGTTACCTATTTCATAAGGTCACATTTAACCCTAAGTGAATCAAACTTACTACTACTTTATCTTAGAACCATCCTTCGTGAAGACTCATTCAGAATCTAGATTAGCTTTAGAGTGTAAAACATATTCGGGGGAGGTGAAACAAACAGAACATTCTACTAGCCCAGCAATTACTAGTAGAAGATTCCTTTCACTCATAGAAATCTTTACTTATTTCAACAAACGAACATGTGGTGTTATATGTGCATTGCGCATGCACAACCTGCATAATGGATGGCTTGTGTCAGCAATGTTCTCATGGCCATAGAAGCCTATTTTCAATGAATCCACTTGGGATTACATTAGAGGGTTTCAGGGTGCAGACAGGAACAATTTCAAAATTAACAATTAGTGTCGTTCTGAAAACATTTATATGAATACAATTCACTGTGTGCATGTTTACGGTTAGTCAAACCTTGGTTACATACCTACAGCAGTTGTTTAACATTCTGATCATGAGACCAGGAAGGAATACCCATAAAAAAAAAAAATAGTAAAGAATTTATTTGCACAACAATGGCTTTACACACCGAAAGCAAAAAAAAAAAAAACACGACATTTTGATAGTTTATTATGCTAACAACAAAACCATGGCCCTTTAAACCTTTGGGTATCAGAATAACAAGCTCCTGTTTGCTGCAAAATATTGGGCAGCTTTCAATTTTCTTGGAAGATAAACATATCTATACATACACACAAACACACAAAGATACACAAGATATAACTGGAAACGCAAATCTAAACATGTAATGAACTACATACCAAAACCAAAAGACGTGCATAACCAGAGACATGCTCAAAACCAGAAAATCCATTTTAAAAAGTCCCAATATTGGGGGGTTTGCCAATGACAACAGGACAGATATAGCAAACAGGATTCAACTACAACAACCAAGGCAACTGTAAGCTACGGTTTTATTTTCCAATGTCATACAAAAATCATATATTAATTGATATTGCTAAAATTAAATAGTGATATAGCTGAAACAAGGAAGAGACGTAGCCACCATTGGATTGAAGTATTGAACCCCACCCCCAGAGCCCCCATGGGATGAGTCAGACAAATCAAATACTTCACTATGAACATAAAATCTATCAATTCCATTTAGAGATCTGGGAATTCTCTCCAATGCATAGTTTATAAGCAAAAATCAATAAAAACGCATTTGAGGAATCCAGGGCTGAAACAAAGATTTTCCACCTGAGCTTGTGGATGCACCCTCCACCAATCTTTTGGAAGCAAGCAGACAAGGCGATACCCCAGTTTGCGAGCCATTAAAGCAGAGTAGTGATTTTTTTTGGGGGGGAAGGGAGAAGCTCATTGGTTTCCCAGCTGTAGTATCAGAGTGAGACTCAACTCTCAGCTACATTAACATATTATCTCATCCTCCCAAGGTCAATAAACATAGTACCACTGAGTTGAATGAAACATGAAGTCCTCAGGACATACTTGATATTTAGCAAAGCTGTAAAACACTCAATAATTATTACTACTACAAGTTTACACCTCTCCCTACCTCTTGTATTTGCCTGTGTATATTGTACGTTCTCCACTAATTGTACAGCGCTGCGGAATCTGTTGGTGCTTTATAAATACCAGTAATAAATAAATATAAGATCACCCAACATATACCCAAACCTAGAGCATCATACATTTTACCTAAAACATGGCAGCCAGCAGAGGTCCTATTCTCCGTGCTGCCCAATCCTCGGAATAACGTCTGCAGAAACACTTTAATTTCGCCACTGCCCATATAAGAATATAGAAGATCTACGAACTGTAGCATTAATATAAAATTACTCCTACAAGCGCGTGGCAAAGAACTGTGGGATAGCATCCACAGGCTCCTAGCACCATAGCTAGCGCAATGAACTGTAGTGGTTTAGTACTTCGAGTGCTCCCTTGCAGGGATTGATTTAGCATCCCAGACATATTGCTTATTTTACACATTAGCCCCATATGGATTAAATGAAAAACTGTCATTTATTGCCTTTCTGTGACTATGATAAGGGGGTGAGAGCTAGTAGGAGGACAGATGGAACATAATGTGGTCCTGCCTATTCAATGTTAGCCCCCGTTATCATCATTCCAATTCCCCTACTTTTTAAATATGCTTTATTTTTTCGTTTATATGTAATGTTAAAAACTTGTCATGCTTTGGGTCTTTTAGCAATTGGTACTTCCATTTCAGGTTGTTTTGGATATTTTCATGTAGCATAATTTTTCCCTATTTTAGGGTTAATTATTAATAGTATAGAGGGTTTACCCCCTCTATTTATACCCCCATTTCAATGATATAGTCTACAGTTGATAATGTAAGTTTGGATTATAAGCACTGTTTCACTTTAATTATCGACATTGCCCCACTTTAATCATTGACACTGATTGTACAGTATAGTGTGGTTATGCACCAAAATTATGCACAAGCACTTTTGAACCAACTTTTGGATAGATGATCATCAGATCATTTGTTTGTTACACTAAATAGGATACATCTTTGTGGATGTTTAAATATGATTACAATTATGACAGTATATGTATATATACACTGGTTGTGGATTTTTCATAATTCCACATTTATTATACTATGATTAAGATTTTCACGGTATGTTTCTTTTAGCACAGATTTTTTCACTTATGAGCATTTTTATTTGGATGTAGGATGTATATTAGGATCCCTGATAATATAGTTCATGCACTAATATAATGGTGGATAGAATCATTAATTTTTGGAATCATTATGTGTCCCTTGTGATACTGTAGGTGATAGATTTGTATGTTGATATCTTTCCCTCCTCTCCTTTTTAATGTTAGTGCAAATAGAGGCTATATTTCATATTTCCACTAAGGTGAAGGACAGATATAGAGATCGGGGAATCTCTAAAACGGATGCGCATGTGTTCGGCGTTACCATGACTATAGGTAACGCAGCTAATCAGGAAGTAACTGAAGGGATGTTTGTTAGACGCAGTTGGCGTCTCGATCCCCATGGCAAGGATACATGCGTAACGACGTTACGCACATCACATGATCATGTATGCGGAAGTGGGAAATTGCCGGGCGCGAATTTCATTTGAGCGGATGCTCATGAGGAGGGGAGTTTGCTTTATCAACACACCTGAAATGTGAGTACTAATTGGACCTATGTTCTTATTTAAGCTAAGTTTGTTTCATTTATATCTTGTATGCTGTCCTGATGAAAGCTCCCAAGAGGAGCTGAAACGTCGATATATGGAGTAAAGTATTTTTTACTTATTTAAAAACCCTGGGAGTGCTGATTCTTTATTTGTTTTGTATCTATTGTGCAATCTAGCACCGGGTTCTAATCTTTTTTTGGTAGGAGTGCAAGGCTTCTTTTTTTTGTATAATATATATATATATATATATATATATATATATATATATATATATATATATATATATATATATATATATATCACATTTGGGAAATGCCAGACATGTGCCGTCATTAACAATCTGACCAAGATATTTTACAGACTAGTGGCCATTTTGTCCATCTGTCCATAGTGAAACCGTTTTTTTAAAGTCATATCCAAGTTAACCTGTGTTCGCATTATACGCATCCACGTGATAGATTATAAACAATGATTTGCTTTCACTATCATTTTTACACTTAATTGTGAAACTAACAAAAGTGACAATACTCAACAGATTGCCTAACCCTTCATCAACTGGATTAAATAATGGCGAGGAGAATAGTATGAGGTAGGGCAATTGGATTCGTTCAGGGAGATATTTCATTGTTATTTGAATAGACCAACATATTTGAAGTTAATTAGATACATGGATGTATTGCCTATATATTTCAATTCAGTTCCATTTGGCATTTAGGGAATAAACCCCTCTGTGGTAGCTTCACAAAATCGTTAAGAGTGCATCGCAGAACAGAATTTAAGATAACAGGTGCTTCTCTAGGGATTCTATGAGAGACTCCCCATAAGGACTACACACTATGGCAGGGGCACAAAAAACACAACAACAAGTCTCTTCCAAGTATGGTAGAATCACAGATTCCATCAAGAGATTTGTAGTTCTCTACACCTGGGCTTTCCCTAAATGTTACACAGTGCTACAATGTACACATGACAAGCATGCCTATGTAAATATACTCAAGGCACTGCTGAGTCTAATCCACAACCAACATTTGAAACGAAGAATTCTGAGCAGTTTTAATACAATCTACTGCAACATATCCTCAATGAGATTCCGAAGATAGCACAGGGGCATAAATGAAATGTATAGATTTAACATACCGGTAAGCGGTCTGTACCTAATGGATGAAAGACAAAGAGGATATTTACTTTTTTTTTTTTTTTTTTTAACAACAAAACTCTGCTATTTCTTTCAACATTGCCTCTGTTTGAGGAGGCAGTCTACTGTAGCGTTTATGGTGCCAGAAGAATCATGGCACCTCCCAAGTTAAGTATTCAAACAATATTCAAAATTACTTTCACACCTATTTGGCCAAAAAGGTTGGCAATGAATTTTGGCCAAACACAGAAGAACTGATTACACAGATGCAGTAGTAGACCTTCCAGAAGAAGAGGCCACACCACTGGCAACTGGTGGACCCTGGTAAGCGTCAAACATATTGAAAATGGTATGACTGCTAACCACGGCAAAGAGTCCCGGCACGGCAGAAGAAGATACCTCGCAGTAAGGGGATTAATGCAACCAGGAAGATGTATCCCTAAGGTAAAACTGTATGATTATACAATAACCAAAAAAATGAGACATTAAAAAAGAAACAAACATTTAGTTCCAATTATATAGTGCATTAAGTAAATGGGCTGCCCATGGTTTGAAGTTGTCATGCAGTGGATATTTAAGTTGCCCTTGATTGGTGGGGAATTATGGGTAGTTGGGATGCCTGTGGTTAGAAAGGTGCCCTGCAGTAATTATTAGAGTAACATACAGTGGTTATATTAAGAGATGCCCATTGTCTGAGGGGTGCCCTGCAGTGGAAATTGGGGTGCAATTAAGAATAAAAGGTGCCTATGGCTTTAGGGTTGCCATTAAATATTTCTAATAAGAGATGCAGATGGTCTAAGGAGGTACCCTGCAGTGGAATTGGGATGCCGTTAGGCAGGTTGGCATGCAGTGGGCATTGGGGTATAATCAGATGTGCCCATGGTTTGAGGGGCCATGCAATGGGTATCCTTTGAGATTTCCATTGTTTGAGTGGATAGGAGGTTCTGCAAGTGGTAGAACAAGATTCCGCATGGGGCTATAATCAGAAATACCAACGTTTGAGTGTGTATAATTTGTGTTGCTCATTTATTGGAGGGCCATAGGTATAATTAGGGGTGCCCCTTGTTTAAATGAGAGCCATGCAGAGGGTATAATTAGGGGTGCCTATGGATAGAGGGGCCATACAGGGAGCATAATTGGGAGTCTGCAGGAGATAGAATTAGGGTGCCCATGGTTTGAGAGGGGCCATTCAGGGGGTATAATTGGGGTTGGGCTGCATGGGTTATAATATGGGGTACCCATGGATTGAGGAGGGCCCTGCAGGGGTTATAATTAGGGTGAGGTATAATTGTCTGGAATAATTAATAGTGGCCCTGTTTGGGGTTAATTTAAGAGTGTTTGTGGATTATGGGGGGGGCATACCGGGAGTATATTAAGGGGGGTGCGTGCAGGGGGTATAATTGTGGAGTGAGGTATAATTGAATGGTATAATTAGTGAGGGCCCTGTATGGGGTATAATTACTGGGAGTCCTGTATGGGGTATAATTAGGGGGGTGCCATGGATTAAGGGGGAACAGGGGGTATAATTTGGGGTGCCATGGATTGAGGAGGGTACAGGGGGTAAAATTTGGGTGAGAAATATTTGAATGGTATAATTACTGGGGATCCTGTATGAGGTATAATTAGGGGGTGCCATGGATTAAGGGGGGGTATAATTTGGGGCGCCATGGATTGAGGGGGTATAATTTGGGGGTGCAGTATAATAATTGAATGGTATAATTAGGGGGTGCTATGGATTGAGGGGGGGGGGTTTAATTTGGGGGTGCCATGTTTTGAGGGGGGGTATAATTAGGGGGTGCCATGTATTGAAGGGGGGTATAATTTGGGGGTGCGGTATAATAATTGAATGGTATAATTACTGGGGGGCCCTGTATCCCCTCTGACTGTCAGACTGGGGGTGATAAGGAGACGGGGGTCTCACCTGTGCCCGGACAGACCCTGGCTGTGGCCCTGGCTCCTGGGGGCCCCTCCGTTCATTTAATTCCCAGCAGGAACATGGCAGCTCCGACACATTGAGCCCGACTTCAGGAAGCGTCAGGTGCACCGGGACTGACAGGCCGCTCCTCCAATCAGTGACCGGGATCGCAGGGCACAACAAAGCCGCAGCCAATCACAGGGCGACAGGGGAGGGACTATGTAAATCAGTCTGTCTGGAGATGTGCGCAGGTGCTCCCCCCCCCTCCCGATACTGTATGGGGGGGGGCAGTAAGACATCAGACACCCCAATATAATACCAGACACAGCCCCCCCCCCTCAATATAATACCAGACACAGCCCCCCTCCCCCCAATATAATACCAGACACAGCCCCCCTCCCCCCAATATAATACCAGAAGACACAGCCCTCCCCCAATATAATACCAGACACAGCCCCAATATAATACCAGACAGCCCCCCCCAATATAATACCAGACACACACCCCCTCCCAATACACAGAGCCCTCCCCCAATAAAACCAGACACCCCTCCCCACAATACCAGACACCCCACTCCCAATAAAACCAGACACCCCCACCCCCAATAAAACCAGACACCCCACCCCAATAAAACCAGACACCCCACCCCCAATAATACCAGATACAGCCCTCCCCTAAATACCAGACACCCCAATAAAACCAGACACCCCCAATAAAACCAGACACCCCCACCCCCAATAATACCAGATACAGCCCTCCCCAATAATACCAGACACCCCACCCCAATACACCAGACACCCCCACCCCCAATACACCAGACACCCCCACCCCAATAATACCAGACACCCCCACCCCAACAGACACCCCACCCCACCACCAGACACCCCACCCCCAACAGACATCAAAAATCAGTCCCCCATATAACGCCAGACATTCTCCCATTACACCAGAACCCCCCCATAAATATTAAATAGTACCAGACACCCCCTTCCCATAACACCAGACATCAAATAAATATTAACAGGCATCCCCCCCACCAATATTATCACCAGACACCCCTCAAATATCACCAGACACCCACCCACCAATATTACCATAATATTACCAGACATCCCCCAAATAACACCAGATATCCCTATTAACCCCTGCACTGTATGGGGGCTCCTAAATACCCCCTCACTGCACTGTATGGGGGCTCCTAAATACCCCCTCCCCTCCACCCTCTCACTGCACTGTATGGGGGCTCCTAAATACCCCCTCCCCTCCACCCTCTCACTGCACTGTATGGGGGCTCCTAAATACCCCCTCACTGCACTGTATGGGGGCTCCTAAACAACCCCCTCACTGCACTGTATGGGGGCTCCTAAATACCCCCTCACTACACTGTATGGGGGCTCCTAAATACCCCCCTCCACCCTGTCACTGCACTGTATGGGGGCTCCTAAATACCCCCCTCACTGCACTGTATGGGGGCTCCTAAATACCCCCTCCCCTCCACCCTGTCACTGCACTGTATGGAGGCTCCTAAATACCCCCCCACTGCACTGTATGGGAGCTCCTAAACAACCCCCTTATTGCACTGTATGGGGGCTCCTAAATAACCTCCTCCCCCATTGCATGAACCCCTCTCACAGCACTGTATATTGGCTACTAAATACCCCCATCAACCCCTGCAGTGTATGGGGGCTTTTAAATACCCAGCACATGATTAACCCTACCCCACAGCTGCATTAACCCTCTCACTGCCCAAATACATCACCCAATCCATATACTGTTTGGCTGTTCCCAAATATTAGCAGTGCATTAAGCCTCTCACTGCACTGAAAGGCCATCTCCCCACCATCTTCCTGTGCATTAACCCTCTCACTGCACTGAAAGGCCATCTCCCCACCATCTTCCTCTGCATTAACCCTCTCACTGCACTGAAAGGCCATCTCCCCACCATCTTCCTGTGCATTAACCCTCTCACTGCACTGAAAGGCCATCTCCCCACCATCTTCCTGTGCATTAACCCTCTCACTGCACTGAAAGGCCATCTCCCCACCAACTTCCTGTGCATTAACCCTCTCACTGCACTGAAAGGCCATCTCCCCACCATCTTCCTGTGCATTAACCCTCTCACTGCACTGAAAGGCCATCTCCCCATCTTCCTGTGCATTATCTCTCTCACTGCTCTGCAGGGGGGGGGGGGTAATGGACAAGCCCTCAACATTAACCCTTTCATGTAATCTGATATATTAACTGCTGCGCTCTGTCACAGCGAGTTCTCAGAAACATTTACAGGATTATTCACTAAAACCCAAATTGCGGTGACATGTAAGCCAGACAGCATGTTAAAGGACAAATTAACTGCATGAGAATTTTGATATTCGCTGTTAAGTGAATAAACACCACAGACAGGAAGCTAATCAGTAATTAATTCATTGGTCAGTCATTTAAAGAAACGTATTAAACGGCTTGGGCCTAAAATTTGAAATCCACTTCAGGTTCACTTGGAATTCCCCTCAATGCACACCCTGGGGTTTATTAACCAAATTCCAAATTGTAATAAACGGAAATACGAATTGCAAAACCAAGGCTGAATCAAACAAACTGTGTCTGTAGAGGAAATGGAGAATTTTCCCAGATCAGCTCAATTTTGCGTTTCATATTTCAATTCACTTCAATCCACGGTTTAGACAATAAGCATCTTTAGTAAATAATCCTGTGCGTTTATTGCATTTGTAGAAGATGGGACGGCCAGAACCAGTACATTCTGAAGGCAAATTCTGGAGGGATGTGAAAGGTTAAATTAGTCTTTAAATTAAAGGACAATTCTCACCCCAACACTATTTGTAAAGGGTTTCTCCAAAACCTTTTTCGTTTAATGTCCTATTGACATTATTCTATTGGCACCTCCTACAAAAACACTCATAGAGCTTTTTTAAAATAGGTGTAACTCACCTTAATCCAGTGCCTGGCGAGGCTTCAGGCGCTGTTCAGCGCACCCTGTTTGACATCACAAGATGTCACCGATGACCAATCAAAGGCTTTTCATAAATAAACCTTCCATTGGACCATTTCACCATCTCGGGACGCATACGCACACTCTGAGTTGGCAAATAGAGAGAGGGTGGGGAATTAAAAATAAAATTGTAAAGTGGATATAGAGGAGGGAGGGCTTCCTTCAGGGTGGGAGGGGAGACAAAAGAATGCCTGCAAGGGAGAACCAGTTACATCTCGCCAGTGTGCAATACTCGCTGACAACTGACCTTTTTTATGCACAGAATTGACATTAGGCAGCCTAGAACAGAGTCCTGCAACTTGCCCCCAGCACACAAGTGCAAATTATTCTGGATGTCCAGTGTTTACTTTCAATTCATTCCTACTTTTAGTGTAGGACAGGATCTTTCAGCCATATACATACACCTCGGGTCTGACCGATAGTTAGCCTCTATGGTCTTCCCTGTTTCTGTGCAGGGAGTGAAGCCGGGATGACCATAGAGACTGACTGAAGGTTTTCAAACACTGTCCGACCCAAGGTGTATGTCTATGGCTGAAGGACCTTGTCATACACTAAAGGTTTTTCTATTTTTTTTTTTACATATACTTTATTTAACACAGAATCTATTTCATTGCAAAACTTGATGAACGGATCATTATATAAAAAAATATACTGTTGGGGTGACCGTTGTCTTTAAATATTTATACAAATGACACAATGATAGATTCCCTGAACAGAACAGCTGTGCCCATGTCCACGCCCAGGGGCACAAACTGGTCCCAACAGCGTGGAATCCAAGCAATGAACTGAACATAAGCTCTGCAATATGAAACTTTAATGTAATAAAAACACAAAACATTCAGGAATAATGCACTGAACATCCCAGAGACATCGTACCAGGTCTACGCACCTTACTGGTAACTTTGATAGAAAACTTTTATTATACGGAGAACCGAGCTTGGTTAGAAAACAAGGTTTCTAAAACTAAAATTCCAACAACAAATGTAAGACTGAAATAGGAGATTTGAAAAAAAAATATATATATATATTAAAATTAGTTATTGCTCACTAAACGGGAGTTTGGAGGATCACAAATTATAAGCCAGAAAAATTGTGAAAAAAAAAAAAAAAGAAGCAATTTAGAGGAACACAGCAAGGAATTGACGCTCTCAGCCAATGAGGTAGCCCACTACTTACAATGGTGGTGCACCAGAACAATCCTGGGCTAATAGCTTCCGTACCTCCAAAGTGTCCCTATGTAGGAGGGACAGTCCCTATTTTGGGCCCAAATCCCTCTGTCCCTCTTTTCTGTCCTAATGTCCCTCTCTTCTAGGAGCTCCGAATTGTTTGTGTGAGTGTATAAGAGCTCCACAGCAATAATACTCCCGGTAATGTGTCTGAGTGTTTAACAGAGCTCCACAGCAATAATACTCCCGGTAATGTGTCTGAGTGTATAACAGAGCTCCACAGCAATAATACTCCCAGTAATGTTTCTGAGTGTATAACAGAGTTCCACAGCAGTAATGCTCCCAGTAATGTGTCTGAGTGTATAACAGAGCTCCAGAACAATAATGCTCCCAGTAATGTGTCTGAGTGTATAACAGAGCTCCACAGCAATAATGCTCCCAGTAATGTGTCTGAGTGTATAACAGAGCTCCACAGCAATAATACTCCCGGTAATGTGTCTGAGTGTATAAAAGAGCTCCACAGCAATAATACTCCCAGTAATGTGTCTGAGCGTATAACAGAGCTCCACAGCAATAATACTCCCAGTAATGTGTCTGAGTGTATAACAGAGCTCCACAGCAATAATACTCCCAGTAATGTGTCTGAGTGTATAACAGAGCTCCACAGCAATAATACTCCCAATAATGTGTCTGAGTGTATAACAGAGCTCCACAGCAATAATACTCCCAGTAATGTGTCTGAGTGTATAACAGAGCCCCACAACAATAATACTCCCAGTAATGTGTCTGAGTGTATAACAGAGCTCCACAACAATAATACTCCCAGTAATGTGTCTGAGTGTATAACAGAGCTCCACAACAATAATACTCCCAGTAATGTGTCTGCGTGTATAACAGAGCTCCACAGCAATAATACTCCCACCCAGTAATGTGTCTGAGTGTATAACAGAGCTCCACAGCAATGATACTCCCAGTAATGTGTCTGAGTGTATAACAGAGCTCCACAGCAATAATACTCCCAGTAATGTGTCTGAGTGTATAACAGAGCTCCACAGCAATAATACTCCCAGTAATGTGTCTGAGTGTATAACAGAGCTCCACAGCGATAATACTCCGAGTAATGTGTCTTTAAACTACAATAAAGATGTTTAAAAATCAATGTGTGGAAATAAGATACATTGTTCTTGATATAAATTACATTTTAGTTGTATAAATTATTAGTATGTCATGGCCCCGCCCCTGGCCACACCCCCACTCAAACCCCTTTAAACTGTTTCTCTATGTCCATTTGACATTTTGATATCTATGAACTTTTACAGTGCATTTTTTACTTGAAGTTCACAATTCCTTTGTCACTTCTCAGTGTATAATATCACTTAAAGGACCACTCTAGGCACCCAGACCACTTCAGCTTAATGAAGTGGTCTGGGTGCCAGGTCCAGCTAGGGTTAACCCATTTTTTCATAAACATAGCAGTTTCAGAGAAACTGCTATGTTTGTGAATGGGTTAAGCCTTCCCCCTAATCCTCTAGTGGCTGTCTCATTGACAGCCACTAGAGGCGCTTGCGTGCTTCTCACTGTGATTTTCACAGTGAGAGCACGCCAGCGTCCATAGGAAAGCATTATGAATGCCGCATGGGAGGAGGATAGGAGGAGGAGAGCTCTCCGCCCAGCGCTGGAAAAAGGTAAGATTTAACCCCTTTCCCCTCAGGGCACTATAGTGACAGGAAAACGAGTATGTTTTCCTGGCACTATAGTGGTCCTTTAACATTACATTCACTGAATGAGAAAATGTGCTGAGTTCATATCCAAATTTTTAGGTCAAATAAACTAAGCAGGAAAACGAGCAAAGTTTTTTTTTAACCATTTCTGCTATTTTTTGCCTAAAATTTGCAGTCTGACAAATTTTCAACAATTCCTGTGTTTAGTGGAGATCTATAAAACGCGATAACGGCAGCAGTTGGAGTTGGGACGAGAATAATGGCGTACATTGTTCTTTTTATTTACAGAATGTTACTGGTTGTCATTTGCAAAAATGTTCTTAAAAATAAAAATCTAGACTTCCTGAAAAATAATATTATACAGTAAAAACAAATGCCCAGGATGAAGCTCATAGCATTCCTGAATGCACACAATTTGTCAAACCGAAACAATCATTGATCTTAACTGACAATCATATTGATTCTTTTCACACTCAAACCATTTCTCATATCTGTCTCTCAGCATTTTAAATGCAGTAAACAGATCACTTCAGCAGTCACTAATTAAAAATCAGCAAGTATTTCATTTACGTAAACGCAAATAAACTCATTCAGGCAGTGAATAAAAGCATTTTTAAAAAAAATGAAATTCAGATTCATTTTTAATCACTTAGCAGTGAATTAAAAACTAAATTGAACTTAAAGGGACAGCATAAGCAACCAGACAACTTGCAGTGCAGTGTCCCTGTCCACTTTAGTGCTGCATGTCTACATTGCAGCGCTAAGACTGCCTCTAGTGGTTATCTACTAGACAGCCACTAGAGGCGATTCCGGGAGTTTACCGGACTCTAGACTTCTAGCGGCAGTGAAATTCCCATAGGGGAGCACTGATTATTGCGAATTAGGTCCCAGATGTCGGAGGAGGCTGGAGTACTGACCAGCTCCTAGGGAAATCGGCGCTGGAATCGGGTGAGCAAATAAAGGATTTTTTAATCCTGTATGTCCCGCAGGTGGGCCAAAATACAGATGTGTGCTTCTCCCCCTTCAAAAAACTAAAATTGCCAACTTTGTGTGTCTTTTTCTTCCCCCGGCCTCTTTGTGTGTCTCTTTCTCCCCTAGCTCTTCTGTGTGTCTCTTCCCCCCCCAGCACCTTAGTGGGTCTCTTTCTTCCCCCACACACCAGTCCCTCTGTGTGTCTCTTTATCCTCCCCAGCCCCACTGTTTCTCTCTTTGTCCCCCCAGTCCTGTGTTTGTCTCTCTCCCCCAGCCCTCTGTGTGTCTCTTTGTCCCCTCACAGCCCTCTGTGTGCCCCTCCATGTCTCTCATTAATACCCCCCACACTCCCCCTGCGGCTCCATGTATCTCATTAACCCCCCAGCCCAGGAAGACAGGACAGGAAGCAGTTAGGCTCTCTCTGTGCTCACTTCTTTTCAGACCTGGTAGAGGGAAACAAGCTCCTCTCCCGCGGTCCCCGCTCGGCCACGCTACATACAGAGACCAGCAGGAGGGGAGTGCTTTGCAGTGCGGCCGCCTAATCCGCCTAGTGGTCATGCTATGGAATCCCTTTAAAGCTATAATGTCCATGCTATGACTACACTGAGTAGTTGTTGTTTTTTTCTCAAATCCCATATTGTTGTCTACATTTTGCAATTCAGTTTCAATTCTCTACAATCCATTGTTAAGGATACAACATTGTCACTTTGCTAAAGATGACAGTTCCATGTTACCCAAAAACAGTAGTCACTATTGTGAATTTAGAAACAGAGGTAAGTAAAAAATGTATTTATCTATGCTGCCGCCCATGAATTCCGAGTATTGCTCATGTGCGCGCACGTATCCACTCAGAAATACTTTACGAATGCACGTGTTCCTGTATACCGCAAGCTCTCTCTGACATTCCCTCAGTAGTGAGGTACAGGCGCTGACAGAGTGTGCCCTGGCTTAGAATGTAAGGGTTTAAAATAGGAAAAGGATTCATAAATGATGGTCACAACCAATAGCTAACTTTTTGTCATCTCTTCCGTTGTGCAAAAACTTCACGTGATAATTCCACTTTAACGTTAAAGAAAAAATATTCTCACAGATTTGGGGCTGTCTGTTTTGATTTGCATAAAATGTAACTAGCTTCACCCTTATGGTGGGAGGTTATCTGCCCCAGCAGGTGCCAGAACTGAAGAGGGGACACAGTTGATCCCAGTTCTTGAAGTTCAAAAAGATTATAACCTAAAATTCTTATAAACTACAGGCCTGATGGGTGCCATCACACCCCAAAGGCAACAACAAGAGTTGGTATAAAAACCGTGAAGTAGAATGTCTTAGTATGGCCCAGTCAAAGCCTTGAACCTCAATCCAATGGATAATTTGTATAACGCTGTTTGTCAAAGGTCCCTGACTCCCTGTCCAACCTTACAGAGACTGACCTTAAAAAAAGACTCTCTGAATTACAGTAAAATGTGTGGTGCTAGACAGGCCCATCAAGAACTGTGAAATATCCCAGTGGATCACTGCATCCTAGGGATCATTTCAACGTGAATTTGAAAATTAAAGGGACACTATAATCACCCAGACCACTTCAGCTCAATGAAGAGGTCTGGGTGCAATGTCCCTCAGGTTTTAACCCTCCAGATGCAAACATAGCAGTTTCAGAGAAACTGCTATGTTTACATTTGGGTTTAAGCCAGCCTCTAGTGGCTGTCTTCCGGACAGCCACTAGAGGCGCATCTGCGACGCTGGAGGCATATTATGCCTCCATCACGCAGAGCGTCCATAGGAAAGCATTGAGAAATGCGCATTCGGATCCTGTGACAACGGATGGCTCCGCTGACGTCGGCAGGGGAGGAGAGGTCACCAGCGCCGAGGGAGCCCAGTGCTGGAATAAGGTAGGCTGCTGAAGGGGTTTTAACTCCTTCAGCGCCACGGGAGGGGCACCCTGAGGGTGGGGGCACCCTGAGGGTACTATAGTGTCAGGAAAACCGCTTTGTTTTCCTGACACTATAGACATCCTTTAAGGCCGGCACAGCTGATCTGAAGGCATTGATGTTAGAGGATGTTGCCAGTTCGGCTACTTTGACCTTAAATTTGAAGTTCACTTTGAACTCTCACTTTAGGTTGTGTTGGTGTTTTAGTAATAAAAAAATAATAATTTAAAAAACAATAATTGGAAACGGCCAATAAGCCTTGAAGTATCATACTTAGATCTATTGTAAAATCAAGTTAAACTGTAATACGTTGCTGTACTCAACTACACAGGCCAGAAACAGCATATCATAGCAAACTGTTTATTGCACATCCATAACATGCTGTAATGCATACCGCAACATTCTTAAATTCCTTTTTTCTGTAACAAATTGTTCTACCGGTGTGTTCCCACAGACTACATGACTACGACTTTAAAAACTCAAAAATATAGAATGTGAAAAAAAAAAGGTTTCTATAATTTGAATGACACCAGAAAAATCTATCCCACGTGGCTATCTACTCCTTCCTGTGATCTGCATTAATATCTCCCAGACAAAGAAGGCTCGGAACCTCCTGTAAAGCCATGGAATCAATGCCAAGCAAATTCAATCAGTTGGTGCCCTCTAGTGTTAGAGAGCAGAAATTGCAAGCATGCATTAAATTCTGGATGCAGTTGCAGACTTATTTACTATACCAGGCATAGGCAACCTTCGGGACTCCAGATGTTGTGGACTACATCCCCTATAATGCTGGCAAAGCATCATGGGAGGTGTAGTCCAAAACATCTGGAGTGCCAAAGGTTGCCTATGTCTGTACTATAACATAATTGTGGGGAATTATTATTTTATTATTTATATAGTGCCAGCAAATTCCGTAGCGCTGTACAATGGGTGGACTAACAAACACGTAATTGTAACCAGACAAATGGATGCACAGGAACAGAGGGGTTGAGGGTCCTGCTCAGTGACCTTACATGCTAGAGGATTCAAAGCAATTCCAGATTTTAGTCCAAAACAGCCTGTTTTGGGTCCGAATACGCAATGACTCTGGAATGCCGACGTGGCTTTTACAGAAGTGGCGCAATTAGTCAGGTATCGCGCAGAGGTGAGAACTACACTGTCCTTAACCCTTCCACTGCCAGCTAGGTGTAGAACATACTGCAAATGGTCAATATTCAGCTCTGGTAATGAGATGAGAAAATTGATAAATGTCACAGTACAGGGTTAAAGGGGAATGGTCACTTTCAGGATTTGTAATACATTGACTTTTCCCACTGAATCTAACAAATATCTTTGTGAGGTCTGAATATCAAATGTAGAAAATCCTCACATGTATTTGACTCGATCCTGAAAAGGAGTACGTCCATCTTGGCTCCTTTGCTATCACGCTACGCTTTGGCCCTTTTCTGTCAGTGAACAAAGTAAGTGGAGAGATAGCAACAATGTTTCCGCCTCTCGTCCAATAAAATTTGTGCCCTGGATGTGCCAAGATTTAACGCACTTGTGAAGGTAGATACGAAAACTACAACTTTATTGTCAAAGGAAAGGGAGCATCACATGAATTTGAGGAACACAAGTTATTGCTGATTTTCAATGTTTTATTATATAGTGTCATTTACAAAAAAGTGACCGTTCAATTTAAAGGAAACTTATTTAGCAGGGATTTTAATATTATATTTACTTATCCCCTCTATCAGATATGTATTTGCGAGGGTTGAAAAATTCTATTAATATTCCACACCTTCAATTAATATACAATTCAAAATTCAAATATTAAATTCAATTAACATTCCAATTCCAAACCTCTTTGTATCCTGCAAATGGGTGTCCCCATCTGTCAACCATCGTTATAAATTTTGCCCCTTCTCTGCTATTGTTTATAATTAGGGAAAGAGGAGAAATTTTAATGTTTCTGTTCTGCGTCCCATTTAAACGCTGTGCCTGAGCGAGATTGAGTTGTGATGTCATTTGCTAAATCTGTCATATAAATGTAAAAGGTTAACATGAGTTCCAGGTGATTCGCAATGTCTTATTGAGCGGTGTAAATTCGCGAGTTGTGACAGTCTTGATTTAAGTGATGTTTTATTGAAACCCATCCAAACTCCCAAACTCAGCCAAGTGTTTGGTGTTCCAGCAGAGTCAGCAGCCACCATCAATCACAGCTGACTGTGACATGTAAGGCAAGCCTGCAAGATATGCAGAATTCAGAACAGTTATCATGTAGTAATGGGATGCACCAAACATCACGAAAGAATTGAAAAAGATAACGGTGATTATTTACTAAACTGTGAGCTGCTGTATGTAAACATCAGGGCCACAGATATAACTCAAGACAGTCTGAAAATTTGAGGCGTTACAGATGTTTTTGTAACTTTAGTTTATTTCTGATCAATTGTGAGACACAGCGATTTGCTGTATAGTGAGTAAACCTCCATATTACCTTATTTTCAGCTTAAAGCGATGAAATACGTAGAATGTAGCTCAGATGTGAGACATGAACTTTTTTAGCAAATCTGTTTGCAGATCCGCTGGTTAATTCAAATGGCCACCTGTTTCTCAGTCTACCCACCCGGCACCTAGCCTTAGGGTCTGCAAGAATGAAACTTGGTCCTATTGTAAGAGGAATGCAAATGATTGATGCAAATAACATGCAGAAAAATTGTGATTGGATGACTCAAGACACAGTGCTACAGCAGCTAAAGAAAGTTAATGTATACAAAGCTCCAGGCCTGATGGTATTCACCCACGAGTAATTAAGAACCCAAGTGTGGAATTAAGTGAACCTCTGAATTTAATCTTTCAAGATTCTTTTCTTTCACAATTGTACCGGAGAATCGGAGGAAGGTAGGTGTAGTTCCTATATTCAAAAAGGGTACAAAATCTGGCCTGGAAATGTTAGACCTGTCAGCTTAGAAGTAAGTAGAAGTAAGAACTAAGAAGCTGTAGAAGTATAGGTCATGGTGTTGCAGTGGATGTGATTTACTTGGATTTTACCAAGGCGTTTGATATGTTTTCTCACAATAGGTTAATGTCCAAACTCAAAGAAATTGGTCTAGATGAAAATTCCTGTTCTTGGGTAGAACATTGGCTTAAACATAGAGTAAAACGAGTTTCCATTAATGGTACATTTTCAAGCTCGACAAAAGTAGCAAGTGTTGTCCCTCAGGGTTCTGTCCTAGGACCATTACTATTTAACATATTTCTAAATGATCTTGAAAAAGGAATTAAAAGCCATATTTCACTGTTTGCAGATGTCACAAAACTCTGTAATAGAATACAATGAGAGCAGGATATTGCTTTGCTGCAGAGGTATTTAGATAGATTGGGGGACTGGACACTTAAAAGGCAGATTAAATTTAATGTAGAAAAATGCAAAGTTATGCACTTGGGAGTAAAGAATGCACAAGCAACTTATACCCTAAATAGTAGTGGATTAGGAATAACAACAACTAAGGATTTGGGAATTGTTATAGACAATAAACTAGGCAACAATGTGCAATGTCAAACAGCAGTTGCTAAGGCCAGTAAGGTATTGGCATGGAATAGCCTGCCTACTGCCATCAGACTCTCCCCTTGTCTTCATTCGTTTAAGAAGTGCCTGAAAACCCATCTCTTTAGGAAAGCTTATGGCCTCCCAGAGTAAACCTCTTCCTCACATACCTGTCTCTTGCTCTCTCTTAAAGGGCAGCACTCTACTCTCTCCTCCAGCCCCGCTTCGCTCCCACCCTATTTGATTTTTATTTCCTGTCCTGTTGTGTTTTATACCCCACCTCCTATAGACTGTAAGCAGGGTCGGTGCAAGGATTTTTGGCCCTTATTTCTTTGCTATACCCTCCCAAACTAAAATTCCATATTTCTCTGCAATGTACCCCTTTCTCCTCAATTCACATCATGACATAGCTTCCCATTCCAATTAGGTCAATTAACCCCTTCCAGGTTCCCTTTTAAAATATTTCCAGCTACTTCTTCTCTACACACTTACAGTGTAACAGTAACACAATACTGACTCACAAATAGGGGCACACAATCACACACACACTGCTCTCAGTCACACAGGAACATAAATTCACAGAGACATACATAACAATTACATTCAGTTACAGTCAAATAAAACCACACTCAGAAATATTCTCATACACATTTACAGTGATGCTTACACACTCACAGACATACAGCTACAGTCACACTCATAGATGCACACAATCACACAGACTTACAATTATGCATGCAGGACATGCACACTCATAGTCAGACATACACACAGACAACACACTCACTTTCACAGACCCAGATACCCACTCACATTCACAGACCCAGAAACCCACTCACTTCCAAACACCCAGATACCCACTCACATTCACAGACCCAGAAACCCACTCACTTCCAAACACCCAGATTCCCACTCACATTCACAGACCCAGATACCCACTCACATTCACAGACCAAGAAACCCACTCACTTCCAAACACCCAAATACCCACTCACTTTCACAGACCCAGATCCCCACTCACTTTCACAGACCCAGATTCCCACTCACTTTCACAGACCCAGATCCCCACTCACTTTCACAGACCCAGATAACCACTCACATTCACAGACCCAGATTCCCACTCACTTTCACAGACTCAGATACCAACTCACATTCACAGACCCAGATTCCCACTCACATTCACAGACCCAGAAACCCACTCACTTCCAAACACCCAGATACCCACTCACATTCACAGACCCAGAAACCCACTCACTTCCAAACACCCAGATTCCCACTCACATTCACAGACCCAGATACCCACTCACATTCACAGACCAAGAAACCCACTCACTTCCAAACACCCAGATACCCACTCACTTTCACAGACCCAGATCCCCACTCACTTTCACAGACCCAGATTCCCACTCACTTTCACAGACCCAGATCCCCACTCACTTTCACAGACCCAGATAACCACTCACATTCACAGACCCAGATTCCCACTCACTTTCACAGACTCAGATACCAACTCACATTCACAGACCCAGATTCCCACTCACATTCACAGACCCAGAAACCCACTCACTTCCAAACACCCAGATTCCCACTCACTTCCAAACACCCAGATTCCCACTCACTTTCACAGACTCAGATACCCACTCACAGTCACAGACCCAGAAACCCACTCACTTTCACAGACCCAGATACCCACTCACAGTTACTCATGGAGACACAGCATAGGTGATCCACCCTCAGACCTTGTAGCTCCTCATGCACACTGAGCTCGTGTTGCTGAGAGCTACTAATTCTTTTGTGCCTGATACCATTCCTCGCTGTAACATGTAGTATGTGTGGTGTGGCTACCTGTAGAAGTTGGAGCCAGCCTTCAGAGTGGGAGCTTGTTTCCCACTCCCTCGCGGTCTGATGACATACGTCATGTTATGGGAGGGCTGATTTAGAGCAAGGGAGCGGAGCTTTGCAGACAGCAGCCAATTAAACCTCTGCAGGACTGTTACAATGCCTCAGGGAGGCCCTGCAGCCTCTAGGCTTCAATAGTGGGCCTCCGTAGCAGAAGCTCTGCTCTTCAGAACAGCGGCAGTGTGTGAGCTGTGAGGGACGGCTGCTGTAGGCTGCTAGTTGTCCTTCACTTAAGTAGTGCCCAATGTAACGGATCAACGGGCACCCCGACTGGGTACCTCCATTGAAGTATGCTCCCAGTGCTTCCTGAGGACTCCAAGCACTCCAGCAGACACCATAACCACTGTAGATTCCTCCAGAGAGCAAGGCAGGAACAAGCTCTTACAAGAGCTAAGTAGTGATTTAGCAAGGGAGTATGACAAGCATAGCAATCCCTTGTAGCAGATTTCCCCAATAAGAGACCGCACTCCAAATTGAGGGTGAAGTAGAACTGCCAGAGCTGTGTGTTTATTGTTCTTATTTACACATTCTTACACATTAGTACCACCCACAGGGTTTTGTAAAACAACCAATAAAAACGTACAATACACTCAGATACTCCCACACAAAATCCTCCCCTCTGCCTGTGATACAATTACCTTACACAATGAGTTAATATAATTATCACAGGCAGGAAAATACAGTTTTGCACAATATTAATAACTTTAGAAGTATGCATCACATTAACATAAAAAAATAAATTTTCAGAATCAGCATACTCCAAATACAAACATACGTCAAAATCATACAAATTGGTCCAGTGGGTCAAAGGTTAGATCGAAGTCCTTTGTGACCAAATGAAGCATGCCCAAAACCGGTTCCACAGAGTCTTCTATCCTGGAGATAATTGGGGAGTAATCCAATTATCTCCAAGGACAGAGGCAAAACTCCATTAGCCACATGGTAGCAAAAGACAATAAAATACATAAATATATATAACTGTGCAGCTATTGCATAAAACAGGTACATTCAACATATCCCCAGATAGCTTAGATCTGAGGCGCTCAGATCACATACATACAGTTCAATTGCCATGGAGCCAAAGTCTTTCAAATTGTCTTTCGTTATACGAATGGGCTCCATGGCATAGCTATCTGGGGTATCACTGTTCAAATAGGGAAAGTACCGAATGACCCGGCTTTCGGGTCTTTGCAGGGGAAAATCAAGCATTTCAACATGGGGCCATAGTCACAGGGCAGGAGGCTGGCAATCAGGCTTCTCCAATGCCCAGTGGCGAGGCTGGTTCCGCCACACCCAATAACCATGTACTGTCAGAAATATCTAAAAATCCAAGTCTCTGGCCAGGTGCCAGAGATTCGGATTTTTGCGCCCCCCCTTCTCTGGCGCCCTAAGGCGGCCGCCTGTGCTACATTATGGACGCGCCGGCCCTGACTGTAAGCTCGTTCCTGTAAGTTGTCTTGGAATTGTCCTATTTATAGTTAAATCCCTCCCTCTCGTAATATTGTAAAGCGCTATGGAATCTGTTGGCGCTATATAAATGGTGATAATAATAATAATAATGTATTATCATTCCTGGGATGAAAATATAATTTTGCCTCTTTATTAATCACCGGTAAGACCACACCTTGAATATGCTGTGCAATTTTGGGCAGCTGTTCTAAAGGATATCATGACACTAGAAAAAGTGCTTAAGTGTGCTACAAAATTGATAAAAGGAATGGAGCATTTTAGTTCTAAAGAAAGCTTAACAAATTTAAATCTCTTTAGATTGGAAAAAACGGCGGCTCAGAGGGGATATGAAAGCATTATACAAATATATTCGGGGCCAATACAAACCATTGTCTGGATAGCTTTTTAGAAATAGGACTATACATAGGACACGAGAGCACGCATTTAGACTGGAAGAAAGGAGATTTAGTCTAAGGCAAAGGAAAGGGTTTTTTATAGTAAGAGCAATAATGATATGGAATTATCTGCCTGAAAAGGTGGTTTTATCAGAGTCCATACAGATGTTTAAACTGCAATTGGATAAATACTTGCAAAAACATAACATACAGGGATATAATTTTTAATTAGTGGGGTAATAGATTCTTGATCTTTGGTTTACTTAACCACTCTAGGGCATGTGAAACGAAGGCAGCTTCATTTCTTTTCAAAGGGTCTATACATCGCATAACTGGTACACGGCACTAAAGTGTCCTGCCCTTTTGATAAGCTAGCAAACAGTGCAAGATTTGTCTAACATGTCAGGTGGCATTTATGGGAGTCGATATCGATTGTATAAAGCTAGGTCCTAGACATGCAGCTCTAAACGACAATATAGGTTATGAAACATGCTTTCGGTAATGGTTACAGCTAATATTGAGTTATATTAAATTAAATTAGCAGGGCCAACAAAGCTGCCTGGGCTATGGGAATGGTTACATGGCTAATATTGGTCCCACAGGTTAAACTTAAGGTAGGTTGCCCTTCTATTTAGTGCAACATGCCAATGGAATACAGTGCAGTTATAGCGTTGGCTGCGATAAAGGTAACGATTAAAAGGTAACAATTAAAAGCATAGCGTTTCATCTGGCACAGGTAAGACATAAAGAAATAACGAAGATGTGGGGAGAGAGTTAAACAGTACTGCGTGTCCGTATATCAGTCCCGCTCAGCCCATGCCGGTTCCCGGCAAGTTGTCAATATTGGGGGTAGTTGCTGTGCCCGGAGTGGGACGCCTCTGCCCTGCGTTCCCCGCTCCAGTCTTGCGGCCTGGCTGCCATTGTGGTGGTGCCGTTCTCCGCACTCCGTGGGTTCAGTCCGCTCGCAGCTGGCTGGGATTGCTTGTTTGCCATCGGTGCTTATAGCCTTTGTCCCAGCCTGTACCAGAATCGGGCAAAAGTTGCATCTATGTGCTGTTGGATGTCGCTGTGATCCTCCATCTCAGGTAAGCGTTTTGGTTCGTGTGGTATGCTTGCTGCTGACATTTTGGGTACGCCATGTGTTTGCCTGCCCTGGTGTTGCAGTTTATCGATTGGTATGGTTTGCTTGTGGTAGCACCGAGATGTCCCCCATCGGTCCAGAGGGGGGGGCGGTAGGAGATGCCCCTCTCGTGGGATCCTGGTCCATGTCAGTCTGCCTGGGCCATCTCCCCGCTGCCCGATCTCCGGTAGGTCTCAGGGCTTTTTGTCAGGTCTCTGGGGGGTTACAGGCTTGAGTTCGATATCGGGTGTCCCCTACATGCTAGTGTCTGTCCAGTGTGCGGTTGTGACGGTTTTTGGGGGGATTATCCCCGAAAAGTGCAGAGTGTAACGGGAGCTGAGGTTCAGCACAACCGCTCTGTCTGGATGCTAGGCTCCGCCCCCTCTCTATTCAGCTATGTAAATATGTTCTTGATCGTGATACGTCCAGAGGGAAAATTTTCCTGTCTTCACAACGAGGGTGTAGTAATCTGACCTGCTTCTGGCTTATTGCGTTGATCGAAGTTACAAAAGTGCATCGAAAGTGAACCATTGAATTGTTATTTCCAAAACTCTAGAGACCTGTGAGTCTCAGTGTGTTGACCATCTTGCCTGTGTGCCCCACTTTAAACCCGGTTTCTAGAAATTCTCTTTCGTTTTAAGTTTTTGTATATATTATTTCTTTTAAGCAATCTTTAATAAAAAAAAAAAAATTACCAATAAAAACCTCAATAAGAAATCTGGACAGTTAGTTATCCTATCGATCAGTGCACTGTCGGTACTGGTTTAAATATTCCGCACTCCGTTGTGGATTTAGAGTCCTGGAAGCAGTAAGTCGCTGAACAATGAGAGGACTTCACAGCAACTTGGCAAAACAACACACATTCCTGTTTTTTTTGCAGATTTTGTGGTTGCTACTTTCTATCAATTATACTCACAAAATGAAATTTAAGCATTTGGCAAGACATACAAGATATCCAATCACCTTGAGAGAGCGGACAGGAATAATATTTGTCGTCTGCCTTAGATTCAGAAAAGCCAGATGCCCAAAGCAGTTTGAAAAAGAGGGAGCATTTACGTAACAGCTTTATATTAAAACAGTTCGTGTTTATCCATTCCATTGTCCAGTGAGATTTTATCCCAAACAGGAAGTGTCTGAATATATATGGTTTATACGCTCCTACGAAAACAGAAGCGTACGCTCCTAACATGGACACTCTGATAATTATTATAATGTGAATATTAGACTTCAGTTCCATCACAAAAAACAAGCATTTGGGAAATAGTGATCACAAAATGAATAGTGATTCAAATATTTTTGAAATAAACTCAAAAAAGCAAAAGCACGTGGGGTATGCTAAAAAGTATAATTTTAAAAAAGCCAATTTCAATAGGATTAGGGTAGCTATACAACATATCGACTGGTATAAACTCCTTAGTGAAAAAAACACTGAGGATAAATGGAAACTATTCAAACAAATATTAGAAAGGTACATTTCTCAGTATGTACCATTGGGTAATGGATATAAAAGAAACAAATTAAAACCAATGTGGCTTAGTAGAGAAGTAAAACAAGAGATTAAAAATAGGAAAATGGCATTTAACTCGGACAAATCAGAGGCATCCTATTTAAGATATAAGGAAACCAATAATGCTTGCTAAAAGGCAATTAAAGTGGCTAAACTAGAAAATGAGAAATTGATAGCTAAAGAATGCAAAACCAACCCCAAATTTTTCCAAGTACATCAATTCTAAAATAAAATAAAAAATAAAATAAAAAAAATTAAAGTGTAGGTACACTGGAAACAGAGATGGGTTAGCTAATGAAGACCAGGAAAAGGCATAAATGTTAAATAACTATTTTTCTTCAGAATATGTTAATAAGGATCCTATGGCAAGAGATATGCAAATGATGCTGCAAAAAACTTGCAGATAATTTGTGATTGGATGACTTGAGACAAGGTGCTATAGTAGTTAAAGAAAAAAATTAATGTAAATAAAGCCTCGAGGCCTGACGGTATTCACCCATGAGTACTTAAGGAGCTAAGTGGGGAAATAAGTGAACCTCTGTATTTAATTTTTCTAGATTTTTTTTTTTTAATTCTTTATTTTTGTTGTGCGTTTGCTGAACATAACCGCTTGAGATATCACAACAGCTTTCTCAGGCTTCAAAACATAAGACATGAATAAACATTCGGCATTGGAAGACTGTGCACAGTTTTTAAGTTAGGTTCATTCGGTACAACATTCTATCTAGATCTGTCGCTGGATCGCCACATTTACATATGCAGAGGGAGAAGTTGTGTGCATTAGGTATGCTCTTTAAATCTAGTGTATGGCTTAGGTACTGAGCAACTTATCCCTGCTTCGTGTAGGTGATTCTTAATGAGGGCTGTGGCGATAGGGAAATGTGCCACACGTCTTGACATCGTGACATTGTCTAGGGCACGGTGGTCCGGTGTGTTTGGTGTGGGCGTATGTATCTCTGTCTCTAGGTTGCCTTATGTGCTTCGTAGGTGCTTGTGTGTTGTGCGTGTGGTCAGTGACCCCTAGCCAAGGAGGTCGCAGGGGGCGAGAGGGATATGCTAGTGTCCTGGAGCTGGCCCCGTCATGATAGTGATTTTCTGTGTGGTGTGATACTTGTTAGTGGTTGTATCGGTGCGTGGGTCTTTGCCGTTAGAGTGACCCTGTAAGTCAGGGAGAAGTCGTGGGGGTGTATGCCTTGCAGAGGTTCGTAATTGTTTACTAGACTAGCTGAAAAGCAGTAAACGGTTAAAACAGATTAAAACAGCAGTGACAACAGTGGTAACTTTTGCCTGTGGACCAAATGGCAGTCAATGGTGTCAGGTGGCTGCTATAGGGGTTTCTCTCTCCCTTGGTATGAAAGTCCTAGTGGGGTCCCATGAATGGGGGCTGGTGGTTTCATCCGTTTGGTCAGGTCCTTGTGGGAGCCCCAGTGTCCTGAGGAAGGAGTCCACCTCCTGAGTGGAATTGAGGTGTAGTGTGGTGCCATTATGGTCCATGGACAGGATTTTTGGTGCCGTCCAGCGAAGGTCATCTTGGTGGCGACGGGTCGCTGGGCGCAGGGTTCTTCTCCATTAGAGTGTGGATCTTGTGCTTTGCCTTTTTAAGGCGGTGAAGATGGTATTTCTGTCCGTCTGAGTGTGGCACCGGACAATCAAATCTCTGGTTGCTTGGGGGGGCGCCTATGGTGATTTGCGGATATGGAATATCCCTGCGATGGCTAATTTTTTGCCCTGTGTGTGTGGCAATATGGTGGCGACCAGGTGTCTGCTATAGTGTGGCAACTCTGTATAGCTTATTTCGTCCGGGACACTGTTTCTTTGAGGCCTCTCACCTCTTGTAGGACGTCTAAAATATTTTCCTCTGAGGGTTTCACTCGGTCTGTGACCACTTGGACCTCCGTCTTCAATACGGCCATGTCTGCCGTGGACATTTGTTTTAGTTCCAGTAGGAGGTTTTTAATATCTATACATACAAATGGGTGGAATGATGCAATTCAGGGTAAAAGATGGTATCATGTAGGCAAATGAAGTAACTGTGGAGATAAAATCATATACAAGCACCTAGTGCAATACTGTACAATATAATATATGTAAACAGAAAATATGTGATTTAGTACTCACAAAGGAGGAGCCAATAAGTAATGGCTCAATAAGAGTGCATGTGGGATGATTGGAAGGGATCCCACTCCCTTTCTGGATGTCTTTCTGGGTGTCAATGGTCTTCCAGTAGTGCTAAACGAAATGTCCACTCCAATAAAATATCGGGGACTAAATTCTTTTAATAGTAGGTAATAGAAATAGTAGGTAATAAAATACAAATAAGTAAAAGTAAATAAGAACTTAACATAACACTATAATAAGTTCATTTAAAGTCCAAACAAATTGCAAAACGCGGGACCGGAAATACGTCATCAGGACGCGACCGGAAGTGAAAAAACGGCGCGAACCCGGAAATAACTATTCTTCTGGACAGGTATAAATCTACACTGCTTTATGGACATTACTAGCAACTGAGGAAGCCCATGATTTGGGCGAAACGCGTTCTGCAATTTGTTTGGACTTTATATGAACTTATTATAGTGTTATGTTAAGTTCTTATTTACTTTTACTTATTTGTATTTTATTACCTACTATTAAAAGAATTTAGTCCCCAATATTTTATTGGAGTGGACATTTCTTTTAGCACTACTGGAAGACCATTGACACCCAGAAAGACATCCAGAAAGGGAGTGGGATCCCTTCCAATCATCCCACATGCACTCTTATTGAGCCATTACTTATTGGCTCCTCCTTTGTGAGTACTAAATCACATATTTTCTGTTTACATATATTATATTGTACAGTATTGCACTAGGTGCTTGTATATGATTTTATCTCCACAGTTACTTCATTTGCCTACATGATACCATCTTTTACCCTGAATTGCATCATTCCACCCATTTGTATGTATATGATTTTATGCTATTTGTTGTGTGGATAGAGAGGTTACCACACGGGTGTTTTTAGAGTGATTTGGCATATATTTAGGTTACACGTTGGAACTCTGTTTTTGTATTTTTGGTTTTTAATATCTAGTTTAGTGGCTCGTGTCAGTCCATCAGGATCAGCCTGTATGTCTTGGGGTGGCAGTTGGTCTAGTGTATCCCCCATGGCAAGCTCCGAACATGTGCAGCTGGTGTCTGGTGCCAATTTAGGGACTGCAATTGTGTTCTCCGTGGGTTCTGGGTTATAAGCCTGAGGAGAAGACCGCGTTGTGGAGTGCTGTTTCGAAGGCCTTGTAGTCTGAGTAGGCCTTGGTTTTGCGGCGTGCTTTCCGTCCCGTCTGTTGGTATAAGAAGGGCATCGATCAATTGCTGGCTTTGCCCCCTTGCCCTGCCTGTTGGTCTTTGGGTTCGTGAGGGCTATTTTGGCAGTGTTTGCTGTCGATCTGCCTAGTTTTTGCCGGAGCTCTCTGCACTTGCGACCACTCAGTTCCGTGGCTAAGCTCCCTTTTCTAGATTCTTTTGTTTCTTTTGTTTCAGGTATTGTACCGGAGGATTGGAGGAAGACAGATGTTGTTCCTATATTTAAAAGGGTTTAAAATCCTTGCCTTGAAATTATAGACCTGTGAGCTTAACTTCTGTGACTGGGAAAATATTTGAAGGGTTATTAAGGGATAATTAGGAATTAATTGGGAAGAACTTTGTTATTAGCAAAAATTAACATGTACTGAGGTCCCGAACTGTTCGCCGAACGGTTAGCGAACGGTTCGCCGCAGACTCATCATTGAGTAAACTTTGACCCTGTACCTCACAGTCAGCAGACATATTCCAGCCAATCAGCAGCAGACCCTCCCTCCCAGATCCTCCCACCTCCTGGACAGCATCCATTTTACATTCATTGTGAAGCTGCATTCTTAGTGAGCTAACTGCATTCTACAAAGAAGTAAGTAGAAGTATAGATCAGGGTGGGCCCCCGGCTCCCTGTATTTGCAGAGGGGGGCAGCGGACTGCAGGAGCAGTTAGAGACAGGGAAATGCTGTAAAGTGCTCCTGCAGTCCGCTGGGCCCCCTCTGCAAATACAGGGAGCCGGGGGCCCCACCATGCCACCGGACCACAAGGGATAATAGAATCTTCCCCCCTCCCTGGACCAGGTAAGAAACAGGGAGGGGGGAATTCTTACATTTAAACACACAAAAACTGCTCACAAATAAAACCCTGAAAGGACGGGCAAACGGTAGATCCCCAGCTAGTCATACATTGTGGAAGATGTTGGGAATCTCTTTTGGCCCCCCCCCCCCCTGTGCTGGGTGGAGGGGGCAAACAATTCTGGCACCAGGGCCCTCTATACTTTAGTTCCACTTTGATTTGACCAGATTATTAGATGTCCCTCTTAGTGGCCACACATTCAGTCTATTTTATATTGTCTTTGGCTCTCCAGTAACTTCACTCTGATAAATATTTTGGCTGCCGCTCCTTTTGGTTTTCCTCAAATTCCCCTGGCAGGAGAGGGATTTAAAAAAACAGAGCCATCTGCACCACAGAGGAGGCAAAGAAAACATCTGGCTCGTCTGCCAAGTTCAATATTGGTCAACACAGCGTTGAGGCAGAGTGGAGCGCTCTGGGGTTTAATGCATTTCACAAACATTGCCGAACCTGCATGTCCTTGCTGCGCTTCGTAGGGAGACATCGGACTTCAAGCAACTTGAAAAAGACATGTCAACATTTCTGTTAATAATCAACAGTTGTTGCTAAACTTCATTACTTTTAATCAGTGTTGTGAAGTCAGAACAGAAAAAAGTTGAGTTAATACATATAGATGCCTCAATAGATTTGATTTAAAGGGACACTCCAAGCAGCTGGATAAACTATATACATTTTCAAATGTAGGGTAATAGCATCTTGATCCAGGGATAGATCTGACTGCCAATCTGGGGTCAAGAAGCATTTTTTTCTAGTTTGCTGCACAATTGGAAGCGCTTCAAACTGTATTTTTTTTTGCACAGCATCACTAAAAGGTGTTCTCACTATTCCACCTGTATTGAAGAGCAATGCTTCACACACAATCAGCTGATCACAGTCTGAGAAACGTTCCAGGTGGTACAATTTCCTTTGTCAATACCAGCATTAATACGTTTGAGGTTAGGATTAAATAAGGGATTAAGATCATGGATTAAGGGGGACAGGGCCTGGCAGCCATGCTAGCAGGCTGCAGATCACTGTGGCTTCCGAGGAATCTAACAATTTTCCAATAAATGTTTACCTTCCTATGTCACAGGGTCCTGAAGTTTCCCAGTGTAGCTGGAGCGCCTGATATCAGCTGACTCTGGGTCGCAGAGAGTGACTCGAGGAGAACATGGGCTACCCGGGTGGAGAGTGAGGTGGACGGCCACTGCTTTGCTTACTGCCCTGACTGTTGCGAATCAGCAACTTACCTGATGCCTTCCTGGTCCAATTCCCCCCCACCCCTTGGACCAGCAGGGTTTAGAACGGTCTCCACTGAGGAGGCTATTGTCCTGCTGATCTGGGGCAGATGCATTGTGCATACCCTTCAAGATGACCACGAGCAGGAGAACTACAAGCTATGCATGGTCAGCTGATTGCAAGCTCCAGGACCCAGAGGGATTTCCCAGCCGATGATACTTCTACCCCAACTCCACCGGCTGGTGGATGTGCAACGCTCAGGATCAACTCACAACATCTCTGCAGAGGAGCCTTCCTGTGCAGAGAGCAAATGGGGAAGAAATCCCCTCACAGTCCACACCCTTGGACGCCACCAACCTCAAGTGTTGCAGCATACAAGGACAGATGCCCAAAGTCCAGGACAGTGGAGAAGAGGTGACAGCTCTGATGCAGGCCTGGGGCTGGCATGACATGATAATGGTGCTCCTTTGACCTAACTGACCTTCGGCCGCTGGAGTCCCTGCTAATACCAAGACAAGGCATGAACTGCACAACTCTACACCCAGACTTTGCCTAATGTAATGCGATCACAACTGTAGCATAGTAGTGGGCCTAGATGTGTATATGGCTGTCTGTTCCAGATATTCATTTATAAAATATTTTAACAGGAAAGGTACATTGAAATTTCTCTCGTTTTCAAATATATCCTGGGTCCACAAAACATTGCATTGATACAATAGGGTATATACACTATACTGCATTTTCTAATCAAGTTGGGTGGCCTCCCAGGGGTATACACCTCGGCCACATCTATTAGATTGATAACCGCATAGTCGCCGCCACCACCATCAAAGCTTCTCTGATGATAACCCCCCCCCCCAATCTCACTTTTGCATTAATGTCGGCCCATTTTTAAAAAATGGCTCGTTAGCCCCCTTTAATACACTAACTCCATACTGTGATGGTGGCTATAACAACTACTTTAATGTGGCACTTTACAACCATTCATATTAATCCAATGCTTACACTATCCATAATGTCAATCTGTATTGCCAACTCCGCTTATCACTTGTGTTTATTCAGCTACTGACAGACTTAGCCTACACGTTTCTTGTATCCAAAAAAATAAATAAATTGTGCTGTCTTTTCATATGCTAGGACTTTGTTAAAGGGACACTGTAGGCACCCAGACCACTACTGCCCATTGAAGTGGTCTGGGTGCCAACTCACACTACTCTTAACCCTGCAAGTGTAATTATTGCAGTTTTTTTTATAAACTGCAATAATTACCTTGCAAGGTTAACTCCACCTCTAGTGGCTGTCTACTAGACAGCCACTACAGGGCACTTCCTGGATTATAGCACAGAAAACCTGTGCTAGAGCGTCGCTGGACATCCTCACGCTGTGTGAGGACCTCCAGCGTCGCTCAATTCCCCATAGGAAGGCATTGAAAAGCATTTTCAATGCTTTCCTATGGAGAGCTCTAATGCGCATGCGCGGCATTGCCGCACATGCGCATTAGGTTTCCTCAGCCGGCAGGCGGGATCAGTCTCTCCCACCGGCTAACGTAATCACTGGGAGGAGCGGCGGCGGCGAGCAGAAACCACCGCCGAGGGACAGCAGCGGGGTCGCATGAAGGGGTTTTTACTCCTTCAGCTACCGGGGATGGGTGGAGGGAGGGAGAGGGGACCTGCAGTGCCAGGAAAACGGATTGTTTTCCTGGCATTGGAGTTTCCCTGTAACTTCAAACTGTGTTTTAGGAGCTTGTCTTTGCTGTTGTGGCCCTTCAAGCATGATTGCAAAGCACTGACAAAGATTGAAGAAAAGAAAAAAAGATCATGGATTAAGATTAAGTTTAGAAAAAATATGTTTAGTATTCGGTTTATTTTAGGATTGGGATTAGGATGAGAGCGAACAATGGAATCCCCTCTGCTCACATCAGCAGAGGGAATTCTAACACTATTTAGAGCGCTAAGATTGAGGTTAGGATTAAGATTAAAATTAGGCTTAGACATAGAAGTATGCTATGGGTTAAAACAAAAAAAAGTTTTATTTTTCAAGTTCTGCATGGCATTTTAACTGTAAATTTCATAATACTTTTCGCTTTTCCTGCAATAAGACATGTATATGCTCTGATGTCCCCTATGTGAAGGCTTTATGGGGTTTTAGAATGTCACAGGGTCAGATATAGGGCTGGCAAATTAAATTCTCTGGTATTTGATTGGCTGTTCTGAATTATAGTAATAAATATATAATAGAAAACAAGCACACATGGGATTTGCTGTAAAAAAAAAATCTTCACTGCTTTATTTCATGAAAAAGCATACAAGTCAACGTTTCAGTCTCACACACGACTTTTTTTTGGATCAACAGCAAAAACATATGTTTGGAAGGCTATGTAACTCACAGATCTTGACGAAAGACTTGTGTGTGAGACCAACGTTTAAATATATATTTTTTTTCTACAGTAAATCCAGTGTGTGCACTTCCTTGTTTGTTGTATTAATATCTATATATAAATTCTCTAATTTAGTTTTAAAATTCACCTTGTTGTTAATAATGCAATACGGAATAAGTTTGGGCAATATAAAAATTATTATGTATCAACATCAAAATACACAGAATTACAAATACGCACACATTAAATCTATATTAACGCTCTTTTTATCCTTTAAAAAAACAGTTTAGAATGTGTTGCAGCAAGAAATGAGAATGATGGAAAAAAAAATTTGACCTGGTTGCTAGTTGAACACATCGCAAAAATGCAAATGTTGCTTTGGTCCTTAAGAGAAGAAACAAATTAAGCTTGGACCTGAAGGGGTTTAAAAAGTAGATGCTACGGGTTCCAGCCTATATAATGGAGAAAGTCTATACAGGCAGAGGGTTTATTTCGGGATAAATGTGCTTCTCTGCAAGGATCATGTGCAACAATATCCCTTTGGACTATGTTCAAACACTCTATACGACAAACATCATGTACAGTTTAAAGTACAGTTATCCGCCCCCGTC
The DNA here is from genome assembly GCA_933207985.1 of Pelobates cultripes. Taxonomy (NCBI): domain Eukaryota; kingdom Metazoa; phylum Chordata; class Amphibia; order Anura; family Pelobatidae; genus Pelobates; species Pelobates cultripes. The sequence continues at coordinate 140,827,470 of OW240920.1, read as the reverse complement.
CCAATGGTACAAAAATAATTGGTCATCCATGCATTGTTTGTTGGTGCAGAAAGTTTAAAGACACATTTTGAACTATTTTGACATCCATCTATTGAGTTTTTTTTTATATTTTTAAAGGGGGATCACCTTTTCAATGAAATGCTTTTCTCTTAAATTAAAAATAAAAAAGCCGAAACACCATAACAACTACAGTGTGCTATGGTGCCCTCGTACCCAAACAATGTCTCTTAACGGATCTGGTGGCTACTCGGTATCACGGTCTCTGGAGAGCAGGGAGCTTCTGCATGGGCTTCCATTAACTCACATGAACTAAACCTGGCCAGGCAGGGCCAGCTCATTGGCTAATGAAGTGTTTCCCAACCCAGTCCTCAAGGCACACCTACCAGTCCAGGATTTAGGGGTGACCCAGTTGTGTCTAAGGTGTTTTTTCTAAAAACACCTTAGCCACTACTATGTAATCCCTAAATCCTGGACTGGTAGGTGTGCCTTGAGGACTGGGTTGGGAATCACTGGGCTAATGGCATCAGATGAATGGCTCTCCCCGCCAATGAGTTAATCCCTGCACCGTGTGACAGTCGGTGGCGCGCAACAGACCCCAGTGAAAGAAGTAAAACACTTAGCAAACACTGTAGTTGTTATGGTGCTTTGAGTGCTCCTTTAACCCCTTCGTGACCAGATAGTTTTTCAATTTTCTTACCATTAAGGACCAGGGCTGTTTTTACATTTCTGCGGTGTTGGTGTTTAGCCGCAATTTTCCTGTTACTCATTTACTGTACCCACACACATATTATATACCGTTTTTCATGTCATTAAATGGTCTTTCTAAAGATACCATTATTTCCATGATATAAATTTACTATAAAGAAAATGATAAAGTATGAGAATTTTTTATTTTTAACACACTTTTTCTAACTTTGACCCCCAAAATCGGTTACGCATCTACAACTGCCAAAAACACCCGTGCTAAATAATTTCTACATTTTGTCCTGAGTTTAGAAATACTTTTTTTGCAAGCTAAAGGGCTATAAGTACAAGTAGGACATTGCTGTTTCAAAATATATATTTTTTAAATTTATCAATGGTGACATTGTAACACGTATCTGTCAAATCTCTGAATCACACCTCATTTTTTTAAATTTTTTTTTTTAAAGTAGACAACCCAGGGTATTCAATGCGAGGTATATCCAGTCTTTTTTTTAGTAGGCACTTAGTCACAAACACTAGCCAAAGTTAGCATTTACCGTATTTTTCGCTCCATAAGACGCACTTTTTTTCCCCTCAAAAGTGAGGGGAAATGTCTGTGCGTCTTATGGAGCGAATGTGAAGAATTACTAACCTGTCTTGGAGCGTGGGCCGGCTTCACAGCGCGCTCCGCCGTCCAGGAACTTCTATTTCAGGTTCCGGTTTCCGGCGGGACTGAAAGGAAGTGCACACTCAGTGTGCACACTTCCTTTCAGTCCCGCCGGAAACCGGAACCTGAAATAGAAGTTCCTGGACCGTGGATCGCGCTGTGAAGCCGGCCCACACTCCAAGACAGGTAAGGAATTATGGGACAATGGGAGGAAAGACACTATGGGACAAGGGGAGGGGGAGACACTATGGGACAAGGGGAGGGGGAGACACTATGGGACAAGGGGAGGGGGAGACACTATGGGACAAGGGGAGGGGGAGACACTATGGGACAAGGGGAGGGGGAGACACTATGGGACAAGGGGAGGGGGAGACACTATGGGACAAGGGGAGGGGTAGACACTATGGGACAAGGGGAGGGGTAGACACTATGGGAGAAGGGGAGGGGTAGACACTATGGGAGAAGGGGAGGGGGAGACACTATGGGAGAAGGGGAGGGGGAGACACTATGAGACAATGGCATGGGGGACACTATGGGAGGGAAAGTGCACTATGGGACAATGGGAGGGGGGACACTATGGGAGGGAAAGTGCACTATGGGACAATGGGAGGGGGGGACACTATGGGATCAGAACACTAATGGACAAGGGGAGGAGGGGTTAAAGAACACTATGGGATAGGGTAGGAGGGGTTACAGAACACTATGGGACAGGGGAGGAGGGGTTAACAATCACTATGGGACAGAGGAAAGGGGGGTTAAAGATCATTATGGGACAGGGGAGAAAAAAATATTCTGAACAAACTGTCCCATGGTAAGAAACACTATGGAACAGTTTGTTCAGAATATTTTTTTTTCTGGGTTTCCTCCTCTAAAAACTAGGTGCGTCTTATGGTGAGGTGCGTCTTATGGAGCGAAAAATACGGTATATTTGTTTGTGTGTTAAAAATGCAAAAAACAAATTATGAACGCTTACTTTGGCCAGTGTTTGTGACTAAGTGGCTACTAAAAAAAAAAGACTAAACATACACCATTTGCAATACCTTGGGGTTGTCTTTTTTTTGCAAATGGTATGCCATCATGGGGGTAATTCTCATTCCTAGGCTACCATACGGTCTCAAAGGCAACGTAATCAATCTGGCAAATTTCAATGTGAAAAAATGGAAAATCAAGCCTTGTATATTTAACCCTGTAACTTTCCATGACACCCTAAAACCTGTACATGGGGGGTATTGTTTTACTCGGGAGACTTTGATGAACATCGTGTTTTTGAAAGTTACAGGGTTAAATATAGTGCTAGCAAATTAAATTCTCTGGACTTTCAGCCTGGGTTGTCAGGCAGATCCCCCAAATTGCAATCAATAAAATTACTTAATTTAAAAATATTAGATAAATATGCATGTAGAATTTAAATAAATAAATATATATACACACACACACTATTATGTATATTTCATATTATTTTTTTATATATATATATAATGATTATATATATATATATATATATATATATATATGTGTATTTTGATATAAATATATATTATCAAATATAGTTATAATAAAAGTTTAATATATATATATATTGGTTTTGTTTATATATATATATATACACACACACACACACAGAATTTTACTCTAAGTGTATGTTATATATAGACACGTTTTATATAATTATATATATATAAATATAATTATATAAAACGTGTCATATATATATAACATACGCTTAGAGTAAAATTCTGTATGTGTGTGTATGTATTTTATATAATTATATTTTCGGATGAAGTCAATAGCCGAAACGCGTTAAGTGTTTGGACTCTCTTTTTGGGACTTTTTATTTTACCCTTTGATGTATGGTTTTAATTTACTTCAAGATTTGAAGAATAAAGGCTTGTTTTACCCCAGTTGTCTTGCGTCCTGGAGGTCCTACATTTAAAGAGGAAGAAAGTTCCCAGTGGAGGTCCCTATTTATATATTTAAGGCATCTAGTTTGAGCCAGCTTTTTAAAGTGGCTCTACTTATGTGAGTGTGATTTATATATTTGACTATACTACTCTATGTTTGTCTATTTGGTTGTTTTCCAGATCAATTGACTACAGAGTGGGTAGTATTTTATTATTTTTGTGTGCTCTCACCTATTTATTTGTTTTTATATATAACATACGCTTAGAGTAAAAGTGTGTGTGTGTGTGTGTGTGTGTATGTATTTTATATAATTATATTTGTGTTAGGTGCTTAAGATAGTACAGTGTGAAATACCATGAATAAGCGTAGGATGATAAAAGGAGCAAGTCGGTTGTGGTGTGCCGAAACCGACGATGAGGTAGGCCTGAGAAAGAAGAGGGCCCACCCAGGAAAAGAAATAGAAAGGAAAATAAATGTTAAAAGTGGTGTGGTGGGAGGGTCATTCAACGCTGAACGGTAAGGAGCCAGGCAAGGGGAGTGCCTTAAGTAGGCTAGGGGTGGAAAACCAGCACCTCCCACAAATGCAGGCAAATTGCCTTAATACTTGTGTTAGGTGCTTAAGATAGTACAGTGTGAAATACCATGAATAAGCGTAGGATGATAAAAGGAGCAAGTTGGTTGTGGTGTGCCGAAACCGACGATGAGGTAGGCCTGAGAAAGAAGAGGGCAAAATTAAGTAATCCAATTTATTAACAGACAACCAATACATATACATTTATCAACCAGACATGTTTATGAAAGCATCTCTTAACTCTTGTACTGGGTTCGGTATGTACCGTGAGTAAGCGGATGACTTCCAGCCCCCCAGTGTTTTGATAACATGAGTTGGGACGTTGAAACTGGAGGCTGTGGACGCGGCTCCTATACGAAAGGAGTGTCCTGAGTAATTGTTTGCGTTGAGGCCCAGTTGTGTGAGCAAGGACCTGACGTAGGTCATGAAGGCTGTAGTGGTGAGTACTGCACCTTGTAGTTGTAATAACGGTTGCGAGGGCAGTAAGTGATGGTGCTGTATGTAGGCATCAAGAACTTTTACGGGACACCATCTGTTGTGCGTGGGGTAGTACGGAATGTTTACAGGTATGTGCTGGCTGGTTTTGGAGTGAGGTAAAGACAGGATGTAATGATCCGTATGTTTTGTCAAGTGGGAATAGAGGAGGAATGGAGTGGTTTGGGTCGTGGAGGTCGTAGTGAATTCTCTGGGTCGTAGAAATCCATAGAAAGCGATGCATATTGCTGTTTTGATGATAGAATTCGTATTAGTGTCAAATGGTTTCAGGTCGAGTAGGTTAGATAAAGCTTTGAAGATATGGTTATCTATGGGTAGCCTCTGGGCCAAATGTGTGGGTTCTGATTTTTTGAATACCTCTGAGTATGGTCTTAATTTGGTGAGAGGCCATGAAACTGTTGTTATTTGGGTGTAAGATGAGCATGTGGTGTTGAATGCCAGTGAGATAGAGTTTGATGGTGTTATATGACAATTTGAGTTTAAGGTGGCAAAAGGAAGCAAACCCCAAAAAGATGTCATAACAAACGGTTGTATGATGTTATGTTCCAGAAGGAATCGTTTGAATAGTGTGAAAGCCCTGTTGTATGTTTTGTTTGTATTGTGTGAAAGTGCCAACTGAGACAATGTCCTGCTATGCTGCATGATGACGTCTAGTCCAGTATGAGTTGTTGAAATGTTGGAGGGATGGTGGCTGTGGGTGCTGCTGACGGGAGTGCTTGATGAAACTCCTGAAATTTAAAGCGAGACAAACTGTCAGCAGCTGTGTTGTATACACCTGGCACATGGAAACAACATAGGAAGAATTTATGACAAGCTGCCAACCAAGTGAGTTTCCTCAGAAATCTCATAATCGTAAGAGATTTGGAACGACCTTTGTTGATGATGTGACAGGTCGCCTGGTTGTCTGAGTAACAACGCACTGGCGTATTAGCCCATAAATGACCCCACGCTACGGCAGCCGCCACTATGGGGTAGATCTCAAAAAGAGCTGAGGTAGTGGAAAAACCTTCCAAATCCAGAACTGCTGAAGGCCAGCTGCCCCAAAGCCATTCGTTCCCAAAAATTGCTGCAAAACCAGTGGTAGATGCCGCATCTGACCAAATGGTAGGAGATGATTCAGTCAGTTGAGGGAGGAACATACTTTTACCATTCCAAGTGGTTAAAAACCTCTTCCATATGTTTAGATCTGCCGTAGCTTGGGCATCTAAGGACAACCTGTGCGTGTCATGTAGAAAAAGTGGGAAAAGATGCAATAGTCGTGAAATAAAGGAGCGGCCTTGAGGTATGATGCGCATTGCAAAATTTAGTGACCCCAGCAGGGACTGTAGTTCTTTGCGGTTGCAAGTGCCGAGCTGTAGGTAGTTGTTTATGTAAGTGAGAATATTGTCTATCTTCTCGTAAGGTAGGCTTGCTTGCATTGTGGCAGAGTCTAACTGGATACCCAGAAAAGTGATAACCGTGTCTGGCCCTTCTGTTTTCTTTGGGGAGATGGGTACACCTAGTTGCTCAAACAGCTTGGTGGTAGCTTTGAGGCTAGTGGGAGGTGCAGTATTCTCCTCGACCAGTAGGAAATCGTCCAAGTAATGTAATACTGTAGGGCATCCGGCTATGTTCAATAGTAACCAGCATAGTGCTTCGGCAAATGTGTCGAAAATAGCTGGGCTACTTTTGGACCCAAAAGTTAACCGGGAGAAAAAATAGTAGTTCTCGGACCACTTGATGCCATGCATGGATTGTAGGTTTGGGCATTCCAGAGTGCCAGCTGGTATGTGAAGGATACCTGTGTGGAAGCCTTCTGTTAAACCAGAAATAAGAAAATCTACCAGGTGTCTAGATGGGTGCTGAGACATCAATGCTGTGAATACTGGCA